>JAVMKO010000003.1:2264449-2864449 GCA_032164245.1 Sternotherus odoratus | reverse complement strand
CGTCTTGTTATCACTTTGGCGTCATTTGCTTGGGCTGGCTCCAGCCTGGGCAGCGTTTCGCTTGGCGAGGGACTCTGCATTGATCCCGGCTCTCTCCAGATGTGAAAATCCCCAATGACAACACTGCTCCCGTCCCCTGTCAAAGCCCCCCTCTGCCCAAGGCTTAATTCAAAGCATCCCCCGCTGCCTCGGACTGAAAGAGAAGCCCAGGGCGGCAATGCGAGTGCATGCTACCTGCTGATCTGCGAGGCAGTGCTGTTCAGTGGTTACAGCACTGAGCTGGGGGCAGGAGAGCTGTGCTCGAACCCCTCTCCACCCGCCATGTGGCCTGTGCCTTGCTGTGCCTCAGTTGCCTGGGGATGGTGCTCCCGGCCTGTCTTTGAGATCTGCTGATCAGAGGTCCCGATCACGTAACTTTATCTCTGCCGATGGTCTGCGCTGTCCCGGGGTCTGACGCACTTGCCCCTATTGTCGGCGCTACGCTCGAAGGCTAAACCGTTCTGGTGGCTGGTTCCAACAACCCCGGGAGCTGGGCTCTCGCCCGCGGAGGAGAACGTTTCCTGCTCTCTCCTGGCCGGAACGCGCAGGAAGCCTTGCTCAGCCCCGAGGGCTCCAGCTGTTGTGTTACGCACCCTCCAGCTGGATTTGGGGGGTACGAAAGCGAGGGCCGAGCGATGCTCTGAGCCGGCTGCAGCGAATGGGGGACGGCAGAGCTGAGCCTCTGCTGATTAGTTTTTCTCCTACTTTATTCGCTGTCACGAACGCTGCGGGCGAGAAATCGAAGGCAGCCTGGCCCCAGGCCCAGGCCAACTGTGCTGTGATTCACCGACCTGTCGGGAAAGAGCATGCCCCCCCGCCCCTCCCCCCCAAAGCAGTGCCAGAACTGGTTGTCCTCCAGCTGCTCCCAACATGGGTTGGGGGCTCTTATGTAAGATCTTCCGATGGCTGCACAATGGAGACGTTCGCAGACATCAGGGGTTGGCATCCGCTCCCGAACGGAGTTCAGGGCTGCAGTGGCTCCCCCTGCCAGACCTTCATGGGCATTTGGGTCACAGCAGGGCCGCCGGGGCCTTGTGTGGGTCTAAATAATCAGATACCCCTGGGGGCGGGGGTGGGGGGGGGCTGAGTCATTAGAATGAGTCATCGCTCATTTTGCTCCTGTGGTTTTGTGTTTTGGTTCTCGGGGTGAAGCTCTGCTAAGCCGTCCTAATTCGGAGCTACAGCCTGGCTTGCTCGTGGATGGAGCAGTCACTGGTTTGGTCCGTGTTTCTTCAGTTCTCTTGCTTTGAGATCTGTGGGTTCAGACTCCTTGGGGCATTAGCAGGATAGAACCTGGGACCTGCAGCACAAAAACCATGAACCTTGAGCTAAATGAGTAACTCCATAGGCTGGTAGCAGGAGTAGGCTCTTATCCTCTGTGTGGACCAGCCCTGGAGGGATCTGTGACACTTACCCAGTGGGCTAGACAATCACTTCAATACATGCACTTAGCCAGGGTCAGTGCTGGGCATAGCTGTGGTGGCAGAGGGCTAAACAGGCTGCTGTAATATGCAGCACTTAGGAAAGGCATGATGCTTTCATGGGGCTTCCCAAACGTGTGTGAGGTAACCTTCCACTGTAGAGTGGGGATAAGTGATGTGCCCATGGCCCCAAAGGGAGTCTGGGTCAGAGCGGAAGTTAGAAACTTAGTTCTTCCTGGCTCCCAGGCCTCTGGTCAGACTGGTGGAGGTTGGCTCTCTTGTTAAGTCCCAGACCATTTTTAGCCCTTATCTTGAATGCTTTTCTGTCTCTGTCTCTCAGGCATCTGGGCTGGAGCAGCCTGCTCTATTCACTTAGATGCAATGCAGGGAACAAAGCTGTCCTATCACTAGTCACCATCCCATGTTCAACATTTGGGGGTTTGCTATAGAGACGTCCGCCTGCTTAGCACCATGGCAAACCCACCTTTCATCATTTTTTAAAACCTTCTATTCAAGATCTAGAACAGCCATTCAAGCGTTTGAAATGTAAAGTATCGAGTCAGGCTTTCGTGTGAACATCCATTGCTGCTTTTAGCTGGAGACCGTTTTTAGAAGGAAAAGCCCCGGGTCTGGCGGTCTCTTAGATGGTATCACAGATGACGATTCCTCCCGTGGCAGATGGTGGGTGGGACGGATCTGGGGCTGGCGATCTCATTTGGGTTGCTCTCTCCGGCCTGTTCGGACCAGGACACCTCTCTGGGGGGAGGATGAAGAAGCCCAGGGGATGGTGAGGTACCAGTCGGGAGGGGGAAGCTTGCTGGAGTGATAAATGTCAAAGGTTCGATAAGGATTTTCGGAAAGGAATCCCAGGGACACTGATGGTAATCTACTAACTTGTTAATTTATTAAGGGGAGGGGTAATGGGTGAATTTAAAGGCTAATTACAGTAATCAACTATTAAACAATTCTATAAAACAGGAGACTATTAAACTGTTCTAATAAATGAGTTCTTCTTACACAATTCTATTAAACAGATTAGCTTAATCAAGAAAAACCTAACATTTATAGCAAGGAAAAACTACTGTTACTACTAAGGGGACACAACTATTTACATGAGAAAACTTTACAGCATGCGAGATATGGGTGGTATTTCAAATGCCGAGGTAAATTCTGAGGGAAAACAAGTACCGAGTGACACCTCTGAGGTGAACACTCACAGAAATGAGGAACCCACGTAACAGGACAAATCCCGAGGTAAAAATCTACTGAAAGACGCGCAAATCACACTTCAAACTTTAAAATAAACACTTCCAAAACTGAGACACATAATCAGCATTACGAACTCGACCGGCAAACGGGAGTGGAGAGGTGTTGTCCGGGTTGATCAGGCCTGGACGGGATACGGGACGCCTTGGAAACTTTTGGTGCTAATTCTTAGAGTAAAAAGGCTGAAGAAAAAAACCTTTCCAGAACCTGACTGGGCCTATGCCGAGAGGGTCCTGCTACAAGGTAGATTAGCTGCATGCCTGGAAGGGGCGCTTAGCACAAGTGTAGATGGCTTCCTGTTGCTATATTTCTGCCGGGCAGAGTTTACAGCTCCGAGCTCAGTGGTTATGGCTGCATAAACATTAGTGATAGAAACCAGAGCAGGCCGGGACATACAAGCTGATGTGTAAATGGGAGCCATATTTCACAGAGTAGCCTGTCTGTTTTTATTTTTCTTGTTCTTTTATACTTCCCCATTCAACTATTTTTCTTTTGAGGAGCCCAAGAGCGAGTGATGGGCAGAGTAGCCCACCCCCCCTCATTGTTTTGTCCATGAATTCGGCCTAATCGCCGACGTGCTGATTTCTGGCTCTCGGTCCTGTTTTCTAGCTGGCACAATTGCAACGCCGTCCTTGAATCAGATCAACTTGGCCTCTGCTTCGATTCCTTCAGTCGCCCTGTCTCCTTGTACCTTGTCCCAGCACCATTGGTCCTTCTCGGTTATTTGTAAGATCCGATGAGCTTCTACCTCCTTGTACCCACTGGAGCTCCTGTGTGCGTAGATCTGTCGGCCTGGGGGGAGCCTGCCTGATTTCTCCTCCCTGTCTTTCAGGCCTACACACGACCTTGGAGTTTGCTCGGGGGTGAGGAAGATGCCGCTGCTGCTGCTCTCACTGCTGGGTCTCCTGCTGGCCTGGGAGGAAGGCCAGGCCCTGGTTCCTCCCAATGAATTGCAAGGTAAGTGGCGTTGGGGAGGATCCATGCAGGGGGGGTGGGGGTCCAAGCCCTGGGTGGCTGGGGCTGGTGAGATTGGTGCATGCGGAGTAATACAGGGTACACAGCGCCGGTGACTGCAGGCAGTTCCATTGCAGAGCCAGGCAGGCTGTTACAGGGATCAGTTTATCTGATTTGTGCCTCGCCAGCTGCTGACCACGGCTGTTACTGGCACTTTGCTGCTAGGGGTTGCTTCTGGGCCCCCCTAAAAGCAGATCTATTTATCTTGGGTCCCATCACCATTGTACTGATCACCCGTAAGAGTCGGGGGGAACAGCATGTGTATGGGGAGCAAAATTTGGGTGTGGGGCCCCAGTATTTGTGTGGGACACAAGCCTAGGCTGATGTGGGTTTAGATCTGAACCGCGGCACACCTCCGGGATTTTGGCTGAGTTTCTTTCCAGATTAGGCTGGAAAGAATCTAGAAACCAGGTACAAGCGGCCCCCAGGGACCAAAACAGAATATAAGGGACGGACCTAGTCAGTTTACCGTGGTGGATTCTCTGTCTGTGACAAATTTTTTTCTTTTTTAATCAAGACTGGATGTTTTTCTTAAAGCTCTGCTCTAAGAATCATTGAGGGGCAGTTCTCCAGCCTGTGCTCTACAGGAGATCACCTGGTCCCTTCTAGCCTGGGGATCTAGGAATCTGTGGTCCAAACCCCTAAGGCCAGAACCCCAAGCCCTGGAGAAATCTGGACCTGAGGCCAGGGGGTATGGATCAGGACCATCTAAACAAACTTCCTCTCCAAGTTCCTGGCATCAGGGGGGTCTGGATCCAAGCCAGGTGCTGGCATCATGAGTTCATTTCTCCCACAGCTCCGCCGCCAGGTGATACCATACAGGTATCAACTCCTCAGGGTTTGCGAGGTTGGCTCCTTTGGAAAATGGCGCACCTGAGAGCAGGCCATTGTGGCTTGGAGAGGGGAGTGGGCTCAGGGGCACTGGGTGGGATCAGTCTTTACTCTAGATTGTTGGCACCAAAATTCAATTGTTGTTGTTGGCCACCTCCCTCCGGCACGGTCCCAGCCCAGATCTAAGCAAGGTTCAGGCCTCAAACGCCTGGGAATGGATTTGGGCAAATAACAAGTTTGTGTGAAATTTCAGCTGAATTGGATTTGACCCTTTTTGGGGGGTAAATAGGCTTTGGAGGTGCAAATATTTGGGTGGGAAAGATGGTGATTGTGGAGTCTGGGTGGCCATCTTGGAAGAGGTGTCCTCCGCAGAAGGCCATCTTAGAACAGCTCTCCTGAGGTAATTAACTTCTCCTTCCCCCTCCGCTTCAGAAATGTCTGCGGCTGGGAGCAAATACATAGACACCGAGATCGAGAATGCCATCAACGGGGTGAAACAGATGAAAAGCCTCATGGACAAAACCAGCAAAGACCACCAGGAGATCCTGACCACGCTGGAGCAGACCAAGAAGAAGAAAGAGGTGAGCAAGTGGCAGGAATGCAGGCAGGGGAACCAATGGGAGAACGTTCCTGCAAAGCTTGTAGCTGAATCTTGCCATGATCTGGGCCTTGGGGGGCGGGGGCGATGCTCACGTGGAATATGGCAAAATGGCTGTGTCACTTATCCTCTCTGCAGTGGGCACCTGGGGACAATCTCCCATGGATCCACAGCTTCCCTCAGGTTCCCCAAGTGGTGGTGGGGGGGCTTCCCCTGCTGGTCGTCAGCAGCAGCTTCCTGGCAAGAGTGGGGCTAGAACTCCGATCCTCCTGCTCTAAAGACCCAGGCTTCTGCCTCTTGAGCCAAGGGAGAATCCCCCTCAGCTGCCCAGCCCCTCCCAGTCCTGGTTTTAACACCTTCGCTTCCAGCAAGCCATGCGACTTGCCAAGGAGACGGAGAAGAAGCTGACGGAGAAGCCGGAGGCGTGCAATGAGACCATGCTGGCCCTGTGGGAGGAGTGTAAGCCTTGCCTGAAGCAGACCTGCATGAGGTTCTATTCCAGGACATGCCGAAGCGGCTCGGGCCTGGTTGGCCGGCAGGTGAGCGAGCCGTTCGGTCTAGGGCCTTCTCTGGCGCTGGGTGCCGTGATCTAGGAGAGCCGGGTGTGGGACGCTGCGACAGACCAGCTGGGCTGGTATGGGAGCGTGGACGAGCCCGTGAATCAGGTGATGGGGCTGAGGACGGAGCCTGTTGGGCTCCTTAGCGCCAAGAGACCCATGTGCCAGTGTGTTTGTGGTTGACTTCTTCAATGGCTCTGAGGCCGAGTTGTACAGAATGCACTGAGGGGCTCTCGCCTGGATTGTCTGCCCGTCGCGGGAGAGCCAGCCGGCATTAACCAATTGCCATGGTCCACCCCACCTTCCATGTGGCGCGTGGGTCCACGGCACGTGCCCCCTGTGGCGCTCACAGACTTGGCCCAGTTGAGGCCGGTAGGGAGCGGGTCTCCCTGCGATGCAGCGGCCTGGGCCCCAGCTCTGTAGGGTGGGTCCACAGAGGCCGGCCCGGCTCACCGCATCCTGTCCCGGTCTTGCTCCGGCAGCTGGAGGAGTTCCTGAACCGCTCCTCCCCCGTCTCCATCTGGGTGAACGGGGAGCGCGTCGACTCCCTGCTGGAGGAGGACCGGCAGCAGGGGCGCTGGCTGGAGGACCTGCAGGAGCGCTACAGCCTGGTGGAGGACAGCGTGGACGACCTGTTCCAGGAGAGCACGCGGGCCTACGGCCGCATGGCCCCCTTCTTCCGCTCGCCCTTCGCGGGGGGCTCCCGCGGGCCCATGCGTGCCCCCTTCCGCTTCCGCTTCCCCTACTCAAACACCAGGATGGTCCGTGACACGCACCCCTTCTTCGCCCCGCCCCATCACCCCGGCTTCCACCGCCTCTTCGAGCCGCTCTTCGAGATGACCCAGCGCGTGTTCGAGGGAGCCCAGAAGGCCATGGAGCGGGACGGCCAGTGGCTTGAAGGCAGCCAGGACCCCCTGCTGGGGGGGTCCACCACAGGTGGGGGCTATTCAAAGGCATCTAGGGGGCAGATCCAGTAGGGCCGGTGGGTGGTAATGACCAGCATAGGCGCTGACTTCCCCCTCCCCATTCCGACTCCTTCCCCAAATCCCCACCTCTTCCCCTGAGCGTGTCACATTCCCACTCTTCAACCCCCCCGCCCCCCAAACGTGCAAATGCTGCCAAGCCGCTGTTTGGTGGCTGGGCAGGAAATGCTGGAAGGTAGGCGGAGGAGCGGGGATGCAGCGTGCTGGAGGGGGGAGGACGGGGGATGAGGTGAGCTTGGCTGCCGATGGGTGCAGAGCATCCACTAACTTTTCCCCATGGGTGCTCCAGCCCCAGAGCACCCACAGAGTCAGTGCCTATGATGACCAGAGCCAGTGCCCTGCTCCCAGGCACACGCTAGACACCAGGGGGAGTCACTTATCCAGCACTATCCTTGTGCCCAAGGCTCTTTTGGACCCAGTGAGGGTGGCTAGCTCTTGGAACTGCTTCTTTAAGAGGATTGGGGCGGGGGACTTCTCCATCACTGGCCATTTTAAAATCTAGATTTTCTAAAAGATTTTGCTCTAGTTCAGACGGGAACTAACTCAGGGCAGTCCTAGGGCCTGTGTAGACAGGGGTCAGAGTAGGTGATCCCAGTGGTTCCTTCAGGCCTTAATCTGTGGTGTCTCCCTCCTCTGCTGCCCCCCCCCCCCCGCGAGAAGGCTTCCGCCCTGGGGACTAACAGTCTGGTTTGCAGAGCTTCCCCCCACCCCTCCAGCTGGCTGCCTTGGCAGAGGTACAGCTAGTGGGAAACATTTTTCTGACCAAATGTTTGGGTTCAGCAAAGGGGGGGGACTTTGTTTAAAAACTATTGGGGATGGGGGAGATTCAGGGAAGGGTTTTGCAACAGTCGCTCGAAACGTTCCGTCCTGACGCTTTCGGGTTGGGAGATTTTGACTTGTCTTGAAATTTGTTTATCTTCTGTATTCTCCCCCCCCCCCAATCTAAACTGATCCCCAACTTGTTTATTTTGGAAAAAATTCTATTTCGAGGGGAAACGGCAAACCAAGTCGTTGGTGGGGGTTTGTTTTGTTTTTGCCTGTTTGGAAGAAAACCAAAAAATGTTGAAATCCTGGAATTTCCCGCAACATGGAATGTCCGGTTTCCATCCAGCTCCCGTCCTGCACTGAGAAAGTCACAGACTGAGCCCCCCCCCATCCTATCCCCCACCTTCTATCCCCCGCTTTTGATCCTGTTGTACTTTTATAATTTATAAATGGAGATATACCAATCTCCTAGAACTGGAAAGACCTTGAAGGTCATCGAGTCCAGTCCCCTGCCTACACTAGCAGGATCGAGTACTGTCCCCTGACAGATTTTTTGCCCCAGATCCCTAAATGGCCCCCTCAAGGATTGAACTCACAACCCTGGGTTTAGCAGGCCAATGCTCAAACCACTGAGCTATCCCTCCCCCCCTCCACACTTCCAGCAGTGGTCCAAGCCGACTGAAGCAGCAGGGAAAGCTGCAGCGTCCAAATTTGCTCCCAGCTGCTGCTTACAAAGGAGGAGGAGCCGGCTTCCCCCACCCTTGCTCCGATCCCTGGATTTATTTTGCAAGGCAGCAGCTCTCTCCTGGAATGAGCGGGACACTGGTCAGCGCTTCCCGCCCGAGACGCCCCGGGATTCCATGACAGTGGTTTGCTCTCGTGATCCGAACACAGGGTAGTGGGGGGGGGGAGGGGGGAAGCCCTGGCCATTTGAGCTAAAGGGGACACTCGGTGGGCTCCGAGCAGCGCAAGGCCTATGACACACAGATGGGCAGCTCTGATTCTGCTCAGTAGAGGGCAGTGCTGGTTGGCTCACCTCCCTCACATGGGTGGGCGAGACTTGATTAGTTTAATGTATTAATAGCCTGAAGATGAAAGGTGCTATAAATATAGTTCCAGTGGTATTATGTCTTCCCTCCAGGAGCCATGCGGTGATGGGTATTGCCTCAACCCGGCTTGGCTCGAAAGCTATCGCAGGAGCATTTTCAAGCCCTCTTGTAGAATAAATACATGTCCGAGCCAGGGAATTATGGCAAGAGTAATCTGAATCTTATTTACACTCCTAAGTAGGTAATTCACAAGCTCTTGAATCCGTTGCCAGACTTAATAGGAATAACAGGACAGACTATATCCTCTTAAATTCTTGTGCAGAAGTCTTAGGGAGAGCTGGTCATTAAAAGACTCCGGGGTCTGGTTAATTGCAGTCTGTAGTTCCCTGGTTCTGAATGGCTGCAGAATTCGGTTTCCCATCCTGAGCTGTTGTGCAGAGTTGCTGTGCTCTGTTAAACAGCTGCCACACTCCACCCCAGAAGCAGCTGCAATTCACTGGGGTGGGACGGCCTTACTGTCTACATGACTAGTACTTTGTAAAGAGCATTGGAGTGCGAGGTGCTGTACGAATGCACGAGAGCTGGTGCATCTGGCAGCGTCGGATGGTTTTGCCTGTGCTGGGAAGTAAAGCGATACCTCTGTGGTGTGTCTCCTCCCTCCCCCACCCAGAGACCCGCAACTCCAGTGACGACCGCATGGTGTGCCGGGAAATCCGCCGCAATTCCGCCGGCTGCCTGAAGATGAAGGATAAGTGCGAAAAATGCCAGGAAATTCTGTCTGTAGGTGAGTGAAGGAGACCCAGGAGCTGGGAACAGCCTGTAGCTTCCTAGATAAACACCCGCAGGGGGAGTAGAACCTGCCTCCTCTAGTTCCATCCCAGCCTGGTCAGCGCCTTTCACCAGCACCTCTTGGGTGAGACGTCTCAGGGGAGATGGGATCGTGTCCTTGGCTGGCTTTGCTGGTGGAGAAACCGAGGGCTGACAAAGCCATGGGGCCGGAGCCCCCCTCTGATCCCTGGGTGGGGGAGGGGTCTCCACAGGGTTTAGACCCCCCCCTGCCGGGGCAATGGGCAGGGAGCCAGGTGTCCTGCTGCCCTCCTGCTTTCGGGGATTGTGGCCCTTCCTGTGTGTGTCATGCCCTCTCTCTTCTCCCCCCGGGTGCAGACTGCTCCCAGACGGACCCGGCCCAGGGCCAGCTGCGGGAGGAGTTCGAGGACGCCCTGCGCCTGGCCAAGCGCTTCACCCGCCAGTACGAGGAGCTGCTGAGGACCTTCCAGGAGGAGATGCTCAACACCTCCAGCCTCCTGGACCAGCTCAACAGGCAGTTCGGCTGGGTGTCCCGCCTGGCCAACCTCACCCAGAACGGCGACGACAAGCTGCAGGTCACCACGGTGGGTCCCCGCGGCCCTTCCCCCGCTGCTCGGGGGGGCACCATGGCCTGTTAAGATCCATGGTTCCCACGCTGTCCACTGACTTCCCTCCCCCATCCTCCCCGCTGCCCCCCGGGGCGCTTCCTGCTGCTCTCCGGAGAGCCGGCGGGCATGTGACTCTCGCTGTCTGTCGCAAAGAACCCGGACTGGAGGCAGCTGACGGCAAAGGGGGCAGAGCAGGGGGCTGGGAGATGGCTGCCCAGAGGAACAGGGGGAGAGGGGAATGGGGCAGCCTGGGCTGGGGAGAAGAGGGAGTGGGGTGGGGGCCTGCTCCAGGGCCAGTGGGACTAGGGGTCTGGAGGAGCAGGGTGGCCCATTGGGCCCTGGCATTGAGCACTACCCGCCTAGCAGCAGCTGGTGCCACCCACCTGAATGAGGCATCAAAGCCCATTGGAAATGGACCTCTCCGAGGGGCTCTATGCTGCCGGGACTCAACCGCCTCCCCCCCCATGGATCCTGCGTCATGCTGCCCGTGCACCCAGCTGGGTATGGAGCTCCTGCTTTCGGCTCCGCAGCGCTGGCTCCCCATACCCCCCCTCCCCCACAGCAGAGAGCTGGAAAGAGGCAAAGTGGGTCAAGGGCGGGATGTTCATAATTGGGCAATTGTCTCCCAGACACAAGTGCTTCTCAGCCCTGACAGCCCCACGCGCCTTGGAGCTGGGCGGGGGCAGGGCTGGGTCACTCGGGGCTGCCGCGGGGCCTGGGGTGGACTCGGCACGGAGGCTGCGGGTCAGCAGTGAGGGGTCCTGGTGGTGCTGGGGGCTGGACCGGCGGGGATGGGATCGAATGGCACCAGCAGAGCTTGCCCCTGGATGCCTGAAGCCCTGGGTCAGTGCCAACCCTTCCTGCTTCCTCTCCCAGGTGCTTTCCAAGACCCCCAACCCCAAGGATCCCTCCAGCCCTTCGGACACCCAGGTGACGGTGCAGCTCTTCAACTCGGACCCGCTGTCCCTGAGCGTGCCGGGTGAGATCCACTGGGACGACCCCAAGTTCATGGAGGTGGTAGCAGACGAGGCTCTGAAGCGCTACAAGCAGACTGGCATGTGAGTGCGCAGCCCCCGGCGCGTAGGCTCCCAGCCTGGAGCGGCTGCTGAGCTCAGCGGAGAACCGTTGCTTAGGCCATAGTGCTTGGGGGTGTTAGCTCGTCAGGGTCAGACTTCCTCTCCCCCCAAAATCCTTCCCCCAGTCTCAACAGCAGCTGTTCCCCCACCCTATGTTGTATGGTGCTGCTGTGTTCCACTCCAGAAATGGCTGCATTCAGTGGTGGGTGGGCAGAGGTTTGCAACAGTGAGGTTCATAACTGACCTTGGGCTGGAAAGGGCCAGAGAAATGACCAGTCACCATCAAAAAGAACCTGCTCATACCCTGAAATGCTTTGCTCCCCCCCCCTCCCCCCCGCTAATTTGTACCAGTCGGCGTTATATTATTTGTATGCTAGTAACACTGCTAGGCACCACAGAAACCCACTAAGACCATCCCCCTCCTAAAGCGCTAGCGCTCAAATAGACAAGACAGACACGCTGAGGGGGAAGGAAGGATGTTCTACTCTGCAGCTGGGGAAACCGAGGCAGACGTCATGACTTGCCCATAGAATCTGGGGATCTTGAGGGGGGATCATCTAGTTCAGGCCCCTGCACTAACGGCAGGACTAAGCTTTATCAGTCCCCCCCCCCCCGACCGGTGTCTGTCCAACCTGCTCTTAAAACCCTCCAATGACAGAGATTCTACAACTTTATTCCTGGGCAATTGATTCCAGTGCTCAGCTATGCAGCCTGTAGCAGAACTGGGAGTTGAACCTCAGGCCTCTGTCTCCTGGAGGCAGTGATCCGATTTCCTTAGCCCTCTCCCAGCCCCATGCCACCCTACACACCGCTCCGCTGCCCCATAACTCAGTGCACCATCTCCTCTTTCCAACAGCGAGTGAGGCCCGGGTCTGCGCTCATCCTCCGTCTCGTCTTCGGAAGAGAGAAGCCATAGCCTTCAGCGCCGCCCTTCTTCATGCTGCATAGACCCCCTAGCGCTGTGGAGGAGCCCTGGGCCTGGCACGCAGCCCTAATTCGCTGTCTGCACTCGTAGGTTAAACACTGTACTGCCTGCACTTTGCTGCTGGGTTGTAGGGACCCACAAGAAGAAATAAAATTAGATCAGGCACAGAGAAGCCTGCCTGGCTTTGTGAGGTTTATTGGCTTGGCCTCTGCGACCAGAAAGGCACGAGGAGCCAGTGGGTGAGGGAAATGCGGTGATTCTGTAGGGTCTGAAAGAGGTCACAGGTGAGGTGAGCTCTAGAGGGCATTCCAACCCACTGGTCCATACCCCTGAGGGCACTATTCCAACATACGGCCCATCTTCTCAGCCGCGGTCTACCGCATCTTCCACATGCAGTGCTCCCCGGAAGGGGGGGTCGCAAACAGGAACGCAGCCCGGGGCCTGTGCATTTGACAAGCCCAAGCTTGCAGGGCCGGCGCTAACGGCGCAGCTCCCCCAAGGGCAGGCAGCATCAGACGCCTACCCTAACAGCCCCGCTGGGGCACGAAAGAGATGCCCGGAAGTAGCATTTTCATGGGTGCTGTAGCAGCCCTGCTGGGGGTGGATGTGCAGAGTGGACAGTTATCTAATACCCCACCCCTAGGCACATGAACACCCCCTGGGGCTGGCTCCAGCCAGTGGCTTTCAACCCACCTGTGGAAGGCCAAAGAACTATCCAACTCCACCCCAAGCTGGCCATACACCCCCAGCCCGCTAGCGCCGCCTGGAGTCTGAAATACTAGGAGGGGCCCATGGGCAAGAAGAGACCAAGACAGCACCACTGCCAGAGCATAACCCTCCTGAGACAGGCCGCGGAGCCTCCCTCGCTCGCCGGCTGCTGCCCGGGGCCCTGACTGCGCTAGGAGGGACGTGCCCAGCGCCGGTGTGACAGCTGCCCCCAGGGTCCAGGCCAAAGTGTTTCCGAGCTGCCCAGGGAGGGGGAAGCAGCTGTAACAGAACCCAAGAGAGCCAGAGCCCCTGCTGGTCTCATCCCCCTGCTCCCCCGAGATCCCTGCACTTACTGATGAGCGGTGTTCACAGGGAGCCTGGGGGCAGTGCAAGGGGGTGAGCAAATGGGGGAGGGGGGGAGATACCCAGACACAAGGCCCATAGCCTGGGGAGGGGGCTAGTTGTACCATGGGGCAGGCGCTAATGCAGCTCTGATGCCAAGTGCTGTCCTAAGTGTGATTGGGGGGGGGGGGAGAAATGGACCAACTCAAGGGTAGTGGGGGGGAGCAAAGGTTTGTAGGAGCAGCGTATGCCCCGAGGTGGGCACTCCCATGGGCCCCTGTCCAATATGCTACAGGGTGGGCCTGGCCCAGGCACGGGTGGGAGTCGTCCCCTCCTCCCCCCCCCCCCCCATCCCAACTAGGACTGGTCAGTGGAGTGAGTGCAGGTCCCGCTGCCTCCTGTGGGGTGCTGCCCCCTAGTGGCCGCCCACAGCCAGTTGGTGGAGGGCGGCTGCCACCGAGGTGACGGCGTCGGCGTTGGCCTGGCAGGAGTAGAAGCCGGAGCGGGTGGAGAAGCAGCCGTCCACGGTGTGCAGGAGCCCCGGGTGCTGGGCCTCCCGCTTGCTGCTGGCGTACAGCTCGGCCCTCTCGTTGGGCTGGTGATGCAGCACCACCAGGATGGTCTTCCTGGCCGCTGGGCCGGAGAGGAGAACGGGCATCAGGGGCAGAGACCGATGAAGGGTTCCTGGGGCCTTGGGCCACAGCGAGGGGGGTCAGGGGGGTCCCCCCCTTTCTGCCCCTTCCTCCGGCCTGCCCCGTTCCACACAGGGTCCCCCACATTCCTCCCCTGCAGCTGCAAGAAGAGAGACTCTCCATCCCTGCGCCATAGCCCCAGAGGGGGGTCTGGGTGCTGGGGCTTCTCCTGCCCCACCCAGCACTTCTGTGGGGACCAGGCTCAGGGCACTGGGGGTGGGAGCAGGGTGGGGGTCCACTGGCAGGGGTTTACCTCAGCCCCATCCAGCAGCTGGTGCTGCAGCGTGGAGGCGGGGCGGGGACTTCCCCTGCCTTGGCAGCCAGGGCTCCCGGCGGTGGTGGATTTTTGCCGGGGGCTCCCCCAGTTGGCAGAACCAGGAATAGGACCCAGGAGTTGTGAGTCCCAGTTGGCTAATCCGCCAGTGCAAGTTAGGGGGCTAAGGACTGACGGGCGGGGAGGGGAGCCCAGCACCGGGACTCAAAACTGAGGTCCCTGGCCATTCGCTGCCTGCACTTTGGGTCCACCCGTTTAACGGGCTCTGCCCTTAGGGGAGTGTGGGGGCCGGGGGGCACTTGCTGGAGAAGGGCCACTCACCGGGGATCCCCTCCAGGGCGTTGCCGATGTCTGTGCCCGAGCGGGATGAGATGGGGCAGAAGATCAGCAGCAGGCGGCTGGAGCGCGGCTCGTAGTCCCCTGCCTGCAGGGAGACGCCCTGGGCCGCGAGGAGCTGAGCCAACTGGTCCAAGAACTGCCTCTCGCAGCCGGCCGTCTTACCGCTCACCCGGACCTGCAGGGGCAAGGCTGGCAGGGAACGGGGCTGGTTAGGGACCCGGCTCCCCGCGGGGCCCGGCTCGGCCAGCTCCAATGAAAGCCAGCGCGAGGGAGCAACCGGGGCGTGGGCCCGGCTCCGTGCTAGTCCCAGCCATGGTCCTGTGCACAGCACTCTGCCCCCTAGTGGCTGCACACCCAGAGGGGAACAAGCCCTAACACTGCTAGGGGTAAGGGCACTCCCCGATGGCACAGACCCATACCCTAGGGGGCCTGTCTGTTTTAACCCTGCCCACGCGACCCAGCTGTTCTCAAGCAGCCATTTGGTTCAGGGGGAAAAGCTGGGGCCATGATATGAGTTTCCTGGCACTCGTCATCCACACACCCAGCAGCATAAGATACGCGCCTGTCCCCACCCCCACTGCCCCACCCAGCAGCGCCGGCCCTCCCCCACCCCACCCCCACACCCAGCAGCGCCGGCCCTCCCCCACCCCACCCCCACACCCAGCAGGGCCGGCCCTCCCCCAACCCACCCCCCACACCCACCAGCGCCGGCCCTCCCCCAACCCACCCCCCACCCCCACCAGCGCCGGCCCTCTCCTGCTCCACCTGCAGCTCCCACAATGGCTGGAAAGTTGTCCTGGGGCCTCAAGGATTCTGGGTAAAGACAGTCATGGCGGGAGGAGGGGTGCAGGAGGGTCTTTTAGCTGTTTTGGGGGCTGTTGCCCAATCGAGGTGGAGCACTGCTGCCCGACTCAATGGCGGGGACCCCAGCCCCACCGCTCCCTCAGCTTGCCTGGCTTTAGCTGTCTGGTCCCTGCTCCTCACAGGGGAGAGGAACCTACCCAGGCTCCCCCGGTTTAACCCTGTCAGGGGAAGTGCCTGCCATGGCGGGCCGGTGCCTACCTGTGTTCCGGGTGGCCCAGGAGGGCGATGTCTGGGAGGTCCAGGGGGATGGTGCCCAGGGAGCTGGGGGCTGGCTGGCGGGTTCCAGGGGTGCTGGCAGTGCCAACCTGCCCTTCAGCTCCTCCAGCTCCCGCCGTAGCCTCTGGTTCTCCGTCAGCACGCGGCTGGCGACTCCGACGGGCGCTTCTAGTGCCTGGAGGAATTCCAGTGTCTCGGGGTCCGAGGAGTCTTTCAGTGCCTGCGGGGAGAGGACGGTGCTATTCAGTGCTATTCACCATCCCGGCACGGGGGGCAGGCACCAGCCAGGCATACACTGAACTGATGCGATATCCCAGTCTGACCATGGGACCGGGAACCTGGACTCCTGGGTTCTCTCCCTGACTCGCTGAGTGACCTTGGGTAAGTCACTCAGGCAGGCCCAGATCCTCTGAGGTATTTAGGCGCCTCGCACCCAGTGCCACAGTGTCTCTGTGCCTCAGTTTCCCCCGCTGTACAATGTGGATAATAGCATGTCCCAGCCGCTGGCTTTTGGGATGATAAATACATCGAACACTGGGAGGTGCTCAGGTACCACCGATAGGTAAGTAGCTCAGGTAGATGGAAACTGGGAGGCAGCAAATACTGTCTAAACCCAGAGAGGAGCCACGGGGCAACCAACGTGACAAAGGAGCAGCATAGGCCTGCTCTACATACAGGTTTTGTACCCGGTAGAACTATGGGGGACAGAGAGCTGATTTCGTACTGAGTCATGCTGATAAAAGCCCCAGTGTGAATGCAGTTAAACCGGGATAGAGGTGCCGGATAGCAGTAGAGCTTATTCCCTGGGGGTTTTAAAGTCACGGACACACAGGGCTGATCTAGGTCCCACTTAGTCCTGTCTCGGTGCAGGGCACTGGCCTAGATGATCTGCCGAGGGCCTTCCCCGTCCTACATTTCTAGGAGCCTACGTGTTTCTCAAGTCAGTGCTCCAGTCCAAAGAGGAATTCACCCCAGGACGTCCTGCAGCCTGTGCTGGATGCTCAGTGTTCCCCTCTGGCCTTGGAATCTAGGAGCCTCCTTCTTGAACACGGCTGGCTATCCCGGTATAAGCACCGTTAGAGAGCACATTAACTCCCCACTTAGCATCCTCTCGCTCAGCGTTGTTTCCACGTTACGTCCCTGCCCCAGTACAGAACATGCTTGTTTAACGTCGTGCAATGCTCCGCTAGAACGTCATTTGATCGCCTGTTTTGTCTACGGCTGGCAGCCCCCCATCAGCTCCCCAACACTCCCCCCATGTGCCTCCCGCCCGCCGGCGGGCCCCACGGATCAGCGCCTTCCCCATGCTTCCCCCGTGGCAATTAGTTTGTGGTGTTCAGGAGGAAGGAAGGGGGAGGCTGTGGGCTGTCCCCTCCCTCAGCGCCCCAGCTTGCCAGCTCTTCGGGGCAGGGACCGCCATTTTGTACAGTGCCTAGCACAATCCTGGCCCAGGACTGGAACTGCCTGGGTCTATCATATTCGAAATAAACGATAGATGTATTGACTAGTTATTACTCATCCCTGGCACTGGATCGGTGACAAATGGACGCAGGATCGAGCCCCAGAGACAGCGTGTAGCTTTACCCCGGGTATTGTCTCTAACTGGTGCCGTCACGTGTAGATTTGATCATGTCAGTGAATGGTCAGAGAGTCCCTCACCTCCAGCTGAGCCTGCAGCCTCTCCACTGTCCTCCGGAGCTCTTGTGCCGTTCCAGCTGCTCCCCGGGCACTGGTAGCGCCGAGCTTGAAGAGAGAGAGACAGTCAAACAGCAGCAATAACGCCCAGTGGTTTGGCCTGGTTTCCATCGCTCTGTCCTTTTGCCATCCTGTGAGTTTCAGGGGACAGCAGAGGATCGCTTCCAATCAAGGGCTCCATCAACCCACAGAGGCTGGAACTAAGGGTACTGAGGGGCTGCCGCACCCCCTGGCTTGATGTGGTTTCTATCCTATACGGGGTTTACAGTTTGGTTCAATGGCTCTCAGCGCCTCCACTATACAAACTGTTCCAGCCCCAACAAATCAATCTACAGAACAGTCTCCCACAGGGCATATATCTGAACTACCCACCCACAGCCCTGGAACACGAGGGACCTAATGCGTCTGTTGTGAGTAAGAAGGGAGCCTATCTACTGGTTGAGGAAGAGGACTGGGAGTCACAACTCCTGGGTCCTATTCCTGGTTCTGCCACTGGTGGACATCCCTTCTTTCTGCCTCAGTTTCCCCATCTATAACAGGGGACTATGGTACTTCCCTTGCCTCCTGGCAATGCTCAGTGAATTCACATGCCTCAACATGCAGTGGAGCCCAAAATTGGGGGAGTGGTAAATAACGAAGAGGACAGGGGCAAGCGAATACACATTTTAATAGGGCTCCGTGTAAACATATACATTCGGAAACAAAGAACGCAGGCCATCTTTACAGGATCGGGGATTCGATCCCAAGAAGCAGTGACTCTGCCAAAGATTTGGGGCGCGTGGTGGATACGTGGCTCAACATAAACTCCCAGTGTGATGCTGTGGCCGGAAGAGCCATGTGATCCTGGGAACCTCAAGTAGGAGCAGAGAGGTTATTTGACCTCTGTATTTGGCCCTGCGGCGACCGCTGCTGGAATCCTGTGTCCAGTGCTGGTGCCCACAATTCAAGAAGGACGTTGATACATTAAAAAGGGGCCAGAGAAGAGCCACGAGAATGATTAAAGGATTAGAAAATCTGACAGTGACAGACTCAAAGAGCCCAATCTTTCACCTTAGCAAAGAGACCATTTGGGGTTAAGGGATAGCTCAGTAGTTTGAGCATTGGCCTCCTAAACCCAGGGTTGTGAGTTCAATCCTTGAGGGGGTCATTTTGGGATATGGGGCAAAAATGGGATTGGTCCTGCTTCAAGTAGGGGGTTGGACTAGATGATCTCCTGAGGTCCCTTCCAACTCTGAGATTCTATGAACATAAGAACGGCCAGACTAGGTCACGCCAATGGTCCATCTAGCCCAGTTTCCTGTTTTCCAACAGCGGCCAATGCCAGGTGCCCCAGAGAATCATCAAGTGATCCATTCCCAGCTTCTGGCAAACAGGCTAAGGACACCATCCTGGCTAATAGCTATTGATGGACCTATCCTCCATGAACTTATCTAGTGCTTTTTTTGAACACTGTTATGGTCTTGGCCTTCACAACATCTTCTGGCAAGGAGTTCCACAGGTTGACTGTGCTTTGTGTGAAGAAATATTTCCTTTTGTTTGTTTTAAACCTGCTGCCTATTAATTTCATTGGGTGGCCCCTAGTTCTAGTGCAATGAGAAGGAGTAAATAACACTTCCTTATTTACTTTCTCCCCACCCATCATGACTGTACAGACCTCTATTATATCCCTGCTTAGTCATCTCTTTTGAAGATGAAAAGTCCCAGTCTTATTAATCTCTCCTCAGATGGAAGCTGTTTCATACCCCTAATCACTTTTGCTGACCTTTTCCGTAGCCTTTCCAAGTCCAATCTATCTTTTGTGAGATAGGGTGACTTGATCACGGTCTACAAGCTCCTATTCTGGGAACAAATATTTAATCACTGGCTCTTCAATCTAGCAGGGAAAGTTCTAACATGATCCAATGCCTGGAAATTGAAACTAGACCAATTCACACTGGACATAAGGCATGGGTTTTAATGGTAAGAGTAATTAGCTACAATTGTGGCAAGTTCTCCATCACCCACAATGTTTAAATCAAGAGTGGATGTTTTCCTAAAAGCTCTGCTCTGGGAATTCCTCTGGGGGATGTTCTCTGGCCAGTGATATGGGGAGGGGAGGGAGGTCAGACTAGATGATCACAGTGGGCCCTTCTGGGCTTGGAATGAAATAAGGTGCCTGGAGATTCCTGCCTGGCAAGGGAACTAGGCCCAAATCCTCCAAGGTATGTAGGCTCCTCCCTCCCATCAAAATCTACAGAAGGGAGGATCCTAAAGATCTTCCAGGCTCTGGGCCCTTAGTATCTAAACTTGGCTATTTTTTTTAAAGTCCTAGTCAACTGGGGGGAAGCCGGGGTGGGGGTGGGGACCCATTCTAGGGTTATTCCTGTCTCCCAGCTCAGACCCGGCCCCTCTCCGATAACAGGGCCCCCAGCCAGGGGCTATTCCCAGGGCCCCAGTGCTCACACCAAGCCCCCTCCAGCGACGCTGGTAGAGGAACACCCACCCCTGGGGTCGGTCGGTTCCCAGCCCGCCCTGCGATGCACCCACCTCTGGGGTCAGTCCCTTCCCAGACCGCCCTGCGATGCACCCACCTCTGGGGTCGGTCCCTTCCCAGCCCGCCCTGCGATGCACCCCGCTCTGGGGTGGAGCTCAGCCGCCGGGAGTCACAGACCCAGGGGCGATGGGAACAGCTCACGGCAAACGGCGCCCGGGAGGGAGGCGGGTCAGCTGGGGGAGTCCCGGACCCCAGGGGTGATCAGCCGGGGAACGAAGACTCCCCACCCCAGAACCAGGGCCACGCTGGGTGTCCTCACCTGAGGCATCGGGGCGTCCGGCTCCCCGGCCGGCCGGTCCCTGCGGCCGGGACCCTCGGGGCCCTTCGCAAGTAAGGAGAGGAGCCAGGCCATTAGGAGGGCGGGTCCCACGGGTCCCCCCCGCGCCGCGGAGCTCAGCTCCTGCCCGCGGCTCCCTGCCCCTGGGCCGGGGCACCCGGCCGGGCCGCCCCCGAGCTCGGAGCTCGCCCCGGGGCCGGGAGACTCCCCTGCGCCCCCCGCGTGGGTGCGGCGCGCCCCTGGGTCGGTGCAACCGGCCGGGCCGCCCCCGGACTCGCCTGCTGCGCGCTGGCCGGGCTCGGAGCTCGCCCCGGGGCCGCTCTCGGCCATTCCCCCGCCAGCCGAAAGCGAAACCCGGCCGCGCTCTCCGCCGGCTCCTCCCCCGGCCGCCCCCGTGTGCCCCGGCCAGAGACAAACCGGCGCCTGCTCCGGCGAGCCCGGGGGTGCGATCGGCTCCCGAGCTCCCCCCCTCCGCCATTCACCCTTTCACCAGCGAGGAGGTTTCACCTTCTTTTGTCCTCTCCCCATGGACTTCAGTAGCAGAGGGGGAGCCGGGTTAGTCTGGATCTGCAAAAGCGACAGAGTCCTGTGGCATCTTATGGGCTAACAGACGTTTTGGAGCATAAGCTTTCCAGGGCGAAAACCCACTTCATCGGATGCAAGCAGTGGAAATTTCCCAGGAAGTGGGTCTTCACCCAGGAGAGCCTATGCTCCAAAACCTCTGTTACTCTATAAGGTGCCACAGGACTCTGTGTCCCCATGGACTGCCATGAAATTATTGCCCATCCCTCCCCGTACATCGCTAACCCCTCCTCAGAAGGGGCTTCCACCACCCAATCGTGCACCCATGTAAACAGGTTAAATATCTTTAACAATGCGTCAAAATCAACATCTCCCTCCATCCTTGGAGGTTCCGAGCCCTGGCTGGGATGATAGTTGGGGTTGGTCCTGCTTTGAGCAGGGGGTTAGATGATCTCCTGAGGTCCCTTCCAACCCTGATCTTCTCTGATTCTGTGACCCCAGAGATGATCCAGCGACACTGTAACAATATGAAAACTCAATTCTGCCAAGCCAGGAAATGTTTGCCGGGTTGTTGTAACCGGGTGGGGGATGAAAGAAACAAGGCGGGCGAGGTTCAAGCATCACAGAGCTCCTTGCACGGTTAACCTGTGGAACTCATTGCCAGGGGATATTGTGAGGGCCAAAAGTATAACTGGCTTCAAAAAAGAACTAGATAAGCTCCTGGAGGGTAGGTCCATCAATGGCTGCTAGCTAAGATGCTCAGGGATGCAACTCCATGTTCCTGGAAACGACACAACGACATTGACGCCACAACCACACTTAGGCCCGGCAGAATTTAATCTGTATTAGTCGACAGTGTCACTGGCTAATCTCGGAGTTTTATTCTCAAGCACTTTTTGATGTTTATCAATGTCAATGTTTACAATTGCAGGAAATCATGGGGCAGCAATTATTTAAAGATTCAAGAAGTGAAAGCTTCACAAACTGGTCAAACCCAAGGGGCCAATGTCACATGTCAAAACACACATCATCACTAGCCTTGAATCAGGAAAGCAAATCTGGTTTTATTGTTCATTCACTTGGCCATTTGTAACCAGCCTAATTCAAAACTCGAAAGCCCCGGATTTTCACTCCACTTGAAAGTTTCCAGGCAGCATTTTTCTTACTTTGACTGCATAAATTTTGATTAACAAATAATTTGCTCAGCTCGTGTGTCTGGTGAAATTGATGTTTGCCGACATAACCCTTCCAAGCCTATGTATAAGGCTCCTACCACTACGGCATCTGAGTATCTCATAGTCTTTAAACCAAAACCAATGCGCACAATCTCTGCTGAACTGGAATGTGAGGTAGGGCAGAGTGCAATCACTCCTATTTTGCAAACAGGAAACTGAGGCACAGAAAGGCTAAGTGGATAGAGCCTGCAGGGAACCTACGTCAGTGAAGACTTGAACTCGTGTCGTCCAACCCCCAAATCCCTCAGCCATCCTTCCTTTCATAATCTGCCTATGGGTCCCTTGCTAATCCTGATCCTTGTATTCACCTACTGCCTCCTGCCTTATACATAGTGTGTGAGCTCTTCAGGCCAGGGGCTCTCTCTCTCCCTAAGGCTCTGTACAGCACCTAGTGTAACAGGGCCACTGTCCTGATTGGAGATGCTCCATGCCAATCAGCGGCACGGCCTGCACACGTGTGACAAACCTGCATGCAAATTGAGCGTTAGAGACACTGCACAGGGCGTTCTGAGAAGGGGGCGATGGGGACTCCTCCTTGCTCCACCTGCAAGCGGGACAGGATTGGGGGGGACAGTGGGCCTGTCCCACCCACCCGGCAGAACGGCCTCCTCCAGTCACACCATCCGACGCTGCCAGTGGAGCGGGACCGAGGTGGGTAGAGCAAGTCCTCCTCCGTGGGGGGCAGGGGAGAAGGTAACGATTCCCCCCCGCGCTGATGAAGGCTGCATGGCCCTGAGCCCAGGTGTCTCCTTCAGAAGCAGCCGCTCTCAGCATCGGTCCGATGTGCGTTCGCGGTGCTGGTCCATAAACCCACCGTGGAGAGCCCTGGGCCAGGCAGAGGTCAGGGGGAAGCGGGGGGGGGGGGGGGGGAGAATAACCCGTGTGCCCCGGTGGCATGGCAGGCCCTGCTCTGGGGATGGGCAGAGGCGTTTACGAGGGAGGAGGAGAATCCCTAGTGACCGTCACTCTCCGAATCCCGCCTCCCATCCCGGCGGCGCCGGATCGAGCCCCGGAGGAGCCGGGAGCGCCCGAGGCCCAGTACAGCCAACAGAGAGGCGGGCTCTGGTGTCCCGGGCGAGGGGGCGCCGGGATCCGCGCCCCCGGGGTCCGGCTCCTCAGCTCTCCGCGTTGATGGGGGCCCTCTCCCCGCCCAGCAGATTCTCCCTCTCGGCCTCCGAGCCCCCGGTGCCCGCTGGGGGCCAGCGCCAGGGCAGCCTGGCGAGCAGGGGCCGGTGCAGGCCGTTGTAGAGGGCGGTGCCGGCCAGGAGGATGAGGAACCCCAGGATCTCCAGGCCGTGGAAGGTCTCCCAGCCCACGGCCAGGCTGACGGCCCAGACGACCACGGTGCGCAGGCTGTCCAACACCATGCGGGTGGTGGCGCTGATCTCCTTGGTGACGCTGATGCCGGCGAAGTTGAAGAAGGCGATGCTGCCGATGTTGCCCGCCAGGGCCAGGGCGATGAGGGGCCGGCGGCCGATCTGGCAGAAGGCGTCCGGCGCGTCCTCCAGCACCCGCCGCGGGCTGCCGCTGAAGCTGCCCGCCGGGATGTAGTACATGGGGACCAACAGCAGGGACAGGATGACGAAGCCGAAGAAGCCTGGGAGGGAGCGAGGCAGGGGGGTGGCGGCGCGGAAGAGGCAGGCGCCGCTGGTCGGGGGCCATTCCCCAGAATTCCCCCCTCCCCTCGCCCTGAACATGTGGCATTTCCCCGGGAGCCCATCTGGGGCCGCTGGGTCTGGGTTTTGCTGTGGGACGGATTTTGGGAGAAAGCGGCCGTTTTCCAGAGCTGTCCTGAATCGTGCAGGATCCAGTCCCCCCCCCCCCCCCTTCTCCCCCTGCCAGGCACCAGGGAGCCGCAGGGTGGGAAATGACCCAGTTTTAAGGAGGCCTCCCACAGAGCCGTGCTATTTCCCACCCCCTTGCAGCAGGACCCACCCCCGCCGCGGTTTCAGACCCCCGCAAAGCAGCTCTTCCAAGCACCCCCCGCCCCATTCGCTTTGACTGGCCTGGTGGGGGCCCAGCAGAGACCCTCGCTCCCCTCCCGCCGGCTGCCCGCTTCTCCCTGCTGCCTGGGCGCTGACCCCGGTCTTCAGGGGACAGGGACACTTCAGGTGCCCCCCCCCCCCCATAAAAGCGTCAGCCCCCCGCAGCCCCAGGCTCCTTGTCCGGACCCACAGTCCGTCAGAGCCCTTCCCCCTCCTCCACTCAGCACCCGGTGTGGGGCTCTCCCTACCCAGCCCCCGCCCCCCACCTACCCTCCGTGCCGACGGCCCGCAGCGGGTGCACGTCGTGTTTGTAGATGAACTTCTCCTCCAGCACCATCTGAATGGCCACAATCACCTGGGCCATGATGATCAGCAGGTCACCTGGGGGGGAGGGGGGGAGTGGGGGGGGGGGGAGAGAACATGGGGGTCTCCAGACAGACGCCCCACGACCGGAGCAGGAATCTCTTGTGTTCGGGACCCGCATCCCCGCAGCCGGCCCCACTCGGAAAATCTACCCCCAGCGCCGGCCCCCGCTTTGGAAAATCTACCCCCAGCGCCGGCCCCCGCTTTGGAAAATCTACCCCCAGCGCCGGCCCCCGCTTTGGAAAATCTACCCCCAGCGCCGGCCCCCGCTTTGGAAAATCTACCCCCAGCGCCGGCCCCCGCTTTGGAAAATCTACCCCCAGCGCCGGCCCCCGCTTTGGAAAATCTACCCCCAGCGCCGGCCCCCGCTCAGATTCCTTCATAGCCCTCCCAGGACACCTCCCCCACCCCACCCCCCACCCCTTGCTCCGGGACCCCCTCCCCCCACGTACCTGTGATGACCTCGCTCAGCTTGTGCGTCGCGTCGCGGCTGCCGAGCATGTCCGCCAGCCCCACCACCACCAGCCCGGCCATGGTGACCAGGATCCCCAGCCACTGGCTCGGCACCAGCTTGCGGCCCAGGAAGGCCACCGAGAGCAGGCCGGTGAAGATGATCACCGCCCCGCGCAGCATCTGGAAGCTGGAGGCGCTGGTCATGTTCAGGGCTACGGCGAGAGAACGGGCGGGTGAGTGGAGCTGCCCGACCAGACGCGCCTCCGTCCTGACCCCCAGCTAGTGCATTCCTCCCCTCCCCCCCCATGCACCCCAGCCCCCCTGCTCCCCACTATTCCTGTCCTGCCAGCTGTCTCCAGACCCGGCCGTTTTAGGGGCACATTTCATTGTCCCCCTGCAGAGTAGTTCGCGGGCGGGTGACCACGTCGCCCTCTGGTGGCCGGAAGCCCGGAGGATAAATGCCTTTAACCCGTACTGCTTGCAGAGCGTCCCCTCCAACTCAAACACTAGTGCGCTGGTTTAGCACGGCCGAGGGTGCCGGTTCGAGCCCCGCCCCATGAGGTGTTTGAAATCTGGGAGGCGTGGAAGGAGCGATTGTGCCCAGGCAGAATATTTCAGCCCCGGCATCGTTCCCAGCCTGCATTCAACGCTTCCCGTATTCCCCCCTCCCTCGAATGGCTGGAGAACACAGCCAATGGTCATTAAATAGGATTTAATCAGCATCAGTCTGAGTGACAGCTCCTTGGACGTGCTCACAATTAACCGTGCATCACCCCTTGCACGTGGGAGGGGCACCGCTCCCTGCGAGGGAGTTTTTGGGGGACTTGAATTGGAGCGGGGAGCGGTGCGCTGAGGCCTTGCCGAAAGGACCCCACCCCCTCGGCTTGTGGGTAGCACAGCTAGCGTTTCGTGGTGGATGGTTTTATTTCCTGGTTTGAACGTGACCGGGCCAGCCGCGCGAGAACCCCTTTCAGAGTCTTCTCTCGCGCTCTGTGTCAAAGATCTCCTCACACCAGGAGTGACCAGAGAGAGATTCATGGCCCTGGTTTGAAAGCCCATTTCCCCCTCCCCACCTTGCCCCTTGTGTTATTTATGGCCTGGTCAAACGGCGTTTCCCACCCACCCCTGTGCAGGGGTGAATGAGGACGGCCCAAGGTGCCGGGCAGTGGGGAATCGGACCCGGAGTTTCCAGGTGGGGTTTTTCAGAAAGGACATCAGAACGTAAGAGCTTCTTAGCCATTTGCAGACACAGGACTTCCGCACTCCCCTTGACTGGTTGGAGGAAGGAAGTGATCAAAGCAAGTGATTCGGGGGATGACTAGCTTAGAGAGGAAGGACCGTGCCACACTTAGGAGGCTACCTTGGGAATCAGGAGGCCAGGGTTCAAATCCTAGCTCTGCCAGATTCCCTGTGCAACGGTGGGCAAGTTGCTGCCCTTCCGTGCCTCAGTTTCCCCTCGGTACACTAGAGGGGATAGCTCTGCCTCACAGAGGGGTCGCAAGGCAAGCTGCATTCCAGAGAGGGAGGTGTCCACACACCACGGGAACGGGCGCCAGATAAGTACTTAAGACAACTTCAGTTTCTGCCCACCTAGGAGAGAGCGCCCCCTACCGGACGCAGAGAGAAGGCGCAATCTCCGGAGAGCTGAGAGGGGAACATACACTGCTTGGAGGCCTGTTGGTTTGTTCTCTTTGCAAAACAGATGAGCAATGCAGTGCTCCCTGGGGGCAGGTAGTAACTGGGGGGGGAGGGGAGGGGTTACCCCCAAGTCATGAAGCTTCCCAGAGTTTTAAAGACAGCCCCACTTGCTCCTTGCCTATCAGGAGCCTCCTTTCGCTCCCCCCAGCCCGGAGCCCCCGGCACGTACCCACATACATGATGCTGGTCCCGGTCATGTCGCACAGCGCCGGGGGCAGGAAGAGCAGCGGGTTGAAGGGCCGCGCGGGGGCCCGGCTGGGCTCTGCTCTCCGCCGGTCCCTGCAGACCAGGAGGTAGAAGGCGGCCAGGCAGGAGAATTCGCCCAGGAACATCCCCACGGCCTGAAAAACGGACGCGGCGGCTCTGGCATGACAGCGCTCGGGAGGGCGCCGGTATCCCGGGGGGGGGCAACCACTGGATCCCGGAGCCGCTGGATGCCAGGCCAGGCCAGAGCTGTGCAAACCTGCTGATCCGGGGAGGGGTGGAGAGATGGGGAGGCGGGGGGAGGGCAGGACACCCTCCCCCGCTGGAATAACCCCCTCGGCTTCCCGAAAGGCAGTGCCGTCAGGGCAGGCCGGGGAGGAAGCATGGTCAACACGCTGGCCTGGGGCTCAGCAGAGCTGGGTTCATCTTCCTGCCCCCCCAGGGGGGCTGGGAGGAGAGATCTGCCCCGAATGGGGTGTGCGTGTGCCCTGGCGAACCCCCATCCCCGCTGGGCTCCAGACGTACCTGGAGGAAGGGATGCTGGAAGCTGTGCTCTGCGGTTCCACCGCAGCCCCCCGCCTTGAAGTTGTCGGCCCATCTGGAACCGAGACAGAGGGGGGAGCTGCCGTTAGAATAGGAAACCCGCAGAGAGTGAAACCCGGCTCTTCCCCTTCCTTCAACGAACCGGAGACGTGCTCCAGTGACCCCAGCTAAGCCAGGTCCCCAAACCTTTTACCTCGCGCCCCCCAAAACCGGGGCCAGGAGCGGGGGACACAAGACGGGGTAAGGGGGCCGGGTCCATAGCTAGAGGCCAAGGACGGAAGCCGGTGCCAGCAGCCAGGATCTTGGGCACGGTGCCGGCAGCAGGTACTGCGTCCAGGAGCGGAGTGGGTGGTGCTCTCTCCCTGCCCCGTGGGGGCTGGCCCGGGCCCCAGTGGTGCCCTCTCGAATGTTCCTCCAGAGGGATGTACACACACACACACACAGACACACACACAGACTGACACACACACACACACACAGACACACACACACACACACACACACACACACACACACACAGACTGACACACACACACAGACTGACACACACACACAGACTGACACACACACAAGGGACCTCGATGCTAAGTCCTGCTTTGGCTGGCGGGCTGGAAAACACGGGTGTTCTGAGGGGTAACGGGGAAGGCCGGGGCTGGAGGCAGCTACAATTGGGAGACGGCTGCTTCTGACCGACCAGCTCCGCTCCGGACCCCCTCCCGTCAGCCCAGCGCGGCGCTGGCGGAGCGAGCTGGGTTCTACCCCGGCTCACGCAGCCCCAAGAGCGGCACTACCAAGCGGTCACTTTTCAGGGCAGATGAGCAGGCCCCGTCCCTTTCGCCTGCGGGGGAAACCAGCGCGCAGCTGTAACGGGGCCAGGTTCTCCCGCCGCCCGCGAGACACAGCAGTCTCCAAGGATTGCCATAGGAAGCGGGGGGATCTCTGGTATTTACCGAGGAACATGGCTCAGCCGAGGACACTTCCCCACCGGGCAGTGGAAAGCCAACTGCACCACGGCCCGCTTCTTCCTGGGAGCCTGGTCCAGCTATTAGAGCAGGGCCCGGGGCCCAGGACTCCTGGGTTCCAGTTTGATCCATCAGCCCGAGCCATTACTGGCTGTTTCGTGGCTGGATGGGGAGTATTTGCTTCCCGGGATGCTGGGAGAGGAGGATATCGATCTGGAGATCTTTGGAGGACAGGAGCTAAGGAGAGCACTGGCTGGTCTCTGCAGCAGCAATGTCTTAGCCCAGGACTGGCCCACTGCCTCTGGATATTACCTAGGGCTGGTTGACAGGAGGAATTCTCCCTCCACACCCCCTTTCCTCACCCAGTGAGATCTGTAAAGGTTTTAACAAGCTCTTGGGCTACCACCAACCCCCTGCCCTTTGTGTGTTTTAAGCTGCACCCAAGTTCTCTGTTCATGCACGGACGACATAAAAGTCACACTGCCGAAGATTAGATTGCAAGGGGGAAGGTTAGAGGTTTTTGGAAGGACCAGCTGGGGCTTTTAGTGGTTTGCGAGGGTAGGATAAACCCACCAGCTGGATGACTTTTAAGCGATCAGCAGCGAAACAGCTGGCAATTTAAGCGGTGCTGGCATCATTAGGTTCCAGAGTTAACGTTTCAAGCTGAAGGGGGCAATCCCCCTCCCTTAGCAGGCATTTCAGCCTGGCTGCCACCCCCAGCAAGACTACACTGGATCCGTTTGCATTTGGAAGGCTTACTTGACAGCCATAAATACCAGACACTCGCAATTCTGGAGCAAAGGACAGATTTTGCAACTTGCCGCATAATACACAGGGCCTGGCCTCTTGGACACATCCTGCTGCTTTATCTAGCCTAGTACGCCACCCGGGCTAGACGGACAACGAATCAGAACAGAAGGGGACTGCGTTTGTCTCACTCCAGTTACCCCAGCTGCCCAGACTGCTGCTCCTAGACAGTCAGTCCAACTTGTCCCGGCGGGATCACTAGGCTGGAGCTGTTCTAGTCTGGGCCAGTGGCGCTCAGAGCTCTCTTTGACGGGAGCTGTCGGGCGTGCTTCCCAGGCTCGCAGATTTGGGGAAGCGGTTAAGAGCCGCAGCGTGCTCAGCCCCGCCGGGGAACAAAGGGAAGAGCCTTGTGTTGAATCATAGAATATCCGGGTTGGAAGGGACCTCAGGAGGTATCTAGTCCAACCCCCTGCTCAAAGCAGGACCAATTCCCAACTAGATCATGAGACACTGTCAGCTCTAGCAGCGTAGACAAGCCACAGAACAGAGCAGAGTCGCGAGTTCAAGTCCCCCACGGCCCTGACACCCACCTGGACCGGCAGTGCAAGATCGGGAGCACCTCCCAGCAGTGGGCAACCCAGTGCCCCAAGTGCCCCTGCTGCTTTTGAGACTCACTCCAGCCCCCGCCCGGGGCAGGGTGGCAGTGGGGCTGCTGACCCGCAGCCATTGCCTTAGGGGACCGAGGTCTCTGCCGCTCACACCCAGCGGGGAACGCCTTCCCTGGCCCGGGAATATTTTCAAGAGTTTTAAAAAATTTTACCATCCCGAATTGGAACCGTAACAAAATCTTCTGTGGCCGAAGGAGCCGTCAGAAGATTTTGTTCGGGTCAAACCAAGTGTTTCGTTTGGATCGTCTCTTTTAATTCTCAGCCGAGTGAGCTTACGTGCTGAAACCAAGTCACTCCGAACGGGGAAACCTGCCACGGTCGAACGGAACAATCCCAAACTTTTCTACAACTTTTCCCCCACCAAGTTGGGAGATTCGTCCGAACCGGCCCCGTCTTGGGAACTGTTTCTGCTTTGACAAATTAGCATATTTTGGGGGGACAAAAAGGGATTTGTCAAAGAGTTTCCAGCCAGCGTCACAGTTTACAAAACTCCTGACATGCAGACAAGCTCTTTGGAGACCACCCCGTCAGCAGATCCGTCCCAGGAAGGAAAAGGAGCCTGCGGACACAAGTGTTTCACTTGGCCAGTCGCTGTCCAGACTTGCCTGCAAGCCCAGTGGTTAGCACAAAGCTTTAGGTTTTCCTGGCACCGATTCCAGCCCCTCCTTGGCCGAGCGTGACAGTGAGGCGAACCAGACACCTCCATGTAACAGACAGAGTACGAGAGCCAGGGCCCCTGGGAATCAGATGTCAGCCCGGCATTAATCTTCACTAGATCAGCCGTGGTTGCGGGGAAGAGAGATGTCTAGGGACAGCCGGGGGATCCCTCGAATCAGGGAGCAGCCCCCGCTGTGCACGCGGAGATGAGGTAGCGGGAACGGCAGGGCCGCTCTTGGGAGGTGAAGGGGGTAGCCAGCTGCACCTTCCCCCCCAACATTAACCCATCTGGAGGCAGGTTTCTGTGTCTAGCAGAGCCAGGCCAGCGAGCTAGAGGGGCCATTCCTCTGCCCCAGCGTGTCCAAGCCATGGGGCCAGCCTCCGGCCCAGCGCTGCTGGTCCAAGGGCAGCTTTCAGAACCGCACCATCGGCTGCCTGGGAGATTTGCCTCAGCTGCTGGCAGGGGACAGGAAGGGGAGAGCGAAACGGCACTGCCTTTGCCCAAGGAGGCGAGATGGGCAGAGGCTGATGCTGGGCCCGATTCTGCCTTGTAAAGATGCAGGGCTGAGCTGGTCTTACCTCTGAGGCTCTACCTGCTCTGTGGAGGAGGCTGCTTCAAGCCACTGGTCTCCCTTGCCCCTCCAACACTGGCACAACCACCTCCACCCCAGAGGTGGCTGCAATTCAGATCCAAGGTCTCAGCAACTGACTTTCTAATCTCTGATCTGACGTGCTTGAGGGCCTGCCTCTGTGGGACTCCTAGTCCGTTCCTAGACTATGGAGGCCGGGGGTGGTGGGTGACCAGTCTAGGGATGGATCTGTCTCGGGGGCAGTTTAATTAGTTCCCTTGTGTGCCTACGCACATCAGAGACCCAATATAAACCCAGCTAGCTTAGCTGAGGATTTCACAAGGTCAGCACCCAGGTAATTACAGAGGGGAAGGCTCCAGAGAGGCAGGGAGGTTCTGGGATGGTCCTTAGATATGCAGAGTAGGGAGGGGAAGCAAAATGCTTCCTGGGGAGGGGATGTTTGATATGTGGGGAAGGGATGTTTCAGTTGAGTGAAGTCTGAGAAGCCAAGGCCCCTTTGTCCACAAAGCCAGGGTAGTAACTAGTAGCAGGGCAAATGCTCTGCCCCAGACTTCCAGACCCCCCATCACCCACCCACCCGCATCTTTAAGAGCCCAGGATTCGCCGCATGCGTTTTCAGCCCTCCTAGGGGCGGAGCTGCTCAAAACATTTCCGTTGCACACACACGGATGCCGGTTACTAGTGGTCACACTGTCTTGGGCGGCTCACAGCTGTGAGTGCCCATCCTCGGGCAGACTGCCAGGAAACAGGGCAGACACCCCAAATGGGTGGGGTGGTCTATAATCGGATTTTCCCAAGCCAGTAACGAATGTGAACTCCTGGGTCACTAGACCAGTCTTACAATGGAGTCACAGACTCTCCCCATGGCCTCTCCAGTCTATCTCGCTACCCAGACAAACTGGACTTCGTGATCAGTGGTCACTTAGACCAAAACCCACACCGCATCAGGCCTCTCCCGGTCCCAAGAGACCAGGCACTTACCCCCATCAATTGGTACCACAGATCCTACGCCAAAGCCTACTCGAGAACTGGCTTCCAGTGTTAACAAACTAATGGTTTATTAGCGAAGAAAAAGGGAGAGCTATTGAGGGGGTAAAGCAGGTAAAATAGATGCCCAGGTGAGTACGAGTCATTCCAAATGGTAGCAGAGATGTAGCAATTCCCAGTCTCTCCGAGCTACCCAGAATAATTCTGGGGACCTCTCTCTTCTCGTGCAGTTATCCTGCTCCGTTACCATCCAAACAGCCCAGAGACAAAGATCTTTCCCCGAATCCACACTTCTATCTTCCTCTCCCAGAAAACAAGCTGCCAAGATCCCTACCCACGTGTGACAGGTTTCAGAGGGGTAGCCGTGGTAGTCTGAATCAACAAAAACAACCAGGAGTCTTTATGGCACCTTAGGGTCTGTCTACACTGCGCAGAGGTCGTCAAAACTTTTGTTTTTCATGGGTACTTAAAAAAGCCCCCCTCTGTGAAAGGCAAAAAAGTTTTGCCAACGCAAGCGGCAGTGTGAACACGGCTTTGTCGGCAGGAACAAAATACCACAAAAGAGCGTTCACGCTCGCTGACGTTTAGCATGTTTCGTGGGCTAAAACCTGCTTCGTCAATCTGATGAAGCGGGTTTTAGCCCACAAAAGTTTATGCTCAGATAAATTCATTAGTCTCTTAGGTACCACAAGGATTCTTCGTTTTTACCCATGGGTGGGCTCTGAGGATAATGGCCACCTGCTTTGAAAGTGACATTTCCAGTTAAAGTTCTTCATTTCCAGCCTCAAGGCTTCTCTCTCCTTTGCGGGGTTATTAAGGTTATGGCTACCCTCCTCGGCTTTTAGCGACACAGCTCGGGCCGAACCATGAAAAGTCACACAGCGTAGTGGCTGTTTGTCAGCTCTCCTGCCGACAAAACCTGCCTACCCCCGACGAGCGGCTGCCGTTGTCGGGAGCAGTGAGCTACTTGTCGCAGAAAAACTTTTGTCTGCGGGGGGGGGGGGGGAGGGGGGGTTGAGGGGGAGGCGGTCACAGCCCAGACAGTCCAAACTATGACAGGGGGGTGTGACGGAGGCGCCCCGCGGGGGACGTCACAGAGCAGAAGCCGCTTTCTTGACTTTGTTTGCGTCCGTCACGCTAAGTCAGCGGAATTTCTGCACAAGTCAGGCCGAGCCTGACCTCACCTGACCAGCCCCGCCGAGAACCCAGCCCAGCCGAATACCACCCTGACTCAGCGCTGCCTTTCACAAGAGCCATTAAAAAAAAGAAAAGGCCAATCAGCGGTTTCCGTTGAGACGTTTGCCAAGGCAGGGACTCAGGCGACGTGGGGTCACTTGGGCCACCCTGGGCAAGTTGCTTTCATTTCCCCGTGACTCAGTTTCCCCCTCTGATATTTCAGTAATTGTGGCAAAGCGCCCGGATACAGCGAAGACGGGGCACAGACGAGCTGACAGACAACGCTCAGAGGTAGGGCTCAGCTCCCCTGCTCGCAGTGAGGTCACAAGGAGTCGGGAGATCAGAACCGGCTTCCTACCCCTCTCCCCAAGCAGGTTTTGCAGGAAGGGAAGTGGTCGAGTCCCCACCGCTCTCAGCTCTGTCACTGGCTGCAGAGGGAAAGGAAACCCCATTTCTAACTGACTGCAGGTCCTTAGCTTTATAGCACTGAAACCTTTGCAAGGCCTAGAAACCAGAACCGACTTAACAGCGCGTTTACACACGGCGGGAACGAACTCTGGCTTGTGGAAGAGTCAAAACCCCAGAGCTGGGCCCAGCCCCTGGGCAGGTGAGGCTCTTTCAGTCTCCTGCCTTTCTGGGTAAGTCGTGGCGGTAGAACCGAACAGGTGCAGGGGTCCGGCCGGGGTCCAGAGATCTCAGCCCATACCTGACTGGCAGTGGCCTAGCATTTTGGAGGGAGGCTGGGAGAAATCTCCCCTCCCCAAACGGATCAACGCTGCCCAGCGAGGGATATTCCCGCGTCCCCGGCAGAACGGGGCATTAGTCACCCTCAGAGGCGGGTCTGTTCCGTTCCGGGCCCTAGTCCTCACGTCGAGCCATCCTGGGCAAGGAGAACCCCAACCCCGCCACGATTCGAACTCGGCAACCCGTTAACTCCCCTTGCTGGGCCTGGTCGGGGCTATTCTGGGCCGACCTTTGGAGCTTAATTTCCGCATCGAAGGCGCGTTGCCATGTGCCCCCTCGGACAGGCAGGTTTCTCCAGCGCCAGACCCATGACCCCACCCTCCCCGGCGGGGGAGCAGAAAGCACCCTACACATGCCAGACACTGAGGAAAGGGCTTTAACCACACCGGGGTAGTTACGGGGCAGACCCCGCCCCCCAACATGGAGCAAAGGGGCCCATCCCACCGCAGCTCCCCCCTTTGGGAAGGGAGGGCCAGTCCCCCAACCCTGTTCTCAGGAGAAATCGGGTCCCTTTGACACTCAGCCTCTCTCCTATTTACTGAGGGCTGGAGGGAGACCGAGGGATCCCCCCGGGAAAACCAGATCAGAGCCCGTCTCAGACAGACCCGCGGGGCGGGGGGGGGGGGGCACACGGAAAACACCCCCGAGCGCATCGCCCAAGGACCCGGGGGCAGCCCCCCCATTCCAGCAGCGCTCCCCCAGCACTGCTCCCCGAGATCCGGGTGCAGGGGCCCCCACCTCCAGCATTGCGCCCCGGGACCCGGGTGCAGCCCCCCCGGTGTTGCACCCCCGACACGGGTGCAGCCCGCCCCCCCCGCGTTGCTCCCCGGGTGCAGTCCCCCCCCCGCGTTGCTCCCCGGGTGCAGTCCCCGGGTGCAGTCCCCCCCCCCCCCCGCGTTGCTCCCCGGGTGCAACCCCCCCCCCGCGTTGCTCCCCGGGTGCAACACCCCCCCCCCCCCCGCGTTGCTCCCCGGGACCAGCCCCCGCCTCACTTGGCCGAGAGGGTGTTGATGGAGCCGGTGAGCAGCATGAGGCCGGCCAGGAAGAGCTGGTACTTGGTCCAGGCCATGCCGCGGTCCCGGGCAGCTGGAGGGAGAAGCGCGCGGCGCCCGGGCCGGAGGAAGAGGAGCGGGAGGAAGGGGGGGGGGGGTCACATGACCGCAGTCAGCTGAGAGAACCGGCCCCGCCTTTGTTTGCAACCTGCTCCGCCCCCCCCCCCGCCCCTCCCCCGGGCCCCGATCCAGCGGCCGCGCCTGGCCCCACAGCGGGGAGGGGGTCACAACCCCTGGGGTGCAGGCAGGGCCGGCCACAGAAATTTTGGGGCCCCGTACTCTGATCGTTTGTGGGCCCCCCAACCCCCAGCCTGCCCCCCCAAATCCCCGCCTCCCCCCCCAACTCCCGCCCGGCCCCCCCAACCCCCCGCCTGCCCCCCCAACCCCCGCCCGGCCCCAGCCTGGATCTGAAAGTTTCAGCCCCCATGAGAGGGGAACCGGGTGAAATGTTGGCCCCACGGGGACTTCCCTGGGCCCTCGCCCGCATCGCCCTCCGGCCCCCGGGCCAGGCAACACCCCAGCTGCGGAGGGCCAGGGCTGGACTCCGCGCGGCCCCGGGACACTTTCCGCAGCTGGGCTCGCGGATCCGGCACCCCCACCCCGCTCCGGCCGCTACTCACCACCGGCCACCTGCTGGGTTCAGTCGCTGTCCCGCGTGCCCCGCTGGTGGGAGCCCGGCATCTGCCCGCCCCTTGCCGGCCCGGGCATCCCGCGAAGGGGGCGGGGGCCACCTGCCAGCGCCGAGCCAGGCGAGTTTGGCAGCAGCAGCGGCCGGCTCCGGCCAGGGGCGTGAGCTGGCCGCGCTCCCCCCCAGCAGCCTGGCCCCGCTGGCGGGGCTGTCTGCCCGGGCAGGGGAGGGGGACTTAACCCTGGCGGCGCTGCCCCCGCCTGCTCTCTGGACCTGCCCGCAGGGGCCCGGGGAAGCGCCGCGTGTTCTACGCAGCTGTGGTGGGAGGGCGGGAAACGCTGCCCCCTTCTCCAGTCAGGCCCGGCGACAAGGGGGGACACTACCGGTACAGCTGTGTGCTGGGCCCCGGACTTAAGGGGGCCCCCTTAAGTCCGGGGCCCGGTACAGCTCTACCCGTAGTACCCCCCTGTCGCCGGCCCTGGGTGCAGGGGGCAGCCAGCCAGCTTTGAGCAGCAACCTCGCCTCCTACTGCTCATCCAATCCTGATTTTACTAGTCAGTGCTGGAGACGCCACCACAGCCCATGGGAAATTGTTCCAATGGTTCATTACAGTGAAACCTCGATTTAACGGACCTCCATTTAACGGACTTCGGATGCAACGGACAAATTTTTTCAGAAAGTCTGATGCATCCGAAATCCGTTTGTGGAGGGTTCCACCGGGGTTTGAGCCAGGGGGCGGGCTGCTGCCCGGCCCCCGGCACCATGCTGGCTATGTGGAGGGTCCCGGGAGCCGGGACCCTGCGGCTGTCAGCCCGCGCGCGCGGCAGCCGCCACGGTTTGAGCCGGGGGCGGGCTGCCGCCTGGCCCCCGGCAGCGTTCACCCTCCTTGGAGGGTCCCGGGAGCTGGGACCCTGCGGGCTCTGAGCCCGCGCGCCACAGCCGCCACCGTTTGAGCCGGGGGCGGGCTGCTGCCCGGCTCCCAGCACCATTCACCCTCCTTGGAGGGTCCCGGGAGCCGGGACCCTGCGGGCTCTCTGCCCACTCGCAGCGGCCGCCGTGGTTTGAGCCGGGGGCGGGCGGGCTGACAGCTCCCGCCCTGGTCCCAGCAGCCAGGGACCCCGGCGGGCGGGCTGCTAACTGCCGCCGGGTCCCAGCAGCCGGGACCCGGGCGGGCGGGTTGACGGTAAAACCTTGATATAACGGACTAATTCGGGCGAGGGGATGTCCGTTAAATCTGAAAGTCCTGTTATTTAATAATTTAAAAAAATTATTAAATAACGGACTTTCGGATTTAACGGACACCCCCTCGCCCGAATTAGTCCGTTAAATCGAGGTTTCACTGTACTCTCACCATCAAAAATGGGCACCTTAGTCTCAATCTGAATATGTCTAGCGTCAACATTGTCCAGCCATTGGATGACGTGATCCCTTTCTCTGCTCGATGAAGAGCCCATGATTTGCTCCCCGTGGAGGTACTTACAGACAGTGATCAGGTCACCCCTCCACCTTCTCTGTTAAGCTCAATAGACTCCAGCGGCTGAGTCTGTCACTCTAGTGCAGGTCTTCTAATCCTTGAATCATTCTCGGGACTCTTCTCTGACCCCTCTGTCACGTTACTGGAATAATTTGGTACCATATATATCATTGGGGTACCAAATATTATGTGAAGGGGTCATAACAGGTGTCTATCACCATATGTGTATATCTATTTTGGAACTGAAGTTATGGATACTGGATAAAAGGTGCCTGTACTTCAAACTTAGGCTTGCCCCCTGGGTGGAATCTCAGACAAGGGTGCTAACTCGAGCCCATTAAAGAGCCATCAACTGCACAATTAACTCTGTCCACACCCGAGGAGAGGAGCCTCCCCAGGAATGGGACATGCCTGGGCAAAAACTGATTCATTGAGAGTCTGGGAATTGAACCATGTGGCTGTGAACCTTCAGTTTGCAGCCAGACTCTGCATAAGGAGGAGGAGGGTCTTCGCCCACAGGAGGAAGTCTATAAAGCCTGGAAGAACATTCTCCATTTTCGTCTTTTACCTTCAGCCTGCAGCCTGTCTTGCTTGCAGCTCTGAATGGACTTTGCTACACAGGTGAACTCTGAACTAAGGTGCTGACCCATCCCTAAATGGGATGCTTTCTAAAGACTTTGATTTAAACCTGCAGTTATTCTACCTTTGCTGCAAGCCTGAACCAAGAGATGTGCCATTACTGCATGTAATTGATTTCTTGTAACCATTCCTAACCCTCACCTATACCTTTTTCCTTTTATAATAAACCTTTAGATTTTAGATTCTAAAGGATTGGCAACAGCGTGATTTGTGGGAAGATCTGATTTGTATATTGACCTGGGTCTGGGGCCTGATTCTTTGGAATTGGGGAGAACTCTTTTCTTTATTTGGGGGATTGGTTTTCATAACCATTGATCCCCAGGACAGGTGGCTGCTGGTGGTGATACTGGGAACCTGGAGTGTCTAAGGGAATTGCTTGTGTGACTTGTGGTTAGTTAACCAGTGGGGTGAGACCAAAGTCTTTTCTGTTTAGCTGGTTGGGTTTGCCTTAGTGTGGAAAACCCCCAGCTTTGGGCTGTAGTTTCCCCTTTGGAAGCAATCTGTCCTGATCTGACACTCACAGTTGGATCCCACCAGGAACAGCACCGTCACACCCCCCAAATCTTTTTCAGTCCCTGTTTTCCAGGGTAGAGTCCCCCATCCTGTAAGTGCGGCCTGCAGTCTTTGTTCCCAGATGTACACGTTTACATTTAGCAGATTTAGCAGATTTGATCCAGATGACCGAAGTGATCCAGATCTCTCTGTATCAGTGACCTGCCCTCTTCATTATTTACCAGTCCCCTGATCTTTGTTTCATCTGCACACTTTACTTTTCATGTTTTTCTTCCAGTTCATTGATAAACATGCTAAATATTATAGGGTCAAGAACGGATCCCTGCGAGACCCCACTAGAAACACACCCCTCAATGATGATTGTCTGTTTACAATTATATTTTGACTCCTATCGCTTAGCTGGTTTTAATCCGTGTCATGTGTGCCATGTTCATTTGGTATCATTCCAGTTTTTTCATCAAAATGTTATGTGGTACCAAGTCAAATGCCGTACAGAAGTCCAAGTATATTACATCAGCCTCATTATCCTTACCAATTTAACTTGTAATCTCATCAAAAAGATCTCACATTAGTTTGACAGAACCTAATACCCATAAACCCATATTGATTGTCATTAATTACATCACCCTCCTTTAATTCTTTTGCAACTGAGTTCCATATCAGCTGGTCCATTGTCTTGCCTGGGATCAATGTCAGGCTGACATGCCTATTCTGTAACTACCTGAGTCATCCTATTTACCCTTATAAAATATTGGCACATAATTAGCTTTCTTGCAGTCTTCTGGAACTTTCCCAATTGAAAATCGTAATTCATGGCTTAGCGAACTCCTCAGCCAGCTCTTTAAAAACTCTTGGAAGCAATTTATCCAGACCGTATCTCCCAGAAAGGCATTCAGTCTTCATATGAAGACATCAGACTTCCTTTGTTTGTTCCAATGACCATCACAGTCCTGTAACCTGGCTGCCATCTTTGGCTCAGACCTTTCTGTAGGCCCTCACATCCAGACTATCTTTACATCTTGCTCTTTTTTTCTGCATTGCATCTCTAAGGTTTGGCCTTTCTTGTCCATGCCCACAGCTACAGCTCTCATCCCAGGTCATCCTCTTGCACCTTCATTGCTGCAACATCCTCCTCTCTGGTGTTGACAGAGGCAAGCTTGCCCTACTCAGGTCTATTCAGAATACGGCTGCCAAAATCATTTCTCCAGTCCATTGCTTTGCAGTGTTCCATTGGCTCCCCTTTCTCTAGCATATCTTCACGGCCAATCCTCACGTACCTCTCATCTCACTCACTATTAAGATATTGACTAGCAGCTAGGTTCAGAAAAGGGCAACAAAAATGTAGAGGGGAATGGAACAGCTTCCATCTTAGAAGAGATTAATAAGACTAGGACTTTTCAGCTTGGAAAAGAGAGGACTGGGTCTGGTAGCTGCTGGGATGATTGAGGTCTATAAAATCATGACTGGTGGGGAGAAAGGGAATAAGGAAGTGTTATTTACTCCCTCTCATAACACAAGAACTAGGGGCCACCACGTGAAATAAATGGGAAGCAGGTTTAAAGCAAACAAAAGGAAGTATTTCTTCACACAACGCACAGTCAACCTGTGGAACTCCTTGCCAGGTGATGTTGTGAATGCCAAAACTATAACAGGGTTAAAAAAAGCACTAGATAAATTCGTGGAGGATAGGTCCATCAATGGCTATTAGATAGGAGGGGCAGGGATGCAACCCCATGCTCTGAGTGTCCCGAGTCTCTGTTCACCAGAAGCTGGGAATGAGCGACAGGGGATGGATCACTTGATGATTGTCTGTTCTGTTCATTCCCTGTGAAGCATCTGGCATTGTCCGCTGTTGGAAGACAGGATACGGGGCTGGATGGACCATTGGCATGGCCGTTCTTATGCTCTTACCTCTGATTGGCCCATGATGCCAGGGTCCACCGCCCTCTTGTTCAGTTTTCATACAAGCACCTTTGTGTGCTCTCCCCTGCTGCTCCTCGCCTTTGGGCCAAGCTCCCCACAAACACCCACAAAACCATCTCGCTATCCTCCTCCACCGCAAAACCCTCCTGGGCCGCGATGCCTGCAGAAAACTTCCTGACAGTTAGGCCACTGCTGGGCCCAGACCACTGCCTGTGGTGGGGTCCATAGTGTTCCCCTTGCTTCCTTGTACTCCCCCCTCTGTCTGTCTCCATCCGATGCCTCTTGTTTTATACTTCCACTGCCAGCTCTTTGGGGCCAAGGTCCATCTTTTTGTCCTGTGTTTGTGGAGTGCCTAGCACAATGGGGTCCTAATCTGCCAGTAGGTACTGTAAGGCCTCTTCCGGGAACCATATTGTAAGGCCTAAAGTCTTTGTCTGCAGCCAGATTAGGAGAGCAACAGCCATTAGCTGAGAAGCAGGAAGTCACACCCTCATATTACATCAAAACAATGTAATATCGGGTGTGACGGAGATGCTCCTGTCCTAATAGCACCCACCACCAGCAGAGAAAGAAACAGATCTGAAGATGGTCAAGGAGAATGTAGTTTGATGGCATCCTCTTTGTCAAGAAATCACTTCTCAATAGTTAGAGAGGTAGCCGTCTTAGGGTATGTCTTCACTACAGCAGTAGTTCGATTTCCTTTATTTCGATGTTGTGAACGCGACGGTATAAAGTCGATTTTGTGTGTCTTCACTAGGCACAGCTACGCACAGCACGTCGACAGTGTCTGTCCGCAAAACTTTTGCAAGCGTCGACATGACGAGCGTTGCACTGTGGGTACCTATCCCACAGTTCCCTGATCCCCCAGCAGGCACCATTTCGAGTGCTGCACTATGGGTAGGCATTTCCAAATTTCGCGCCCTTTTTCCGCGCCGCCCACCCCCATTCCGAGCGGTGCACTGTAGGTAGGCATCCCATAATTCGCGCCCTTTCTCCGCCGTGCTAACGCCATAGCATTGCAAGCATGGAGCCCGCTGACACCACGGCTGCAGTAATGGCTGTTGTGAGGACCTCGATCACGGTTGCTGAGTTCCTGCTGCACCGTCTGCAGAGGAGGAATGTGATCCGGGGAGAACTGCGCTTTCCGGAACCCGACGACAGTGAGGAGGAGATGGACAAGCACAGCGGGGACGACAGGGACACTGACGTGCACAGCGGGGACGACAGGGACACTGCCGTTTTTGCAAGTAGGGCGACTGACAATCTGTCAAGAATGGTGGCAATGGGGCAGGCTCATGCCATCGAACGCCGATTCTGGGCCAGGGAAACAAGCACGGACTGGTGGGACCGCATAGTGCTGCGGGTCTGGGATGACTCCCAGTGGCTCAGAAACTTCCGCATGCGAAAGGGCACCTTCATGGAACTTTGTGACTTGCTGTCCCCGGCCCTCCAGCGCAGGAATACCAAAATGAGAGCGGCCCTTACAGTGGAGAAGCGAGTGGCGATAGCCCTCTGGAAGCTTGCAACGCCAGACAGCTACCGGTCAGTGGCGAATCAGTTTGGGGTGGGTAGGTCTACAGTGGGCTTTGCTGTGATGCAAGTAAGCAGGGCAATCGTCGAGCGGCTGCTACACCGGGTTATAAACCTCGGAAACCTGCAAACCACAATAGATGGCTTTGCCGCCATGGGATTCCCTAACTGTGGTGGGGCTATAGATGGGACTCATATCCCTATCCTGGCACCGGACCACGAGGCCGCCGAGTACAGAAACCGGAAGGGATATTACTCAATGGTCATGCAAGCAGTGGTTGACCACAAGGGACGTTTCACCGACCTGTACGTGGGGTGGCCGGGAAAGCTTCATGACGCTCGAGTGTTCAGGAACTCTAGGGTTTTTAGGCAGCTGCAGCAAGGCACTTTCTTCCCCGACCAGAAAATTTCTGTGGGGGGGGTCGAAATGCCGATCGTGATCATTGGGGACCCAGCCTACCCCCTAATGCCCTGGCTTATGAAGCCCTACACAGGAGCCCTGGACAGGGGTCAGGAGCTGTTCAACTACAGGCTGAGCAAGTGCAGAATGGCCGTGGAGTGTGCATTTGGCCGCTTGAAAGGGAGATGGCGTTCCTTACTGATACGCTCAGACATCCGCGAGAGAAATATCCCCATTGTTATAGCTGCTTGCTCTGTGCTCCACAATATCTGTGAGAGCAAGGGGGAAACGTTTATGGCGGGCTGGGAGGCAGAGGCAAATTTACTTTCTGCTACTTATGAGCAGCCACACAGCAGGGAAAGTAAAAGAGCCCACCGTGAGGCCCTGCGCCTCAGGGACGCCTTGAAAGACAGTTTTATGAGTGCCCGAGATGGCGTTTGAGAATCTGCTCCCTTGCTGTGCTCTAAGCCTGCTGCCCTTGTACCCTCTTTCCCTCCCCCCTCCCCATGCTTTCCCTCCTCCCTCCCCATGCTTGCAGAGGAAATAAAATCACTGTTGGAAAAATCATGGTTCCTTTATTGGTTCATCGGAAATACAAATGCAGGGGATCACTGTCCTGGTATCCTGGAGGGAAACCGGCAGTCGCAGTGGGGGAGGAGCGGGCAAAGGAGGGGGGGGAAGGGGGGAGAGGAGGGGTGGGCAAGACACAGCAGCTTTTACAAGTTTTCTGAGAAAGTCAGCCTGCTGCTGCTGCTGCTTCTGCTGGCTTGTGGGGTGGAGTGGAGCGGCCCACGGGCCTTGCCCCCCCGTGTTCTCACCCCGCGTCTGGGTGGGGAATCTATGGGAGTTGGGGAGGGGGGGAGGTGGTTACACAGGGGCTGCAGAGGTGGTCTTTGGGCATGCTGCAGCTCCACCAGAGATCGCAGCATGTCGCTCTGGTCCTCCATTATGCGGAGGAAAGCATCCATGCGTCTTTCCTCACGTTCTACTCTCCTTTCTGCAGCGGCTTCCCTCCTTTCTGCAGCGGCTTCCCTCTTTGCTGCAGCGGCTTCCCTCTTTTCTGCAGCGGCTCTCCTTTCCTCTCTCTCTCGATTCCTTTCCTCTCTGTCTCGTTCCCTTGCCTGTATCATTTTTTCCCTCCAGTCCGTCTGGCGGGCTGCCTCAGCGCGCGAGTTCTCCAGGAGTTCAGTGAACATCTCATCGCGCGTTCGCGTTTTCTTTTTACGCTTTCTTTTCTGCGGTGCAGGGCGGGAGTTCAACTGTTGTTGTTCATCTGTGGGCAAGTGTGTGGGAAAAAAAAGGTTGAAAGTTATGAGACAGATACATTCAAGGTTAGGAGGCACTCGGACGGTACACAATGGGAGTAGTATGCTGTTTGCAACCTCAGTATTCAGAGGCCTGATATGATTTCTGTACAAGGTCATGTTCTACACCTAAAAGGAGAGGAGAGCTCACAGAAAAGTCAGAGCATCTCAGACACATATGCGTGCCTCAGCCCAAGACGGCTTCTGAAATCACCGTGCAGCCGGCCATGGTAAGTTAAAAGTGGCGCCTGCATACTGTAGAGCAACCCCGCCCCCTTCCCCCCACCGCGTGGCTGGCTCCCACTGAAACCGCAAACTGCAAAGCAAATGCCTAAGGGCTAAGGTCTTTTTGGGGCTCTTCAGACCGCGTGCAGACGGCTCAGATTCCCTGCCAGCTAACGCTACGGGCTGGGGGGGGGGGGGCGGGCGGCGGTCAGCGTTCGTGGGGGGGGGGGGGGAGGGGCGGGTTCGGTTCGTCGGTCCTCAGCAGAAAAGAGTACTTTGCAGCTGGGACTCTTTATCTCCCGACTAATTGCAGTCCGTATCTCAAACAGGCAACCCTGAATGACATCACTTTGCTGAGAATTTCTCGGAGAGATAGGGAGCGCATGCTCCTTGAGTCCATGCAAAGTCCTGGTCCATACGCCGCAATGCTAGCCTGCTCAATGATACCAGAAAACCTACTACTTTCGTGGCGTGGGTTGGTGTCCTATCACGGGGGACCAGATAAGGCAGCTCTCCCCAGAAATCTGCTGCGCTGGATTCATCGCTACCTCCTGGATAGCTTCCTTGAAATGTCCGCGGAGGACTTATGGTCAATCCCGGAGTATATTGACAAACTCTTTGAGTAGAAATTGACCAGCAATGAAAGCACGCTAAGTCCTTAGGGCAAGTTACTTAGGGCAAGCATTAATGCCTTAGGGCAAGCATTAATAAATACTTCCTTTACAAAATCACGCGTCATGTAATCACTTAAAAAAGAAACACTTACCCCCCTGGGAGGCTTGGGAGGGTACTGGCTCCAGGGTGACAAACAGCTCCTGGCTCTCTGGGTACAAGGGTTCTCCGCTGGGCTCCTGCTGCTCCGTGAGATTTTCTTCTTCATGCTCGTCCTCCTCGGAATCAGTCTCCTCCCTGACGATGATCCCATCGGTGGAGTCCACGCACACCGGCGCGATGGTGGTGGGGGCGCCCCCCATTATGGCATTTAGTTCATTGTAGAACCTGCATGTCCGTGGCGCGCCCCCTGATCGTCCGTTTGCCTCCTTGGCTTTCTGGAAAGATTGCCGCAGCTCCTTAATTTTCACGCGGCACTGTGTGGTGTCCCTGTTGTGGCCCCTTTCCAGCATGGCCTTGGAGACTCTTCCGTAGGTGTTGGCATTCCGTTTGTTGTTGCGGAGTTCCAACATCACGGATTCCTCTCCCCAGATAGCGATGAGATCCAGCACCTCACGAGTGGACCATGCTGGAGCTCTTCTCCTCTGGCTGGTCTCCAGGGTAGATGAGCTCAGCATGGATTCCTGTGATGCTGAGCTCTGCATGGCGGCTAGTGCTGCTGATTGCTCTGAATGGCGACTGATCAGTTCAGGTGAGCTGGCCACGCTGACTAAACAGGAAATGGCATTCAAATGTTCCCGGGTCTTATCTACCTGGCCAGAGCAGCGAGTTCAGAGTGCAGTGCAGAGCGGTCACAGTGGAGCAGTAGTGAGGCAGTCCAGAGCGGTCAGAATGGAGCATTGTGGGACAGCCTCTGGAGGCTATTAATGTCGGGTTCCGTCTTCACTAGCCCACGGTCGAGCTTGGAACGTCGAGATTAGCCTTATGCCACTGGTTAGGCTGGAGTGCCAAGATCGATCTTTAAGGCCCTTTACATCGACGTTAAGGGCATGTATGTGAAGACAGGTACACGTTTACTTCGACCTAACGTCATTAAGGTCGAATTAAAGTGGTAGTGAAGACATGCCCTAAGTCTGGATTTGCAGAAGCGACAGAGAGTCCTGTGGCACCTTAAAGACTAACTAAAGTATTGAAGTTCATCTTATGTTCTTATGTTCTTAAATCTAATCTGAAGGTTTTTTGCTGTAGACTTCAAAGAGAAACTGCGGAGCTAACTAACTACAAAAGCAGTTTCTCCTCTCTCTGTGTTCACACCTCCAGATCAGCTGCTAGAAGAGGATCTCATCCTCCCTGATTAGAGATAACAAGCTGGTTCGGCCTGATTGGACTGTCACGGAGCGCCCGGGCGATGGTCTGGAACCGCTCCCTAGGAAGCCAGACCGGACTCCGGGTGGAGGGCCCCTTCTCCGTACACAGCCTGTTTCCCAGGCCAGGAGCTTCAGGGGTCCACACTTCCACCTTCCTGGGTCTGACCTCAGAGCATTCAGCACCTTCTGCCCCTCCGTGTGCTTCCCCCAGCGAGCCCGCCTGGGCGGGGTCCTGGGGGAGCCCATGGGTTCTGCACCCCAAATCCACAGTCAAACGTGACTCTCAGCCAGCCAGCAGAATAGACGGTTTATTTGAGATGTCAGGAACCATCCAACTCACAGCTTCTCAGTCTCAACAGGGCCCATCCAGTCAGGCAGGTATTTCTGGGGTGCCAGGAGGTGAGACCCAGATTCTGGGCTCCTGCTTCTTCCCCGGGTTTATTCGATGACTTCCATCTGGTCCAACACAGACCATGCAGCGAGCGAGCGTGAGCCCTCAGCTAGATCCATCTTGGGGCTAGAGAGCGAGTTGGCTTCTCTCCCCCTTTCCAGCTAGACCCAGACTGACCACTCCCCCACCTCCAGTCCCTCTGTCCTTTGTCTGGTTTCCTGGGCTTCAGGTATCACCTGACCTCCCTCCAACAGGTTCAGCTGACCTCCCTCCCCCACCTGGGGTCAGGTTACAGCTTCACCTTTTAACACCTGCAGTGGCTTTGCTTTGCATCAGCTTCACGTTCCTTTTCCTTCACATAGAGGCCCAAGAAATGCATAGGGGAAACTGAGGCACACCCACCCACAGTACTCCCACTTCGTCACATGGACTAACCTAGTTCTTGCCTATTTCTTTATTCCTGCCTCTGGATACTTTCACTGCTTGCATCCGACGAAGTGGGTATTAGCCCACGAAAGCTTCTGCTTCAATACTTTAGTTAGTCTTTAAGGTGCCACAGGACTCTTTGTCACTTCTCAATAGTTGTGAGTGTGAAATCCTCATTTTTTAAATTGTTTTGTCTTCTCTGTTGTTTATCTATATGGTTTCTGTCTGATTCTTTGATTGTTTCTGTCTGTTACATAATTCATTTTGCTAGGTGTAAAGTAATTAAGGTGGTGGAGTAGGATTTGTTAACATATTGTTAAACAGTTCTCTAGGATTGGTTAGAAAATTGTTTAGTAATACTTTAGCACAATGATTGGTTAAGGCAGAGCTCAGCAGGACGCACGTTTCACTATAGAAACTGGGGTCCAGAAGAAAGTGCGTGGGAACGAATTTCAGGACACAGCCCCAAGATCAGAGCCACGAGACCTCAACCCCCTGCCAACCACACTCTGCGGCTTCTACCTCTTCCCCCAGTTGAGTGTCATCCGCGAACTTGCTGAGGGTGCAGTCCACCCCATCCTCCAGATCATTAATGAAGATGTTGAAGGAAACTGTCCCCAGGACCGAACCCTGGGGCACTCTGCTTGACTAGCCATGGAGCCATTGATCACTACCTGTGGAGCTCTGCTGTTCTCAGTGGTAGCAGATGGCAGAACAAGGAGTAACGGTCTCAAGTTGCAGTGGGGGAGGTTTAGGTTGGATATTAGGAAACATTATTTTACGAGGAGGGTGGTGAAGGACAAAAGCATCTTCTCCCGGCCTGTGGGTTCTCTCCCCAGCAGATGGCACTGCGGCAGCGGCTTTGGGAGCAGCCGGCCCTGTGGTCCAGAGAGGATCTTTCTCCTGCTGCGTGCTGGCTGGAGAGTAGTCGGCTGGGCTGCCTTTGCATGACAGAGCGGGGCTGCTCGGGGTCTGGGCTGCCAGGGAGGGGAGTCATCAGTATCACATTCGCAACCCCCAAATCAGCCCGTCCCCGCCTCTGCCAAAAGATCAGGAGATCAGCGTAAAAACCAGGAGAGGTAAAAAAACAACCATCAGTTCTGTTTCTTTGCTTTCTGCCTGTGTGTGTGTGTGTGTGTGTGTATTTCTCAGCTTTCCTCTGCTGTAATCCCAGGACTCCAGAAGCTGGGGTTTTAAGAAACACACTGGCTCTCAGGAGGCTTGCGATCTAACAGGGCTCCACGATGCCAAAGAGCAGGCTGTTTCGGTGGGCGGGGAAGTTCCCCGCAGGGGGAGAATCCCGGAGCTCTAATGCCAGCTCTGAGGTTGGCCCCTTCGGGACAAATCTCTGCAGCATGGCACCGCCCCGGGTGTCAATTCCACGCTGAGTCAGAGCGGCCAGGACGCCCCTCCCCATGGCATCACCAACATCTCTCCCCTCCGAGCACTGAGACCCCTCCCCCCCCGCTGGGTCTGGCACCCGCAAGCTGGGATCACACCCCTGGGCAGCCCACCTGTACGCCCCAAGCTACCAAAGTGGCTGCATGAGAATTTCTGCCAGTCCCCGGACATCCACGCCAGCATGGGGAACGGCCCCCTCCAGCCTATTCCCCTGCCGGGGGGGGGGCAGGATCACCCCCTCCAGCCTATTCCCCTGCAGGGGGGGGGCAGGATCACCCCCTCCAGCCTATTCCCCTGCCAGGGGGGGGCAGGATCACCCCCTCCAGCCTATTCCCCTGCCGGGGGGGGGCAGGATCACCCCTCCAGCCTATTCCCCTGCCAGGGGGGGGCAGGATCACCCCCTCCAGCCTATTCCCCTGCAAGGGGGGGGCAGGATCACCCCCTCCAGCCTATTCCCCTGCAGGGGGGGGCAGGATCACCCCCTCCAGCCTATTCCCCTGCGGGGGAGGGGCAGGATCACCCCTCCAGCCTATTACCCTGCGGGGGAGGGGCAGGATCACCCCCTCCAGCCTATTCCCCTGCCGGGGGGGGGGGCAGGATCACCCCCTCCAGCCTATTTCCCTGCGGGGGAGGGGCAGGATCACCTTTTACAGCCAAGTTCCCCTGCTGGGGGCCAGGCTCAGCCCCTTGGCTCCTCCCCCCCCAGTGTGGTTCTTTCTGTAGGAGGTGTGAACTGGGGCTCTCACCCCTTCCCCCAGGACAGCCCCCTGCCCCCCAGCACATTCCACTGCCAGGAGAGATTTGCTCCGAGTTGGCGTCGCTGTCTCCTCTGCTCAGTCTCATTCCCTGGCTCCCAGCGAGATCCCCCTGGAGCACCCGCTAGGCTCCGGAGGATTTCACGAGCCAGGGGCCTGGGAAGGCTGCGTCTGCACCTGGTGTGGATTTTTCCAGCCAAGCAGCTAACCCCCTGGAACCGTGCTGCTGTCTTACACTCCCCCCCACCCCCCACGCTTCCCCCCGCCGCCCCAGCCCAGAGATAAATTGTTTTTCCATCCCACGTCAGCCTCCCTGGGCCGTGACCTGCAGGAGGCCAGGGGGAAAAACATGGAAAAACACTAAAAAGGCCCCTGCCAAGGTTGTTTTCATTCCCTGGCTTCCATCAGCCGCGAAAGGAGCAATTGCCGGGGGGGGGGGGGGGCAGGGCGGCAGTTTCCGAGCAAGCCCCCCCCCTGCCCCCGTGCAGCAGGCGTGTTCAGGCCCATGAGTGAAACCCAGCGTTCCCCCTCTGCCTGCCGCGCTTTGCCCACCGGGATCCAGTGCCTCCGGGCCAGGACACCGCAGCTGTCTCAGAGTGACCGGGTAGGACAGGAAGTGAAGGGGACATTTCAGGGAGGCGGAATGTAATCACCCAAAGGGCTTTGCTCACTTACACGGATCACTTTTCCACTGAAATGCAGCCACCTCTAGGGTGGAGCACAGCAGCTGTTGACCCGCATACAGGAACGCTGGCTGAGAGGCTGAGACACTGCAATCCAAACGTTAAAGAATGTTAACTGCAGATAGTCCCGGCTTTGGTTTCATGTCTCACCTTCAACACCACAGCGCCCGCTACCGTCATGATGGGGCGTTGGGTCAGAGTGAAGAGCGCCCCCTCCTGGCTCTCCAATACAGCACCTGGGTTTTCATTGGCGGGCTCTGTCTCCACTTCCGGGGTTTGCAGTGACACCAGCGCAGTACTGCTGCTGTCTGGACCTGGCTTAACCCCATGATCCTTTGCTAACAGTGTGGGGGTATTCTAGGCAAACCCCACGAACCTGTTCCCCTTTCTCCTGCTAAATTGGGCTCTCTTGTCCTCCGCTCCTTTCTCAACTCCCTATCCCATCTACAAGGCCCCCGGGGGGCTCTGAGGCCCAGCTGCTGACCCTGTGTGTTCCTCGAGGCATAGGGCTATGATAGTTGCCCCCAGAGCCAGCTGCATCCCAGTGCGTGGATTAAAGGAAAGTGTAAATGAAATAAAAACCAATCAAAATGCATGGTGTCCTCTGCCTCACGGCAGCTCGCGGCTGCTCTCTGGCCCTGGAGCCTCATTGATTTCTCCTTCTTTGGTGACACGGAGTGCACACTTATTTTTCATAATCCCTCACTCGAGACAGAAAGACAAACACCCAGACGAGCGGGTTTGGAGATTTATAACCAGTGGAAAATAACAAGATGATAAGATCAGCCCTGGTCCCTCTGCTCTCCGCGGTGCGGGGGGAGTGGGCTGCGGACGAAGCGCTCAGGAAGAGGGGAGGTCTGGTAAGCAGAGCGTGGGTGTTTGCTTGGTGCCAGGTGGAGCTAGCGACGTGTTTGCACAGGGATTTCATTAGCTCCGGCTTGATTCAAACCCGTTTCTCAGGCAGTTGGAGGGGTGGGATTTCGAGCGGCTGGGGCAGCACTGAGGCTGGACCCGATCGATGTCCAAAGGGGCACGAGCCGCCTGGCTTGGGCCCCCAGTTCATTTTCACTGGGAAAGGCGGGGGAAATCCCAAAGCTGTGGCCAGCTGGGGTGTTGCGGCTTTCGCGTTGCTGCATGGGGAACTTCGCGACAAGAGATCAGGTCCCCCCCGTTCCAGAGACACAGACCTGGCTGGCACTTGGGCATCCATCTCTCTGTCCCCACAGCATCCAAGGTCCTCCCAAACTTTGATGAACTGATCAACAGAGCACCCTTCTGAAGGAGGTCAGCTCGCACCCCGGTTTTGCACGGGGACAACCCAGACCTGGCCTTACCCTACCTCCCACACACACAGTCAGCAGGAAAGTCACGAGCTGAATCCCAGTCTCCTAGTGCCTTCTCCAGGGTCTGACTTGGGATCAGCAGTACAGGGCATATGAAACATGGCTGGTCAGATTTGATTCATTCCAGTCATAACACAAACTCGCCTTAGTTTATTCCAGGTCCTGCCCACGGTATGGCTACAGACTACCTAGTGGAGGGTGTTCGCTGTCACAGGAGATGGATTTTCTTAGGGGAGGGGTGAACGTTCAGCTTGTCTGAAAACATGAGTGCGTTCATTCATTACGACCCGCTCCGGGAGGGGCGGCGAGTCAGGTTAGGGTTTGCAGGGCACTTTGAATGTGGAAGGTGCCGCATAAGCACTGGGGGAGACCCGGAGGCAATGCTCAGATGCTAGGTGCTAGCACAGTGCTAAGTGAGGTAAATCTTTGGCCCTAGGTGCTAGGGGTGCCGTGATCAATGGGATGGGATGACTTAGTTGGGGACTGGTCCTGCTTTGAGCAGGGGGTTGGACTAGATCGGAGGTGGGCAAAGTACGGCCCGCGGGCCACATCCGGCCCACGGGATCGTCCTGCCCGGCCCCTGAGCTCCCAAACAGGGAGGCTCCCCCCGGCCCTTCCCTGGCTGTCCCCCTCCCCTGCAGCCTATGCGCGCCGCACCGCCAGCCCTTTGGCCCACTGCTCCTGGACAGCACTGGCTCTGGAGGGGCCTGGTAAGGGGCCTGGGAGCAGGGGGGTGGTTGGACGGGGTGGAGGTTCTGGGGGGCGATCAGGGGATGGGGAATAGGGGCTTGGATAGGGCGTGGGAGTCCCAGAGTCTGTAAAGGGGGTGGAGATCTGGATAGGGGTGGGGGCAGTCAAGGGACAGGGAGCAGGAGGAATTGGGTAGGGGGTGGGGTCCTGGGGAGTAGTTAGGTTGGGGGATCTAGGGAGGGGGCAGTCAGGGGACAAGGAGCAGGGGAGGTTGGATGGGTTAGGAATTCTAAGGGGGCAGTCAGGGGGTGGGAAGTGGGGGGGATCAGATGGGGTGGGGCCAGGCTGTTTGGGGAGGGGCAGCCTTCCCTACCCGGCCCGCCATACAATTTTGCAACCCTGATGTGGCCCGAGGGCCAAAGAGTTTGCTCACGCCTGGACTAGATGACCGCCTGAGGTCCCTTCCAACCCTGATATTCTATGGTTCTGGGATCACAGGCACTGAGGCTCTCATTGGCAGGTAGGAAACCTTAGGTATCCGTCCATCAGGGTTTTGGTATCCTAGCCACCTACTGTGGCACCTGTACTGATTCCTGCCTCCCTCAGCACCAGCGGAGCTGCAGAAACCAGAGCTGAGAGCTCCCGTGGGAATGGCGACTTGCAAGAAGCTGGTGGGCCAGACCGGAATAAGAGAGGCGGGAAGGTCGGTGGTCTGGCTAGCTACAGGAATGTGTGTGGAGTTGCGCCACATGGTTAGCAGCTTTCCAGTAACTGGGGCTGCTAGTGTTTATTTATAGCTTCCACTGTTTGTCTTGTGTGAGCTATAAAAATATAGAGCAGCCATCTGTGAGGAAAAGCAGCTGCTAAAAATACTCTGATAGACTGGCACCTGCGCGTGTGTTACCACTTCCTTCTACTACAGAGAATCTGTACTGCTTGGCTGTGTGTCATATGCCCTATACTGCTAGCAGAGATTTTCCTTGAACTAAACTGTGCTTGGGGGGCAGGAGGATGTGAGATCTGGTCCCTGCTGCTGCCTGAAAGTTCAAAGGGGCAACAGTAGGGGACAAAAAAGTGACAACTGAGTCTTAGGCCTTGTCAACACTGTCACTTACCTTCATAGCTCTGACTGCTGGTAGCTGTGAAGCTGGCAGACCAGGTGCCAGCTCATGCCACAAGCTCAGTGGGGCACTGACAGATACCTAGCTGGAGTCAGTCTGGCTCACTTGTGTTAAAACAGGGGGTAGAATTATAAGAACGTTTTTAGTGTTTAGACTTTATTGAATGCTTGTCCGTGGCTGCCTGCATTCCTCTCATTTACAACTTCTGTACCCCATATTGTACTCCTGGGGGAATTCTGCACCACCGACCACGCACAGAATTTATGTCCCCCGCAAATTTCTTTGCTTCCCCACAGAAAAATGACTTTCTGACAGGGAAGCAAAAGGAAGTCGCAAGAGCGATCATGTGACCCTCCCCAGCAGAATGTTTCGGGTGCCCAGGGCAGCCGGCAGAGAGGCAAATCACTGTGGGGCAGGGGGGCGGGACTGGGGAAGACCCGGGTGGTGGCTCCTCCCTGCACTGGACTCAGCTGCTAGTCCTGGCTGGACTGGGGAGGATGGGACTTACTCTTCCCCCCACACGGCATCCAGGGCAGGGTTAGACCCACCCCCAGATTTATCCCCCGGGTTGCAGGAAACTCTGCAAACTCTCCATCCCCACCCCACTTCCTGCACTAATTGCTCCTCAGCTGCAGGGGGAGGGATCCCGGTACAAGGAACTGCTCCCCCATCTGCCCAACCCCCATGCATCCAGACCCCCTCATCCCCAGACCCTCCTGCTGAGTCTCACCTCCCCCCCCCCCCGCACTCAGAACCCCTCCGATGAGCCCCACTCACCCTGCACCTGAACCACCCCGACGAGCCCACCTGACCCGGATCCCCCCCACCACCAAGCCCCAACCAGCTGCACCTGGATCCCCACCCCACTGAGCCCCACTCCCCCAGTATTTCGACCCCACACTGAGCCCCCCACACCCAGACGCCCCCCGCCAAGCTCTATGCTCCCCACACTGAGCCCCACCCACCTTCACTTGGACCCCCCTGCAGAGTCCTATTACCGTTGCACCCAGAACCCCCCCCCCCCAACAGACCCTGAGCATCCAGATCCCCCCCACCCGGATCCCCCACTGGGTCGCTCGCTCCCAGATTGCCCCTCCCACAGAACCCTCTCAACCCACACCTGGATCCCCCCTCACCAACCCCTCCACACTTGGATCCTGCCTGCCCACACCTGGATCCCCCCTCACCAACCCCTCCACACTTGGATCCTGCCTGCCCACACCTGGCACAGAGGGGCAGGGCTCTGGGGTGTTTCTGGGGCAGGCCCGGTGCTTGCGCTGGGTCAGGGTTGGGTGCAGCTGAGCTGTGTCCTGTGGGGGGAGCTGCACCGTGATCTCCCGCCTCTGCAGCCAGTGGCCTGTGCCATGCTGGAGCCCCCACGTCAATTTGACAAATACAATTTGCAGAATTTTAAAATATTGTGCGCAGAATTTTTAATTCTGGGGGCAGAATTTGCAATGTTTTGGTGCAGAATCCCTCCGGAGTGATCTCTGAGCGGCTGTATTGTAAACCTCTGTGGCTGTGTACATCACCACCCTGGAGAGAGAGACATGAACCTGTGTGAAGTGCTGAGCTCTAACGGCAGGCATAATGTCCTGCCCCACTGGAAAGCGCCATGGACACCGTGTGATGAAGCGGGAGTGCTGTGTGTGTGTGCCTCAGTTTCCCCTATGCATTTCTTGGGTCTCTATGTGAAGGGATAGGGGCTAATGCTGGAAGCGGAGGGGCAGAAGGTGCTGAATGCTCCGAGGACAGACCCAGGAAGGTGGAAGTGGGGACCCCTGAAGCTCCTGGCCTGGGAAACAGGCTGTGTACGGAGAAGGGGCCCTCCACCCGGAGTCCGGTCTGGCTTCCTAGGGAGCGGTTCCAGACCATCGCCCCTCCGTGTGCTTCCCCCAGCAAGCCCGCCTGGGCGGGGTCCTGGGGGAGCCCATGGGTTCTGCACCCCAAATCCACAGTCAAACGTGACTCTCAGCCAGCCAGCAGAATAGACGGTTTATTTGAGATGTCAGGAACCATCCAACTCACAGCTTCTCAGTCCAAACAGGGTCCATCCAGTCAGGCCTTTCTGGGGTGTGCCAGGAGGTGAGACCCAGGTTCTGGGCTCCTGCTTCTCCCCCAGGTTTATTCGATGACTTCCATCTGGTCCAACACAGACCATGCAGCGAAAGAGCGTGAGCCCTCCGCTGGATCCATCTCGGGCCCAAGAGGGAGAAGATGGCTTCTCTCTGCCTCTCCCAGCTCGACCCAGACCCAGACTGTCTCAAACCCCCTCAAGCCACTTCCTGCTCCTTTGTTCCTTTCCCCGGGCTTCAGGTGTCACCTGACCTCCCTTCCCCCACCTGGGGTCAGGTTACAGCTTCCAGGGATGCACAGAGGGGAGGGCATTGCCTCCTTGCTTCCAGCATTAGCCCCTATCCCTTCACATAGAGACCCAAGAAATGCATAGGGGAAACTGAGGCACACACACACAGTACTCCCGCTTCGTCACACACCGGACAGACGAGAGTGGGGTGATAAAGAGGACAAAGGGCATTGCTTGTTCTCCCCCACCCCACCCCCGTGAAGAGGAGTCATGGCAGTGGCTGGAGGCTGCAGACAGTGACAGGCCCGGGTGGGGAGACGCGTCTTGCCCCGTGCTCCAGAGCCCGGCCCGGGCAGATTGTTGGGGCCCTGCTCCAGAGTGCAGGACCCACGGAGGTGAGGGGAATTTGCCCCTCCTGACCCACCCTGGGACTTGGGACCAGAGAAGAGCCCAGGACCCTAGTTCCACTTGGCCTTGGGCTGGCAGCGGGGCTGGACTGTAGTCAGTGCCAGCCGGACAAGGGAGGGCTTCCCGGCCGGCAGTCAGCCCCTCGCCAGCCCCGCTCACACAACAAACTGCCTTGGCCGGGGCACAGCCGTCACCCGCAGACGGCTTGGGCAGGCCCCTGGGGCCAGGAGAAGGAGTGGGATGGGGTGCTGGGGGCGGCGTGAGAGGAAAGGGCGGAGGGATGGGGCGGACGATGAAGGCCACAAGCGAGTTCTCTGTGTGCCGACCATCGGCCCTGCGGCCGGGAGCCTGCAGCTGCAGCTTGCCTGTGCTCCGGATTACCCAGGGATTTAGATATTCATTGATTTTTTAAAAATGTCATCCCGGAGGGTGCATGTGTCCAGACCCTGCCTTGCACGGTGCCGGAGGGACGTCGTTATCAGTGGGTCGGCACAGGCCGGCCGGCTCTCTAGGGGCCCTGCCTCCAGCTGGGGCCAGGGCAGGATGATGTGGAGGAAGCTGCCCCACTGTCTACTCCTGGTTATCTCAGTCCTGCTCATGTCCCAGGTCACTGGACGCATGGGGAGAATCCTTCCTGACCCTGGATGCTCATGCCCTGCAGCATGAGGATTCATCACTGGTACCCTGACTATTGGAGGTAGCATTTTCCTTGGCTCCGTTCCCCAGTACTAGCCTTGTAAGGGCTAGCAAAGCCCAAAGGATTGATCTTGTAGTTCCTGGGCCCAGCCTGGGAGATTTATGGCAATGGCAGGGCTCAGTGCTGCCACCGGGGGGCGCTGTGTTCCTTCCGATTGGACACCAATGGCCGTCAGCTTTGATGGGCGCCAGCTTTGATGGGTGCCTGATGGAGGTGGGAGCAGCTCCAATCGCTCTGGCTGATGCCTGGAGCGGGACCACCAAAGGCAAGAAAGCGTCCCTGGCTCTCGTCTGGCACATTCCATCCGCAGATCTCAAAGCGCTTCACCGAGGAGCTCAGGCTTATTAGGATAATTGTCACACTCTGGTGGCTGAGCTGTATAGAAGGTAATAGCCTTCTAGTGCTACCAACGAATGGAGTTACTCCTTTAGCTCCAGTGGTAGAGATCAGTGCTTTGGGACTGAAGGTCCCTGCATTCTTGCTATGCTGGCTGACGCATGGTGGACCCACTGTTCCCCTCGCTGGAGAGTGAACAGGACTTTGGATCCAATGGCTAATAGCTTGAGTTACTGATTTTCAGTCTGCCAAGCTCCCACCCCCAATTGCTGAGGGAACAAACAAGGCCACCAGTGCCGGAGGCCGCTTGAATCGTGGCTCCTTTAGCCTGTTATTTCCTGGCACCAGACTTTCCAGGCATGTTCTTCTTCTGGTTTGTTGTCTTAAGAAGAAGCGATTTTTCCATCCGCCAGATTTGCAGGCAATAACAAGGGGCTCTCTTACCACACACCTGCTTGTACTTGAGCACAAAGGGAAATTACAGTTAAAAGCATCGGCGGAGCCTTGATGTCCGGGCTGTTTATCGTAGCGAGAGGCACTCTCTGCTCTGTCATAATCAATCAGGACACGTGTCCTGTGCTCTTCATTAACGGAACATTCAATTCTTTTTATCCCTCTACCTCTCCCGGTCCAGGAAACAGGTCAGCTATCTAGTCTGATTTGCCAGCTCGGAGTGGCTCACGCAGCTGGGGAGAGAAGCTGAGAGCGGGAGATTTTCCATGACACCTCCTTGGTCATTTTTATGGCCCTTCCTTCGCTGCAGGGAGAACGGCTCCATTTTGATTCTTTAAAGCACCGTTTGCTGTGCTGAGCTGAAATAGAATGTAGAGCCGACGAAATGATCATCCGGATCATAGCCTGACCTCCTGTCTAGCGCATCCACCCATTCCCATCACCACTGGCCGAGTCACTAACGTCCTCAAATCACAATGGAAAGACTTCAAGTTACAGAGACTCCACCATTAATCTACTTCAAGCCAGCCAGTGACTTGGGTCCCGTGCTGCAGAGGAAGGCAAAAATCCTTCCCAACCCCAAATACCGCCATCAGTTACCCTCTGAGCATGTGGGCAAGACCCACCAGCCAGACCCCTGGGAAAGAATTCTCTGTAGTGACTCAGAGGCCTCCCACATGTAGTGTCCTCCCTCCGGCCGTTCAGCAGATTTGCTATTAGCAGTAACAGAAGGGCTGTCTGCCAGTGTAACCAATCCCATCAAACCCTCTCCTCCAGAAACGTATCGAGCTCAGTCTTGAAGCTAGTTCGGTGTTTTGACCCCACTGCTCCCCTTGGGAGGCTGTTCCCGAACTTCACCCCACTGATGGTTAGAAACCTTTGCCTAATTTCAAGCCTAAACTTGTTGATGGCCAGTTTAGAGCCATGTGTTCTGGTGTCCACACTGACCCTTACCTGAAATAACTCCTCTCCCTCCCTTGTGTTTATCCCCCTGAGATATTTATAGCAAGGAATCATATCTCCCCTCAGCCTTTGGTTAGCCAAGCTCCTTACATCTCCGCTCATAAAGTAGGTTCTCCATTCCGTGGATCATCCTAGTAGCCTGTCTCTCAACCTGCGCCAGTTTGAATTAATCTTTCTTAAACATAGGAGACTGAAGTTACACACATGATGATGTGACCAGTGCGAACACTTCCCTGTCTATTGGAAATACCTCTGATGTACCCTAGGATCGCATTAGCCTTTTTCCTGGCTGCATCACGTTGGTGACTCATAGTCAACCTGTGATGGACCAGTATGCTCAGGTCTTTCTCCTTCTCTGTTGCTTCCAACTGATACGTCTTCAGCTTCTAGCAAAAATTCTTGCTTAGTCCCTAAGTGCAATGACCTTGCACCTTGCATTGTTAAATTTGCTCCCATCTCTAGGACTCCTCCAGATAATACTGCCCACCTCTGTGTCATCTGCGAATTTTATTAGCACACTCCCACTCTTTGTGCCAAGATCAGTAATAAAAATGTGAAATAAGATTGGTCCGAAAATCGATCCCTGAGGAACTCCACTAGTAACCTCCCTTCAGCCTGACAGTTCACTGTTCATCTCGCCTTTTACCGGTTCCTTGCCCACCTTCCAATTCTCTTCTTAATCCCCGTCTTCTCCAATGGAATTAATCATTTCCCATGTGGGACTATATCAAATGCCTATATACCTGAAATCCAGTTTGACTGGATCGACTGCATTTCCTTTGTTTAAAAACTCAATTATCTTCTCAAAGAAAAAGATCAGCTGGACCGGAACAAGCTATCTTTTGTAAAGCCATGTTGTATTTGATCCCAGTTGCCATTGACCTCTGCGTCCTTAGCTATTTTCTCTTTCAAAGCTTGTTCCAAGACCTTGCATACAGTTAGGATCAAACAAATAGGTCTGTAGTTTCCTGGATCACTTTTAAAAATCAAGACTGGGTAATGCAATATTAGCAATTCTCCAGTCCTAGGGAACATGCCCCGGATTTACAGATCCATTACAAAGCCTTGCTATTGGCTTTACAGTGTCATGAGTCAGTTCCTTTAATATTCTTGGATGGAGATTATCCAGGCCCCCAATTTGGTCCTGTTAAGCTGTTTGAGTTTGACTTCCACCTCGGATGTGGTCATTTCTACCTCCAGATACGCTCCCATTAGCCACTACCTCTAAGCTCTTCATTAGCCTTATTAAAAGCCCTGAACAGCACGTACCCTTCAACCCCTGCGCTACAGTCCTGACTACACTTCCACCAGGTTTCTGTTATCCCTCAAATTTCTGCTTTCAATTCCTGCACCAGGAATTCCAGCTCCCCCGTTTGTTACCCAGGCTCCTTGGATTGGTGTTCAGACTCCTTAGTTGTTTCTGCTCGGCCTTGCCCGGACTCCCCCGATTACATCTGTGATGAAGTGGGAGTACTGTGTGTGCGTGCCTCAGTTTCCCCTATGCATTTCTTGAGCCTCTATGTGGAGGGAAAGGAATGTGAAGGTGATGCAAAGCAGAGCCATTGCAGGTATTCAAAGGTGAAGCTGTAACCTGACCCCAGGTGGGGGAGGGAGGTCAGCTGAACCTGTTGGAGAGAGGTCAGGTAATACCTGAAGCCCGGGAAACCAGACAAAGGAACAAAGGAGAGCAGGGAGTGGCTAGAGGGGGTTGAGACAGTCTGGGTCTAGCTGGGAAGGGGAGAGAAGCCAACTCGCTCTCTAGCCCCAAAATGGATCCAGCGGAGGGCTCACGCTCTCTCGCTGCATGGTCTGTGTTAGACCAGAGGGAAGTCATCGAATAAACCTGGGGAAGAAGCAGGAGCCCAGAATCTGGGTCTCATTCTCCTAGCACCCCAGAACGACCTGTCTGACTGGATGGGCCCTGTTGAGACTGAGAAGCTGTGAGTTGGATGGTATTCCTGACATCTCAAATAAACCGTCTATTCTGCTGGCTGGCTGAGAGTCACGTTTGACTGTGGATTTGGGGTGCAGAACCCATGGGCTCCCCCAGGACCCCGCCCAGGCGGGCTTGCTGGGGGAAGCACATGGAGGGGCAGAAGGTGCTGAATGCGCCGAGGTCAGACCCAGGAAGGTGGAAGTGGGGACCCCCGAAGCTCCTGGCCTGGGACACAGGCTGTGTACGGAGAAGGGCCCTTCACCCGGAGTCTGGTCTGGCTTCCTAGGGAGCGGTTCCAGACCATCACCCGGGCGCTCCGTGACAACATCCAGTCATTCTACTGCCAGTATTACCTACTTGACTATTAGTGTCACTGGTATCGGCACAATCTTTCCCCTTGTTGTCCATTCTCCTACCCTCTGCTGTTCCTTTCTCCATTGTTATGCCCTCCCTTACTTGATTTGCCCTGCAATTTGATTTGCCCTGCAATTTGCCTTACAATTGCCCTGCAATTTGCCTTATTTGATTTGCCCTGCAATAACAAACCAATGTATGTAGTCCCCGCAACTGAGCAACCCTACAATAACAAGCCAATGGACGCAGCCCACCTTAATTGAACAACCCTATAGTAACAAATTGGAGAATGCAGCCCTCTCTAAATACGCAAACCTATAACAAATCCATGCATTTAGCCCCTCTTAACGGAACAACCCTACAATAACAATCTCCTGCATGCAGATTGTCCCAGCTGAGCAAACCTACAATAACAAACCAACATACGCAACCCACCTCCAGGGAACAACCTTCTAATAACTAACTGGCGTGCTTAGCCCAGTGCTCGTGAGCAATCCTACAAGAACAAACCAATGCACACAGCATATGGTTTGCCGGGCCCAGTTTGTCCTAATTGCTAATTGTTACCCAAAGGCGGCTGAGGGCGAGGGCGGAACATGGGTGGATGCAGGTGCCTTGAAGGCGTTAGCTGTGAAGCCCACTAGATTTGCGGCTGGTTCAGATGAAGCAGGTGTTGTTATTGCTGTGGGTCTCAGAGGGTGAAATAAGCCCCTGGCACTGATTAAGCCGCACTGCCAGCTCTCTGCACGGGGGCGACTTGCACCCAGAGTTTTATAGGTGCCAGTTCCTAGTGATCTTTTCACCATACAGAGCCCGGGCTGGGATTCCAGCTGTTACTTGGAGACGTTACACAGCTGCCGTAGCAATAACAGGGCCCTTTTCCGTCCGGGCTCCTCCCCGTGTATGCAGCGTGTGGGTCAAGCCAGACATTCATCTCTCCTGACAAGCCAGAGTCCGCGTCTGACAAATGGACTCAAATCCATCCCGTCACCCTGCCCGGGAGGAGAAACGCAGCAGGAGATCAAGGGAGGTTTCTCCGCAGATGTCAGACCTGGCTCGATTCTGGTTGCTTAAAATCATCTGATTATACTCCAGAGGCAGCTGCAAACTTGCAAAGCTTTCCCACAGGTCCCCGTGGTAATGGGCAACCCCTGGGGACCTCCCACTTCAGTGTGTTCTTGCAGTTCCTAGGGGACCCTTGTACGGAGCTTTCCTTCGCTCCCATGGGTCCTTCACAGCAGAGCAACCCACCAGGTCCCAGTAGTTCCTTCAATGGGGAGTAAGCCCCAGGCCCCCTCAATTCACAGCCTCCAATGGGTCCCTTCTGCGGGGTGTTCCCTGACTGCACAGCAGCCTTCCAGCAGTTCATCTGGAGGCAGAACATTCCTACAGAGTCCTTCAGGGCAAAAGATCCATGCAAGTCCCATTGGTTGTGTTATAGGTACCTCAGTGCCAAGCATGGCCTATGGGTCTGTCACTGCTCACAGTAACTGCACTTGTACGCTCCCGCCAGGGGATGTCAGCCTGCGATTCCTGCATCAAACCCAGAACTGGTGGCTGCCCGAGAGCAGCTCAATTAGGAGACACCCCCAGTCCTGATTTAAAGACCCCAAGGGATGGGAAATCCATCCTGTCCCTGAGTAAACTGTGCCGAGGATGAATTACCCCAGGGGTGAAAAAAACCCAGGCCTGGCTTCTAAGCGGAGTGTGTCTAGCTTCGGCCTCTGGCCACTGGATGGCGCTAGAGAGACTCTTACTTCCCTGCTCTATGGATCCCCAAATGCACTGGGCCCAGTTCATCTCTGTTGACTTCAGTGGATGAGTGAGGCCCATTCGCTTTTTTTATAGCTGCTGTGTCACATTGCGAGCTGGCTTCTCGCCTGCTGCCTGCTCCCACTCTCCGGTTTCCATACCTGGGAAAGCTAAGCTACCTTGTCTACCTCGGCTTAAACGGCGCCATTCGGCACATGGATGCCTGGGTCTGGTGCCCGAGCCGGACTCACTCCTAGGACGATGACATAGATGCTCTCAGGGATGGGTGACAACGTGGATGGAGGCAGCCTGCCGTTCCCAGAGCACAATTAGCAATTAGACCACGTCCCCAGGACATCTCTGTAGCTGATGCTTCTGGCATGATGCACTGCAGGTTGGCTGCATGCAGAGAGCTTTGTAAACAGCTCTTGGGGCTCTTCGAAAGGAGATGTGAGATTTGTGGTTTGGAACTGGGAGGCTGCTACTTCAGATGCTAACCTCTAGATCACTTTGCACTGGCACAGACTGTTAAGTTGCAGTCTCTGAAGCCTTCATGTGGAGGAGAAAAATCAGGGAGGCAGAATTATGGCCTTTGTGGTTAAGACGCAGGAGAGGGTGTCAGGAAATGGGGTTTGGTTTCCCATCTCTGCAGCTGATATCCGGTCTGACTTTGGGAAAATCACTTAGCCTTTTGCTTTGCTCATCTGTAAACAGATGCTAATGATCCTTAGTGCACAGGCTCATTGCAAAGCTAATGTCATTGGCCTTGTAAAGTGCCTTGAGATCCTGGGATGGAAGGCGCTATAGAAGTGCAAGGGATTGTAATGAACTGGGAGGGGGTATGTGTATGAGAGAAACACCACTGCCCTCTAGTGGTTGGAATTAGAACCTCCTCACTGCGTGTCATAAGCCCTATATTGCTAACACGTACAAGACATACAGAGCTTACAATCTAAAGGGAAGATGACCTGAATTAGGGCCATAAATAGACTGAAGGAAGAGAGACAGGGAGATGGGAGCGGATCGTGTCATTCCTCAGCTCTAAGAGTAGGTTCTCATCTTAGGGGCTGTGTTGCTTTTATTGTGGAGACACGGTATCTTCTCCAGAGATGACTCTAAAGCTGTGGAAAGCTGAATTTTCCACCCTCTCTACGTTCTGCTCCCCAAATCAGATCATCCTGAAAAGTGAGAGGTCAGATCAGAGTCCAGGATAGACATTAGTAGGAACATTGAAATTAATTTGGCCTTGTGATTCCCGTGGTATGGGGGCCCCTAAATAATCAACCATTTTTAAAGTTGCAAAAATCCCTTGCTTGTTTGTGCAGCAATAGGTAAAAATGTACTGAAAGCACCAGCTGTGACCTAGACAGTGTGTGTGTGTGTGTGTGTGTGTGTGTATGTGTGTTTGTGTGTGGTGGGGGAGTGTGGACAAGACCCGATCAGGAGTATGAAGGAATTGGTGCTCTGAAAGGAATTTCTGTTATACAGAGGCTGTGGAAGTGCACCAGCAGGGCTCTGCTTTGAGACATGTCACAATATATAAGCAGCCGTGCCCAGAGCAGCAAAGCGAAGGCTCCATGAAAGATTAATGTTTGCAGGCAGAGAGACTGCGGCATCCAAAGCACACAGGCCTCACGTCACCCTCTCCTGATTAGCTAAGCCTTATGGACACATCCTGTTAAAAACAAACTTGATCGATTACCCCACCCGCGATGGCTTCTCTGCAGCCATGTGAAGGATTTAGAGTCAATTAACTCCCTTAATTAAAGGTGTTTGAGCATAATAATCGACTTCCTCACCAACTACGAACCTACAGGACAGTCTAGGGAATAAGATCAGAACATGTCTAGCTGTACCTCCAGCACGGTCCTTACAGGGACAGTGCCACAATCCAGCAAATTGTTGCCAGTTTTAATGAAAGAGCCACTGTTTTGGGCAGTGTTGTGTGTTGACCATTTAAGGGACCAACACACAACAGCCTATTACAACTTCTTCCTTAGCCTGGCTAGCAGTGCTCCGTTGGGTAGTGGTGAAGTTTCCAAGGTCAAATGTCCTTGCGGAGGTAGTTGCAATTTGACCTTGCTTTTACAAAAGACTTCAGGATCAGTAGAAACGTTGAGCATGTTTAGTTTTGAAAACAAAAACCAACCAGAGGGACCTGATAACTGTATCCAGATGTGTTAAGGGCTGTTCTAAGGAGAATGGTGATCAGTTCGGTTCTCTCTGTCTGCTGAAGGTAGGAAGAGATGCAATGGGCTTAATCTGCAGATATTAGGAAAAGCTGGGTACCTCTGAGGGGAGTTAAACTCTGGAACAGACTTCGAAGGGAGTCATGGGAGCTTTTCAAGAGCAGGTTGGACAAATATACCTGTCAGGGACGGTCTAGGTTTACTTGGTCCGCCCAGCACAGAGGTCAGACTACATGACCTCCGAAGCTCCCTTCTGACCATACATCTCTATGATTCCATGATTTCCAGGAGCCTTAACCCCAGCAACAAAAGGAGGTTTTAAGAAATCAGAATTTCCGCCACAGTGTTAGCCAGTCAACCATCGCAGCGAGAAGCTGGAAATGGCACTGTCCGGAGCTGGGAGAAATGTTTTCATCAAATCACTTTTTTCAACAAAAAAGGGGCTTTTCAACAAAAGTGTTTTGGTCAAAATTTTCAATGAAAAGCCTTTAAAAAAGACACCCAAACCCTAAAACATTGGCTGGAAATTGCTTTGAATGTTTCGTTTTCACTTTTTGTTTCATTTAAAAAACCCTGCTCCCCCCGGAAAATTAAAAAACAAACAAATATTCACCCCTCCCCCAAATCGCCCACAAACCTTATTGGGCGTTTTTGGAGCAGCTCCACTAAAACTGAAAGGGGAAGTGACCCAATCTAGTTCCACCGCCTGAAGCCCCGGCCCAGAGAGGGAAGCTGCAGAATGCCAGAACCGCAGAGTGGGAGTTGGTCTCTCCCAGAAAAGCTCGTTGTCTGGAGATACAAAGTCAGGTTGTTCCTCCTTTTCACACAGGGGCCCAATGAAGTGAGTGACTGAAGGGCAGGCAAGGAGCCTGTGGCTAAATCAGGAACTGAAAACAGATCTCCTGTGTCCCAGCTCGGTGCAGTAGTCACTAGACAGCCTGGACAGCCAGGGCTTAGAGTCCCAGGTGGCAAATATTTGGGAAATCCCACAGCTAGACTAGATTAGCAATACAGGTTGTGTCTACATTGCACTGTAGATCTGGGTCTATGGGACACCTGCTTATGGACTTCAATGGGCTCGTACTTGATTGTCCACACTGCACTGTAAACCTGGGTTTACAAATTGCTGGGCATGGGCCTCCCAGCCTTGCTAACATGTCCATACTGAGTCAGACAGATTTGTGTGGGGATTATAGGGGGTGTTGGGCTCAAACCTGAGTTTGAGCCCAGGTTTACAACGCATGTAGAGATACCCACTCTGTAGAAGTCCATTGCAGGTTATGTACATCCCTCCCCCTCTCCCTTTGCCGCACGCCCTTGTAACGGTGAGTCTTTGGTTAGCCATTCTCCACTAGATTTGTTGCCATCATAGGTTTCTTGGCAGCATTTTCTTTTGCACCGCAAGCTGGTGACGACAGCCAGGTAATTACCCCAGCAATTCTCCTCACTTGACAACAATTCTCCTCACTTGTTTCCTTGGAATCATTTGCATCTTATTCCCAAATTAAGTCAGCAACATAAATAACCCCTAATTCTCCTCTAAGGCAACTAATACACTGCAGGAAGGCTGCTGTGCTCCCTAATCACAGGGAAGAATTTTAAATAGTTACAGTGGACTGTAAATATTTGTACAGTGATATACAAGGAAATTGGAGTGCTCACAGGGGGAAATTCATCCCTGGCCAGGGGCCTGGATACGACGCGTAGCGGCGTAGGCAGCATTGAGGTCCCCTTCGGCCCATAGGGCTGAAATAGAATGTAGCGGATGCCGAGATTTTGTGCTGGATTTCCGGCTGTGATGGCGGAGGGAGAAGAGCATCAGACAGCAATACTCTTGCTGCAGGAAACAGGATTGGGTCAGTTCAGAATCTTCAGCCTGGGCTCCCCATGTGTTGTATGGCAGAGCTCGGTGCTGGAGGCCCAGTCTACCTTCAAAAGCTACGTCACCCAGGGGTATAAACACTCCACCTCCCTGAGCAGTGTAGCTAAGCCAACCTAGCCTCCAGTGTAGACAGTGCTAGGTTGACGGAAGAATTCTTCCATCGACCTAGCTCCCGTGTCTTGGGGAGGTGGATTCCCTACAGGAGAACCCCTCCCATTGGGGTATGGCGTGTCAACACCTAAGTGCTCCAGCGGCACAGCTGCAGTACTGCGGCTGTAGCTTTCCAAGTGTAGACTGGCCCCATGAAAGGGCTCCGCAGAAGCCACCAAGCTGAGCGGGGCATTGTCTAAGCTAGTTGGTAGGAAATGCGCAGGAGGGGGCGAGACCTATGTTCACCCCAACAATGTCTTAGGGTCTGTCTGCCCTGCAATTAAACCCTGGTGGCTGGCCCCTGTCAGCTGACTCGGGCTCCGGGGCTGGTTAGTTGTAGATGTTTGGACTCAGGCTGGAGCCTGCGCTCTGAGACCCTCCCCACTACGGCCCAAGCCCCAACCAAAGCCCAAACCCTACATCACAAACAGTCCCTTAGCTGGATCCTCACACGTCTGAGTCAGTTGACCCGGGCCAGCCATGGCCATTTAATTGCAATGTAGACATCCCTTCGAGTCTGGTAAGGTCCTAGACCGGAATGCAGGGCTGGTAAACTCCTGCTGAGCCAGAACTCTGTGGCTGCATTTCAACAGCGAGTGCTGTGGTCACTGTCTTGAGTTTCTAAGGTGATCTAGGATGGAAAGAGGCTGTAGAGATAAAAGAGAGGCACTGGGAAGACTGCCTGCAGTGACTCAAACGTGGGAGTGCCTACCTCGGGTCAGACAGGTCGGAACCGGTGCACAAACCCCACGTCAGCCGTGAGTTCTGCACTTAGATCTTACCAACCAGTGGGCAAGTGTAAACGCCCCAGGCACTATAACTAACATGGAGTCCCAGACAGTCCCCCTGGGTGCACCGACCTGTCTCATCAGCCGGATGAGCCTGCCTTTGTGGGAGATGGTCCCTTACGCCAAAGATCACAGCTATGTTCAGGTTCAAGAATAGCAGCCGTGTTAGTCTGTAGCCGTAAAGAAAGCGAGCAATACTTGTAGCACCTTAGAGATTAACTAACATAAGCTTATGCTGAAATAAATTAGTTTGTCTCTAAGGTGCTACAAGTATTGCTCACTTTCTTAGCTATGTTCAGGTTACTCCCAGGTCAAGTGCACCTTAGATCTACAAAGACAACGCTTGTGGCCAATCCTATAATAAACTATATGATTGAAAAGAAAAGCAGAGAGTTATGGACAAGGTTCAAGCAGGTAAAAATAGCTACACAAATGAGTTAGACTCTTACGTTTTAAAAGGTGATAGAAGCTGCTCTAATCAGCAAGCTCTATATGGCCTTTAGGGCTAACTCAGGGTGAGCTTCTGGAATGTCTTATTTATGCCTAGAAAACTTTGCCCTATAGAGTTCAAGCCACAGTGAGCTAAGGGGTTCCTTCTTCTTAGGGGTTTTAGTCTCTTCTGGCTGATGGGCGCCATCCTCTGCATGACTCGTTATCATGGGAGGAGGCAGAATAACGACAGAAAAGTCTGTTGACCTCTTGTTGATGGTATGTAGAGAAATTCCAGTTGCAGTGTCCCACCGTAGTTCATCTGGTATCAAGGGACCTTTCCTTTCAGGAAGGGCGTAACACCTTCTGCTGAAGCTCAACCCTTCCTCTAGTTAACATCTCTCTCCTAGCTGGGCTCACGATACAACTGTTCAGATCTGACCTTACAACGTGGGATGCCAATAAGTGAGATATGGCAACTCACCAAGTATGCAACAAAGTCCGAACACTAAACACCTTTTTACAACTCTGATGCAACCTTCAACAGCACCAGCACACAGGGGAGCTAGACTGAGTCTAGCTAGGGATTTGTCAGTGTCCCACAGAGACCTGTGGACCTGGGCATGAGCTGGCACCCACTCTGCCAGCGTCCCAGGAGTGCCATGTCTTTGGCAGCTCGGAGGGGAGTTGGGACCTTGGGATCCAATGTTCTGTTGCAAAGGGAATAGCAGCTGCACTGAATGTGTTGGGGAGGTTCTTATGGCAGAGCGGGTGGTGGGTGACTATAATTCAGAGTTACAAGGGGAGCAGCAGAGGAGAACACTCCTTCCCTGGCATAGAGCTGTCAGGGAGTGTCTGATTCCGGAGCCTGGGAGTGCCGGAATCCGGTCTGCCCTGGGGCTGGAGTGTCTCAGAAGATACGCAGCTCTCGCGGTGAGCCAAGGCAGATTTCTTCCTTTTGGGGCTTAATGTTATTAGATTAGAGGGGGGTCTGGGGGCGGCTGTCGGCTTGGTGTGAACGGAGCACGTATTATCCACTTCAAAAAAAGAAAAGCAGTTGAGACCCGGGTGGAAAAGGGCAGGTATTTGGAAGATGATCGCCAGCTGTGTTCAGGACACTCTGAAACCCGGCCCAGGCAAGGAGGCAGTGGCAAGCGCCAGGGACTGGGACCCCTGAGGTCTCACTAGTAAAACAGGCTGGGACTTGGTCAGCAGTGGGGTGGGGGACCTCCCAGGATGCGGTGGGAAGTGCAGCTGCTGCTCGGTCAATAGGGCACATGACCCCTGGGGAGCTGGGCTGGGCCTGCTGTCTTTTGGATGAGATGTAAAACTGAGCTCCTGACCACACACGGTTATTACAGAGCGTCTCCTGTTTGCTCTCCAAGCAGAGGTGTTAGCCTCTGGGTCTTGGCCAAATCCCATCTCAAGCTATTCCCTTCCCCTCCCCTCCTTTGAATACAGAGATTAAAATCCCGCCCCCCTCCCAGGGGGTGTTTGATTTCTTGCCCCTAATGTGTATCGCTCTCCACGCCGGAAGCAGGGTGGCACCTCTAGACCCTCCTGCCTGCTAAGCAGGGATCAGGCACTGAAACAAAACTATCCATCTCCTCCTGTTACTTCATGGTGGAAAATGAATTCCGGTGGGTGGGCTCAAAACAGTCCAGCAGCTGGGCCTATCTGGGTGCGGAGCAAGGAGACTTTGCGGCTGCTCACTCCTTCCCTGTGGACCTGCTGAGGGCCTGTGAGAAGGTGTCAGCCACAGAAGAGGTCCAGCCCGGGCGGGGACAGATCCTCACCCACTGTGACGGGGCTGTTCCTGGTGGGATCCAACTGTGAGTGTCAGATCAGGACAGATTGCTTCCAAAGGGGCAACTACAGCCCAAAGCTGGGTTTTTCCACACTAAGGCACCAACCCAGCTAAACAGAAAAGACTTTGGTCTCACCCCACTGGCTAACCACAAGTCACACAAGCAATCCCCTTAAGACACTCCAGATTCCCAATATCACCACCAGCAGCCACCTGTCCTGGGGATCAATGGTTATGAAAACCAATGTCCCAAATAAAGAAAACGGTTCTCCCCAATTCCAAAGAATCAGGCCTCAGACCCAGGTCAATATACAAATCAGATCTTACCACAAATCACGCTGTTGCCAATCCTTTAGAATCTAAAATCTAAAGGTTTATTATACAAGGAAAAAGGTATAGGTGAGGGTAGGAAAGGTTAAAAGAAATCAATTACATGCAGTAATGGCAAATATCTTGGTTCAGGCTTGCAACAAAGGTAGAATAACTGCAGGTTTAAATCAAAGTCTTTAGAAAAGCATCCCATTTAGGGATGGGTCAGCACCTTAGTCCAGAGTTCACCTGTGTAGCAAAGTCCATTCAGAGCTGGAAGCAAGACAGGCTGCAGGCTGGAGGTAGAAGACCAAGATGGGGGGGGGGGGGGGGGGGGGGGGCTGTAGCAGCTTCATTTATAGTTTTTTTTCCAGGTGCAAACACCTCTTTGTTCCTGCTGTGAAAAGTCCAGTGTACAGAGCTGCCTGGCCGCGCCTCCGCATAGGAGCCGAAACAGGGACATGCTGTGGCTTCTGGGAGCTGCTTGAGGCAATCACAGTCTGGAGCCTGCACCCTGGACCCCCTCCTGAGCCTCAATCTCTTGCCCCAGCCCTGAGTCCCCTCCCACCCTCCAAACCCCTCTGTTCCACTCTGGAGAAAACTCCTGCACCTCTAACCCCTCATTCCCAGCCGCACCCCAGAGCCTGCACCCCCCAGATGAAGGCTTCACATCCCCCTCGCACCCCAAACCCCTTCCCCAACCCAGAGCCCCCTCCCGCACACTCAACTCTTCATTTCTAACCCCATCCAGAGTCTGCCGAGCCCTCACCACCTCCGACACCCCAACCCTCAATTTCATGAGCCTTCATGGCCGCCGTACAATTTCCATACCCAGGTGTGGCCTCCGGGCCAAAACGTTTGCCCACCCCAACCCTAGCACAATGAGGCTGTGATCTCAACTAGGGTTGGACAATAGTGCAAAGGACCATAAGTAATCCGAATATATCCCAGCTTGTCCCTTGGGAAGAAAAGGTGGAGGCAACTCTGAGCTTTGAATGAGACTTTATTTCTCTCTATAATGAAAGTAAAACAGCAGTACAAATATGCTTTGGCATGAGAAACAGATAACCTTTGTCTGATGGTGTTTTACGCGCTCCGTGTCTAAAGATGAGAGAGATGCTCCAAGAAAACATCAAAACCCTGTTCCAAATCCCCCCCAAACGCTCCTTTGCAATCGATATTGATACATTGATAGAGAGACGATGAACAGACCTTCATCTAGAATAAATATCTTCTCATAGCTAACACTATGTACATGGCATCAAGTATTAGAAACACGTTTTTCATTCATTAAAAGGTGTGACACGGGTTTGGCTCGTGCTTTGAAAATGCTGCTCCGGGAACAGGTGTGTTACGTTGTCACCGCTCACCCAAATCAATCATGGTTTGGCTGGGTTATAAAATCACCATTGTGGACTTTGGTGGGGAATCCACTGCTTAGTGCATGTTACCGTGTCCCCGCCCGGCGGAGCCAGCAGCTGTGGACTCAGCGAACGGAGTGATGCCTTTTGCCTCGAGGAGACAGAGTGCTGTGCTTTGGGTGCAGAAGGTCCTGAATCTGATCTCTGCTCATGGCTTGGTGGCTGTGTGCATGGAGCCGTGGAGGGATGACATTTGGGAGTCTACCGATTGGGAAGAAGGGGGTCAGGGAAGGTGATAGGGACGAGAGATTTTGCTTCTGCTTTGCAAAATGCTTGGCATGCAAATGAAACCAGACAGCTCTCAGCATGACCCTCCCCCCCCCCCCCCCGTAGAACGCCCAAATGCGCACCAGCTGCCTCATGGCAATGCGGGGGGCTGGAGCCCTGGGCACAAACTACTTCTGCCTTGTCTCATTGCCCAGGGAGCTCCTTAGCCGCCCCCCCTCCCCCGTGGCAGCTTTTCAGTTAGTTTGGTGCAAATCAGTCTAGATTGCTTTTCTTTTGTTAAAAAGTTGTGTCCAAAATGTTTCCCTTTTCCCCACCAGAATTTGAGCGTTGTGTGTGCTCTCACATTCCGTGTGTGTAAAAAGCCGTAGCTTCCATGTTTTAGGCAAAAACCAATTTCCCCCAAGAAGCTGAGTGCAACTGATCTCCCTCCTTCACCTTTACCAATGGAGGTTTCCACCGTCTGTTCCCTCTCTGACTGTCCCGCTGTCTCGCCTCCAGCCGCACCCCTATAGTCGGGGTGTATGCAGTACAGTGGCCTGTTTGACTGCATGTTGCTTTTAAGGGCAAGTTTCACGCCAGATTCCAGTGACACAAGATAAGTTCATGGAGGACACGTCCATCAATGGCTACAGCCAAAATGATCAGGACACTACCCCATGCTCTGGGTTTCCCTAAACCTCTGACTGCCAGACCCTGGGAGTGGACGACACGGGATCACTTGATAAATTGCCCTGTTTTGTTCATTTCCTCTGAAGCATCTGGCACCAGCCACCGGCAGAAGACAGGATACCGGGCTAGATGGTCTGGTCCAGCCTGACCTAGATAATCTCTGTCTATCCCGGGGCCAGGCCGTACATTCTTACCTCCAAGCTGAGCTTCTCTGCATTTGTTGGGGTGCTGTCATGCCCACATCCACTGTGACTGGCTAGATTGGCTCGGTAACATCCCCCATCATGCACTGTGGTTTTAGTGCACGGACTAACCTCATGGGTAAACATATTTCGGTTGTTGTTAGAGAAAAGCCTGGTTATGACAACAGCTTCCGGACTCTGGAGCCTGGCTTGACTTGAGCCCGGACCCTCCAGTCCTGCAGAGTCCTGGGCCCCTGGGTCCGAGCCCTGGGTTCGCACCGTTGCAGAGTAGACCCTAAGGGGCCTAGCCGGGAGCCGGGGTTCAAGCATGGGTTACATTGCAGTATAGACATACCCTGAAAAGCCACACCCATTGCTGTAATGAGCTGGACCGAAACCTGGGATGCTAAGGGTCCTGAGAGCTGGGGCTGAGCTTTGTGCTTGAACTCCAAGTTTAGAATGGGCCGAACCAACCCCTCACGGCTAAATCCACCCTCAACTCTGGGCACTTCTGGGCCAGCTGTGGACTTGGTATCACCCCCGGCCTTTTCTTGGCAGCAAGATGCATGGATGATGCATTGGCACAACAAACACGAAACAGAAGCCTGGTAACAAACAAGAAACAGAATCCTGGTTTCTTTCGGGATTGTTTCCCTCTCCATCTGGATGTTATTGCAGGGTTGCTCCGGAGCACTGGGCCTGTGCACACCCATTTAGAGTGGAGTTGCACAGGAGAGCTGGGCCGTGCACACTCAGTTAGACTGTAGTTGCACAGGAGCCCTGGGCCGTGCACACTCAGTTAGACTGGACTTGCACACGAGTTCTGGGCCGTGCACACTCAGTTCGACTGGAGTTGCACACGAGTCCTGGGCCGTGCACACTCAGTTCGACTGGACTTGCACACGAGTCCTGGGCTGTGCACACTCCTTTAGACTGGAGTTGCACACGAGCCCTGGGCCGTGCACACTCAGTTAGACTGGAGTTGCACACGAGTCCTGGGCCGTGCACACTCAGTTAGACTGGAGTTGCACATGAGTCCTGGGCCGTGCACACTCAGTTAGACTGGACTTGCACACGAGTCCTGGGCTGTGCACACTCAGACTGGAGTTGCACACGAGTCCTGGGCTGTGCACACTCAGTTAGACTGGAGTTGCACATGAGTCCTGGGCTGTGCACACTCAGACTGGAGTTGCACACGAGTCCTGGGCTGTGCACACTCAGTTAGACTGGAGTTGCACATGAGTCCTGGGCTGTGCACACTTGTTTGCAGATGTAGGGCTGCTAGGACGCGACTGCTTGTTGTCAATTTTAGCTTAGCAAGTGCCCTGAAGTCTGGCTTGATAGATTTTTAATGTGTGTCCCGGACAGAGGTGTCTCTGTGATGCAGCACCCGGCAGAGAGCTGAGCCAGACTTCTCTTTGCCTTTCTCCCTTGGTATGACTTGGGGACTTTGTTTTGCTTTTGGTTTTCTGGGTTGCAGTACGTGGGACAAACAGTGGGAGTGTCTGTGTCAAAAGAAGAAGCTATGAAGACTGCCCCAACGTGGGGGAAAATGCTGCCACCATTGAAATCAAGGGCAAAACCCCCACTGATGTCAGGAGGGCCAGGATTTCACCCGGCCACGTTTTGGGACATATTATTTTGTTGCCTTTTGAAATGAATCTCCCCTAACTGGAGCTGGGGGTGCGGGGGGATCGTTTTTATTGCCGAACCTTATTCTTTTTTTATTGAGGAAAAGAAAGTTTCTCATTTGTGCGACGTATCAGAACTGGCCCGTCTGGATCTGATGCTTTCCCTAATTTGACGCGTCTGTTTCACAGTTTTCCTCAGTGAAAAGCTGAGCAAGGGACCTGGAAGAAGGAATTCCCCAGATGGAGCGAAACGAGACCTGCATGTTCTCAGCCTGCAGTCACACCTGCCCAGCAGCTAGGTTGGCCCCAAAGGGGCTGGAGGCCAGGGGCAACCGTCCCCCCTCACGTTTCCCTTCTGTCACCTGCCCTGTGCTGCGTTTGTCCATTGCTGCCCCCCTCCCCACTGACAGATGGAGCAACGGGGACAAAGGCTGAATGGGAGATCGGCCACGGACCGGAAGAAATGATCTAGGGACAGAATTTATGATCAACTCTTCTTCTCGTGAAAGGGGCGGACAATCAGCACAGGCCTGCCTGCACGTCCTCACCCCAGCGGCAGCCGCTTCCCCACACAAGTTGCCTATTGAGAGGTGAAAAAGGCCCTGGGGAGATGCTCCCCAGATGGGGGGGGGGGGGAAGGAGGCGTGGCAACTCTCTGTGTGAGGATTGTGCAATGCAGTAGCCCCACCCAGTCCTGACTCTTCCCCGCCAGCCACAAAGTCGCAGCAGATCTTCCCGGCAGATCCCTTGCTCGGAGTTCATATGAAAGTGCAGTTGTGGTCATGGGACGGAGCATAGCTATGTAAGAACGGCCTCTTCTTACTCCTCAGATTTCTCCACTGGGGTAGCCCAGAGTCCTACCTGCTGTACATGGCAGCAAATGCCTGTGTTATTCCCATGCGCCCAGCCGAGCTAACACAGCTATCGAGGAGGGGGGGCTGGAATTGGTTCTTTCGCCCTCAGCCGAGCCATTGCAGTCCCTATTACGGGAGTTGACGTGGGGGAAGGAAAGAACGCGGCTCGCCTCTCAAATGCCCTGGATCCCACTTGGAAAAGCAGCACGGCACTTTGCAAAGGGAGCACTTTCGGGCAGCCCCTCCTCGGAGCAGAACCACATGGAAGGGCAGGCCCCGGCAGCAGCTTCTTTGGACTCAATGTCAAGCACCTCCGGAGAAACTTCTCCCCAGCTCAGCAAGGTGCCATTCCCACCCCTTTGTGGCTAAGACGCGGGAAGGTGGCTGGTTTCATTAGCCACCCGGGTGTAAATGGCTAGATACAGAAACACGTCCATAACACCCACTCCCATTTCATTATTGCTGACCGTGGGAGAGACGTAGACACTAGCAGTGATGGAGCAGACACAGCCTTCTTCAGAACACCACAGATTTATACCAAAGAATAAACAGAACGGCTCAGTCGCTTTTATTTCCCCGGCTAACCTTGCACTGTCTAGGGGGTTTTCCTGACAGGGATGGAGACGCTGGTTTGGTTTAGGGGGTGCTGTGCTCTTGCAATGCAAGAGGAGGGACCTATCTCCTCATCTTCAAGGACTTTTGTAGCTTCCAACCATTGCAATATAGACGAAGCCACAAACCTGCGGGTTGGTGAATAAGAAACAGTTCAAAAAAGGACCCCTCCTGGCCCAGATCTGATTCCATCCCAGTCCTGCCTGGATCAGAGAGCTGGCTACGTGACACCCAGCTTGTTGCCTCAGACACGGTGGCAGGATCACGTGCATAGGACTATAAAAAGCTTCTGCCTAAGACCCTCTTAGCCTGATTTGCTTGGTGATGCAGCCACGACTTTTAACCAGGACGCTTTGTTGCCCTGGAATCCCCCCCCCCCAACTGATGTTAGAAAATGAGGGGACAGGAACTAACGTCGGAGGAGGACGGAGCAGATGGCCTGGCTATTAATGCTCTTAGATCCCAAAGTCCGAGGTGGGACCTGTCACGAAGTGGGAGTAAGTTGATGTAACTTACCCGTGGATAGGGAGGAGAGGGTGGCAGCAAGAAAAGCAGCCATTCTCGTCAGAGACAGAGAATCAATGAAGTCTCTGCCTATGGCGTGTAAGTTACAACCCACCCATCCTTATCAATGTGTCGATGATACTGGTGTTTATATCACCCCTGGCTTTGATCCACCAGTAGAAAACAGACAGTCCTTTCCAACTGGCCTAAGAGCAGAGACCCATCCCCGGTGCAGACTGATGTTGACAGATCTCCCCCCATGCGGCCCATGGGATTGGAGACCAGCCCATGGGATCACAGAAGGATTATGTTGGGCCTCATGTCACAATGACATTGACATCGCGACAGGTAACAACGATGCAGCCAAGCGCCGGTGCCATGGCGTGAGGTTAAGAGGTGGGCGTTGCAGCGTGGCCACTTCGTGAGCCAGCGTGCGGCAGATGCTAGGAAACGGGAAGTGCATCTTTTAGAAAAACACAGCAAAGGTGCTGGGGAGAAGGAGGTGGAAACACGAAGAAGGCCCCGTCCAAGACCCCCAAGGACATATCCAGAGCTTTGTTGGCTTGTTTGGCTGGGAATATTTGGTGTGTGTAACTGACCAACCTGCATGAAAGGTACAAAGTTGAGAGTGCGCACAAACACACACGCACAGCCACACTCTTACAAGATCCTCTGAACTTCCATCGTGGCTGTAAAGCTAATCCCAAAGCGTCTGACGTACCGGCGTGTCTGGCTCCCCAGGACAGCGTGGGGGCGGTTAGAAGTGCAGCGGGGTGCATAGTCCATGTATTGACCTAGGACAGGGTGTGGGCAGGGAGATGTGCTAAGAGGACACTAGGTCTACCTGTCCGTCCAGGGAGGTATAAATAGAGAGATGCAAACGGAGATGGGATCCGCCTGCAGCAGAGGTTCAGGCCTCCCCCTCCAGCGGCTGTTTACAAAGCTATCCGTGTAGTCGCTTCAAGTTTCACATTTCATGGAGTTGCTGCAAAATGATGCAAAAGAGTTTCTCAGTGAAAGGAGCATTAGAGCCAGCTCACCAGCTTACACACGTGTACATATCTATCCATCTCTGTCCGTATACCCACGCCCAGACAGACTCGTCTGTGCATCCAACATACTCCCCGGCTATCGGGCTGCCCCTTTCGGTATCCGGCTGTCGAATCTCAATACAATCGGAAGGTTTTTCTTCACCTGGTTTGGCTGGTCTCCATACGTTCCCCCTCTGTATTATAAACGCAGGGTCCTCAGTGTTGTGTGTGCACTGGTGGGGGGAGTTACACAGAGCTACGGCGCTTCATGAATCCCTGCAAGGCCGAGAGGCTGTGCAGTCCCGTGGAGACGGAGCTGATGGCCGAGCGCTGGGCGTTGCAGAAGCATCTGTTGGACGGGGTGTCGGGGTAGCGGCTCGGCGAGGAGTGGCTCTGCTCCATGCAGGTGTCCGAGGTGGACAGGTCCCTGGGGATGATCATCGGGATGGAGTACTGCAGCTTCTCCCGGCTCTTGTACCACAGACACGAGCACATGGACTGGAAGTGGAGCACCTCCGCGTAGACGTTGCGGAACCCGCCCCCGCCCCCGCCGCACCCGCCCACTGCGGCGGTCGACGAGGTGGTGTCCGTGGTGTGCACGCTGCTGGCCTGTCCGTTGTGGGTGAGCAGCGCTCGGTGCTCGGCGTCCCGCTTCTCGTCCTCGGCGTTCATGGTCATGAAGCGCAGCACCACCAGGTTGAGGAAGGCCCCGATGACAGTCAGCCCCGTCAGGATGTAGACGAAGCTGAAGGCCACGTACTGGGGTTTGGTCTGCAGCGCCTCGTCCTTCTGGAGCGCCACGTAGTCCCCGAAGCCGATGGTGGTGAGGGTGATGAAGCAGTAGTAGTAGGCGTGGAAGAAGCTCCAGTGCTCGTAGTAGGAAAACGCTGCGGCCCCAATGCACAGGGTGCTGATGCAGGAGAAGAACCCAATGGTGACCATGTTGGCCATGGACACCTCCGCCCGTCTCATGCCAAGGCACTTCTTGATGCGGTGCAGAAGGTATTTGACGAAGGTGTTGATCCTCTCGCCCAGGCTCTGGAACATGACGAGCGTGAGCGGGATCCCCAGCAGGGCGTAGAACATGCAGAAGACTTTCCCACCATCCGTGCTTGGGGCGGCATGGCCGTACCCTATGGAGCATAAATACAAAGCACATTGCCTGGTTAGTCCACTCCAAACACTACTCTCTTCTCATCTTCCCCTTCCTTAGCGATTGTTCGGGGTACCAAGATTGACCATACCAATGAGTACCCCATAATGGATTGGAACAAACTACCAATGGAAGGGGTGGATTCTCCATCTCTTGATGGCTTCATGGCTGCCTTTCTGGAAGATGCTGTCAGTCAAACACAAGTTACTGGGCTCAATGAAGACACAAGTGGGTGAAATTCTCTGGACTCAGGATCTAACAGTCCCTTCTGGTCTTAAAACTCTGTAACTCTCCGAATCCTTTCTGCGGGATATTCCTATTATTTATCTTTATTATGGTAGCTCCTAGAAACCCCAGTCAAGATCAGGACCCCACTGTGCTGGGCACTGCACAGATACACAGAACGAGGCCGCCCCTGTCCCAACGAGATTACAATCTACACAGACAAGACAAAGGGTGGGAGAAAAGAGAAATGCACGGTGCCCAGGACATCTGCTGCTGCGGTACTTGCAGCTTCTTCAAGGGATGATTAGAAATTGCTTGTTGACTGAGTCCAACAGCAATAAAAACCTGCAGCTGATCAGCTTTATCTTCATCCCGCAGTTACAAGGAATAATTACAGCTGGCTTTACAGACTAAGAGGATAGCATGACCTCAAAAAGAAGGAAAAGGGAAAGAAAGAACATATAAAGCGATGGAATGATCAAAGAGGCAGCGAGGATCAGAAGACCTAGGCTCTGAGGGATTCACAGGCCTCCAGGGACTGTACTTCTGCCCTGATCCGAGCGATGGGCCAGGACCAGACCCTCGAACTTCACCGTCCCCTACCTTTGTTCGAATACTAGGTTGTCTTCGAACACAGCCTTGAGGAATCACAGTAACTAACTTTAGACACAACAAATCTTGCATCTCAGCCGGGGTTTAGACTAGATGACCCTTGTGGTCCCTTTTAACCCTGTGGTTCTGTGACTCTAACCTGGGGTGAAGCAATGGCCCGGATGGAGTCAAAGGCAGAACTCCCACTGATTTCAGTAGGGTCAGGATTTCACCCACATGACTGGCACTCGGTGTGGATGGGTGCCGGGGCATTTAACAGCATGTCAGTGGGTGGTGGTCAGGTTAACTCTACGGTTCTAGTAGGCTTTACCCGTGAGCAGCTGACACAGTGTTGGACATCACGGTGCCCGTCTACACGGGCAACAAAGTCATGTTTAACCTCTTAGGTAACGTGACTTTTGAAGGTCGTGACCTCATTATCTAGTGAAAACAAGCAGGAGATTGGAGCCAGATTTGGGTCTGAACTTGGCATTTCACCCCGTATCTAACGCCGAACTGAACCCCTGGATCTAAACGTCCCACCAAATTCTAGAGAAGGGCCCATCCAGATGACTGGGGAGGGGTGACTCACTAATTGCCCTGTTCTGTTCATTCCCTCTGCAGCATCTGGCATTGGCCACTTTCAGAAGACAGGACACTGGGCTAGAGGGTCCATAGATCTGACTCAATATGACTGTACAGTAAAACCTCCATTTAACGGACTAATTCGGGCGAGGGGGTGTCCGTTAAATCCAAAAGTCCATTATTTAATTAAAAAAATAAACGAGCTGTGGGAGCAGCAGCCCGCTCGCCACAGGGCAGGGCCGGCGACAGAAATTTTGGGGCCCCCTACTCTGATCGTTGGGGGCCCCCCAGCCTATTCTGCCCTAGTCAGCTCCCGCTGCCAGCCTGGTTGTAGGGAACCCAGGCTGGCAGCGGGAGCTCAGACCCCGGCTAGCAGGAGCTTGCAGGGAAACTCTAAAGTGGCAGCCGGTTGAGCGCTCAGCCGGTTGAGCGCTTAGACTGCCGCCGCTTTGGGGTTTCCCCCCCAGGCTCCTGCCAGCCTGGGTCTCAGCCCACTGCCAGCCTGGGCTTCCTACAGACAGGCTGGCAGCAAGTTGAGACCCCGGCTGGCAAGGATCCACTGGGGGAAACCCCAAAGCAGCGGCAGGCTGACTGCTAAGCTCGCCACCGCTTTGGGCTCTCTCCCCAGGCTCCTGCCACCTGCCCCACTCAGCTCCCGCTGACAGCCTGGGTGCAGGGAACCCAGGCTGACAGCGGGAGCAGACTGGGGCAGGAGGCAGGACCCCGGCTGGCAAGGGGCCAGCGAGGGGAAACCCCAAAGTGGCAGCGGTCTGAGCGCTTAACCTGCCACTGCTTTGGGGTTTCCCCCGGTGGATCCCTTGCCAGCTGGGGTCTCAACTTGCTGCCAGCCTGGGTGTAGAAAGCCCAGGCTGGCAGCAGGAGCTGAGACCCCCCCGCCGACAGGAGCCTGGGGGAAAAGTCTAAAGCGGCAGAGAGCTGAGCAGCGGCGGCAGCTGCCGGCTACACCCCGGACGTAGTCCCCGCGGCTGGGGGCGGGCTGCGGGGTCCGCCCGGCCCCCAGTCCCCGCCGCTGCCAGTGGGCTGCCGGGTCCGCCCGGCCCCCAGTCCCCGGCTGCCGGCTGCACGCCGCCCCCCCCGTCTCCACCGCGGGCGGGCTGCCGGGTGTGCGCCAGCCTGCCCACTGGGGGGACTGGGGGCCGCCGCACAGCCGGGAGCCCACCCGCTGTGGGGACTGGGGGCCGGGACGCAGCTGCCGGCTGTGCCCCAACTCTAGTCACCGCGAGTTGCGGCGGCAGGAGCTCATGACCCCCCGGGGAGCACTCGGCGACCCCTCGGGGGGTCGCGACCCCCAGTTTGAGAAACCCTGCCCTAGAGCCAAAAGGAGCCTGAACCTGGTGTCACATTACTGAAATAATTTGGGATCATATAGATCAGTGGTGCAGCCAAGGTCCTGTGGTGGCACCAGGTCTTATGTAAAGGGGGTCATAACAGGTGTCTATGACCAGGTTATGGATTGCTGATTATGAATATGCCATTGATATGTGGGTATCTTTTTTGGAACTAAAGTTATGAATATTGGCTATACTTCAAACTGATGCTTGGCTTCTGGATGAAATTTCAGACAAGCTGTTGTTAACTTGGCTGGCCTGCCGGATGGCCCATTAAAGAGCCATCAGCTACACAATGAACTTTGTAAATGCCTGTCCATGCCCACGCTTCTCCAGGAATGTCAACTGCCTGGTCAGAAACTGAATTGTGGAGAGTGGGGTAATTGGACTATGTGACTATGAACTTCCATTTTTTGCAATTGGACTCTGCATGAGGAAGAGGGGGGGGGGTCTTCGCCCACAAGAGGAAGTCTATAAAACCTGAGAGAATTCCTCCATTTTTGTCTTTTACCTCCAGTCTTCAGCCTGCCTTGTTTCCAGCTCTGGGTGGAACTTTGCTACACAGGAGAACTCTGGCCAAAGGTGCTGACCCATCCCTGGAGGGGATGAATTCCAGAGACTGTGATTTGAACCTGCAGTTATTCTACCATTGGTGCAAGCCTGAACCAAGAGATGTGCCATTACTGCATGTAATTGATTTCTTTTAACCATTCCTAACCCTCACCTAGACCTTTTTCCTTGTATAATAAACCTTTAGATTTTAGATTCTAAAGGATTGGCAACAGCGTGATTTGTAGGAAGATCTGATTTGTATATTGACCTGGGTCTGGGACCTGATTCTTTGGAATTGGGGAGAACCGTTTTCTTTATTTGGGGTATTAATTTTCATAACCATTGATCCCCAGGACAGGTGGCTGGTGGTGGTGATACTGGGAAGCTGGAGTGTCTAAGGGAATTGCTTGTGTGACTTGTGGTTAGCCAGTGGGGTGAAACCAAAGTCTTTTCTGTTTGGCTGGTTTGGTTTACCTTAGTGTGGAAAAACCCCAGTTTTGGGCTGTAGTTGCCCCTTTGGAAGCAATCTGTCCTGATCTGACACTCACAGTTGGATCCCACCAGGAACAGCCCCGTCACACCTGGCACGTTTCAAGTTCTGCTCTAAATCCAGATCCCACCATTGTCTATTGGGTCCTAGATTCTTAGGCAAGGAAGGACCAATCGCTCATCTAGTCGGATCACCGGCCTAGCGCAGGCCACTACATTGCACCAGATTTCACCCCTGCACTGAGCGCAACGGATTGTGCTTGGCTGAAGCGTCTTCCGGAAAGGCATTGGTGGCACGTGAACCCCTCCCTCGGGATGGCTAGCCCCCCCACTCCGCCGCTTCCAACCGAGGCCCTGCCCATACCCTGCCCCTTTGGCCTCCCCTCGCCCGCTGGAGTCCCGAGCTGTCCCACCCCTTCCCGTGGCCAGAGGAGCCTTGGCAGACCCGCCCCTCCAGGCTGCTGGCAAAAGCTGAGCCTCTGAGTTTGGGGGAACAGGGAGGTCAGGGGGGGGCCTTGTGGTGGAGCGTGGCCGGGGCTCCTGTATCCTGCCTGTCTCCGCCAGGCTCAAGAGCATTTTCTTCCCCCACAGGCCCTTCCACACTGCCCGAGTCACAAGGACAGCCCTCCCCCTGCCCCACGGTCTCTGCAGCCTGGCCCAGCTGGCTCTGGGATTGGTCTGCCGGCCGCCCCTCTGGCCCAGCTCTCAGGAGGTCTGGTTCAGCCCAGGATCCCTGCGGCGCAGCCTGGGGGTTCCCAGCAGACACTTGCGGCTTGGGCCTGCTGGCGGGAGGAGCTGCAAATCCAGCTGCCGGGAAGCACACAGCACTCCCCCTCTCCCCATCCCCCTTCCCAGCTGCCATGGGCCGACATCACCCTGTGATCTGAGGCGGGAAGCTGTGGGGAGGGAGGGGATGCGAGTGCCTCCCCCTTTCATAGGCAGCATGGCCTCATTAGTCCCCAGTCCGCAGGGAGCTCTGTCCGTTTGCTTAACTGCAGAGAAGCAGGGAACGCGCACCTCACTGAAAGAGACCGCTGGTTAAAACCCCCCCAAGGTTGCATGCCGGCCCATCCAGTCTCTGAAGTCCCCCCCCCCCCCAAGCAACCCACGCCTGCCTGGCATCTCGCTCTCCAAAGGTCCTGCCCCGCTTTGCAAGGGGAATCTCCTGCACCCCATGGGGACAGGGAGCTGCTGAAAATGCCCCCATGCTCCCTGCCCTCACCCCGGCCCGACCCTGCAGCCATCGTTAGGTGAAGACACTGCGCAGAATTGGTTGGGAAACGAGGAATTTTTCAGTGACTTTGCTTTTGTCCAAACTGACCATTTTGGAGTTTGGCCTTTTGACACAATCTCACAATTATTCCGGGGGAACATTTGGGGGTTTTATTGACCAAAATGGCCGCTCCGTCAAAAAGAACTTTTCCAGCAGCAAACCGTTTCCGTGGGGAATGTCTAGTCTCGGCCCAGTTGGGATCAAAGTTGCCCCGGTTTTCTAACACCCCCTTCACTAACTTCCCCACAAGGCACCCGATTCGCCTGACATTTCATCCGCGGGCTCTTTGCCCGCTCCTGGGAAGCATGTGGCTGACCAGGCGAAGCGATGGGCACGTACCGTGGCAGCGCGGCAGGGCCCAGCATATGGAGACAAAACAGTCTCTTAAATCAGACTCTGGCCTCAGGACTGTACTTGGAAGCCAAATAAATTCTTCAGAGCCCTGCAGATGTTAACAGCATTTTCAGCCCCCCCCCCCCCCCCCCCGAGCATAACGCTGGTAACCCGGTAACCCGTCATCCATACAACAGCATCGGAGTTCACACAGCGACCAACACCCGTTCGGCGGCCCTCCCAGTGACATTTAACAGACCGGCCAGACTAGGTCAGGCCAAAGGTGCATCTAGCCCAGTGGCCTGTCTGATGATTTGGAGAGCAAGCCTGGCCCATGCTCACAGGGCTGGGCCTGAGCCCCCCGTTCTGGGCGCTGTGCCCTGGTGCATGGGGTCCCAGCACGGCTCACAGCTCTTATCTGGCCTGGCCACCCCCCGTCGTGACAGAAGGGCAGCTGGGCCAAACCTGAGTGGTGCTGTGATCAAGTCACTATGCCACTTGGAAAGGGGGGGGGCAGGATCAAACTGCCCCTTTTGCTCCCCATCCCTCCTGGGGTGGCCCTGAAGGTGATTCGATTGAGGTGCTGCTAGCATCCGACAAACAAGGCCTGGTCCGTTGAAGCTGGTCCCATAGACTCCAGTGCCACAGAGTTGGCCAGATCTGCACCCCCGCGCCGGGGGAGTACTGCTCGGTGGCTTGGTTTGCCTCTCTCTATGAACCACCATCCTAGCTCTGCTCTCCCACCGCCCAGGGGAAAATTCAAGCCAAAGGGTGGAGCTCTGTGGACGTTGCAGGCCTTGCCTCCCTTGCCTGCTGGTGTTTTCAGTCCAGGACCGCTCACCACGGCACAGGCCTCCCACGGATGCTACTTCTATAACATTTTGCAGGGTAGGACGCCCGCCATCACGAGCCATTCCTCACTTGTGCACTGCCAGGGATCTGCCTGGGTACTTGAGTGTGATTCCAGGGAGGGTAGGAAGCCACCGAAGGTGTTCGGAGCAGGATTGGCCTTGACTGCACCATCAGGGGAAGCAGAGATGTTGGCCGGATGGAGAGGAGGGAGCTGAGGGCAGGGCAGCCAGGAAAGGAAGAAGTGGCTCTAGCAGAGGCACAAGGTGGTGAAGGCCTGGAGGAGGCGCCAGAGAGCAAGGGGCGGGGAACAAATATTTGATAATCAGCTCTTCAATCTAGCGCAAGGTCTAACACGATCCACTAAGTTACAGCTAGACAAATTCCGCCTGGAAATCAGGGGTAGGTTTGGAAGAGGGAGTGTAATTAATCATCGGAACAATCGCTCATAGAATCCTAGGGTTAGCAGGGACCGCACGGGTCAGCTTGTCTAACCCCTGCCAAGACGCAGGATTTGTTGCGTCTAACTATCCCAGACAGATGCTCTCCAGCCTCCTTCTGAAAACCTCCAGTGAAGGAGCTTCCACGACCTCCCCGGGCGTCTGTTCCATTGTCCTGCTGTTCTTACGGGGGGAGTTTTTCCTGACATTTAATCTAAATCTGCTCTGCCGGAGTTTGACCCACTGCCTCTCGCCTGCCCTCTGTGGCAAGAGAGAACAGCTTGTCTCCAGCTTTTCTATGGCAGTTTTCCAGGTATCTGAAGATCCCTATCCAGTCCCCCCTCCATCTCCTCTTTCCCAAACGACACCTCCCCAGTTCCTCATACGGCTGCATTCCCTCCCTCTGATCGTCTTTGTCGCTCGCTCGGGATCCTGTCCAGTGTCTCTACGCCCGTTCTCTGCACTGGTGACCAAAACTGAACGCTAGTTGAGGCCTAAGCAGTGCCGAGCAAAGCGGTACTATCACTGCCCAGACTTGCATTTCCCAAGGGGTGTGGTGGATTCTCCATCACTGGCTACCCTTAATTCAAGATCATCTGCTCTGGAATGATTGGGTGGCAGGTCTCCGGCCTGTGCTATACCGGTCAGACTAGATGATCCCAGTGGTTCCCTCCAGCCTTGGACTCTAAGGAAGTGTACATGTCTCCTTAATGGCTCTGTGCCTAAGCTGTAAAATGGGATCATCAGATTGTAAATTCTTTGGGGCAGGGACTATTGTCTATTTTATGTATGTACCTCACCAGCAGGACTGTGACCGCCATTGGGCCCTCTAGGAACTACCCAGAAAAATACCTAATAGACTGTGCAACTAACAGGTAACATCGTCCAGTGGCTAAAATACAGATTTGCTTCTCTGTGACCTATTCCCACGTCTGCCACCGAGCAACTATTTGACTTTGGGCCAGCCCCAATCCCCAGCCGCCCACTATTGAACTCCTCTTTCTTCTCCAACCCACCGACACCTGGGCCAGTTTCCCTGCTGCCTGGCTGGGGGGAACGGATCCGCCCCCCCCCCCCCCCAGCGCGCTTGGAGCTCTGCGGCTGTGCAGGGCTCTGGCAATGCCCGCGTGAGCTGTTAGTGGAGAATGCGGTCTGGTGCGCTTCCTGCCTCTTTATTTATAGCACGGAGTTGCTCAATTATTAAATACCTCCACAGATATGTTCGGAATCGAAGACGAAGTCGCTTCCCCTACGTGTGAAGAACATTTCGACGTGACATCATTAGTTGCAAACAAGGGCCCTGAGATAATTTAATATCCTCTTTTTTTAACTGTAATCTGCACAGGTAACCCCCACCCCAATCGGTCTGGTTTCCATATTTCCCAGCCTATTGTGTCATCTTATTTAACCCTGGAAGAACTGAACTCTCACTCTCGCTCTCGGGCACTATAAAAGAAACGGTAGGAAACCTAAGATCACCCCGGCTGCCCGATTTTGACAATACTCTGCACATCTTTCAGGTCTTTGAAAAGGTCAAAGCGTCGGACCCAAACAAGCTGAAATCCCCATTTTGCATATGGGGAAACTGAGGCAGGGAGTGATTAAGGCACCTAAATCACCTAAGGCACCTGAAATCATTGGGAGTTAGGCACCTAAATATCATGGTGACTCTGGGCGCAAGAGGCTTGTCTAACGTTGTGCCAGGCGTTGGTGGCAGCGCCAGGAATAGGACCCACAGCTCTCTTGCTTTAGCCATAAAACCAACCTTCCCGTGAGACTGAGGAAAGGGCACAGCACCGCCCGGATTGCCAACGTCAGCAAGAACTGTGGGGTACAGGACACCTGAAGTTCTCCTACTTCTTGAGGTCACAGGTAGATTCCTCAAGTCCAAGGCCAGAAGGGACCAGTAGATCTGGTCTGACCTCCTGCATCACACAATCCAGGCCTGCCTGTTGCACGCCCTTTTGCTCCACTGGATTCAATCGGGTGGTGCCCCCGTGCAAACCCAGCCCAGGGGAGTAGCACCCAGCAGCTGTTACTGCCCTGGGCACTGTTTGGTGCTTTAGGGGCACACCCCTCCCATCCATGCCGACCCCCCAAGGGCGGCGCTCTCCCATCCACCCCGTCCGGGGGAGCTGCACTTCCAGGAGCAGCTCAGCCCCCCCATTGGTCCTCTGCCTCACTCCTCCCGTAATCCCTCTCGCTCTAATGAGAGGGGAGACGGGCTGCCAGGGGAGAGCAGTGGCTGGGGGGATTGCTGGGCTCTGGGGGCGGGAGGAGCCATTTTAGGGGAGAACAAGAGGGAAGATCCCCCCAAGGTCCCACCCGGTCGGTGCCAGGCAGATTGTTCCCCAGACGGCACCGAATTTCCAGCCCTTCTGCTGGGAACCTCTAACCCAGCTGCAGCCAGCCCTGTGCAGAGGGAGCTGGGCATTGCCAGAGGGTGTTCTGACCAGGGCATCATCCCCTCTCCGTCTTGGCTTGGCTGAGGACGTGGGAAGAGCCCTGCCATGGGCAGATGTAGCAGGGGGAAGGCTCTCCCCGGCCCCTGTCACTTGGTTGGCCGGCCCCCGGCCGGAGGTAAGAGTCCCCTCCCCCCGAATGTTGACCCTCGTCATCGCGAGGGTTCTCACGGTGCAGATGAACATCTGATCCTCTCCTGAGTCCAGGGCCTTGCCCGTCGGGCCTGCTCCCGCCCATCCAGCCTGATCCCAAAGCAGCGGAAAGCCCCGGAGACCCCAAAAATCACTAATCGGGTCTGCAAGTGCTGTGGGCCTGGCTCGTTATATTCACGGGCATTTGTCTCGCATGGGCTGGAGGTTTGCAAGTGTCAAGGCCGGAGCTGGGGAAGGATAGACAGGGGCTGGGAGAAAGGAAGGGTCATGACCCTGCTTTTACAGAATGGGAAACTGAGGCACGGAGACTCACTGGTAGTCAGGGGCCTCACCTCCACTGAACTCAATGGGAGTTAGGAGGCTAAATACCTTGGAGGAGCTGCGACCTAAGTGACAGACGTGCTACATGGGCTAAGCCCACCCCAGAGGCCTAGCCGAGTGGCTTCCTGCTAAACCCATGCCGGGAGGCCAGAGAGGATCCCGCTGCAGCAATTAAAGTTTGCCCAGTGCTCTCTGGGTCCCTCGCGGCCGGGCGGAGAGCGGGACCCGGGAGCTTAGGTCTGAAATATTCTGCAGCCGCGCTGGCCAGTGGCCTCCTGCTCTCGTCCTGCCCACTCCCCGCAGCACCTTGACAGCAATCGCCCGCCAGGCTGCTGGGGATGGGACGTGGCTGGTATTGGAATGTACCGAGCCCCCAGCTGGGACCGTGGGGCCTTTAATCTGCAGCCAAGGGCCTGCTTTCCCAAATTCTTCAGCCTCTTCATAGACCCGGCTTGTACACCCGGACACCGGAGCAGCGTAAATCCTGAGCCAGAGCCCAACAGGAGAAGCTGGGAGGAAGGAGCAGCTCCCCCCTTCCCCCAATCAACTTATTTCTTATAGAGGTGGAATCTTAATGAATCCCCCCCCCCGCCCCCTACTGGTGAGGTCAGCCAGGCTTGTTAAAGGGCCAGTACCTCTCTGTGCTGGGGCCAGCACTGGAGCCAGCCCGACAGGCTGCTCCTTCCACCTGTAGGTCCTAGGCGCGTGGAAAAGTCTCACTAGGGCCTCGGTCTGACCGGTTGTGGCCTGCAGTCTGTTCTCCCCCAAGACTGTCTGTTGGGGCGTCTCCCATTTTGTTTAGGGACCTCTTCTGCCACTTAAGAGGACCCTACAAATCGGACACCTGGGGAGTAAGGAGCATTATCCCCACTGGGCAGGTGGGTAAACTGAGGCACCGAGCCGTTACGGCCAAAAGGTGGCTTGAAAAAAAAGCAACAAAATCCTTTTGGCAAGTTAAGTCCTGGAACAGATTCCTGGGGCATGGAGCAGCTTCTCCGTCACCTGGCGGCTTTAAATCCGGTGGGGCGGCTCTTTCGTAAAGAGACACTCGAGCTCAACTGGAACAGGGGTGCAGGAATCCCTTGGGTGCTCTAAGGGAGATCAGACTGGCTGGCTACACTGCTCCCTCTGGGGCTGAACACCAAGGAATGTATTTAGTCACTTACACATGAGTCTTCAAGCACCTAAATCCTAAATTCAGGCGCCTCAAAGTTTGAAACACTTGGACTGATGGGCTCAGCCAAGCTCACACATCCAGTTGCTGCCATATGAACAGACAGAACCCAGGAGTCCGGGACTTTGCCCCCGGCTCTGATCCTCCGAGATCTACTAAGCACATGATGTAAAGTGGGGTTCACTGTTTGCCAACAGATCGGTTCGGCTTGTTCAGACCATGTTACACTAACGCCTGGGCGTGATAAGAACCAAACTGGCCTCGGTTTTTCCCAGAGTGCTGTTCGCGCCTGCTAAACTCCATCCCATAATACCCTGCGATTCTACAACTTGGCATTTAAAACTAAGATCCATTCGTTCTGTGTCTTTGTTCAAGCTAGAGAGGGACCTTCGCGGACCAGTCCCTGAAGGGCTAGTACCCCAAACAAGGCCTAGCACAGCAAGTTAAGGAACTGGGCCGAACTGATGGGCTGGATTTGAATGACGTGCAAAGAGTTTTGTAGCTTGTGAAATCATCCTATAACTCCTCCTAGCGGACGTGCGACGCTGGGTGCACACCTCCGTGTATGGGGCGTGGAACAACGCGGCACGGGTCCGCTTCCCGCAGTCAGTACTGGACAGAACTGGGTTTCTGTACCAGAGCGTTATTGGCTCTTTGGTCTCTTGAGCGTACGTCGGAACGAATCGAAGTGTGGCAAGCGACTGACACTGCAATGCATCAGCAGCGGCGACGTTCTCCAATAGACGGCCCGGAGAGATAGAATGGGGGTGGGACGCCAGACTAATGCCAGCAGGCTCCGTGCAGATGTCCCGGACTGGACTGACTCCCTGCTCCGGGGTGAATGATCAATGTCACAGCATACCAGTCGGTGGCCCATTGCGCGTTCCCAAGGCACAGTCTGCCTGCCTGGCCTCAGCCGGCCAGGACAACCTCGGGGCTGCGCTGTCCTTTCCTGCGCACGGAGCTCCTCTGGGCAGTGAGACGGGAGCTGACAGCTTTCCTTAGTGCCAGCCCAGCCCCAGTGCTGCTGTGGGAACGGCTGAGCAGCCCCCAGCTGCTGTGATTGCACTAGCAGAGCAGTGGTGGGGCAGGTCGGCTCCTGGAGGGGAAAATCCAGGGTCCTGCAGGAAGAGGCAGTTCCCCTGAGTCGGTCCCTAGCCCTTTCTCCTGGATCCCACCGAACAGGGGACGTCAGTATGGGTCAGATTCCAGCTACGTTCTACCTTTAGACCCTCGTGCCGGCTTCATCAGCTCAGGAGCTTGAGAGAACCACAGGGTTGGTTTGTGTCCGGCAGCCTCCCTCCAGAATTCCCTTTCGATTCATCACAGCCCAGGCCTGGCTCCCCTGCCCCGCCAGGGCTGTTACAAGAGACTGTTGCCAGCGCCGGGGCAGGGCCGGCGTGACGTCCGGTGTCATCTGAGTAGAGAAGTCCTGCGGGAGTTAGCAGGCCTGGCACAGCCCGGCTGTGTGCAGCTGTCCCGAAGGCCCCAAGGTTATTATAGGTTGGCGGAGGTGGCGAGCCGGCTTTAGGGCTGTGATGGAGGGGCTGGCCGCATCCCGCGGGGCCCCTCCGTGCTTCTGGGAAGATACCGGGAATGTGACAAAGCCGCCTCCCCTGCCAAGCCAAATGGACGGCTCTGATAAAATGAAAGACGCATGCTTCACAGCTGAATCCCCCTGCTCGATTCACAGCTCCCGTGGCTGGGCTGAATTCCTCGGGTCAGACTCTTTGGCCTGCGTTTTCCCGTTTTACGACAGGGCTCTCCAGTTCTGTGTGCAGAGCCTGGAACACGCTCGCTGCCCAGAGCCCCCGGAGCCCCCCGCGTTACGTCCCACGGCTGCATTCAGCCATGCTGAGCCAACTTCCCAGCATGCCCTGCGTTACCCCCGGCCTGTTCTGTAGCTGCTGTTCGCACCCCCGTGCTCAGTCATGCTTCCCCTCCCTCCTCCTCCCCAGGCACCCGCTGCTCTGGATGTGGCAGGAAGGCCAGAGGCCCCCCGGGCACACAAGTGGGGCCAGCTTTGCAGGGCAGCTCAGCACATTGGGAGGGGGCTTGGGGGAGGCTGGGGGCGATTGGGGCGGGCAGGTCCTTTGAAAACCAGCTGGAGCGATCTTTGGCCAACCCAGCCCCAATTGTGGAGCCTGTGAAGAGCAGCCCCTGAAACCCGGCCCTCCATGGTCAGCCCTGAATTCCAGATTCCGAGTTAGCAGCCGAGGAGATGTCAGGCTTCAGTACCCAACAAATGGCCGCAAATCTGGAGTCATCGCTCCCCTGATGAACTCATCTGAGGAATAACAATACTGGCCATTACACCAGTTTTAAGGACTGTCGGCACTCAAGTTCTAGGGCACGAACTGCTCGCCAGCCGGGGGTCAGGGCAGAATTTCTTCCCAGGGGATAGTACAATCCAATCAGATGCATGACCTGTGGTTTATGTCGTCCTTTGAGGCATCCAGCATTGGCTGCTTAAACTAACTTGTAATACCTTCCTATTCAGAGCAACCGGGGGCTTTCTTATAGGATCACAAGAAAACAGCAAAGCAAGAAAGAACAAAAGTAAAGTCACTGCGCGAGAGCACAGTGTGCGCATCTCCTCCCTCACATGCTCTGCCTCGCAACATGGCAGCCGTCTCCATGCACCCCTAGAAATTTAAAGGGGCAGGATATAAAGCAAGAATATACCGACTACACAGCTACATACCCCAGAAGCTGAGAGGGGCATTGCTCTTGTCTCCTTTTTGCTTAGAAATTGGCTCGTTGTTCTCTGGGAGCTGGTGGCTAACATAGATTTGGCTAATGTCCTCGAATAACTCAAAACTTGTCAGGACCTCTGGGCTTCTGTAACCCAACTCCCCCCTGTCAAGGAAGAAGGACCCTGGGGGATATTGACCAGAGAATCTGATGCCTGTGTCATTCTCTCCTGGCGGATATGGTGGAGACCCCATTGCTCACGCTGTTCATAAGCGAGGCTGGGCAAAGGCCTGGAAAATAGATGGTAGGGTTCCTGTCCCAGTGACTAAATAGGTCTCTCCCCTCTCTCATCCCACGGGTAATTACCCACTGAGTCTTGGCAGTGCAGTGAGCCAGGCTGGGGGTCCTGCCTCGGGCTGACCCGGGGCGATGGAGAAGACAGACCCTCAGTGGCAGTGGGTCAGCTGGGAGGCAGATTGGATGCTCCAGAGGAGTTAGAGGCCATGCCCAGGCTGTCCCCCGCCCAGAGGCCCCAGGGGCAGGGGGAGTAGAAATCCCTGCGCTCCAGCGGGAGTCCTACCCTGGCACATTTCGCGAGGGGAGGCCGACGCGGGATGCTGCTCGGGGCTAGTGACGGTCCGGGCAGGGAGCTCGGCGGCCAGCGGGGAATTAGGAGCCGGTTTTGCCTTGTAGCCAAAAGGCTTCGTACCCTACTGCGGTGGCATGACGTCCCAGTGACCTTTGGCCTGAAATTGACAGCGTGGCAGCGCTCCTGGGCGCTAAACCGACCCGCACCAGCGGCGTGGGCGGGGGTGTCCTTCGGCCAGAGGCAGTCGCTGCCGGCTTTGGGCACGCTGCCGCCTGGCCCCCCTGCCCCCGAAGATGGACACGACCTGCCGGGGCTGATCCGTCTCAGCCCCGCTCTCATGCCTTTCGGTGGGGCGTCTCTAGGCTTCTGCAATTCAGGGAGCCGGGGGGAGCCGTGCCTAGGACAAAGCCCAGTGCGGTGAGCCCTGGCCTAAGGGCTGCTGCCGGAGTTCTCGCTCGGAATAGGAGGCGTTAGTTCCTTCGCATGCTCGGCTCTGCCGTGTCTGCAGGCGCCTATTTAAAGGTGAGACCAGGCGCGTGGGCTGTCTCTGGCCCGCAGGATACGTTTTGACCCACCCCGCTGCTATTTCACTGAGCTGCCCGGTTAGCAGCATTGATTTTCAGTGCAAAAATCAAAAACAACCAGTCAACCCAGCGTAGGGTGACCAGGCAACAAGTGTGAAAAATCAGGATGGGGGTGGGGGGTGATAGGAGCCTATCTAAGAAAAAGACCCCAAAATTGGGACTGTCCCTATAAAATCGGGACATCTGGTCACACAGAATCATTAACAGTCTGTGCCAGCCAGCAAAGTAGAATTAAATGCCGCTCTGGGTTATAAATTCTGCCTCTGCTGAATAATACAGAACCAGATTCTGTTCAGTTGTATCGTTAAGACATGGTACATTCCCTCGGCTGATTATTAATAGCAATTGGGCTATTTTTTCCCCTCTAAGTTGTCAGGTTTTGGTATCACTTGACACTAAATAGAGAGGAAAAACAGCTCGTTGGAATGACTGATACTAAAAATGAACAGCTGAGAGTTGGGGGGAGGGGTCTTTTGAGAAACAGCAACGTGACCCACGTCAAACTCTGCTCTGCTTTAGTAAAGTCTAGCCAAGCCCCCTGCCTCTGACAGCTGCTGCAGAGGAAAACGAAAGAAACCCTGCAGCGGCGGGATAACTTGCACCAACGGACTATTTCCTTCTAACGCCTACCAGGTAGAGGTTGGTCGATGCCCTCAAGTGGCGGCAAGATGGCCCAGTGGCTACTGCACTCCTCTTGGACTCAGGCGATGTGGACTCAATTTCCTGCTCTGCTACGGATGTTCCCCATGACCTTGGGCAAGTTACTTAGACTTGATGTGCTTCAGGTCCCCATCTGTTCAACAGGGTCTCACAAGCTACTTCAGTGCTGGGGGCCAGGTAAAGACCAGAGCTAAAAGCAGGCTGGTCTATTCCTCTATGAGAACTTTGGATGTTCTCTCAATGTCCTGCCCTTTTTGGAATCCTGCTAAGCTCTCAGTCCCACCACCGTCCGGTGGCAATGAGTTCCACAGGTTCCTGACGCACCGAGTCAAAAAGCATTTCCTTTTACCACTTGGAGTGTTGCACTGGCCAGCCCCTGGCTTTGGGATGATGAGTGTGCAAATAGCAGCAGCCCCCAGGCCTTCTCTCCACTCTTCACTCCTGGGTGATCCTCCGGCACATCCCTTGTTATTCGCCTCTTCTCGGAACCGAACCGGCCCGGGCTTTTCAGGCTCTTTCCATGGGCCGAATGGCACTTCAGGTCTCGACTCCAACTCATCGCCCATCTCTAAACCACGCCTCTTTCTGCAATCTCCTCTTTGAAGCAAGATGAGCCAGCGGAACGAACCCAGCCGCCAGGTGGGCATGTCCAACCCCTGCAGAGAATGGCCCTTTTGGGACAGTCACTCCGCTGTCCCAGCTCACCCCTTATGCCAGGACCACGTGGGGCCAGCTCTGCTCCAACGGCCTCGTGCGCTGGGCTAACGAAGTCCCCTTGTGCTGGCCCAGCGAGGCACCCCGAGGGGAGGCAAGGGCGATCTCCGCATCTGCAGCCAGCTGTGAAGCGCGGGCCTGTTGCAGCTGGGCCCCGGCAAAAAACCCAATGGCAAAAAAAACCCTCCCAAGCCTTGCAGAGTAACCTTGAGAGTCCTTCTGCGCCGGCACGGCTGCCGGGTTGAGCTGGCATTTCTGAGAGCTGCTGCTGGACCCTCACAGACTCCGCACCTGGGACCAGCAGTCACAGCGCTGGGACACACGCAGCATCCAGCAGGGGTGGCCTTTGCTAGGGTCGCCTTAATCACCGCTCTGAGCAGCCGGCGAGGGCAGGGAGGCAGGAGAATCGTGGACCTAGCATTAAAAAGGCCAGGTAGCTAATCGAATCCCATGCATCCACCTATCTCTAGAGCCAACTCCCGCCAGCCTGCCTCTTCCAACGCCGCTCTAGCTAGACCTAGCCCAGGCTTGGAAGGGGAGACGAATGGAGCAGTGGAAGCAGGCTCTGGGTTGAGGCTGGGAGGCAAAGTCTGTCGGGTGAGGATGGAAGCTGGGGGGAAAGGCGAGATTGAGGGGAGATACGTTAGCGGCGCTGGCTCCCTGCAGCCGCTCGGAGGGTTAAGCTCTGAACGTCATGCAGCACACGTCTTCGGAACGAACTCACGAGAAACCGGCCCGGCTCCTGCCAGCTTTCTGTCTCCCCTATACAAACAACGTCCTTTACGAGACAGTGCAATCGAAGGCGCGGCGGGGCCCGAGATGAAAGGAAGCCGCTCGCTCTGCACTGAGCCTAGGCCGTTTATCTGTGGAAATGAAGATCAAGCTCTGATTGATCTGTCCTCTGGAGAGCAGGCGCACGGTCAAGGGAGTTTGTCTCCTCTGTGTCCTATGTGCCGGGGAGGGCTCGAGGTGGGGAGGATGCAGGGGCTGGTTTACCCCGTAATGCTCTACACATAATGGGGGATGGGTTGGTGACGGAGAGCCCAGCCTGGAGGACTGCGTTCCGCCCTCAGCTCCGCCACCAGCTCCCTGGGTGGCCTTGGGTCAATCCCTTCGCCTCTCTGTTCCCCAACTGCAAATGCAGAGTACTGAAGTGCCTCTCGGGGCAGCAGTCATCCCAGCATTTGTACAGTGCCCGGCACAACGAAGGCCCAATTCAGGTAGTTGAAGGCTGCTATCAAATCCCCCCTCACTCTTCTCTTCTCCAGATGAAATAAGCCCAGTTCTCTCAGCCTCTCCTCGGGAGTCATGTGCTCCAGCCCCCTGGTCATTTTCGTTGCCCTCCTCTGGACTCTCTCCAATCTGTCCACATCCTTTCTGTAGTGGGGGCCCCTGAATTGGACACAATATTCCAGATGTGGCCTCACCAGTGCCGAACAGAGGGGAATAATCACGTCCCTTGATCTGCTGGCAATGCTCCTACTAATGAAGCCCAAAATGCCGTTAGCCTTCTTGGCAACAAGGGCAACTGTTGATTCATGTCCAGCTTCTTGTCCGCTGTAACCCCGAGGTCCTTTTCTGCAGAACTGCTGCTTAGCCATTCGGTCCCTAGTCTGTAGGAGTGCATGGGATTCTTCCGTCCTAAGTGCAGGACTCTGCACTTGTCCTTGTTGAACTTCATCAAATTTCTTTTGGCCTCATCCTCCAATTTGTCTAGGTCCCTCTGTATCCTATCCCTGCCCTCCAGTGTATCTACCACTCCTCCCAGTTTAGTGTCATCCATGAACTTGCTGAGGGTGCAGTCCACGCCATCCTCCAGATCATTAATGAAGATGTTGAACAAAACTGGCCCCAAGACTGATCCCTGGGACTCTCCACTTGATACCGGCAGCCAACTAGACATCAAGCCATTGATCACTACCCGCTGAGCCCGACGATCCAGCCAGCTTTCTATCCACCTTATGGTCCATTCATCCAGCCCATACTTCTTTAACTTGCTGGGGACCATATCAAAAGCTTTGCTAAAGCCAAGATATATCACATCCACTGCTGTCCCCTCATCCACAGAGCCAGTTATCTCATCACAGAAGGCAATTAGGTTGGTCAGATGTGACTTGCCCTTGGTGAATCCATGCTGACTGTTCCTGATCACCTTCCTCTCCTCCAAGTGCTTCAAAATGGATTCCTTGAGGACCTGCTCCATGATTTTTCCAGGCACTGAGGTGAGGCTGACTGGTCTGTAGTTCCCCGGATTTTCCTCCTTTCCTTTTTTAAAGATGGGCACTACATTAGCCTTTTTCCAATAATCCAGTACCTCCCCCGATCGCCGTGAGTTTTCAAAGATAATGGCCAATGGCTCTGCAATCACATCCGCCAAGTCCCTGGGATTCATTAGATCCGGCCCCATGGACTTGTGCTTGTCCAGCTTTTCTAAAGAGCCCTGAACCTGTTCTTTCACCACTGTGGGCTGCTCACCTCCTCCCCATACTGTACTGCCCAGTGCGGTAGTCTGGGAGCTGACCTTGTCTGTGAAGACGGAGGCAAAAAAAGCATTGAGTACTTCAGCTTTCTCCACATGATCTGTCACTAGGTTACCTCCCCTGTTCAGTAAGGGGCCCACACTTCCCAGACCTTCTTCTTGCTGCTAACATACCTGTAGAAACCCTTCTTGTTACCCTTCACATCCCTTGCTAGCTGCAATTCCAGTTGTGCTTTGGCCTTACACCCCTGCATGCCTGAGCAAAATTTTTATTCTCCTCCCTAGTCAGCTGTCCAAGTTTCCACTTCTTGGAAGCTTCCTTTTTGTGTTTAAGCTCACTGGAGATTTCACTGTTAAGTCAAGCTGGTCACCTGCCATATTTGCTATTCTTTCCGCACATCAATAAGGCTTCTTTAAAATACAGGCAGCTCTCCTGGACTCCTTGCCCCCTCATATTAGCCTCCCAGGGGACCCTGCCCATCAATTCCCTGAGGGAGTCACAGTCTGCTTTTCTGAAGTCCAGGGTCCGTATTCTGCTGCTCTTCATTCTTCCCTGTGTCAGGATCCTGAACTCCATCTCATGGTCACTGTGCCACCCACTTCTACTTCCCCTACCAATTCAGTTCAGAGCCCGGCACCTCCGGGCCTGGTAGTTCAGAGCCCCGGCACCTCCGGGCCCGGCGGTTCAGAGCCCCGGCACCTCCGGGCCCGGCGGTTCAGAGCCCCGGCACCTCCGGGCCCGGCGGTTCAGAGCCCCGGCACCTCCGGGCCCGGCGGTTCAGACCCCCGGCACCTCCGGGTCCGGCGGTTCAGAGCCCGGTACCTCCGGGCCCGGCGGTTCAGAGCCCGGCACCTCCAGGCCCGGCGGTTCAGGGCCCCGGCACCTCCGGGCCCGGCGGTTCAGAGCCCCGGCACCTCCGGGCCCGGCGGTTCAGGGCCCCGGCACCTCCGGGCCTGGCGGTTCAGAGCCCCGGCACCTCCGGGCCCGGCGGTTCAGAGCCCCGGCACCTCCGGGCCCGGCGGTTCAGAGCCCCGGCACCTCCGGGCCCGGCGGTTCAGAGCCACGGCACCTCCGGGCCCGGCGGTTCAGAGCCCCGGCACCTCCGGGCCCGGCGGTTCAGAGCCCCGGCACCTCCGGGCCCGGCGGTTCAGAGCCCCGGCACCTCCGGGCCCGGCGGTTCAGAGCCACGGCACCTCCGGGCCCGGCGGTTCAGAGCCCCGGCACCTCCGGGCCCGGCGGTTCAGAGCCCCGGCACCTCCGGGCCCGGCGGTTCAGAGCCACGGCACCTCCGGGCCCGGCGGTTCAGAGCCCCGGCACCTCCGGGCCCGGCGGTTCAGAGCCCCGACACTTCAGTTATGAATGTAAAAAAAATGGCTTGAGCCCCAACACCCGTTTCATTACAAATTAAGCCCTGGAGAGCGCCCCCCTGCAGATCCTCCCCTCTCACTGCAACACCTGCCCTTCTCCTAGCCAAACACTGCCGGGCCTGACTGTCACGCCTCGCTTAGGAGGTCTAGCAAGATCCCAGCCCCCAGAAATGCGGACGCCCTAAAATCCGGCTAGTCCTACACGAACGGAGGCTCTTTCGACACAGGAACTCAGTGTTAGTCAATGGCCCTGGGAAGGGCTGACGGGAACGCAGGCCTGGACTAGCACGTCCCCTTTCAATTGCTTGGAACGCCCCGATGGGCAGCCCAGTGCCACCTGCGTCCCGCCTAGCCGGGGGTCTGGCGAGCGGGAGAGCCAGGCTGGGCAGGAGGGAACCAGCCGGCTGCAGGGAGCTGCATGTCTGGCCTGGGGTAGGCGTGTGGGTGGGATCTGCGGACAGCCAGGCCGCTTGGGAGGTTCACGGGCAGATCCTCGTGTCACGGGTGGGTGGGCGGATCGGTTCCCTGGGCCCAGCCTCGCCCTCGGCACCAGGCCGCGTGCACGTCTACAGGACGCTCCTTCCCCTCCTCCTCCTCCTCTTGCCCTCCCGCCCACCCTGTCCTGCAGCCCCGCGCCCACGGTCAGCTCGGGTTCCCCGTCTGGCCGCTCCAAGCCCCCGCCCTGCGGGGCTCGGGGGACGGACCCTCCGCGAGCTGGGGGCCGGCCAAGCAAACACGGGAGCGGCCGGTGTCATGGAAAATCCCGGCGGCAGCCAAGGGGAGTGTTCGCGCCGACAGAAACTGGCAATTTTTCGCTTTGTGTTGGAGCCTGGCCAGGCCCGTCCTGTGCGGGTCTCGTTCCGAGCCCTTCCCCCAGCTCCAGGCAAACATTCCTCGCCCTTCCCCCCACCCGGCTCTCGCTGGGGGGCCTCGCCCTCTTGTTAACGCAGCAGGGTCACCGCGACCACGGCTCTCCCCAGAGCCAGCCTGCAGGAGCCAGGGGCTGGGAAGGCAACCCCGGGTGGGGCATGGATGGGGACTTCAGCCCCAGAGGAGAGCCGGGGTGAGAGCGCCGTAGGGGCTCAGGGTTACTAATGGGCTCGGCTGGAGACCATGGGGATGGGCACATTGGAAACGCACCCGACGGGATGAGAAAAGGGCGGCGAGTAAGTAGCCCCGAACCCCCACATCCAGCTGCCTGCCCCCCAGGGCTGGGATGGCTTTTATGCCTCTCCCCCCGGCAGCCCTCCAAGAGGCTCTGCCATTCTCCCCCCGTCCTGGTTGCTCAGATTCCCCCATCCCCCTTCAGATGCCCCTCTAAGGAGCCCAACGACACCCATGAGACTAAAGCAGGTCAGAGCCTCACCAGGGCCGCAGGCAGAGAACGGGGGGGGGGGGGGCGAGCTGGGCACCGACACTGGGTATTACAGCCCACCGGAGACTCGCCCGCGACGTGCCCCGGCGGGGGGAGGACGGGAGGGTGCAGCCGTGCCCGAGGCCCCGGGATAGCAGGGAAATGACGAGCGATGCACCCGGCTGATCTCAGCACTTCAACACCCCCAGGTCGCTGCCAATCTGAGCTGGGGGGAAACTCCTTCCTGACTCCGCAGACGGGATCAGCTGGGTGGAGTGTGGATCCCCGGGTCCATCGAACCAGCCAGCCGGGCACCGGAGTGAGAGACTGCTCCGTGCTGCCTCACCGCCCTGCCCACCCTGGCCAATGCCGATGCTCAGAGCCCCAGTGCCCCTTTCCTCCTTGTGGAGCTAAAGCCCCAAGGCCCCTTCCCCCTCTCCCCCATGGGGCTAAAGCCCCAAGCCCCCCACAGATCTAAAGCCCAGAGCACTGAACTGGGGAGGGGGGGGGCGGCGACACCTCCAGGAAATAATCTTTAAGAATTGAAGCCCTGCCCAGAAGGGATCCTGGGGGCTCTTGTACCCTGCCCCCGCCCCCATACCCGCGCCCAGCTTTGCGCCAACATGCATTTGCCCTGGTGCATGGCCTCTGGTGCATGGCCATTTGCCCCGAACCCGCCCCCAGCTCTCCCTCTCCGGCGGGTTACATAAGAGAAACCCGGGAGGATTTCGGGGGATTGGGTGAGCGCCCGCGTGGCTCAGCTAGGCCCCGGCCGGAGATAATGACTGACCCAGCCGCTGCGGATACTTGCGCTGGGGCCAGCTCTGGCTTGCGGTCGCTGGGCGAAAGGGCTCCGGGCCAGCAGCCAGCGTCACGACCTGGCCAAAGGGGCCAGAGCTGGAGGCCCAGGGAATCTAGGGGGACTCAGGCAGGGGAGACAGAGCTCGAGGGTGCCAAGGGCCCACAAAGGAGCGAAGCCGGGAGAGTGCTTGGGTGGGAAACTACCCCTGGGACCCCCGGGTGCAGCGGGAAGTGGGTGCACGCTCTCCCCTTGCCCGGCCAGCGGGGGTGCTGTGCTTCTGGGGGCCGCCAGCTTTCGATGGACAGAACCTGCTGGTCTTCCTGGAGGGCCCCCCCCCCCAATTTAAAGATATCCCCACTGCGGCTGAATCCCCCCCTTTCCCAAAACAGGCCCCCCTCACTCCATGCCCCGACCCTAGGGCCAGACCTGGTTCCCTGCCCCGGCCCAATGATACCACAAGACACCCTCCCCCAAGCCCAGGAATTTTGGGGGCAGCATGTTCCCAGAAACCCCGGCACCCGCGCCCCGAGCTGCCTCTCCCGCTCCCTGCATTGCCTCAGTCGCCCTCCCACAGCTCAGCTCCCCTGGCATCATCCTCTCTGTGCCCCTTGGTTAGCCACCCCTGCGCACCCCCAGGGGCCCTCTTCCCGCCCCCGTTCAGGTTGGCGCCTGGCGGCATCTCCTTGTGGAACGACCAGGAAAGCAAATCATCGCCGCCCGGCCCCTCTGCCTGACACGGGAGCCGGACGGTGCCTCCGTCCTGACCCTGGAGAAGAGCTCCGGGGATGGGGAAAATCCAGGCGACCCCGAGGGACTGAAAGCAGCTTTGCAGGGCCGGGGGCATTGAGTGCCTGGGCAGCCAGCAGTGCATCACACAGCCCCACCCGGTGCAAACTCACCCCTCACTGCCATGCAGCCACCTCTGAGCTGCAGCGAGGCAGCTGTTTTCCCGCACGCGACAGTTGAGGGCTGAGAGCAGAGGGTTTGGTCCCTGGCAGCTGCTTTCCCCAAGCCGGGAGGGGAGTTCTCCCTGTGGACATGAGCCCACCATCGGAACCGACCTGCTGCTATCTCAGGAGAGCGACTGCAGGAAACTGCCATTCGTCAGAGACCTCCCGCTGCTTATTGACACCAGCACTTGGAGAGCAACCTAATTACCTGCTAATTAACCAGCCTGTGCCAGCCTGCCGGGTTCGGGCCTGTTTAGTTCCCGGTGTCTTGCTGCAGGGCCAGGGCAGGAGAGTGCGTCTCAGGTCTGGGAGCCTGGTGTTTCCTCTTTAATCCCCGGGCCAGGCGGGTTCAGACTCGCTCTGCGGCCCCGTTCCAGGATGGCTGGAAGGGAGCTGGCGTCATACGCAGGGGACTGGGACATCACGCCAAGGACAGCGTCCCCCGGGGTCCTACACCCCCTGGGACCGGGGGGGGGGGAAGAACAATCCTTCTCCTCCAGCTACGCAGGTACCGCGCCAGCTTGCCCATCCGGGTCAGCCCAGCCTGCCTCCCGTCAACAGTGAGAGTGCCCTTTGCAGCCAGACAGGACCCCCGTTTTAGAGCTGGGGAAACTGAGGCACAGAGTGGGGACCTGCCTTGATCAAGCAGCTCAGCGTTGAACCCAAGGCGAGGACTCAGGTCTCCTGCCACTCTCCCAGGGCAATGGGCTGCCTCCTATCTCTTCCCGTAGCTCAGAAACACGCCCCCGCCCCGGAGATGGGCTCTCTGGATCTTGGAAGCTGGATGCAGATGATCCAGAGGCACATAGGGCTGGAGTAAAACAAAGGGGTCCTAGCCCCACGCCTTGGGGGCCAGCTCCTGGAGTGAGACGAGGTCAGTCTTAACTTCCTTTTAAAAAGGCTCGTCTAGCCTTCATGGATGCAAAGAAAAACTTGGAAACGTCACACGGGTAACCCAGGCCTTCCTGAGTCTGCAGAGAGCCTGAAACAAGAGCGCTGAGATGTGCGAGTAGCCCCATTTGTAGTGATCCTGAAACGTGTCACCACCTCATAGCATGGGGGCAGAGCCATGGGGCCCCAGGTTTCCCTGTGTCAGCTTTGGAGGCCCGGCACTCTCCTTCCTGGCCGCGCTAACAAAAATCCAAACTCCTTCCCAAGACAAGAGAGCTCCTAAACCTCCCCGGCCCACACTCTACCGTCCACCGTCTGATCCTCTCCTGGTTCTGAGCTTCTGAGTCGGGGAGCTGGGCAGAGCTTGGCAGCCTGAGCAGGGCTGGCAGCTGCTCTTTCTGACTCTGCCCTCAGCTATCTGCTCACCCCAGGCACAGCCGCATGGGGCACCCTGCGGGCCCAGAGTCAGGGTTGTGCCCTGTGACACATAGATAGATAGATAAGGTGTATGGGGATAGATAGATAGATAGATAGATAGATAGATAGATAGATAGATAGATAGATAGATAGATAGATAGATAGAGGGGGTGGATGGGGATAGATAGATAGATAGATAGATAGATAGATAGATAGATAGATAGATAGATAGATAGATAGATAGATAGATAGATAGATAGATAGTAGGGGGATAGGTAGATTAGATCAGATTTTCTCTTGTCCCTGAGAGACAGAAAGAGACAGAGAGAAAAAAGAAAGACGGAATAGATGGATGAATGAGAGAGAACAAAAAAGAGAAGGAGATGGGTGGATGAATGAGAGAAACAGGAAAAATAAGAAAGAAGCTTGAGTAGTTCTCTTGATCATGCTCTCCAACCGGCAGCACCGGCAGTCCCACACTGTCATCTCTCAGCCTGTAAATCCTGGGATGACAAACACATGTGTCCTCCGACAACTACTGCCTGGATCCTAGCAGTTCATCAGCCCCGGGGCTGCGTGGGGGTGGTCTGACTGGCCCCTCACTCACGGCCCTAGCTCTTTGGGGTAACACAATCCAATGGACAGCTGACTGCAAACGAGCCTGTGGAACTCATAGCCACAAGATGCCACAGAGGCCTGGTGCTTAGCAGGAGATAACAAAGGATTGGACATTACATCACTAATGAGAACAGTTACAGATCCACTAGATAGAAAATACACAGGAAGGGTTATAAGTCCGCCTGTATCAAGGCACAACCAACCGCTAAAAAAGGGGAGTGGAGCAAAGGGGGTCAGGAAGAAATTTCTCTATAGCCAGACTATTCCAGACTTGCCCGAGGCCGGGGTTTTGTACCTTCCTCTGAAGCTGGTCACTGTTAGAGACAGGATACCGGGCTATATGGGCCCCATGTATGATGCCCCGTAGCAATTCCTACATCTCTCTTTCATCTGTATTATCGCTTTGGTTGCAAATGGCCCAGCTGCCAGTGCCTATATAGCTAGAGTGATTCCTCTAGGGCCAGTGGAAACCCTCTGAATGAAACTTTTCCCCAAGATTTGGTCAAAATCTAAACTTTCCACAGGACGAGTGACACAAAGCATCCCGGTTCAGGTCGACAGGAATTTCTGCATCGGCCTTAGTCAGGGCTGAACGTCCCGGGGCAGGGAGAAACCCCGGTGCCTCATGGGGGATGTAGTCCGGCTAGGGGGCTGAGTCCCTAGAAGAGAACCAGGGCACGAGACACCCAGAAATCCAACTCCCATGAGGCACCATGGCAGCTCGGCGGGATGCAGAGATTCACGTTTTCATTCCGCAAGAACTTTCAAGGTTTCAGGGCAAAATATGGGAAACTCCCGCAGGACAGAACTCCCGGTTTTCGATTGTTCCCTGGCTGCAGGGACGGAAAGTGCTAGTCTATTAACCGTCATCCCAGGGCTCTGGGAGCCTCGGAAGCCCCGAGAAGAACCTCCCGATGACTGGAGAGCTTTAATTGAGGGCGGATTCAGGGGAAGGAGAGGGATGTTACGGAACCCCACAGGTTGGGTCTCTGATCAGACTCCTCTGCTCTGTACTCCTCTCCCTGCCCCCACTACGTTCCTGGCCCTTTTCACCCCACCCTCCCCTGGAGCTGGACGGCTGTTTACATTCCCGGAGGGCGGAAGGACACATTTATTGTCTGCTCTGGCCAGCTCTCTCTCCTGCTCTGAAGCCAGGCTGGAATGGTAATAAAGACACAGTGTTTAGCACTTGCCTTTTACAAGCCCATTACAGACTTCCCCGGCTTACCAGCCAGTGATGGAGAACGGGGAGTTTCAGGAGAGAACACCCACCGCAGGGGAGCATATGGCCCAGCTAATAAAACGACACAGACTCTCTCAGCAGGCAGTTTAGTTCATTGACTTTCCAGGCAGGCAGCACAGTCTGGTACCAAGGACACGCACCGGGACAAAGGACACCTGAGTTCTATCGCTGGATCCGCTGTCTGACCTCGGTGAAGTCATCTCTGTGCCCTGTGACTCTGTTTCCCCATTTATCTTGTCGAGTTAGACTGTACGTTTTCTGGGCAGGGCTGGGTGGATGCGTTTGTACCACGCCAGCATATTGGTTTTGGTTGAGTGTAGAGATAGGAGAATTTTTTCAGCTGGAAACTATTTTTGGCGCACCCCTCCTTCCCCCCCCCCCCGCAGATTCAGTGACGCGGATACATTTTGCAGATGGGTGTTGGTTTCACCAAATTGTTAGTGTAAAAAACCACACGGCCCCAGATTCCAAAAAAATCAAACGGCTCCGATTTTTCGGTTCAGAACAACTTTCCATTTCAGTTCGATTTTTTAAAATCGCTCAAAATCAAAAGGAAATGTTTCATTTTGGGCCGAACAAAATGTTTCATCCAACCCAAAACCTGTATTTTTTTTTTAAACTTTTCAATTCACAGAAAATGTTGGGACATTTTGGTTTTGGTTCACCCTGAAATGTTTCCCTCCCCCTCCCCGATTTTTTGGCATTGCCAGCGAATGGTACGATCCGTTAAGCACATGCATTTCTAGTTGGAAGTTCTGGGTGCAACGCAACTCAAATAATAACTGAACACAGGACAATCACCCTTCCAGTTCCAGAACAAACCCAGGGGCCTGCTAGGCTCGAAGCTTATCCCCAAGAGTCACCCATGTCAGCTGCATCAGAGGGAAGTGTGGCACCCCCATCATACAGCACCAAGAAGATCAATTTTCTTCCTGACCCCAGCTGATGACCTGTTTGTGCCCTGAAGAATAAGGATTTCCAGCCTTTGGAGTTTCATCCTCTGGGAAGTCTGCTCTCATTCAGCCAACTGACCCAACCCTTTACGAAAATATTGCTAAGTTATATCATGTGGCAATGAGTTCCACAGGTTAACATACTACATGAGTCTCATTTATCTATTTCTGAATTGGTTACCTTTTAATTTCCTGTTTGTGTCCCAGGAGTACAACCCTGCCACAGCCCTCAGATTAAGAACTTCAGACGTCCCCTATTGTATACCATCCCTAGGGTTTAAGGCCAGAGAGAGGGACCTTTACAATCATCTAGTTTGACCTCCAACATAACACTGAGCATGAAATTTCATGTATTCCTCTATCTATCCCAGTAATGGCTGGCTGAACTAGTGGGCAGCCAGTCTTGATTTAAAGGCTTCATACTGAGCTGTGCCAACTGTTAATTACCCTGATAAAAAATGGTGCCTTATTTCCAGTCTGAAACTGTCTCATTTCATTTTCCAGCCATTGGCTCTGGTTCTGCCTTTGTCTCCTAGACTGAGGAGCCCTCTCCTCCACCTGGGGACTTACAAACCCAGGCCAAATTGCCCCTCACCTCCTCTTCAATGAGATCAATACATTGAGCTCTGTAGGTCAGCCAGGTCTAAATGATCGCTCCTGTTACAGAGGGGAAGAGAAAATAACAATTCGCAGCATTTCCAATTGTTTTACACCCCTCATTAATTAATTTCTTCCCTGAGAGCTGGGTAAGTGACTCTCACCAACCTGTATTTTACTGCTGCTAAATAAACCGAGAATATTTTCTGGGACTTCCACAGACGCTACCACCTACAGGGCTCAAGACACTTTAGAGACAGTGGCTCTCATGAGCCCCATGTTATAGGAGGCAGATCAGAGGACCGGTCTACACTAAGCACTAGAGGGCTGCTCTACCTGCTGTACTGTTTCCAGCATGGACATGGCCTGAGGCACAGAGAGAGGAAATGACCTGCCTGAAGTCCCACAGCAAGTTGGTGGCCAGGGAGCCAATGCAGGCGTTCCGTCTCCCAGGTCTGTGATCGGCAGCCCCACCCACGCCTCTCCCTTGGTCATTCTCGTTTAGGAAGGCTGTGGACTGGGACGCAGGAGAACTGGGAATCAGTTCTTGGCTGTGCCCTGGGCCAGGGACACAGGGCAGCGATTTTCAAAGGGGGGAGGGGTTACTCCCATGGGTGCCTTTGTGAATCTGCCCCTTCAAAAAATAATAATCTCGTGTTGCCTCAGTTTTCCCATCTGCGAAATGGGAATAATAATCCTTTCTTTCTCCCACCCTTGCCTTGTGCCATCCATGTAAATGCTAAATTCTCAAGGGCAGGGACTGTCTCTTAGGATTTGCCTTCTGGGCAGTTCCTAGCACAAACTCACTCTGATCTCAGTTGTAACTAACACAAATAATTTGGTGGTAATTGTGCCATTGCCAGTCATGTATTATTATCATTATTACCCTGCAGCCCACAGAGGCCCAGTCCTGGATCAGGCCTCCATCGCACTAGGTGCTGCACAAACACAGCACACAAAGACCCTGAATAGCTGAGAATTGACGTTGAAGGCAAGAGCCAACAGATAGAGACAGATAGACGGGCGACTAGAAGGAAACAATATCAGTAGGATGGGCCGTGTCCTTCTTTTTCTCCTTCACAACCAACTCCTCCCCTAGCTCCCCCCTCCATGCTCAATTTTTATTCAACCCCAGGAAACAAACAGAACGCTCTCCTCCGCCGTTTGCGACATTCAACGTCCCATGAGGCGCGGGGGGATTTATTCGAGGAGCCAGGGCCTGCTATAAATCCAGCGAGCTGCAGTCACTTCAGCATGAAAGCCGCTTGATAAATATTTAATCGGCCTCGTAAATCAGAGCGGGGAGCAATCGCCACGCCGGAATGCGCCGTGTGTTTCCACGGCCGGCCCCGGCTGCCGGAGCACTCTGGATCCGTAGTGACCCCTGGTTTTTTATTTGACATTGGCGAATAAATCACACCCCCTTGGCGTTCCTGCTCCCTGGGCATGGGCTGTTTATGCCTTGTGCTTAGTCAGTCTTTCCCCAGTGAGTTTAACGAGGCAGAGGCTTGGAAAGCCGAGGCGGGTGGGAGGCTGGAGTCTCTGTTGCTATTAATGGCTGTTATCTCTTTGGGACACAGAGGAGGGGAAATTTTATAGACCGACAGGTTTCAAAGCAAATCCAAGAGGCTTTGGTTTCCAAAAGGGGTTTTCCTGCAAAGCACTAGAGGAGGCCCAGAGATGTGGTCAAGACACTCCAGAGGAAGGGCCCAATGTGATAATCTTGTCTGATCTCCTCTGTAGCCCAGGGCCGTGGCACTGACCAGACACCCTCGAGGCACACGCCAGGCACTGGGAGAGAGCTGGGGGGTGAGGTAGCATCAGGTGAGCTGCATAACTGGTCACGGCCCAGCAATGCGACCTTTCCGGGGGGGGGGGGGGGGAGGCTGATGGAAGTCACCAGCCAGAGGATCGGGACTATGCCAAACTCTTCGAATCCGCAGCACATCTGTGGGGGTGGGTGTGCCTCACCAGCCAGACGGGGACCCCGGGAGCAGAAGTGACAAGAAGCCCCCATCGAGTTCCTGGAGTGATACAGCCTTCAGGAGGAGGATTGGAGGACCAAGGTGTGACGGAGCAGGAATGCTCTTAATGTTTCCTCTGAATACTGGGGGGGTGCCTCAGTTTCCCCAATGCATTTCTTGAGTGTCTATGTGGAGGGATAAGGGTGTGTAGTTGGAGCAGAGCAGAGGGACAGTGTAAGGAAGTAGATCTGTCTTGGGGCCTAGCTCCTCCTCCCTCTCAAGGTGTTGGCTGGACGTGTTGAATAACAAAGAGGTCAGGTGATCTCTCCTGCCCGGGAAAGACAAAGGAACGCAGGGGCGGGGCTGGAGAGGGGGTTTCAATCTGGGTCTGGCTGGGAAGAGGAGGGAGCTACAGTCAAGCTGGCCTAGCCCTCCGGCCCCCAAAATGGATCCAGCTGAGGGGTCCGGTTCACTGTACCTACCAGCTCTGTCTTAGATCACCTGTCGACTAATAAACCTCTGTTTTACTGGCTGGCTATGGAGTTGGGGTGCAGACCCATGGGCTTCCCCAGGAACCCGCCTGGGTGGCTCGCTGGGGGAAGCACACAGAGGGGCAGAAGGTGCTGAATGCTCCAAGGTCAGACCCAGGAAGGTGGAAGCTGAAACCTGTGAAGCTCCTAGCCTTGGAGACAGGCTGGGTACGGAGAGGAAGTCGTCCCCCCCCCTTACCCCCTGTCACGTTACTGGAATTATTTGCAATCATATAGATCATTGGAGCAACCAAGGTCCTATAGTGACACCAAATCCTATGTGAAGGGGGTCATAACAGGTGTCTATGACCAGGTTATGGAGGGCTGATTATGAATATGCCATTGACATGTGGGTATCTTTTTTGGAACTAAAGTTATGAATATTGGATATATGGGGCCTGTACTTCAAACTGATGCTTGGCTGCTGGGTGAAATCTCAGACAAGCTGTTGTTAACTTGGCTGGCCTGGCTGATGGGCCATTAAGGGACATCAACCACACAATGGACTTTGTATATGCCTGTCCACACCCGAGCTGCTCTAGGAATGTCAACTGCCTGGTCAGAAACTAAATCCTGGAGAGTCTGGTGACTGGACCTTGTGACTATGAACCTGGAGTTTGCAACTGGACTCTGCATAAGGAGGAGGGGGCTTCGCCCAGAAGGAGAATCTATAAAACCTGGGAGAAACTTCCTCCATCTTTGTCTTCAATCTGCAACCTTCAGCGAGCACCTACCTCTGGATGGGATTTTGCTACATGTGGAAGCTCTGACCAAGGGATTTATGACCCATCCCTGCAGGGGATGCATTCCAGAGACTTTTATCTAAACCTGCAGTTATTCTACCTTTGCTGTAAGCCTGAACCAAGAGATGTGCCATTACTGCATGTAATTGATTTCTTTTAACCATTCTTAACCCTCACCTGTACCTTTTTCCTTATATAATAAACCTTTAGATTTTAGATTCTAACGGGTTGGCAACAGCGTGATTTGTGGGTAAGATCTGATTGGTATATTGACCTGGGTCTGGGGCCTGATTCCTTGGAATTGGGGAGAACCGTTTTCTTTATTTGGGGCATTGGTTTTCATAACCATTGATCCCCAGGACAGGTGGCTGCTGGTGGTGATACTGGGAATCTGGAGTGTCTAAGGGAATTGCTTGTGTGACTTGTGGTTAGCCAGTGGGGTGAGACCAAAGTCTTTTCTGTTTAGCTGGTTGGGTTTGCCTTAGTGTGGAAAAACCCCAGCTTTGGGCTGTAGTTGCCCCTTTGGAAGCAATCTGTCCTGATCTGACACTCACAGTTGGATCCCACCAGGAACAGCACCGTCACCCCCCCACACACACACACCCCACCCCACCCCGGAGTCCTGACTGGCTTCATGGGGAGCAGTGCCCCAGGCGCTCCGTGACACAAGGAAGCACGGATCAGCCGCATGGAGACTACTGGGGAGGCCTGTCTATTTCTGAGGGTGTGCGGACACCATGGTGAGGAGAACGGGATACAGGCCCACACAGAGGAGAGGGTCTGGAGAGGGCGAGAGACCAGCAAGGGGTTAGAGAGATTAGCTGGAGAAGGAGTTTAGAGACAGAAATCAGAGAGAGACCAGAGTCCAGGGAGGCGAGGCAGAGGCGGAGGAGAAATCCAGAGTAGAGCGGGATCTGGTAGAAGGAGAGGCTGGCTCCCCGATATTGCTGTGCGGAGGATCACAGGAGCACTGGAAGACTCAGACAGGTCCCTGGCGGGATTACGTCCCCACGCAGATCGAGACCCCCAGAGAGAGCCAGACACGCACACACGCCGCGCCCCCGATCGTTCTCCTGGATAGCCACCTGCTTTTCATTATTCACGGGTGATGCCAACCTCTCCCAGCCCAAAGCCGGGGAGAGGAGAACTCAGCCGCCGGGTTCCCAGGCTTTGCACCAGCAAGGGCTGCATTGGCAACTCGCTGCCAGCCCAAAGGGTGCATCTGATCCGCACTGGCATCGTTCGCAGAACCCCACACAAAGCACGCCCGGCCTCAGGGCTTGATCGCACTTCTGCCTCCCCGGCTAGCAGCTTGGCGCTGCAGTAAAAGCCTTCACCCTGAAGATATTTTGGAGGCTACCTTTGCTCCTTGGGACCCCCCCGCTAGCCCCTACCCTGCCCTTTCTTTAGTGAGATCTACAAGCCATACGGCACTAGCATGACTTAGTGGTTAGAGGCATCACAAGACCTCCCCGCTCTGACACTGACCTGGCGGATGACCTTGGGCAAGGCACTTTGCCTTCCCCGTGCCTCAGTTTCCCCATCTGTAGCCTGACCCTCTCAGGCGGTTTATGAGACTTGAATGTTTCTAAACTGCTTCGAGATCCTTGGGCTGAAGCCGCTGCACTGGGACAGAGGAGGGTCCCTGCCTGGCAGGCTGGAGAAAGGCTGGAGCAGGGCAGGAGCCAGGCTGGAGGAAGGTATGAGCAGGGCAGGCCCAGGAGCGAGCACGGCTGTGGGTGGGAACAGTGAGCAGACAGAGCTCAGTTGGTATCGCTGGGCTCCAGTCAGGCTGCCCTGGTCATTTACCCCAATCCAAACACCCCGATGGCCAGGTCACCGTGAGGATGCCCCGCAGTTCTCCACGCAGCTCCACGCCCGCTGTTATGAAATAACCCACTCCCAGGGAAAAGTCCTTCCTGAGCCCCATTGGTTCAGACTCCGTGTGTTAACCACAAAGGGGGCAGCCCCACACGCCGCAACACCTGACCACCGCACGGTCACCATGGCTCCCTCAACCCAGGAGAGGAAGGGTGGCCTAGCTGCCCGAACGCTAGCCAGAGACATGAGGTCAAATCCCAGCTCTGCTACAGGCTTCCCATGCTACCTTGGGCAAGCCACTTAGTCTGTCTGTGCCTCAGTTTCCCACCTGTACAGCGGGGATCACAGCCTGGCCCTGCCTCACAGTAGGGTTGTGAGAGTGAATACAGTAAAGATGGTGAGATGCTTAGGCAATATGGGGGCGGGGGGCAGGTGTACACCGGAGACTGACAGAAGCCCTACGGAGCAGGGCGTGACTGGATTCCAGGCCTTGCAGAAGGGATGGAAACCACAGCTTGGCTCATTAAAGATCCCAGCAGGAGCAGAGCCGACAGGCCGGGTGTGTGGGCCTCAGCCCAGCCTGGGTAACTGCCTCCTGGCAGCCCAAAGCTCCTCCTCAGGTGGCAGCAGGTCTCGGCTCTTCCAGGCCACGGACCCCCCACCCTACCCCCTGGTAAACTCTGACCGGTGTGGGAGTCGTGGCGGGCAATCGGCCGAATAGGGACTCCCAGTGGTGGCCAAAAGAGTTAAGGTGATGGCAGGAGGCCTCACCAAGGGACTCTCTAGAGGGAGCAGAGAGGTGATTTTACCTCTGGTGCGACTGTGGCTGGAATCCCAGTGCCCACAGTTCGAGGAGGATGTTGACAAGCTTGGGGTGGTGTCAAGCTGTCTAGTGTGGCTCGTGTGAGCGCCAATCTCCGGGTAGACTGGTAGGAACCACGGCACCCCCGCCCCCCCCAAACCGGTTGTGAGTTCTGTACCTAGATTTCCCCCAGTGAGTATAAAGTGTGAACTCTTCAGGCACTGTTACAGCCTAACCGTGGAGTCGTGGACTGTCCCCGGGGTACTCTGGTCTTTCCTGCCACCCAGGCAAGCCTGCCCTTGTGATAGCTGGTCCCCTACACCAAGGATCACAGCAATGGTCCTTTATGTTGTGAAGGCCGAGACTATAACAGGGATCAAAAGGAACTAGAGAAGTTCATGGAGGACAGATCCATCAATGGCTATTAGCCAGGCTAGCAGGGATGGTGTCCCTGGCCTCTGTTTACCAGAAGCTGGGAATGGGTGACAGGGGATGGATCACTTGATGATCACCTGTTCTGTTCATTCCCTCTGGGGCACCTGGCATTGGCCGCTGTCGGAAGATGGGATACTGGGCAGGATGGACCTTTGGTCTGACCCAGTCTGGCCGTTCTTACATTCAATATTCAGGTTATTCCCAGTCCCAAAGGGCCAGTTAACAACCCCAGGTCAAATGTACCTTAGACCTCACACCAAGGACCACACTTGTGGCAAAGCCTATAATAAACTAACTGAAGGTTTATTGACTAATAAATGAAATCAGAGAGTTCTTCCCGAGGTTAAAGCAGTCAAACCTAGCTACCCCCGTGAGTGACGGTCTTAGCGTCCGAAGGGTGCTAGGAGGTGCTGTGATATGCAAAATTTCTATGTCTTCTACAGCTAACTTGAGCCTTAGCTTATGCTTAGAAACATTGCCCTCTCCAGATTCCAAGCAGCGCGGTGACCCTGCTCTTTCTGCTCAGATATTTGTATTCCCTTCTCCCCAGTACCAACTTATGAGTCAAGCGTCTGCGCCTGTCTCCTCTCCATGGTTGGGGGAGGGGGACAATCAACAAAGTCTTTGGCCTCTGATGTTTCCCAATGGCTCATTTGGTTTCCTTGGCACTTCTTGGGGCAGGCCAGGCACTGCACATTCATTCCTGCTTCTTTCCTTTTTGGTGAGCTACACAATTACAGAAGCTTCCAATGCAAACACTCGGTCTAACTTTATACCATGGGCTACTGATGTTATATGTGAGATCAATACAAGCAGCGCCATACGAGCTTTGCAGCAAGTCTAACCGCTCCACTTATTCTGATGAACTCAACAGCTGGTTTAACAATGCTGACACACAAGTGAGCCAGACTGGTTTCCAGCTCTGCATTTGTCAGAGTTCAGTGAAGCCCAGGGGCCTTGGCATGAGCGGGCATCTGCTCTGCCAGTGCAACAGAAGAGAAGAGAATTCGAAACCCCGTATTACAGGGATAAACACCAGGAGCTGAGTCCTTTTAGTTTGACAAAGGGAAGGTGAAACGGCAGATGAAATTCAATGTTGACAAATGCAATGTGATGCACATTGGAAAACATAATCTAACGATATGTACCAAGTGATGGGGCCATGACTGTTCCCCCTGTTCCCACGCAAGAGAGATCTTGGAGTCATTGTGGATAGTTCTCTGAAAATATCCACGCAATGTGCAGCAGCAGTTGAAAAAGTGAACAGAATATTAGGGGCTCTTAGGAGAGGGCTAGATAATAGGCCAGAAAAGATCATGTTGCCTCTATTTAAATCCTCAGTACGCCAACATCTTGAATCCTGTGTGCAGATCTGGTCGCCCCATCTCAAAAAAGATATACTGGGTTTGGCAAAGGTACAGAGAAGGGCAACAAAAATGATGAGGGGTCTGGAACAGCTTCCATATGAGGAGAGATTAATAAGACTGGGACTGTTTGGCTTGGAAAAGAGACAACAGAGGGGGGATATGTTAGAGGTCTGTAAAATCCTGACTGGTGTGGAGAGAGGGAATAGGGAAGTGTTATTTACTCCTCATCAGACAAGAACTAGGGTCACCCCGTGAAACTAATAGGCAGCAGGTTTCCAACAAGCATAAGGAAATATTTCTTCATACAACGCACTGTCAACCTGTGGCTCATGTTGCCCAGGGATATTGTGAAGGCAAAAAGGACGAGGTCAGGTTCTGGAGGACAGGTCCTGGCCCCCTCGCTTAGTGCAGGGGAAGCTCGTTGGGATCCTGTCATTATTGGATCATTACTAATTCCGCCCCGTTCGCAGACCCACAGCTCCCTCAAAAACCGAACCATGCCCCTGAAATGTTCCGGGGCTCCTTTGCCCTGCAGAGGCTGCTGTTGGCAGAGATGGCGAGAGCGGCACATGCCCTGCCGCCCCCTCCCGCCCCCCAGACATTCGGCTTCACTAACGGCAGAGGAGCGGCAAGGGAGACCGGCGTCGCCCAAGGTAGCACCAGCCTTCACGCGCCGTTCTCCAGAGATGCAGCACGTCTCTCCATCACTGTCTATTTCTGATCTGGTGGTTTTAGCCCTGTCCCTAGGCAGACAGACGGTTCCACGGCCTCACACTGCTCAGCTCCAGTTCATCTCCTGGCCCCCGTCAGACCCGCTGGGATCCCCCTGCCCTCCGGAATTAGCAACGAATAGGCCTTTGCACTAACCTAGCCCCTTCCACCCACCACGTTCAAAGCCCATTCGAGTCCATCAGGAATTCAGCCTCACAGCTCCTAGGGAGCATTGTGAGCCCCTTCCCAGGTGGGGAAACTGAGGCACGGGCATTCACCCAAGGTCATACTGGGGGAGCCGGCAGCACCTCTGGACGCCAGGTCCTTCATTTAGGGGCCCAAATTTGAATTATGGGACCTGTCTGGAGGCCCCCAGGTGGGACAACAGTGCCCAGAGGTCCTACAGGAAGTCAGCTCCAGCCACAGCGATGGAGGACGGCTCTAGGCCTTGGCCTTACCCGCTGCGACCTCCTCCCTGCTCTGGGACCCGGGACACTGAGAGAGAGAAGAGGCCACAGTTTGTTCCTGGGAGAGGCTGGTGAAGGAAGCAGTGGCTTGGGCAGAGGGGAGGGGAGGCGGGTCTCAGGGTAGCTGGGTGGGTCTGGTGTTCTTAGATGCCCAGAGATGGAAAGGAGCCTATCGTTCACCTCCTTGCCCAAGCCCCTCACCTGGGTATCAGGGCAGCACTGTTCCCTATGCTGCATTCTCCAGGGAGGTGGCCAGTCCCAAGTGATGGGGTTCCCACCCTCCACCTCATGACTCTTCCCCCCCTCAACGGATCACCGGCAGAAAATGCCTCCTGAGGTTCCACCTACAGGTCCCTTTGCAGGTTTCTATTCCCTGACCCTTGGCTGCCCCAGTGAAACGCTGCCCTCTGCCAGCTCCTCGTGTTGAAGGCCTGTCAAGCCCTTTACTGGTCAGCAACTGCCAGTGTCTCTGTGCGAGAAGTACCCAGAGAAGGGACTTGACCAAAGCCGCACAGCGAGTCAGTGGCGGAGTCAAGAACAGAAGACCTACCTCCCAGCGCTTGGTCTAACACCTCCGTCCCCAGACCCTGCCTCTTGGACTTTGCTCCTTCGGGACATGAAGTCACAACTCCCATATGAAGCGCAACCGGATACCACCGGAAGGGGTCCCATATAAACAGTGCCAGAAACAATATTATTACCTAGGACTTCAGAGCTGCCCTTATACTGCAGCAGGGATGGAATCTAACTCCTCCTGTTGCAAACAGCATAGGTTCCTGCCAGCTGAGCGGAAGGAGAATCCCCATCGGCTCTTCTCAGTATAGTGACTATGAAACACAGCAGAGCCATGCAGGAAACAAGCACAAATAGTGCAGTGCAAATGTGTGCAACCCAGCCCGTCCATCATTACACTAGGATGATCATCCTTTGCTTGTGGTGTCATTACTGTGCCCCATAGAGCAGGGCATGAGACTCGGGGGCGGGGGGAGGGGGGATGGAGTTGGGGGGCGGGTGGAAGGCCTGTTTGAGTGACAAACTTGTCAAGCCATGAGCAAACCTGGCAAGGGGAATTTCAGCAAAGCAGAGGAGAAGGGTGTGTGTGGGAGGCTCCCCCCAGCCAGCCAGTCCCTCTGGGAGGCAGACGGCGCTCCACACCCTTCTCCCTGAACCCTCCGCTCAGGCGACGATACTCCATGCACACACCATCCAGCGATCTCCCTCACCTGACCCCTCTCCCTGACCACGTCCTTGGAGAATACGGCGGAGGAAATGAGGCTGCCTGGATACCCAGGGGAGGGGCAAGGTGTGACGGAGTAGGAATACTGCGTGTGTGCCTCAGTTTCCCCTATGCATTTCTTAAGTGTCTATGTGAAGGAACAGGGGCTGATAGTGCAAGCAGGCAATGCCCTCTCCCCTCTCTGCAGGTGTCCGTACCTGAAGCTGTAATCTGACTCCAAGTGGGGGAGGGAGGTCACCTGACCTGGCTGAGCCAGGGGGGAGGAGGGGCTGGAGAGAGCGAGTTTCAGTGGGGAGTCTGAAGCTAGCTGGAGTCAGGCAGGGAATGGCAGAGGAGCTATCTCGCTCTCTGGCCCCCAAAATGGATCCAGCTGAGGGGTCACGTTCACCGTATGGTCTGTGTTAGACCAGGTACTGGTCATCAAATAAACCTCTCTTTTACTGGCTGGCTGAGAGTCACGTCTGACTGTGGATTTGGGGTGCAGAATCCATGGGCTCCCCTAGGACCCCGCCCAGGCGGGCTAGCTGGGGGAAGTGCACGGAGGGGCAGAAGGTGCTGAATGCTCCGAGAGCAGACCCAGGAAGGTTGAAGTGGGGACCCCTGAAGCTCCTAGTCTTAGAAACAGGCTGTGTATGGAGAGGGGACACTTCACCCAAAGTCCTGACTGGCTTCCTAGGGAGCAAGTTCCAGACCATCGCCCGGGCACTCCGTGACACACGGGCCTGGGGGTGGACTACAGCCGCTTTCCATCTCCAGTCACTGGAGTCAAAGAACATCCGACCTGCCCCTGCGGAGGCTACAGACTCAGTCACTGCAGGGGGTGGCTCAGGACCCGAAAGGACTTGCCCTACCGGGCGCTGTCCCTTGGGTGTCGTGCCATTAACGACAGGCCGGATCCGACCTCAGCTCTGCCGCCTCCCAAGCGCTGGGGGATGGGGGATCTCGTTGCGGACTTGGCGGGTCGGACTGGTCCCGATCGTGGGCTGGATCCCCAGTGGGTGCGAAGCAGGGTCACTCTGCTGGCTGAGGGCGAGTTACCGCCACTGAGGATCTGCCCCCAGAGGGAGAAATGGGGGGCATCAGACCCGGGGGGAGACCCCAGGGAGCTGCTGGCCTCTCGGGGCTCAGGAGTGATCAGGGAAGAGGAACATGTGGCTGTCGCTGGAGAGGACCCAAGGCCGGGATATTAAGGGCTGATGACGCGCGGCCAGCGAGATCCAGGCATGTGGCCCGGCTCAAATAGCAGGCCTGGAATGATAAACACTGGCGTGATGCAGAGAGGACAGCTGCTCCCAAATCCCCTTCAGCAGCCGCCGAGGTTACCCAGCAGAGCCAGCTCGCAGGGACTGGGGTTCGGCCCAGCCTGGCTCAGGACTGGTTGGAAGACGCACCCCGGGCCCCTTGCAAGCAATAACTAGGGCAGTGAGGAAGCCACTGGCCGGGGAAGGGCAGGACAGATGGTGACGCCACCCGTAGTATCCACTGCCTGCTCCTGCCCCGGGCCGGGAGTCACACGCCGCCTGCCCTGAAGTAGAGCCCAGCAGCTGGACTCTCCCCCGCTCCCAGGCCTGAGCTCCCAGGGAGCCGCCAGCGGGAGGGGAGCAGGGCCCCCCGTCACCCAGGGGCCTGCCCTGGACACTGACCAGCATCAGCCGCTTCGGAGGCCCGAGCTGCTACCGCCTCTCAGGAACTGGTGAATAACCTGCCCAGGGCAGAGCGGCCTCCCTTGCCCCCCTGGCTAGGGGCTGGTGGGGATTTTGTGGGTTCTTGGGACGGTCTCCTGCCAAGCAAATTTCTCCCTAAGCGCTCAGCCCTGGCCCATCCGTCTAATTCAACCCGTGCCTTCCGGACGCGCTGTCACGGAGCGCCCGGGGCGAGGGTCTGGAACTTGCTCCCTATGAAGCCAGTCAGGACTCCGGGGGAAAACGTCCTCTCTCCGTGCACAGCCTGTCTCCAAGGCTAGGAGCTTTAGAGGTTCCCGTTTACACCTTCCTGGGTCTGACCTCGGAGCATTCAGCACCTTCTGCCCCTCCGTGCTGAGGCACACACAGAGTATTCCCACTCCGTCACACGCGCCAGCCCCGCAGGGGCACCCGGCAGACACCCACAGGCAGCTCCCGGCCTCCAAGGGAGAGGGGCTCTGTGCACTCAAGGGAGGAGGGGATGTGGCCCCCAGAGATCTGGTCCAGCAGTGGGGAGGATCCCAGCTCTGTAGCATACTGGGCCGCGTGGAGAACCTGAGCGGGGACAAGTCTGCCGTGACCCATGTCGACTCTGCCTCTGTGCCACAGAGAAGATGAGGGAAGGGGACATAGGAGGTTGCGGCGGGGGGAGTGGCAGAGGCAAGAAACTCGCCTCCTCTCATGGCTGGAGCCCAGAGCTATTCGGCAGGCAAAGCCCCTCTCCACTACTACAGGTTGGGGGTGGAATAACCAGGTCAACCATCCCTCCATGACAGCGCAGGGATCCTTCTGCATCACAGGGCGTTACCTGCCCCCACCGCCTCTGAGTGCCTTGCAGGTTTTATTGTATTTATCCTGACAACTGCCGGAGGGCTGCCATCCCCCTGGCACAGAAGGGGAAACTGAGGCACAGAGCGGCTAAGTGACTTGCCCAGGATCGGTCCGAGGCAGAGCTGGGAGTTGAACCCAGGTCTCCCTTTGCCCAGCCTTGCGCACTAACCACTTGGCCATTCTTCCTTTCCCATGCAGGGATGCTCAGAGCCACCCACAAGTGGCTTTCCCAGCTCTGTGGACTTTCTCAAGATTGCTCTGGACTGACACCAGATTCAATGAGGTCAGAATCCGGTTCACTGTTAACGACACCTGAGCAGGTAACCCTGTCCCGCTTTCCCCCTGCTCTGATCACTAGGTAACACTGCCTTTAAGATCAACAGTCTTCCTCTGATTGTCTGGAAAACACCCAGCAAGTCTACGCTCTGCACCAATCCAGACGAGGAAATCCGAGCCCCTGTCACTTGATGGTGGGATGAATCCCCCGGCTCGGGTGGCTGGATTTCCAGGAGCCCTGTGGTGGGACAGGACACAAAGCCCTTGGGACAGAGCCATTGTCACAGGACAATAAACATCAGAGTGTCGCAGGCAGTTCAGATGGGGCTCGGAGCGAACACACGCCGGGGAAGAAGGTGGCCGTTAGGAGCTATTAGAGAGCTCTCCAGGGCCACTGGAGAAGTGGATGAGGAAGTGGTTACAGAGATAAGCGCGGCCCTGCGGGAAAGCCAGGACTTTGAGCGGGGTAATTGCCAGCCGTGCTAATGCCCGGCTGTCACGGAGCGCCCGGGCGATGGTCTGGAACTTGCTCCCTAAGAAGCCAGACAGGACTTCGGGTGAAGGGCCCCTTCTCCGTACACAGCCTGTTTCCCAGGCCAGGAGCTTAAGGGGTCCCCACTTCCACCTTCCTGGGTCTGACCTCGGAGCATTCAGCACCATCTGCCCCTCCGTGTGCTTCCCCCAGCAAGCCCGCCTGGGCGGGGTCCTGGGGGAGCCCATGGGTTCTGCACCCCAAATCCACAGTCAGACGTGACTCTCAGTCAGCCAGTAAAACAGAGGTTTATTCGATGACTTCTGTCTGGTCTAACACAGACCATACAGTGAGCATGAGCCCTCAGCTGGATCCATTTTGGGGGCCAGAGAGCTAGGACCGCTTGCCTGTAAACTCTCTGCCTCTTCCCAGCCAGACCCAGACTGACAACTCCCCCTCCAGCCCCTCCTCTGCTTTCTTTTGTCTCTTTTCCCGGGCTAGGCGAACATCACCTGACCTCTCTCCAACAGGTTCAGCTGACCTCCCTCCCCCACTTGGGGTCAGATTACAGCATCAGGGATGCACACCTTCAGAGGGGAGGGGTTGCCTCCTTGCTTCCAGTGTCAGCCCCTATTCCTTCACATAGACCAGGGCTTCTCAAACGGGGGGTCGCGAGCTCCTGCCACCGCAACTTGCGGCGGCGGGGGAGGGGGGGAGGGCGGCGCGCACCCGGCAGCCCACCCGCCGCGGGGAGGGGGGACTGGGGCGCACCCGGCAGCCCGCCCAGCCCAGGTGGAGGGGGGACCGGGGCGCCAGCTCGCAGCCGGCAGCCCGCCCGCGGCGGGGGAGGGGGGGCGGGGCGCACCCGGCAGCCAACCCACGGCGGGATGGGGGGGGGGGCGGGGTGCAGCCAGCAGCCCGCCCCCGGCAGGGACTGGAGGGGTCACGCCCCGCCCACCCAGCCGGAAAAGGGGTCGCGGTCTCAAAAGTTTGAGAACCGCTGACATAGACACTTAAGAAATGCACAGGGGAAACTGAGGCACGCACACACAGTATTCCTACTCCGTCACGCCGGCGCAGGGACACCGGGCATGCCGTACATTCTGTACCGTGCACTGAAGGCTTATGGGGCTGCAACGCACCAGAGGCTCAGACCCCAGCTGTGCGGATGCACCCAATGCTGCGCTAACCTTCCCTCCCCGCCCGGCTGCGCCGTCAGACAACTAGCAGCTAGCGCAGCGTGGCTCCACCAAGCCCCATGACATGCAGCCCACAGATGCGGCTGGTGCTGCACAAAGGCGCAGAGGCGTGTGAACAATTGAGGGCACCCCAGAGCCAGGCTCCAACCCCCCTGGGGCGGGCTCAGCAGGGGCGTCAATGCACATCCGTGCAGTCCCACCCGCCTAAAACCAGTGTGAGGTCAGCATCAGGCCTGTGTGGCGTAGACCGTGAAGACAACACCACCTCCAAGTGTGCACGGGGAGGGAGAGTCAGCAGAACAGCGAGCGCTTGGGAGATGGTGTTGGATCACTTCGGCTCTGCTCAACTTCCTTAGACTTTACAGGCCAGATCCTCAGCTGGCCAAAACCAACATCATTGGAGGGAAGTCACTTGGCACCAGCTGGCGATCTGGTCCCATAGTTAACTTTAGCACCCCATCTGAGCAGAGTTCTGAGCAGCGGAATGGATGGAGCAGTGACATTTTACCCAGCTCCCAGTGCAGCCCAAAGCTTCTCCTAAAAGGATCAGCAGTGAAAGAGCAAAGACCTTGGAACAGGTACGTGGCCATTCGGGCTCAGAGCTAACAGCATTTGAGAGGAGTGGGACAGTTGACGTGCTGCAGATGACGGTGTCTGTGGTCACGTTAACCAGTCTGTCAGCTTCCCAGCCTCGGCCTGGCGCTACCTTTTGGGGCGTAAATTGAACCGTTTTCATCCCTGGAGGCAAAAGGGCATCCCTTAAAAAGTGGAAATAAAATCCTTGTGAGGAAAAGAGAAAGGAGCATAGCACAGGCAAGGAAGTGTACAAATATAATCAGGAAGCCAAAGAGGAATTTGAAGACCAGGCAGCCAAAGACAAAAAGTAACAGCAATTTTTTTTTAAAGTACATCCAAAGCAAGACACCTGCTAAACACCCAGGGGGCCACTGGACGATCGAGATGCTAAAGGAGCACTCAAGGATGACAAGGCCATGGCGGAGAAACTAAATGAATTCTTTGCATCGGTCTTCACAGCTGAGGATGTCAGGGAGATTCCTGACCTGAGCCGTTCTTTTTAGGTGACAGATGTGAAGAAATGTCCCAGACTGAGGTGTCATTCGAGGAGGTTTGGGAACAAATTGATAAACTCACAGTAATAAGTCACCGGGACCAGAGGACATTGAGCCAAGAGTTCCGAAGGAATTCAAATGGGAAATCACAGAACTATCCCGGAGGACAAGCCCATCAATGGCTATTAGCCGGGATGGACAGGGGTGGTGTCCCTGGCCTCTGTTTGCCAGAAGCTGGGGATGGGCCACAGGGGATGGATCTCTTGGTGATGACCTGTTCTGTTCATTCACTCTGAAGCACCTGGCATTGGCCACTGTGGGTAGACAGGATACTGGGATAGATGGACCTTTGGTCTGACCCAGTCTGGTAGCTCTTATGTTCTTATGTTCCCTAAATTCCAAGGCCAGAAGGGACCAAGGTGAGCATCTGCTCTGACCTCCTGCATGACCGAGGCCAGAGACCTTCTCTGAATTAATTCCTCTTGGAATGAGAGCCGATCGCTTCGAAAAACACCCAGCCTTGATTTTAAGATTGTCACTGGTGGCCAATCCACCACAGCTCTTGGGAAATGGGCCCAATGGTTAGGGACCCTCCCTGTTCAACATTTGCACTCTGTGTCCAGTCTAAACCTGTCCAGCTTCAGCTTCCAGCCCTTGGATCATGGGTGACCTGTCTCAGCCAGATTGAAGAGCCCAGACTTTGTTCCCTAAAGGTACTTACAGACTGGGGTCAAGTCACCCCTTCGCTGTCCCTTTGTTAAACTAAATAGATTGAGCTCCCTGAGTCTACCACTACAAGGCAGGTTTTATAAGACTTTAATCATTCTCGTGGCTCTTCTCTGACCTCTTTCCAATGTATCAACCTCTTCCTTGCACGGTGGGCACCAGGATTCCAGCAGCGGTCGCACCAGTGACACACACAGAGGTCATAGAACTGTTCCGTGGGGCGCACACCTCCAGAGCACCCCTAGTGGCAGGATGTGGCCTTGCAGGGGTCCTCCTATCCCAGCAGCCCCTGTTGTCCGACCACCTAGTACTACAGCTTGTCTCTCTCGCGCTCCGCCCCTGTCCCGGGTAACAAAATGTCCGACTCAACGATCTGACCACGCATCCAAACAAACGGCCCTTCGGCCCCTCTTGGGCTTCTCCTCCGCGTGTCTCGCGAGCTCAGTTCTCAGCCCCCTCCTGGGCTGCCTTTAAGGACTTCTGGGTCCTTCAGAGAGAGCCGGCTCCCAGCTGGTATCCCTGGACTCTCTCATGGCTCCCTGCTCCCTGGAGTTCCCTGCTCTCCACCCTGGCCCCGTGGGCCTGCACAGCTCCCTTTGACTGAGCCTCCCGTCCCAGAGATTTCTCCTGGGAGTGTCTGTCCATCCTAACACGCTTCCCTTCCAGGGACACCGGCAGCTTCTCCCAGGGACTCCCTGACTCTTCCAGACCCTCCCAGCTCTGCTCTCCAGAGCCTCGGACACAGCTTCCTCCTCCTAGCTGGGACCATACAAGCTTTGTTAGGAGGCCCAGAGGTTCGCCATGCTGGCCGCATCAGGCTGAGAATCCACTAATTACCGTTAGGTGAACAGAGATGGCTGGCCAAAGCCTCTGGGCTCTTAAAGGGGCAGGCTGCCCTCTTACGATAACCTAGACTCCTGCTCAGTAGAGACTCCTGCTCAATATTCTTCGCTTCATCCCAGGATGGCATTAACCCCTTGACTGCAGTGTCCCAGAGAGAGCTCATGTTCAGCTGATTATCCACCCCCAAACCCCAAATCTGTGGCACCGTCACGGCTTCCCAGGACAGTCCCTCATCCCGTGACAGCCACATGTATCTGAGATGCATGACTCTACATTTGGCCATATTGAAACACATGTGGTGTGCTTGCCCCCAGTTTACCAGATTGCTCTGGATTCGTGACCTGTCCGCTTCATTACTGACCCTCCCGCTACCCTTTGGGTCATCTGCAAACTTGACCAGCGATGATTTTCTTCCAGGTCATTGATAAAAATGTTAAATAGCATAGGACCAAGAACCGACCCATGCGGGACCTCATTAGAAACACACCCATTCGACAACGAGTCCCAGTTCACAGTTACATTTTGAGACCTCTCGGTTAGCCACCTTGTAATCCACTTCATATGGACCATGTTGATTGTGTATTGGTCCAGCTTCTTAATCAAAATGTCATGCGGTACCAAGTGAAATGCCTTACAGAAGTCTAACCACGTTACATCAGCACTACTACCCTTAGCAGCCAAACTTGCCATCTCATCCAAAAAAGATATCAAGTTAGTTTGACAAGATCTATTTTCTACAACTGCATGTTGATTGGCATTAACTAAGTCCTGTATCAGTGTTTTGCCCAACACTGACAAGCCTTTAATTACCTGGGTCTTAGCCCATATTCTCTGTTAAAACATTAGCATGACATGAGCTTTCTTCCAGTCTTCTGAACTTCTTGGGGCTCCAAAACTGATTGAAAATCAATGCTAACGGCCCAGAAATCTCCAGCTCTTTTAAAACTCTCCAGTATACGTTGTCTGGAGCTGCCGCTTAAAAAAAGGTCCAACTCTAGTAGCTGCTTTTTAACATCCTCCTGAATTACTGTTGTCATGGAAAGCATTCATCATTATATGCTATGAATACATAGTCCTATTTTCCCCCCAAATATAGGACAGAAATATTTAGTGAACTCTTCTGCCTCTTCTGCAGTATCATTGACAGTTTTACCATTTCTTTCTAGTCCTGGATTAATACCATTGTTGGGATTTCTTTATCCCTAATATACTTTTAAAAACTCCTTGTCAACTTTAACTCTGGTGGCCATTCATTTCTCATTGTGTCCTTTTGCTTCCCTGATCAATTTTCTACAGTTCCTAGCTTCTAATTCATATTCATTACTGTGATGAAGCAGGGGGCTTTCTTGTTGTTTTTAGTGGTTTGGATGCAGAGGGAGTGGGACTCAGTTTCCCTGGGTGTTACTGGTTTAACGAGGCGGTGGGAGAGAGAGTTTGTTGTTACAGAGGGTCAGTGAATGGAGAATGGATACCTCAGCAACTGGTGACCTGGTGACCGGGAGACCCAGCTCGGGAGTCACAGCCGGTTCTGGCCAGTGAGAGGACAATGGGATGTGGAGAGGATCCTGGTGACCTGACTAGCTGGTTCCAGCCAGTGGGGAACACAGGACAGCTGAGAGGAGAGGAGACCCAGGCGGCCTGCTAACCTAGAACAGAAGACAAAGGACAGAGGCGGGATTGGGGGACGGTTGGGGGATGTTAGATGGGATGGGATCGGGTTACTATAGAGAATTCTTTCCGGGGTGTCTGGCTGGTGAGTCTTGCCCAGGGTTTAGCCAATCGCCATATTTGGGGTCAGGAAGGAATTTTCCTTCAGGGCAGATTGGCAGAGGCCCTGGGGGTTTGTCTGTTAGAGCCTGATGCACAAAAAAACAATCCTAAATGACTTCCTTACCACTGGAGTTGTCCAACTAAACGCTGGCCTGGCTCAGCCTGGTGTTGTTTTAAAAACAGCAGAGACAGGGGGCACCGGTGCCGTAGTTTGCAACAGGTTACTAGGTTCCAAGGCTAGAAGGGACCATTGTGATCATCTAGTTCAGGGGCTGGCAACCTTTCAGAAGTGGTGTGCTGAGTCTTCGTTTATTCACTCGAAGTTAAGGTTTCAAAAAATCATAGAAGATCAGGGCTGGAAGGGACCTCAGGAGGCATCTAGTCCAACCCCCTGCTCAAAGCAGGACCAACCCCAACTAAATCATCCCAGACAGGGCTTTGTCAAGCCTGACCTTAAAAACCTCTAAGGAAGGAGATTCCACCACCTCCCTAGGGAACCCATTCCAGTGCTTCACCACCCTCCTAGGGAAATAGTTTTTCCTAATATCCAACCTAGACCCCCTGCACTGCAACTTGAGACCATTACTCCTTGTTCTGTCATCTGCTACCACTGAGAACAGTCTGGATCCATCCTCTTTGTAACCCCCTTTCAGGTAGTTGAAAGCAGCTATCAAATCTCCCCTCAGTCTTCTCTTCTGTAGACTAAACAATCCCAGTTCTCTCAGCCTCCCCTCATAAGTCATGCGCTCCAGGCCCCTAATCATTTTTGTTACTGTCCGCTGGACTCTTTCCAATTTTTCCACATCCTTCTTGTAGTGTGGGGCCCAAAACTGGACACAGTACTCCAAATGAGGCCTCACCAATGTTGAATAGAGGGGAACAATCACGTCCCTCGATCTGCTGGCAGTGCCCCTACTTATACAGCCCAAAATGCTGTTAACCTTCTTGGCAACAAGGGCACACTGTTGACTCATATCCAGCTTCTCATCCACTGTAACCCTTAGGTCCTTTTCTGCAGTACTGCTGCCTAGCCATTCGGTCCCTAGTCTGTAGCAGTGTCTGGGATCCTTCTGTCCTAAGTGCAGGACTCTGCACTTCTCCTTGTTGAACCTCATCAAATTTCTTTTGTCCCAGTCCTCTAATTTGTCTAGGTCCCTCTGTGTCCAATCTGTCCTCCAGTGTATCTACCACTCCTCCCAGTTTAGTGTCATCTGCAAACTTGCTGAGGGTGCAGTCCACACCATCCTCCAGATCATTGATAAAGATATTGAATAAAACTGGCCCTAGGACCGACCCTTGGGGCACTCTGCTTGATACCGGCTGCCAACTAGATATGGAACCATTGATCACTACCTGCTGAGCCCGACGATCCAGCCAGCTTTCTATCCACCTTATGGTCCATTCATCCAGCCCATACTTCTTTAACTTGCTGGTAAGAATATTGTGGGAGACCGTATCAAAAGCTTTGCTAAAGTCAAGGAACAACACGTCCACTGCTGTCCCCTCATCCACAGAGCCTGTTATCTCATCGTAGAAGGCAATTAGGTTAGTCAGGCATGATTTGCCCTTGGTGAATCCATGCTGACTGTTCCTGATCACTTTCCTCTCCTCTAAGTGCTTCAGGATTGATTCCTTGAGGACCTGCTCCATGATTTTTTCCAGGGACTGAGGTGAGGCTGACTGGCCTGTAGTTCCCTGGATCCTCCTTCTTCCCTTTTTAAAGATGGGCACTACATTAGCCTTTTTCCAATCGTCCGGGACCTCCCCCAATCGCCATGAGTTTTCAAAGATAATGGCCAATGGCTCTGCAATCACATCGGCCAACTCCTTTAGCACCCTCGGATGCAGCGCATCCGGCCCCATGGACTTGTGCTCGTCCAACTTTTCTAAATAGTCCTGAACCACTTCTTTCTCCACAGGGGGCTGCTCACCTCCCCCCATGCTGTGCTGCCCAGTGCAGGAGTCTGGGAGCTGACCTTGTTCGTGAAGACAGAGGCAAAACAAGCATTGAGTACATTTGCTTTTTCCACATCCTCTGTCACTAGATTGACTCCCTCATTCAGTAAGGGGCCCACACTTTCCTTGACTTTTTTCTTGTTGTTAACATACCTAAAGAAACCCTTCTTGTTCCGTGTGCCAATAATACATTTTAACGTTTTTAGAAGGTCTCTTTCTATAAGTCTATAATATAGAACTAAACTATTGTTGTATGTAAAGTAAATAAGGTTTTTAAAATGTTTAAGAAGCTTCATTTAAAATTAAATTAAAATGCAGAGCCCCCCGGGCCGGTGGCCAGGACTCAGGCAGTGTGAGTGCCACTGGAAATCAGCTTGCGTGCTGCCTTTGGCCATAGGTGTGCCATAGGTTGCCTACCCCTGATCTAGTCTGACCTGCTGCACAGCACAGGCCAGAGACCTCCCAGGGCAGAGCTTTTAGAAAAACAGCCAGTCTTGAGTTAAACATTGTCAGAGACGGAGAATCCACCGCGAGCCTTGGTGAATCGTTCCAATGCTTAATTGCTCTCATTGGTAAAAATGTACACCTTATTTCCTGGATCTGTCTAGTGTGACAAGGCCTCGGCTCCCCTGACTCAAGTCCTTTTGGGGTTCTGGCGCGGCACTGGTGCCCTGACCAGGCTGCACCAGACCCGATTTTTCCCGCTGCCCCTTAGCAGCCCACTCTCTTTCTCTCTCTCTCTCTCTCAAGGTCAGGCTCCTGCAGGCTAGGAAAGGCAAGTTCCCCCTGGGAGGGACCCTTTGTTCTCCTCCCCTGCTTGCCAGCAGCCTCTCTGTCCCTGCTTCCTCCAACTCACTCCTCAAACTCCCCTGCTTCTTCCAAACTCACTCCTCAAACTCCCACTCCCCTCTCTGGGGAGGAGTCTCTTTAAAGGGCTCTGACAGCCTCCTTAACTGGCCTCAGCTGGCCCTGCTTCTGGCTGTGGCAGCCTTGCTCAGCTGGACCCAATTTCCCTGTGGTAACCCTTCTAATCACAGGCCTTTCTGGCAGCTGTCTGCCCGGGGTCTACCATACTAGCTTCAGCTTCCAGCCACCAGATCCTGTTGGACTTTTCTCTGCTAGACTGAAGAGCCCATTACTAAATATTTGTTCCTCATGAGGGTACTTACAAACTGTTCTCAGGTCACCCCTTAATCTTCTCCTTGTTAGTTAAATAGAGTGAGCTCCTTGAGTCTGTCACTATAAGGCATGTTTGCTAATCTTTTAATCATTCTCGTGGCTCTTCTCTGAACTGTTTCCAATTACTCAACATCCTTCTTGAATTGTGGGCACCAGCACTGGACACAGGATTCCCGCACCGGTCGCACCAATGCCAAATACAGAGGCCAAACAACCTCTCTGTTCCTACTTGAGACTCCCCTGGTTTGGCATCCCCTGATCACATGAACATTTTTGGCCGCAGCAACACCCTGGGAGCCCAAGTTCAGTTCACCATGCCCCCAAATCTTTTTCACAGACACTGCTACTTATCTACCTACTGCGTTGTCAATTGCAATCTACTAGGAAGGTGGGATTCTTTCTTCCCCAGGGTGGAAAGATCTTCAGTTTGACAATGCTACAAGGGAAAAGACGAGGCAAGGAGGGATGTTACTTCTGGAGAAAGGGTGTTGGGTAGTGCGCTCTTCACATAGGCACCGGCTCCTAGAATCGTGTGGTCAGACAAATCCAGATCTCTGGGTCTAAAACGCTGCTGTGTCCCCGACTCCTTCCATCCATCGCCAGAGGATACAGTCAGATAGCTACACTGGCTAAAACCAGAGTCAGTTCTGAAGCATGGTCCAATACAAGCATCACCGCACAGAGCCATGTTAAATTATCACCGACTAGGCATGAGCAGCACATGAGGTATTTAAAAAAATGTGTTCTTTGAAAGCCAGCTTTCTTTAATCAAGGCCAAGCATTCTTTCCCTGCAGGGCCAAAAGAACACGTACTAAAGAAGGTCAGACTTTGCTCTGTAATCAGCACAGCACAAAACACGTGGGAATGAGATCCCTCGACAACCAAAAACTCCTCATTCTGAAAAAGGACGTAACTCAAAAGCACCAGCTGGCTTGTTCCAAACTTCATGAGAATTTTCCAAAGCAGAGGTCATTGACAATGATGATTATTCTTAAAGGTATGAGACTACAAGTCCCAGTGTGCAACACTTAACTCTTTGAGGACATTGTAAACGGACAGCACTTGGCTAGAATTTAGCATCTGTGCAGTTTTCACAGTCTCGGTCTCAAAGTGCTTTTCAAAGAAGGGCAAGTGTTGGAGCTGACTGGAAATTTTCTGATAAAAGTTTTTCCACCAGGAAATACCGTTTCATCGCAGCCAAAACTTCCCAGGGGAATGGGTCAGTTTCATTTAGGAAAAAAAAAATTGAAACAGAATGTTTCAGTGCCGTTTTAAGCGGATCAGAAAGGAACATTGCACCTGGTTGTTATTTAAAACTTGATTTTAGTTTATAACTTATGATGCAGTTTTAAAATGTCATCATCAGAACAAAGCTGTTTGATTTCTATAGAACGGAATGTGTCAGTCGTCCTGACATGAATTTTTTTTCCCGAAAATTCCATTTTGTGGGAAATTTTGAAACATTTTGGTTTTGTTCCAACTTGGAAAGAAAACAAATTTTGAAATGGCAGAACTTCCGACTTCCAACCAGCTCTATTCAGTCTCGTTACCCCCACTTTACAAGTGGGGAAACTGAGGCACAGAAAGGGGAAAGTGACTTGCTGAAGGACACACAGTGAGTCAGTAGCAGAGCCAAACAATGCCCTGTTCTCCAGACTCCCCGTCTGATGTCAGACCCACTGGGCCTCATGAACGGTTTTAAACCAACTCAATCTCAACAATAGTGCAGCTATCACAATGTTGTACCATTATTTAGAGCTTAGCCTGTATTCCAGGCACACACAAAGCTCCCACTAGCTTCAATGGGAGCTCTTGGCATGTAAAGAATGCTGGTCTTAGCCCTTTCAAAAAACTCCTGTGCTCCACCCGAGGTCAGTGGTGGCAAGTGACCTCTGCACAGCACAGCTGTGTGACTGCGGAACAGCTGCTGTGCCCCACCCCAGCGGTGGCTGCATTTCAGTGGCGGATGAGCATAAATCTTACCTGAGCTGAACAAGAGGAGACATGACATATACCAAATAATGAACGGGACAGGAGAAGTGAATGAGTCCTGCCAGGTGCCTTGGCTCATAACACAAAACAAGGGGCTCTCAAAGTAACCCAAATGTGGCATGTTCAACACAGAGCAAAGGTCACACTTTTGCACAATGCTGAGTTGGCCTGTGGAACCCACTGCCACATGACAGCACGAAGGCCAAATGCTTAGCAGGTTTTAAACAAGGGATTGGGCATTTATATGGGAACTGAGAACATCTAGAGTTAGAAGAAGAAGAATTCAAACACAGTCAAGAATTTGGAAGGGTTAGTTAGTTATCAACCTCCCTGCTTCAGGGCATAAGCCGGGACCTCTCACTATTGTGGGTCAGGAAGAAAATTTCCCAGTGGTTACTCTCTAATAAATCACTGCAGAGATCTTTGTACCTTCCTCTGAGCCAGCGAGTGGGGCACAGGGTGTGGAACGTGGGATCTGCTCCCGTCTGAAGGTTCCTATCAAAGCCGCACACGTTACGGCTGATTCTTCCAGGAAGCTGATTTCCAAGGGACCTGAAATACTGGTCCAGAGAGAAACGTGCCAGGCAAGAGAAATCTACCCTAGGAAGGAACAGTGGAGGGTTTATGGAAAGTCTCCCTGGTAGGAAGAAATGGATTGAACGATCAGCAACGGTAATAAACGGAAGCAATTTAAAAAAGGAATTAGAGGAGGGGGGAACGCACACAGCGCCCAGCTCCACAGAGGACTCCTGCTCACCGTCGAAGGCTGTGGGGTGTATTCCCAGCTGGCCGAAGAGGAAAGCGGAACACTGGGCAGTGGAGACAGCGCAGGGCTGTCGTGGGGGGAAGACGGGCAGGTTTGTCAAACCTCGGCGTAGACACTGTCCCGAGGATGAGGGAGAGAATGGCAGGACACCACATCGCCAGGGCGGGCTGGAGAGGGGGAGGCCAACGGGCAGCTAACCACAGCCCCTGGGTGTTAACCGCACAGATGAACAACACAGAGGTGCAGCCAGCGAGGACTACGGCTCCCAGCAGGCAATGCTCCATGGGGAGCCGAGAGTGCCTGGCCACTTGGATCCAGGTGACAATGGGCATGCTGCGGCCTGCGCCTCCGGATCCAAGAGGAGGCCAGCTGCAACCTGCTCTGTTTAATGCAAATGACAGACCCCATGCTGCAAGCTGCCAGCTGCTTCCTGCAAGATGCTGAGTGCCCGGCCCCCCCCCCCCTTTGCTCTCCGGAAGGCAGGAGCCACCTAGGGTGACCAGATAACAAGTGTGAAAAATAGGGACGGAGTGGGGTAATAGGAGCCCGTATAAAAAAAATCTCCAGATATTGGGACTGTCCCTATACACTCGGGACATCTGGTCACCCCAGAGCCACCTGCCCCTGGGCGGTATGGGATGGGGAGTCATGGCCCTGCGGGGTCTGTGCATTGAACTCCTTGGCTTGGGTTTGCCCCGGGGTTAGATACTGTAAGGATGGAAACCGGTAGGGGAAAGGCTGTCTACAGCAGACATGGGACCCAACCCTGACTAGCCAGGCTTGCTACAGGAGGGATCCTGCCCTCGCCCCAGAGATGGGAACAGTGTCACTCTGGCACCCTAAGCCACCAGCCGCCCCATAGCTCCTGAGTTACAGATCAGCCAGCCTGGCTCTCCACCTGCCCTGCTCCCTGCGTCCCTCCCAGCCCTGCATGGGAGGGGGGCAAAAGGCCCCCCCAGAGGTCACGTGTGCTAGTGGAGAGGGGTGAACGAGGAGAGGGAAGCAGAGGGCAGGGAAGGGGCTGGCGGGGGAAAGGGGAGTGGGAGAAGGAAAGAACGAAGCCAGCCGCAGCGTGGAGTCCAGCTGCAGGGCTGATAATTGGTGTGGACCCGTCCCCGTCTGCTCAGGCCCCAGAGGAGAACACTGCGCAGCTGAGCAGGCTTCAGACGCAGGCTGGGGCAGGGCTAGGGGGCATGGGCAGGGGTGTGTGTGGAGGGGGGCAGGACAGGAACAGTGGCGGGCTGCAGCCAATGTTCCCTCTCATTTTTAACGGGCCGTGTGCGCAAAACAATTCTGTGCAAATGTTTGTGCGTGCGGTGTTTCGCCGTGTGCAGGGGGTTAGGATCTGTGTGCGCCCGCGCACACCTGAGAGGGAACAGTGGCTGCGGGTCAGGACCGCAGGGCATTGCCCCAGCGGGGCGGCCCTGGGCCAGAAGGGGGCGCTGCAGCTAAGGGCCGAGGTGCCCTGGCAGGTTGTTTTGGAACAAGAGCAGGTGCTAGTCCAGCTCCCGATGGAGGCCTGCCTGGGGTCTGACCTCCCTGTCCCTGTCTGAACTATGGCTTCATGCCAGCCCACCTCCTCCGGGGTCAGCAGAGCTAGGAGCCCCCCCAGCCACCTCCGGGGGGGCTAACCCCACCCCGATGAATCCCGCTCCGAGCTGGATTCCGTGGCAGAGGGTTGGATGCACCAGGTTCCTGTCTACACCAGGGCTCGTGGGGCTGCTAACGCGGGTGGAGGTGGGCAGTGGGGAGGCCAAAGTGGGGGACGCTCGGGCAACTGCTCGAGTGCAGATGGGGCCACTGCTTCTGCCACGAATCCCTCCCTTTCCCGGGAGCAGAGGAACGTGGAAGCCCCTGTCCGTGGGAGGGAAACCATGGGAAATGGGGTTGGTTTTTACAGGGCGAGGGACAGCCAAGGGGCTTTATTGCAAGGGGTGATCACCTGCGAACGCCCTGCTGATCCCACCCCCACGGCAGAAGGCAAACAGAGAATGTGGGGTCACTTGCAACCCGCGCTTATGGAGGTTTGGCAACCGAGACACCCGGGCAGACAACGCGTCCTGAGCCAAAGGGACGTCCTGCACCTTGCACCCGACTCCGCTCCAGTTTGCGCTGCGGTGTAAATCGAGAGCGGAGTTACACCGGGTAAAAATGGGGGCCAGAAATGAACCAGGGCGCTGGAATTGGCCCTGCCTCGCCGCATCAAACGGCACCAATTTGCACCTGGCTCGGAAGCGGTTTTGCACCTGATTCTGTTCTGACGCTGCAAGTGAACCGGAGTCGAAAGGCGCCAGGTCGGACCGAAGCCTGTCCGGCAGCAATGGGGCCAAATTAGTGCCGGGGCCGGGGGACTCTCGCCTGCTGACTTCCCCGGCTGAACAGAGCCAGGCCGGGTGGGGGAGGGCGCCGGGTCTCACTCTGGGAACCGCTTCTGCTTTCACATGACACCTTTTAAAAATACCCCCCGAGGGAGGAATCCTCCGCCGCCCCAGCAACACCAACGCAAGCAAAGCCCCGGGCAGCGGGAACCCCCCCCCCCCCGCTTTGTGTTCACGCCTTGGGGAACCGCAAAACACGCGGCGAATTTGCAAACAATCCGCCCCCGTTTGCACGCTTGCAAATTGCAAAGCAATGATTAGCAAGTGCGTACGTGCGTGTGTGTCTGTGTGTGCGTGTTTGTGTGTCTGTCTGCGTGTGTGTCTGTGTCTGTGTGCGCGTGTTTGTGTGTCTGTCTGTCTCTGTGTGCGCGTGTTTGTGTGTCTGTCTGTCTCGGTGTGTGCGTGTTTGTGTGTCTGTCTGTCTCGGTGTGTGCGTGTTTGTGTGTCTGTCTGTCTCTGTGTGTGTCTGTGCGCCCAGGTGCAGAGAGACCAGCCCGAGGGCAAACCCCGGCGTGGAGTTTCCCGTGGGGTCCCCGACGGGTCCTTGGGGAGGAAACTCCCGTGGGCAGCAGTTTGCAACCCCCCCAGTCCGGCTCGGGCGCTCCCGCCAGAGCCGGCCGGCCGGCCCCCTGCCCTCGGCACCCCCCCAAGCGGCTCCCCGGCTGCTCCCCCGTAACCACCCCCCAGCCCCTTTCATTCCCCCGCTCAACCAAACCCCGCCTCGCCTTCCCCGCAGCCCTCCGGCGCGGCCAGATCTCCTGCCCCGGGCCCGCCCGCCGGGGGGAGCCCCGGGATTGGGGCTGAGTCCCGAGCTGCGCCCGAACGAACCCGGGCTTTTAACGCCGGGGGGGTCCCACCACGAAGGAGCGGGAACAACCCCCCCCCATAAAACCCAGGCCGGGGGGGGGGGGACCGCCCGGAGGCCAGGGCGAGGGGCGCGCCGGCCTTACCGATGGTGGTGATGACGGTGATGGCGAAGTAGAAGGAGCCGGCGAAGCGCCACTGCACGCCGGCCTTGTGCGGCTTGAGCCGCAGCACCACCCACTCCAGCTCTCGGTACCCGGCGCTGCTCAGGTTGTATTTGCTCTTCAGCTCCAGCTGCTTCGCCTCCAGCCGCCGCCGCTCCGCCGTCTCCTCGGCCGACTCCAGCGCGTCGAAGACGGCGGCGCCCACCAGCAGGTAGGTGAAGGTGCAGATGATGAGCGCCAAGGTCCGCACGTTCTGCCGCTTCATGGTGCGGGCGCGGCGCGGGGCCGGGGCATGGCTGCGCCGAGACCCCCCCGAGCGGCGGCGCGGGGCCCGGGCTGAGCTGGGCGCCGAGTGGCGCGGGGCGGGCGGGAGCCGCGGGGAGCTGTTCGTTCAGCACCACCCCCCGGAGAGCCCGCGGGCCCGGGCAGCGCCCCGCCCGGCCATATAAGGGCAGGGACACGCCGCGCGGGGAGACACACACACACACACACCGCGCGGGGAGAGAGAGACACACACACACACCGCGCGGGGAGACACACACACACACCGCGCGGGGAGATAGAGACACACACACACACCGCGCGGGGAGACACACACACACACACACCGCGCGGGGAGACACACACACACACACACCGCGCGGGGAGACACACACACACACCGCGCGGGGAGACACACACACACACCGCGCGGGGAGACACACACACACACCGCGCGGGGAGAGAGAGACACACACACACACCGCGCGGGGAGACACACACACACACACACACACACACACACACACCGCGCGGGGAGACACACACACACACCGCGGGGAGAGAGAGAGACACACACACACACACCGCGCGGGGAGACACACACACACACACACACACACCGCGGGGAGACACACACACCGCGCAGGGACACACACACACACACACCGCGCGGGGAGAGAGAGAGACACACACACACTGCGCGGGGAGACACACACACACACACACACCGCGGGGAGACACACACACACACACACACACACACCGCGGGGAGACACACACACACACACACACACCGCACAGGGAGACACACACACACACACACACACAGCGGGGAGAGAGAGACACACACACATACCGCGCGGGGAGACACACACACACACCGCACGGGGAGACACACACACACCGTGCGGGGAGAGAGAGAGACACACACACACACACCACGCAGGGACACACACACACACACACCGCGCGGGGAGAGAGACACACACACACACACCGTGCGGGGAGACACACACACACACACACACACCGCGGGGAGACACACACACACACACACACACACACAGCGGGGAGAGAGAGACACACACACATACCGCGCGGGGAGACACACACACACACCGCGCGGGGAGACACACACACACACCGCGCGGGGAGAGAGAGAGACACACACACACCCCGCACGGGGAGACACACACACACACACACCGCGCGGGGAGACACACACACACACAGACCGCGTGGGGAGAGAGACACACACACACACACCACGCGGGGAGAGAGAGAGACACACACACTGAGCGGGGAGACACACACACACACCCTGAGTGGGGAGAGACACACACAAACACCCTGAGCTGGGACACACACACACACACACCAAGCGGGGAGACACACACACACACACTGAGTGGGGAGACACACACACACACACACCAAGCGGGTAGACACACACACAGACACTGAGTGGGGAGACACACACACACACACATACACCCTGAGCTGGGAGAGACACACACACACCTTGAGCAGGGAGACACACACACTCCCCAAGCGGGGAGAGACAAACACACATGGAGTGGGGAGAGACACACACATGAATGGGGGAGAGGCAGAGGCAGAGTGTTTCTCTCCCGAGCGGGGAGAGAAACACACACACACATGCACACATACCCCGAGCAGGGAGACACACACACACAAACCAAGCAGGGAAACACACACAGAGAGAGCGGGGAGAGATACACACACACACACACACACACACCCCGAGCGGGGAGAGACACACACAGAGAGAGCGGGGAGACACACAGGGGAGAGACACAAACACGGAGCAGGGAGAGACACACACTGAGTGGGGAGACACACACACAGAGCGGGGAGAGACATACACAGGGGTTACACACATGCACAGAGTGGGGAGATGACACACAGCAGGGAGATAAAGACACACAGTAGGGAAAGACACACACAAATTGGGGAGATCACACACACACAAAGAGACACACAGGGAGGGGGAGATATCACACACGCGGAGATCACACATACAAGGACACACACATGGAGGGGGAGATCACACACACACAAAGAGACACATGGGGGGAATTACACATGGGGGAGCTCACACACACACAAGGACACACACACAGGGAGGGGGAGCTCACACACACACAAGGACACACACACAGGGAGGGGGAGATCACACACACACAAGGACACGCACACAGGGAGGGGGAGATCACACACACACAAGGACACACACACAGGGAGGGGGAGCTGACACACACACAAGGACACACGCACAGGGAGGGGGAGTAGCGGAGGATGCCATGGGAAACAGCTGAGTGGCTATTACATGCATCTAACATCCCTGCCCCCCCCCCGCTCCCCCACACTCCCTCTGGCCTGTGTCTGGTGTGGGGCCGGGACCCCCACTAGTTCCAGAGACCCCAAGGGGAGGCTGACTCCAGTCAACCTGCGGCCACCAGGCCAGGGGGCTCAGTGCGGGGAGAGCCAGAGCGCTGGCCGGGTGGGGTGAGGGCAGCGGGAGCTGCTCTGGGGAGGAGCCTGGCAGGAGGACCCGGCTCTGGCTGCCAGGACAGATTTGGTTTGGAAGCAGTTTGACTCCTGGGCTCTGGCCGGGAGCTTTGGGTCAGATTCACGGAAGCAGCAGGGGTGGAGGAAGGCTGGGCTAGCGCGGGGGGCACTGACGTGACTGGCGTGGAGACCTGGACTCTCTTTCTGGCTCAGCCACAGACTGACCTTTTTATTGAGTGGGGGGGTCTCTGTGCCTCAGTTTCCCATTTGTAAACTGGGGTTAACAGCAGTGCCCTGTCCGGGTACACACATTAAAGACAGCAGGGGGCTCAGATGCTGCGGCAATGGGGCCAGACAAGCACCTTTGTGGATAGAAAACTGGAATCATATCGTTTAACAGCAGCTTAAGTGAGAGCAGAAGCAGGTCCCCAGTCCTCGCTCACGCTAAGCTCCCACTGACTGTACCGGGACCTTCGTAAGAGAGAGCGCGGGGGCTGGGCCTCCGGAGCAGGACTGTCGTGTTGCACCCAGTTCCTGAAGTCAGTTTGTTTCTCTCTACTGTTGCAGTCAGCCTAGGTCTAGCTGACCCCCGTTCTGGGCAGAGCATCCTTCTCCTAGCACAGACCAGGCTACAGACTGTAAATTCTTCAGGACTCTACGTGTCTTTCAGATCCGTTTTGTGTACAGCACCAAGTACATTGTCACTGGCAAGCAAAGAACAACCGTGTCTGCCTGTTTACACTGGAAATGGGCACATCTGGCAAAGTCCAGAACTAGATCGGGATCTGAACTCTCCCAGAGCGCGAACGGCGTTTGGATCTGAGTTACCCGTACCAGACAGTCTTTTCTGAATTCAAAAATAGACATTGTTGGGATTACACTGACAGAGATCACCCGCATTCCCGGCTGTGTAAACCAAAGTGATTCCAGAGCTAGGCTGAAATACATCTGGTTATTACAGGTGGCTCTGGTAGCACTACCTAGGATTACAATTGTTCAACTCTTCCCCTCTTAAGACCTGGCGTTGCTTATAATTTTGCCAAACTTTAGCTGGGCTGAAATTTGCCAGGCCGGGTGCCTGCCTTGGGCTGAATTTTTGGGGAATTTTTCAGCCAAAATGGATCAACTGCTTCTGAGAACAAGGGCAGCAAGACAACATGCTAGGTGCCATTTCAAGGAAATGTGCGGGCCACCTTTTCTTTCAAATGCTGTCGCACCCCCGTCCTTTGGGGCAGGGACTCAACATTTGGCAGGGGGTGGCCTTTGTGTCAGGAATGTGCCTTTTGCCATCCCTCGGGGAAATCCACCAAAATCAGAGCAGTAGAAGCCTGCGAAAAATTGCAAGAGGGAAAGAGCCAGCCCAGGGGTGGGAGGGAAAGGAATCGATTGGGACAAGGGGCCTGGTGAGAGTGGAATGGGGGAAGGAAAAGGTCAACTGGACCCGTGAGCCGGGGTTTGGGGTGGAGACTTGTAGGGCAACTAGTCTGGGAGGAGAGATGGAGGCTAAGACTGGAAGCCAGTGCGGGGAGGGGACTGGGAAGCGGTAGTGGAGGAAACAGATCAGATTGAGGGGGGGGAGGGGCGGCTTAATTTTGGTCTTTCTCTACTTTTGAGTGCTTGACTTTGTACCCTGAATGTTCCCTGCATGTTGGGGGTTTTGTGTGTCCTTTATATATAGAAATAGGCAGGTTTAAGACCGCTAGGGTGCTGGTGTCTCTTCATCATAATACGTCTGAGCTGATTGGTATGCTCGACAGCATCACCGGGGTTGAAATGAAAACATTCTTTGTTAAAACTGGAGGGAATTTTATTAACAGCCAAACACCGTGAACAAAGAAAAGGATAAATTATGAATATTGGGCCTAAGCACAGAGGTAATCAGCTGCCACCGCCAGAAATGAATTCCAATTGTACAGCTGCATAGAGCCATTCTTGAATACCTGACCTGACGCAACTCAGGGGTGCGTTATCACACACGCAGGCCAAAGTCTGGGGCAGTATCGGGAATAGAACCCCGGAGTCCTGGCGCCTAAGGTTCTGCTCCACTCATCGGGTGACTCCACACATGGACAAGGAGCTGCCTTTTAAAACCACATTTCAACACGGCTTGAACGTGGGTCGAATGCAGATAAGGCCGGGTGTGAAAATGCCCCTTGTGACGAAGTGGGAGTACTGTGTGTGCGTGCCTCGGTTTCCCCTTTGCATTTCTTAAGTGTCTATGTGAAGGAATAGGGGCTGACACTGGAAGCAAGGAGGCAACACCCTCCCCTCTCAAGGTGTGCATCCCTAATGCTGTAATCTGACTCCAAGTGGGGGAGGGAGGTCAGCTGAACCTGTTGGAGAGAGGTCAGGTGATACCTCCTGCCCAGGAGGGAGACAAAGGAAAGGGAAGGAGGGGCGGGGGGGGGGTTCAGCTGGCTGGAGGCAGGCAGGGAAGGCAGAGGAGCTATCTCACTCTCTGGCCCCCAAAATGGATCCAGCCGAGGGCTCACACTCGCTGTATGGTCTGGGTTAGACCAGACAGAAGTAATTGAATAAACCTCTGTTTTACTATCTGGCTGAGAGTCACGTTTGACTGTGGATTTGGGGTGCAGAACCCATGGGCTCCCTCAGGACCCCGCCCAGGTGGGCTCGCTGGGGGATGCACATGGAGGGGCAGAAGGTGCTGAATGCTCCAAGGTCAGACCCAGGAAGATGGAAGTGGGGACCCGTGAAGCTCCTAGGCTTGGAAACAGGCTGTGTACGGAGAGGGGACACTTCACCCAAAGTCCGGTCTGGCTTCCTAGGGAGCGGTTCCAGACCATCGCCCGGGCACTCCGTGACACCCCTGAACAGATGTGACCAGGGTTCCCGGGGCTGGGAAAGCAGGAGAATGATTTAATGCCACGGTTGCTCCTGGACCAGAACAGGGCACCAATGGGTCTGGTACATGGTCCCAGTAAATGAACCAGGAGCTGTCCCTCCTCGGGGAGCTTCCCTGGCCCGCAGAGGGAACAATTCGCTTTTACATCTCACATCTCTATATTTATCCACTCGTGTGACACGCTCCAGGCATGGCCAGCCCCCCAGCTGGCACTGAGCGGCGTAGCTGCACTGGTGCCGCCGGAGCGCTGCTGATTTACCCCGGTTGGGGATCTGGCCTCGGGCGAAGAATGAAACACGTCAGGCGGCACCGGAGCCAAATCAACCCGAATGGATTCCCCGCCCCGGACCGGCCGCAGAGCTCCCCTGCAGCCAGCCACCTCGCTGCCCCCTGAGGCCAGATCCTGATGTAAATATGGAGCAATGTCACTGACTCCCATGTGAGTGAGATGAGAGCCTCGCCCTGTGCCTCCTGATACTGATGTGCAGGGGCTGTCAACAGCACACAGCCGAGCAGCCCGGCATGGAGCCAGGGAGAGGTGCCCAGCATGGACCCAGGCGAACGCCCCATGGGTGGGCTTTGCCAAGGGAATGACTGGCGCAGAGCGTGGGCCAGTGCTGCAGAGGACAGCAGCCCTGCTAATGCCCCCGGGCAGTGTCACCGCGTCCCGAGAGGGACAGAGCTCCAGGCTGGAGACGTACCAAACTCCTCCCGCAGCCAGATCCATCCCCAGACAGCTGGAGTCCTGGACCCACACGCCGCCATCCCGCTTTGATAGAGCGTATCCTTTAGCACGTCCTCCAGCTGGGAGCTGACAGGGCCGGTGATGGAGAACGTACCCTTCCCCCACCGCCACCGCCGCCCCCACATACGGAGCTGTTCCAAAGGTTAATCACCCTCACAGTTAAACATTCACACCTTATCCTCCACCTTAATTCAGCTGCCTTTGCCTGCCAGCCTCCGTGGATTATCAATCACTGTTGCTACCCTGGCCGGCTCTTGCTAAGGAAAGGTCGCGGGAATGCATTACTGCAGCGACCCAGGAGCGCCCTGCTGTCGCCATGCTGCACACTGCAAACGCTCCGGCGCCTGCAGGGATAGGACCCAGGTCCTCTGGCTCCAAAAGCCCACGCTGCTGCCACCACTTGCACGAGAGGAGAATCTCCCCCTGGCTGCTGCCGGTACAGGAGCTATGACACACAGGGTGAGCAATGATGGCACGTCTGCATGGCCGCCAGACTCCTGATATCAAGGGATCAAGTAAGCCAGTCCCTGTTAGCACTAACGAGGCCTAAGCATGCTCTAGGAAGTGAGCGGCGGATGTATCTGAGTGACGCACTGAAACTGTGAAATGCGGCTTTCATTGACGATTGATATTTAATAAATGGAATCAATCTCAATGTAATAGAAGGGACTTCCCTGCTTGGCCCTCCCCAGATTCTAGCCGTCTCAGTGGGCTCCCTGGCCATCCAGCTACTGACTCTGGGGGGCAGCGGAAGAGGCCTGTTACTATCAGGGCTGCCCTCGAGGCTGCCTGTGCTGTATCTGGCTGAGCTGAGATTTGCCCTGTAGAGGGGGTTCCTCACGAGCTCAATGCATCAGACATTTTAACAGGGCTAAATGTAAAGCAAGCAGATCTGGGTTTTAATGGGGCTGAATGGAAACGGGGGAACAAAGGCTGCAGGCTGCACTCACAGGGCGGGGGACTGGGAAGGAGGGACCCTGAGAAAGGTTTGCAGGTTGTGGTGGATAATCAGCCAAAGATGATCTCCCTGTGGGCTAATGCGATCCTGGGATGTGCAAACAGGGGAATCCAGAGTAGGAGCAGACAGGTTATTTGACCTTTGTCCTTGGCCTCGGTGCGACCGCTGCTGGAATCCTGTGTCCAGTGCTGGCGCCCAGAGTTGAAGAAGGACGTTGATACCTTGGAGAGGGGCCAGAGAAGAGCCACGAGGATGATTAGAGGATTAGAAAACCTGCCTGATAGTGACAGGCTCAAGGAGCTGAATCTGTAGCTTAACACAGGGTCCATCTATACAGCAAACAACCCCCCCCCCCCCTTCGCATGTTTCAGCCTGCAGAACCCAGTGCCTGGGGGCCTGGGTCTAACCTGACCGGCGCCAGTGCAGGATACCTGCCCCCTGCCGGGGCAGCCCGGAGGGAGCCGGCTGTTTGCAAAGCGGTTCCAAGCAGCGCGAGGCAGACTAGACGAAGGGCAGTTTGCAGGAAACGGCTGGCCCCTGTCTGCTCCAAACGGATCTGCCGGGCGCAGCCCGTGGTGCTCCGATCCGCAGGATCCGAGGAACCAAGGCGCTCTGCAGCAGGGGAAATGGCTGTCTGGGGGGTGCCTGCTCTCCCTAGCGGGTCCCATGCATTGCTCTCAGCCCTGCCAGCTGGGGGGCATCTTGTCCTGCCCTCTGCATGCCCGCTGGGGCCCTCAGTATCCCCCTGGGCTTGCAAGTCTGAGGCAGGGCAGAAGAGAGCCTTCTCCTAGGCTCGTCCTAGATGACGCCCAGGCCTGGCCTGAGGGGTATGCAGGGCTGGGAGCCTCTGAACTAACCTATCTCAGGCCCTGCTGCTCTCCCCACCCAAGGCATCTGTGCCTGCACCCACCCCACCTCTCCCGCACTGCTTAGCAACGGCACAGGGTGCTGGAGCATCTACCACCGACTCCAGTCACTGCTGTGCACCCATCAATTAGCAAAGACAGCCCCCCTCCCACCTCCCCACCCGTGGCACCTTAGAGCACTGCCCCGTGGGTTACCAGGCTGGCCTGGTGCAGGCACCACTGTCCATGCTGAGGACGTTGGTGGGCATAACTCACTCTCCAAGGGCAAGAGGCGGGTGTGTGAGCAGGAGCAGGCTTCCAGGCCCACCCCCTCCGGTCAGGTCCTTTCCTCCACCCCTGTCCAGGAGGGGTCTGAGGCACTGTGGGGCTGGAGGCTGCTGGCCGAGGAAGCAGATGTATGTTGCCCGCTTCTTGGCCTCCCCTGTGAATCTGGCCCTTTGGCTGTGACTCCAAGTCACACCACAGCGACATGAACCCAGCACCAGGGGCTGGCGATTGGGAATGGGGTGAGCAGCCTCGGGGCTGCTCTCGGTCACGCCAGGAGCTCTGCAAACGCGACAAGCCTAGGATCTAGCCGGCCGAGCCAATGGCCAAGTGGCTATTGACTTGTACGGATGTGGGACTGAGCCCGGCACCCGAACAAGCCCATGTAAATATACAGCTCCGGGCACATTGCTTTTGTTATCAAGAGTATCCCATTGAGTCAGTGGGTTTGAATCCTGGCTCCAATACTAACCTCAAGGGAGTTTCTGGGCCTCTTCTAGCTGGATGGTGAGTGCGTTAGGAAAAGGACAGTCTCTGCCTGTGTATCTGTGCACCGGGGCCCTGATCTCAGCTGGGGCCTTTACCCCACTGCCGTAACACCCATTGGGAATCCCGGAGTCCTCACCTCTTTCCTACTTGGCCAAAACCATCACAGCGTGAATGGGCGTCTTGCCCAGGTGAGGACCGAGTGAAAGCCATGGTACCTGGCCCCTGATAACATTCAATGACTGCTCCTTTGGCAGGAGAAGAACTGGCGTGCCAGGCGGAGATTGGGCTCCTCCCTGGGAGAATGACCAATTGCCCCCGGGGTCAGGGCGTGGGGATGCTCTCGGGACGGGAGACTGAGTCCCCAGCAAGGCGGTTCGGCCGCTCGTTGCTGTTCACTCGGGAGCTTGGCGGGTTTGGGTCTGTTTTTGCTTACCACAAACACCTTGCTGTTTGCCAGCCGGAGCCGGGCGGCATTACACAACAGAATGCAACACAATCTGTCCCTGCCAGCTGCTGCCGCCCCACCGCCACGGCTCTCGGGCTGGCTTGGCAACAAGCAGCCAGGAGTCCAAACCCCAACCAGTGGGAATCTCTGCTAGGAAAATCCCCTGCTCTCACGCTGGCAACAGGGGCAGGCTGGGAGGTGGCTTTAAGCTACCTGGAGGCAGCGTGGCCTAGTGGATAGCGAATTGTCTACAAATCTCTGGGGAAAACCATCTTCTCTGTCCCAGGGAGGGAGAACAACCCCCCCCCCCCATACATTTGTAGATATTAAAGCCAGAAGGGACCACTTTGATCATTTAGTGTGAACCAGGGCCATAGGGCTGCCCTGGAATTAATTCTGGTTCGAGATCTTTTAGAAAAAAAAACCCTCCAGTTTTTATTTACAAAGTTCCAGGGGTGTAGGATCCACCATGTCCCTTGATAAATTGCTCCAATGGTTAATTAACCTCCCTGTTAAATATTTGCCCCTCATTTTAAGAGCGGCCAGACTGGGTCAGACCAAGGATCCATCTAGCCCAGTGTCCTGTCTTCTGACAGTGGTCAATGCCAGGTGCCCCAGAGGGAATGAACAGAACAGGGCAATTATCAAGTGATCAATCCCCTGTCACCCATTCCCAGCTTCTGGCAAACAGAGGCCAGGGGGACCCCATCCTGGCTAATTTTCAGTCTGGATTTGTCTAGCTTCAACTTCCAGCCATTGGCTCTTGTTAGACTGACCAGCCCTATATTCTCAAGAGTTTGTAGGTTCAGATAAACTGGGATCAAGCCACCTCTCAACTTTCTTCAAAGCTAAAAGGATCGAGCTCCTTGTGTCTCTCACTATCAGGCAGGTTTTCTAATCCTTTAGTCATTCTCGTGGCTCTTCTCTGGCCCCTCTCCAAGGTATCAACGTCCTTCTTGAACGGTGGACACCAGAACTGGACACAGGAGTCCAGCAGTGGTCACACCAGGGCCAAATACAGAGGTCAAATAACCCTGCCAGGATCTATCCCCACCTCTGCTGGGTGACCTTCAGCAAGTCACAGCCCTCCCCGTGCCTCAGTTTCCCTATTTGATACCAATCTCCCTTCGAGATCCACAGATCAAAAGTGCTATATAAGAGCTAGGTATTATTATTTATCATCCTGGCTGTCTCTCTACTCTAGAACAATTCAAGACCCTGCCTGGCCCCTGGCGTAAATTAGAGCAGCCTCGCTGCTGCTGTAATGTACGCTCTGCCTCTCACAGCCACTGGGAAGCAGAGAACAGCTGCAGTGCAGCATGGACTGGCCATGCCACTGATCTGTTCCCTACACCGAGGAGCGCGCATGCCGCTGTCTATGGGTGAACTGGAGGGAGGGAGAGACAGAAGGACTCAGACCTGGCTCGTGTGTTTCAAAGGCCCCTTCCCTGTGTGGACCCTCTGGTTCGGTTTTGTGTAACCCCAGAGCTATTCTCCTGGAGTGTGGCAACGGGGCTAGAGACCTGGGGCTGCGGGCCCTTCGCCCGGCAGTGCTGGGTAACGGGGTTGGAGTCTATTGACCAGACCTGGCGGAGTGGTGAGGGGCAGCAGCGTAGGGAGGGACAGGACACAGGTGACAGCCACACAGCGCACCCCATGAGTGCGGTGGGGGGAGGCGGGTGTTAAAGGGATATTTGTCCATCAGACATTCACACCAGCAGCTGGGGAGACTGAGGCACGGGGGCGGTCACTGGCGGATTACTGAGTTTTCCCAGTTCAGGGCTGTGTCCCTTTCCCCCTTTCTGGGGCGACGGTGTTTCCTGGCCAGACTCGGTGCCTGTGGCAGAAGGGAAGCGCTACCCCCGGGAGAGGTGTCTAGGGCTTTCCCAGGTTTCTGGGGTGGGGCTCGAACCAGCATGCTTGCAACACCGAAGAGGATCCCGGAGAGATTCGAACCCGGCCCTTGCAGCTGCCAGCAGCCCAGGGGAGAAGAGCTGCATAGAGACCTGGGGTCCACTTCCCAGCTCCCGCGGCTAAGGCAGAAGAGGTGCAAGGCGGGGGTTAGGAGCACGTGGGGGGGACACACTTCCCAGCCAGCTGAGCCTGCCGGGGGGGAGGGATCAGGCTGCTCCCGTGCGATCGTCATCGGCCCTGTAACAGCATTAAACCCGCTCCCGGCCCTGCCTTAAGCTCCTCGCCGCCCATCTGTCACGGCCCCGCCAGGAGCAGGCCGAGCGGAGCGGGCCCAGGCGGTGCCGATGGCAGAGACACCTGGCCGGGAGCGCAGCCCGTCCCAGGGAGCCTATGGAGGGGCTGTAGGGGGACCAGACAGCAAGGGTGAAAAATCAGGATGGGGGGGGGGAAAAAAAAGCCCCCAAATCGGGACTGTCCCTATAAAATCAGGACATCTGGTCACCCTAAGGGGCTGGTAGCAGCTCCGGAGCCAGGAAGCAGCACCAAGAATCCCGCTTTCTCGCTGAAAGGATTGAATTCCCCAGTGAGTCGGGGACATGGGCCCGGGACCGACTGCCACATAGTGCAAACCAGGGGCGCCTGCTGGCTGCTCTCCCTTGTGCCAGGCCGGCGGGTGGGAGGGGGCCTGGCAGTGTGTGTGGGGGAGGGGGGGCTGGCCAGGGCACAGGGGTTCATGGCCACTTGCCTTTTCTGCCATGTGTTTTTTCCCTCCCTAGCTGTGCAGAAAAGCCGTTGGCAGAGCGGGGTTTGGGGGTGGGGGGGAGTCACTGCCCCTCGAAGCCCTGAGCCCCCCCCCGACACTCCCCTTCCCGCTCTGCCGCTGTTGACACTGAAGCAGGATCAGCTGTTCCCGTGACTGCTGCAATCCACCAGGAGACAGGAGTAACTCTGCTGGCTACAGCCCTTCCCCAGCACCACTTCTTATCCGCCGGCGAGACCATGGGCGGCCAGTGGGGGTGATGGGGCAGTGGGGGGTGGGGGTCTGTGTGGGGTCACTGGGGACAAGATGGCGGATTTGGGGGCGGGGGGAGGGGCAAGGCTCAGTGCCGCAGTGCCCCAGGGAGCCCACATGAGGGCACAGTGGATGCGGAGGTGCAGGGAGGGGGGCTGGGCTGTGGGGCCGAGGGGGGCAGGAATGGGAACGTGGGAGGGGCCGATGCCGAGCGGTGAGCTTTAGGAGGGTGTGGGGGAGAAGGGTGGGGCGGGGTGGAGTATTTTGGGGGCAGTGTGGGCTGTGAATGGGGGGCAATGGGAGATTGAGGGGGCCGCTCTGCGGGGGGCCAGGGCTGGGGGCTCTTCATGGGCATGGGGAGGGTCGTACTGACCAGTGCTGTCCATTGGCCAAGTGAATCATGACCAGGGTCCACGCAGGTACGTAGCCAAAAAACCTGTGACAGGGCGACACGTAACAGCTGCCGGACAACGTCACGGTTCTGCAGGCCAAACTCTCTGCAAAAAAAGAAGTAAAAATATTCACCCTAGTAGAAATCTGGGCTGGGGGGCGGGGGGGGCACGAGACCCTGCTTGCCCCTGTCCCGTCCCGCCCGTCACCTCTGCCTGGGAACCCCTCCCCCAGTTATTAGTTTAGATTTAGGGTTGCTCACAGGCTCAGCGTCACCAGCACACTCACCCAAATTCAGCTCGGAGCCGCAGCAAGGTGCATCCGGAGTTAGCCGCCGGCTTGGAGGGGATCGCGACTGATTTACACCGCTGCAGCTGAGAGCAGATTTGGGCCGAGGACACCCACAGCCGAGGCCACCCAGAGATCACGCTGCCCAAACCCGCTTCCAGCCACCCCCGGCTCCCTGGCACGCCGGTACCCAGCCACCTCTCTGCAGGAAGCCACGCAGCCAAGTGGCTGTGTCCCACCGAAGGAATCAACCTGGCTGCTTTGACAATGCTGGGTGAGGTGTATTAGTCCCTGCAGGGCGGCTGAGTCTCCCTCGGGGTCTGCCTCGGTTGGACCCGCTGAGTGGAACTCACAGGATGACACGGGAGGAACGTCTTCAGCCGGCCAGACCCCAGGGGTTTCTCTCTCTTCGTCCCGGGTGGGCCAAGCAGCTTCACCGCCACCTTAGGTGGGACCCCTGGGCCTTCAGCCCCCCTGCTTCACCCCGTGAGCTCCGCTGTACACGGCCCACTGAGGCAGAGGCCTGATCGGGCCGTGTCTGCTCCTTGCTGACTAGCACGCGGCCCTGGCGGTGCAGAGGGTAGTGGGAGAACTGAAGGCTAAAGCCTCGTCCGTGCTGGTGACCCAAACCCAGCCAAGCTCCTGCTCTCCATCCGTCTGACCCCTGTGGCCACAAGCCAGGGGGGAGCCCTGACTCCTTCCAGCTGCCAAGGCAAGTTCTCCCCCACCTCCCGCCGTCCCAGGCCTTTGTTCTCCGGCTGGGGACAAGCTGCTGGGCTTCCTGCAGAGAGGTGGAGCAATCTATGGCCATTGGTTGCTAGGTGACAGGATTTGCCCTTGTCTTCACAGATTCTCCATTGCTATGGGGTCAGCCTCAGTCTGTCAATGACCCACTTAGTCCCAGACAGCGAAGTGCCATCCACACCTGTCTTAGCCTGCCCGGAAAGCGAACAGGCCTTTCCCACCCCACTGGGTAACAACCCCACTGGGTAAAGGCATAGAGGGGAAACTGAGGCACACATAGGCCTCAGAAAGACATTACCCCAAATTCCCACTTCTCCAGAGTGTTAATCTAGCAGCGAAGACTGCTCATTTGCGTGTGAGCTACACGAATACCATCTAGCTCTTACATGGCACTTTACATCCATAGAGCTCAAAGCGCTCTACAAAGGGGGGCAGACTCATTATCCCCATTTTGCAGATGGGGAAATCTGAGGCATGGAATGGTGAAGCCCCAGCAGGCCAGGGGCTGAGTCAGGAATAGACCCCCAGGTCTCCTGAGTCCCAGGATAGAGCTCCTTTGGGATAGAAGGAACTCACAAACATCAAGGCATGTAAGCTCCTATTCCTACTGCAGGGCGCTAAAGCTGAGTGAACAGCTGAGCGGATGGCAATTTCTGGTCTTCTGAGCCCAGTGGTGTAACATTACTGGAAGTCACAAGGTCATGCTATTACAGACGCTGTTCTTTATCGGAATGTATAGGTGGCTAGATCTTGGAGCGATGCTTATGGTCAGTTGTGGTGCAGTTCTGATTAGAAGCATTATCACCAGTAGCCAGTTTAGCCCAGATTCTCAAAAGTGTGTAGATGCTAGGAGGAGTTAGTCACCTAAATCCCTTCTGCCTTGGTCTCTCTCCCTCAGACTGAAATCATTTTGTAGATGTCGCCGCTGCAACGAAACAAGGAAATGCACCATCCCCATGTCAGAACCAGGTCTGAGCGTTCGAACAGACACGACCTGCGTTTAATCTGGTTCTCTCTTTGCCTAGGTCCTTCCATGGTCCTCAGCGTATTGAGATCTCTCTGTTTCCTCAGATGCTTCCTCCGTCAGAGGGCCCATCGTCAGGGTGGGTCAGGACGCAGGTGTTTAGGATCCTGCTCCATACGGCACAAGGCAGCACGACCTCACAGGCAGAGTTATGGGGCTGGGCAGGCTGACCGCAGGCTCTGCTCTGTTCTGTTACTTTGTCATCCGTGTAATGAATGGCCGGGACAACGCCCCTGCTGGGAAGTCTCAGCCCAGTGAGCTGAGCGAGTCTGGCCACGTGTGTTCGGGGCAAATAGCCCCTTCCTGAGTTAAAGAAAAACCTCTGAAGCCATCAAGTCAGGCTTCTGCCGCTGCCCCCCAATCCTGACCCACAGCCCCCTGCTCTCCCAGTCCTGGGCTTCCCCCACCCCCTGCAGCTCTGCCGCTGCCCCCCCAATCCCAACCCACAGCCCCCTGCTCTCCCAGTCCTGGGCTTCCCCCACCCCCTGCAGCTCTGCCGCTGCCCCCCCAGTCCCAACCCACAGCCCCCTGCTCTCCCAGTCCTGGGCTTCCCCCACCCCCTGCAGCTCTGCCGCTGCCCCCCCAATCCCAACCCACAGCCCCCTGCTCTCCCAGTCCTGGGCTTCCCCCACCCCCTACAGCTCTGCCACTGCCCCCCAATCCCAACCCAGAGCCCCCTGCTCTCCCAGTCCTGGGCTTCCCCCACCCCCTGCAGCTCTGCCGCTGCCCCCCAATCCTGACCCACAGCCCCCTGCTCTCCCAGTCCTGGGCTCCCCACATCCACAGCTCTGCCAGTGCCCAGCCACCGAGCTGCAGCCACTGTGGCTGGGGTGGGACACGTCAGCAGTTTCACGGCGCACAGCAACGCCGCTGGACAGGAGGTGCGGAGTTAAACTGGGAGGGAGGCAGAATGTGGTTCTCTGAGCTGCAATGTGGCCAGCACCCCACATTTAACACCCCTCTCCCAATTAAAAGGGGCCTAGGCCCCAATCTTCTAAGGGGTGTGTGCACCTAACACCCATTGACTCCATTGGGCGTTAGACACCAATAAGGATCGGGACCCCAATGGTCAGAGGTGGGGGCATTTGAAAGACTTCCCTCCTATAGCACTGCACCCCCTCACTGGGGCATTCCCTTGGGGGGAGGGCTGGCTCCCTCTTTCAAGCAGCCCCAACCAGTCTCCCATCCATGTTCTGAACAAGCGTGACCCTGCTTAGCTTATGAGCACTGGCTAGAGCAGGGAAAGTCAAAAGAGCAGGTGGCTATTTTCAGTCCTTACTGTGTGGCCAGTTGCCTATTTCATCCCCAGGTAGTTGGCAGGGGCTGGGAGCTTCACGCTCCCTGGATGGGCTATTTACTTCCCTGTCTTTTCAGGGAACAGCTGAGCTCAGAGAGCTGCCAGCCAGTTGCAGCGATCTCTATGCCCGGCGCGGGTTTCTCTGCAAACAGGAGGCAGGCCCAGCAAAGGGAACAAGGCCGCTTTGGAAAGGGGCCGGCCACGGTGGTGTTTAGGCAGAACAGCGATCGGAAGGGACCTTTCGTCCCGGGATGACGGAGGCAGAGTTCACCAGCTCAGCAGCGCGGCCATGGGCTCTGCATTCCCCACGGCTCAGAGAATGAAGAGGCTGGAATCGAGGGGATGTTAATGGGGACATGCTGGCAGCAGCCCTGGGGTTTTCCGTCTACTGGTACCCAGCGCCTGTGGCAGCACGGCACGCCCAGCGTGTGTGATCTGGTCCTGTCCTGTCCTATGTTCCACTCTGATGAAGTGGGCTATAGCCACAAGGACTCCTCATTCTTTTTTCAGATTGGCTTGTCAGGCGGGCAGCAAGCGGGCTGACGGATCCCAAGTGAGAGCTAATGATGAGTGGGACCGAGTGGAGCTGGCCGGGTGGGAAGCGTTTCCAGTGGGTTTATAATTAAACACGAGCGTCTGGCCAGCGTCGGAGACAGGACACTGGGCTAGCTGGACCTTGGGGTTGATCCAACAGGCAATGCCCATGTTCCTGTCTACTGCTGAATTGGAGGGAGGTGCCGGCTAGATCCCCGGTCCATGGGTTTGGGACAGGTTGAGAGCCATTTCGCTGGCCAGTGCAAAGCAGAAGGCTAAGACAAGGGGTGGCACTAGGAACAAATACAGTTGTGAGTGACCCCCGCCATCTCAGAATTCCTCTCTCCAGACACCCCCACAATCCCAGCATTCCCTAGTGTGACGAAGTGGGAGTACTGTGTGTGTGTGCCTCAGTTTCCCCTATGCATTTCTTGGGCCTCTATGTGAAGGGAAAGGAATGTGTAGCTGATGCAAAGCAAAGCCAAGGTGAAGCTGTAACCTGACCCCAGGTGGGGGAGGGAGGTCAGCTGAACCTGTTGGAGGGAGGTCAGGTGATACCTGAAGCCCGGGAAACCAGACAAAGGAAATGACAGAGGGACTGGAGGTGGGGGAGTGGTCAGTCTGGGTCTAGCTGGGAAGGGGAGAGAAGCCAACTCGCTCTCTGGCCCAAGATGGATCCAGCGGAGGGCTCACGCTCGCTCGCTGCATGGTCTGTGTTAGACCGGATAGAAGTCATCGAATAAACCTGGGGAAGAAGCAGGAGCCCAGAATCTGGGCCTCACCTCCTAGCACCCCAGAAAGGCCTGACTGAGGGGCCCTGTTGAGACTGAGAAGCTGTGAGTTGGATGGTGTTCCTGACATCTCAAATAAACCGTCTATTCTGCTGGCTGGCTGAGAGTCACGTTTGACTGTGGATTTGGGGTGCAGAACCCATGGGCTCCCCCAGGACCCCGCCCAGGTGGGCTTGCTGGGGGAAGCACACGGAGGGGCAGAAGGTGCTGAATGCTCCGAGGTCAGACCCAGGAAGGTGGAAGTGGGTACCCCTGAAGCTCCTGGCCTGGGAAACAGGCTGTGTACAGAGAAGGGCCCCTCCACCCAGAGTCCGGTCTGGCTTCCTAGGGAGCGGTTCCAGACTGTCGCCCGGGTGCTCCGTGGCACCTAGGCTCTGTGGAAGCCTCAACCCACGTCCCAGCTCAGTATTCAGACAGCAGCCGCTGTTGGCTATTTTCGGCCCCAATCGCACCCTGTAATCCGATGGCCTCTCCAGCCAACTTGATTTAGCTCTGGGAAATGGTGTGGTTTCCTGATCTGATTTCCTGCCCTGAAATCTTCTTCCTCCTCCTCCTCAGGCGGGATGGACGACACCTGGGAGAACGCACTGCTGTCTCGACGGGGGAAGGGGTCAGTAACGAACAGAGCCACATTCCGAGTTCTTCCTTCCCACACAAAACTCACCCCGTGCCTCACGCACGTAAAGAGAGTCGACCTGTGGTGCAGGGGGAAAAAATCACCCGGAACATTCAGTGCTTCTTTAAAAAGCAAACAGAACACCGAGAGCAGCGTTATTCATCACATCTGGAAACCAGAAAATGGAATTTTAATTAAAAACTCATGAGTTGGCTGCTATAAATACACCGCTCGCTGCAAGATCTTCACCTGCCAGAAACAAAGGCACTGATCCTGGCTCGGTGAGACACATGAGAATCGATCCACTGACGTCAATGGGCCCTGATCGAAAACCCATTGGAAAGACTCCCATTAATTTCAGGGAAGTGCTGGTCTTACTGTAAATCCAGGCACAGGTACATCTTTGTCATAAGAACATAAGAACGGCCAGACTGGGTCAGACCAACGGTCCATCTAGCCCAGTATCCTGTCTACCGACAGTGGCCAATGCCAGGTGCCCCAGAGGGAGTGAACTTAACAGATAATGATCCAGTGATCTCTCTCCTGCCGTCCATCACCCCCCTCTGACAGACAGAGGCTAGGGACCCCATTCCTTACCCATCCTGGCTAATAGCCATTTATGGACTTAACCTCCATGAATTTATCCAGCTCTCTTTTAAACCCTGTTCTAGTCCTAGCCTTCACAGCCTCCTCAGGCAAGGAGTTCCACAGGTTGACTGTGCACTGTGTGAAGAAGAACTTCCTTTTTTATTGTTTTAAACCTGCTGCCCACTAATTTCATTGGGTGGCCCCTAGTTCTTATATTATGGGAACAAGTCAATAACTTTTCCTTATTCACTTTCTCCTTATCACTCATAATTTTATAGACCTCTATCATATCCCCCCCTTAGTCTCTTTTCCAAGCTAAAAAGTCCTAGCCTCTTTAATCTCTCCTCATATGGGACCTGTTCCAAACCCTAATTTAGTTTTGCCCTTCTCTGAACCTTTTCTAATGCCAGTATATCCTTTCTGAGATGAGGAGACCACATTTGTACACAGTATTCAAGATGTGGGCGCACCATGGATTTGTATAAGGGCAATAAGATATTCTCCATCTTATTCTCTATCCCTTTTTTAATGATTCCTAACATCCTGTTTGCTTTTTTGATTGCCGCTGCACACTGCATGAATGTCTTCAGAGAACTATCCACCATGACTCCAAGATCTTTTTCCTGATTAGTTGTAGCTAAATTATCCCCCATCATATTGTATGTATAGTTGGGGTTATTTTTTCCAATGTGCATTACTTTACATTTATCCACAATAAATTTCATTTGCCATTTTGTTGCCCAAACACTTAGTTTTGTGAGATCTTTTTGAAGTTCTTCACAGTCTGGTTGGGTCTTAACTATTTTGAGCAGTTTTGTCACCTCACTGTTTACCCCTTCCTCCAAATCATTTATGAAAAAGTTGAATAGGATCGGTCCTAGGACTAACCCTTGGGGAACATCACTAGTTACCCCTCTCCATTGTCGCAATTCCCACTGAGGACTTCACTATCCGGAGTGCTTGAGGGGACAGTCTCGCTCTGAGTGTGATTGACAACCCCCATTCAACTTGATGGGTTGTTGACTCTGAAGTCTAATGATCACATTGAGGGAGAATGTGTGGTGTTCTGTTTTGGTTTTGTGTGAGCCTGTGTTTTTCTTGACAGGAGTTTAGGTGGGAGGGTTATGACAGAGACAAAGGCAGCTGTGGTAGTGACCCAAGGAATGGAAGAGACCAGGAAGGTGACTGGATGTGGAAGCTATGAGACAGGTACCTGAAAAGAGCTTTGTCTGTATGAAGTGTCGCCTGCTAGAGCTGGTGAAAGAGAAGATCCGAGGTACGGAGATGCAGATGGAAACTACGTTGAGATTGAAAGAGGATTTGAGCAGATGAAGGAGAGAAGGCGAGAGGAGGCAGAAGGGGAAAGTGAAGATTTGCAGGTACAAGCGGGACTGGAGAACTGAGGGGAGACTGTTGGGTGAAAAAAGGGGCCCGTAGAAGCGTGTGACTACGAGAACCGGGCAGAGGAGAAGACCTGGGAGTGAAGGAGAACTAGAGCTCAGGAACAGATTTTCTGATTTGGAGACTGAAGACAGGGCATAGCAAGCTGTGAGTGAAGGTGGGAGGACGAGGAAGAAGAGAAGAGAGGCTAGTCCTGTACGACGAGGGGAAGAGTCAATGGAGATAGCCACGGTTGGAGACCGGGAGGAGAGAGGATGACTTACAGAAGATGGCAAGGGGAAAACAAGAGACTTGCAGCCAGGAAGAACAGGAGGAAGGCTGGAGAATCGCATCACCACCAGGAAGAGGCAGGTCGGTGTGACTGAGGCCTTCCTCTGAAGAACGAACAGGCCTGTCACCAGAGCTGATCCGGAGAACAGAAGGGTGTGCTGTCTTCCAGGAGCTAGGGTACGGGGTGTGGGTCTGGGGCTGAAGAGGATCCTAAGGGGGCAGGAAAGAATCCACTGATTGTCCTTCACGTGGAAACAAGTGATACTGCTAGATTCTCACTGGAACACATCAAGGGAGATTGGGCCGGGCGGGATGCTTAAAGAAATGGAGACTCAGGTGATGATCAGTGGGATTCTACCTGTCCCTGGAGGGGGAGAACGAAGGAGAGACAATGATGACCAGGAGAACTTTGGGATGTTTGACCATGGGGAGGCATTCACGGACAGAGGACTGTTCTCATGGGAGAGACTCCACCTGAGTAGGGAAGGAAATCGACTTCTGGGATGGAGGTTGATCACAGCGGATTAAAGGAGCTTTAAACTAGGAACTCAGGGAGATGCTCATGTCATCTTCATGTCTGATTCTAATAGAGAACGGGAGGCAAATCAAGTAAGGGAGGGCACAGCAATGGAGAAAGGAACAGCAGAGGGTAGGAGAATGGACAACAAGGGGAAAGATTGTGCCGATACCAGTGACACTAATAGTCAAGTAGGTAATACTGGCAGTAGAATGACTGGACGTAATCAGGGGAGTCCGGGCAAGGCCGAGCAGAAACAACTAAGGAGTCTGAACACCAATCCAAGGAGCCTGGGTAACAAACGGGGGAGCTGGAATTCCTGGTGCAGGAATTGAAAGCAGAAATTTGAGGGATAACAGAAACCTGGTGGAAGTGTAGTCAGGACTGGAGCGCAGGGGTTGAAGGGTACGTGCTGTTCAGGGAAGACAGAGCTAACGGTAAAGGTGGCAGAGCAGCGTTGTATATTAATGATGCCGCAGACTGCAAAGAAATGAGACGTGACGGAATGACTAAAAGAGAATCTGTTTGGGTCAAATTCCCTTTGGGGAAGAAAGCCACCAGAGCCTGCCCTGGGACAGTGCTGGGGTCTGCTGCAGACCCCCAGGTTCCAATCTGGGTATGGATAGAGCCCTCTTTAGTGTCTTTAATTAAATAAATACTACTGGGAATCGTGTGATTATGGGAGACATCGATTTCCCAGCTGTAGATCGGAGGACAAGCGCTAGTGATAATAGCAGGGCCCAGATTCTCCTTGGTATGATAAGCTGACAGATTTCTTCACCAAATAGTCACCGAACCAACGAGAGGTGAGGCCGTCTTAGATTCAGTATTGGTGAGCAGTGAGGATCTCGTAGAAGAACTGGTTAGAGGGGACAACCTTAGTTCGAATGGTCATGAGCTAATTCAGTTTAAATTAAATGGAGGATAAACGAACACAGATCTGCTCCATTAGCTCACGTGGCAGAGGTGTCTGCTGAAAGATCAAGCGGGGAGGTCGGTTACCAGTGAAACATCTTTTCCCTGGATCGGAGGAAAAGCTGAGTTGACCTTGATGGGATGCTGAATTTGAGTTCCAGAGAATGAAGATGGACGGACCGTAGAGCCATCCCCCCCCAGTCCCCAGAAATGCCAAGCTGGGTTTCAGAGCAAGGGGAAATTTGCACCTGAAACCTCGTGATTTTGTTAATTCTTGGCCGGTCTCCCAAAAAGAAATACAAACCCATAATGCAACTTTCTGAACTATCCCACTGGGACTCTGCCTGGGTGCAGGGCTCGGCATGGATCCTATCGTAGGCCTGAAGCCTAAATTAGTAAAAATCAAAGCACAATAGGAGACTGGCTGCACTACCTGTTCATAGAGGACCTCATTTAAAATCCACTGAAATCAATGGAAGGATTGGATCAGCCAATGGAGCAGGCCCAAACATCACCTGCAATTACTCTACCGAGGATAAATTCACAAGGGCTTTTCACCCCCATGCTTCAGGGCAAACACAGCTGGTGGACAGGAAGAAATGTCACTTCTCTGTCCATAATTAGTTTTATTGTAGGGGGTAAGGTGAGGGGGTTGACAGCTTTCTTTGAAACCTTTGTTATAGACCAGGGACTAGCAGACAAGATGGTCAATTGATTTGTTCCCAGCTGGTAATTCCCACGGTGTTCTAAAATAGGAAATGAAAGCTCACCTGTATGGCACCATGTAACCATCTGTGTCCGTGTGAGTGGCGTTGGCCTGTCACTCAGCCCCGTCTCTCCCCAGGCCGCAGAGACAGGCAAGCAGCGGCATTAGAGCCTCATAGCCAAGCCTTAGAGAACAGGAACCCGAGCGATACAGAACAAAAGGACCATGGGCGGCGGATATCAAAGGCCAGGGAGGCTAAACCTCCCCTAACCCAGGCATGGCCCTACCTATGCTCCACCCCAAGGCCGCCCCTCTCCCCTGAAGCCAGTGGGGGCTCAGCTCTGGCCAGCGGCCCGGAGCGGGGGCTTGGCCGGCAAGCCGGGGTAACTCAGGGCTGGTCCGTGGCCTGGGGGTTGGGCTGGCTGGTGCAACAGGGGTGGTCCAGCTAGCAGGTTTGGCCACAGCTCCTCCTGCCATGATGGGAGGGCTCTGGGTTCTGGCAAGCGAGGGGGGCGGAAGGGAGAGGGCCTCAGGCAAAAGGGGCGAGGCCAGCAGGCTAGCTTCTCTGAAGAGGCAGCTCATGCACCGCCCAGGAAAAGAACAGTTCCTGTCTGTGACACCCTGGCACCCCAGGATGCACCACTGTCTTGTAACTGGGTTATGTTCTGTACAAAGTCTGTCTTGTGAGGTGTCCTTCTGAAAGTCTTGATGTGCTAGACAGGCCTATCCCGTTGGATTGTCTGCGCCAGCGTCGTATGTGAAGTTATGAAGTTTGGCTAGGCGGGTGTCACTGAAACATGCCGTGAGGTTGAAAACACCCACAAGCAGCCTTTCAGGTATGACAGTAAAAAGGCCAAACCATGTTAATGGCTCACTGAGGAAATGCACAGGATCACCCCAGGAACTGTGTACCCCAGAAACCTCTCAGAAATAGCCCCACACAATGGGAACTGTCTGACCCAGGTCCCAGCAAAAGAACTTTCCAGCAAGTGGGGAGAAGATATAAAAGGGGGGAAATGACATCATGGGAGTCCCTCACTCTCCCTGCAGCACCACACCTGGAGACACCTGAGGGGCAAGGACTGAACTGTGGGAAGTGATGGTCCCGGGCTGAAAAAATCCTTATGAAAACCTGGGAAAGCCCAGGCCACTTGCACCTTAAGACTCTGCCAGCCTGTTGATCACTCGGTGAGAATTTGCTAATTCCTATCCTACCTAGCTCGTGTGTTCAGCTAGGTTTGCGGTTTTCGTTTATTTACTCAGGTAATCTGCTTTGATCGGTTTGCTATCCCTTATACTCACTGAAAAGCCACCCTTTGTAGTTAATAAGCTTGCTTTGGTTTTCTAAACCAGTTTGTGAAATTCATCACTGAGGGGGCAAAAAGCTGTGCCTCTCTTCCTCCATATTGAGGGAGGGGGCAAATTTCATGGGCTTACACAGGTCAGTTTCCTGGGCATTACAAGACAATACAATTTTGGCTTTGCATCCCAGAGAGGGTGTGGATTTGAGTGCTGGGCAATTCCCTAGTTGAGTCTTCCCACGCAGAGCTCAGTCTGTCTCTTTCTGCAGCTGGGCATGTCCTTACCTGTGTGCGCTAGGGGAGACTTGAGGAGGGGCTGAGCACCTGCTCTCTGTAAACCAGGCCCCTGCCAGGTCTCTCAGGCTGGGCGTCTCCAAGCGGCGGCTGCCAAAATTACTGCTCCCATTTGGGACTCTTGGCCACGGTCTCTGCACTGACGCCCTTGGATCCAGCCGCGCATTTCGCAAGGCCTCGCGGGCAAGACGCTGGTTCGGGGAGGCGCAGCGATGCTGCTTGTGCTTTGCTGGTCCCCAGACCACGTCCTCCGACAATCCATCAGGGTGGTTAGAGGGGAGACAATGTTCACACATTTCTCCTTGCGGCTCCCCTCCCAGCCACGGGCCCCAGCAGCGCCAGGAGAAGATTAAAGTGGATTTCCATGTACTGTTGTCCCCCGTGTCTGCATCTGTAAATCATTTGAGCTGCTGCTCCAGCCGTCTGGAGGCCCAGTTGCCATCGGTGCATGCAGCAGAGTTTTAAGTGGCATTAGCTGGTTCGTTCATGAGCAGGGGGGGAAGGGGGGGAGCTTCAAGAGGGGCGGGGCTCCCTAACATGCCAACCCAAGGGCCACCCTGTGCTAACAGATCTCCCCCGGGCTTCACAGAGCAATCCCGACCTGCCACGGCCACGGATGAGGAAAGAACAAATCGCTGCCACCGGATGGGGCTTTGCAGAGTTTCCAGAGGGTTGACAGAGAGCAGAACTGGGGTTTCTCAGGCAACGCTCAGACCCAGGGGCCAGATCGTCCCCCGGTGAAAATCGGCAAAGCCCCCCCAAATGCCCCTGCCTGAGGCTCTCAGCCCAGGAGCGCAGCAATTACATAGGCAAATGCAGCAGCTGTTCTGTGGCCAGCCGTCGCTCGCTCTAGAACACAGAGCATAGACACGTCCCTCCGGGTTCCTGACCAGGGCTGGGGAGCCCCCAAACACAGACTGCCCCCCAGGCAAGGCGTGGGGAGCTGAACCAGGGCCGCCGGGCTGCCAGGGCAAGGCAGACAGGTTCTTACCCAATGTCCTCCCTTGGGTCCATGCTCTCTGTATCCATTTTGGGTGCAAATGAGTCCCAAACTCCACCCCGGGCCTGCATGCCCCAGAAGGGAGAGTGGTCCCAGCTGATCCATCCAGACCCCTGAGTGGCTGCTCTCCCCGGTGCTACAGGCGTCTTCAACTCCTCCAGTCAAGAGCAGCGGCACTGGACATAAAACTCCCACACTGACACGTGTCTGGGCTGTGAACCGGGGAGCCAAGATGGCTGTTCTCATCTCCCTCTCTTGCGGGCAGGGAACATTCCAGGGGCCTTGCTTGACGCCAGCCTGGCCACCTCCCCGAAGCGCTCCCTACTGGCACAGTTGACAGAGCGGAAGAGGAAACTAGCCGCCTCCTACCTGCCTTTTCTCAGCCAACGCACCTCTTCTCTAGTCTTTACCTTCAGTGGAACTAAACGGGCTGGATCAAAGGGCTTCCATGGGCGTTAGGTACCTACATACAAGTTAGACATCTAGGTACCTTCAAGGATCTGGGCCTCTCAAGGGAAGACACGCGTGGCCTTTAAGAATGAGCTGTCTCTCTGGGTGTAAAGCCCAGCCTTTGGAGGATGACAGGCATGAAGTGAGTGGCCAACTTGTTCGTCTCACTTGGGATGGCGGCTGCATCTTTGCCAGGAGCTCCCAGTTCCTTCATGTTCGTGCTGCCTTCATCTTCTGCCCTTCACGGGGCCTGCCCAGCAGGAATCTCATCCGTGAGACACAGCTGTGTGGGGGTAAGAGCACAGATGCAATGGTGATGAGGGCCACGTAAGTACCCAGAGAGCAAGAGACTGCCAAGGCGCTGGCATTGCTGCTGAAGAGTTTAAGCCCAGTTCTAGCTAGAGCACACCTGTGGGAGCGAGTGAGGGCACTGCTGGGAATCCCTGCCCTTCAAAATTGCATTCACAGGTGTTCCAGAATGTCCCTGATTTTCCAAGATATATGAAAAATTAGTATCGGTGGGCTAGAGATCGCCTCAGCCAACTCTTTTATGACTCTTGGGTGCAGATTATCTGGGCCTGCTGACTTAAAGGTGTTTGTTCCTAGTAGATGTTGTTTAACATCCTCCTTAGTTACTGCTGGGATGATTTACTTGGGGTTGGTCTTGCTTTGAGAGCGGGTTGGACTAGATACCTCCTGAGGTCCCTTCCAACTCTGATATTCTATGATTCTATGATAATTCATTGGAACGTACTTCATCCTCTTCCAGCAATGCTAGTATATCACCATTCTCATCATCCCATGTCCCTGAACACTAGGATAGGCAGCTAAACAATTCCATCAATGTCATTGCTTCAGTCCATCCTCAGAGGAACTGGGGATGCTCACCTGCGTCTCACTTAGCTGGCTGAGATGTGCTAATTAAATGCGTGACAGCCCTTGGTCTTGTGCACAGAAGAGCTGGGTGAGGCAAGCCAGGATTTCTGCAGCAATTTGTTTCTCCAGGACATTTCCTCTCCTGGGCACATCCCCCCCAAAATGCCCCATGTTCTGAAGACCACCAGGCACAGCTTCATGGCCAACTGGTGGCCACTGTTTGAGAGCTGCTGAGCCTGCAAGCCAGTCTGATTTCGGATGGCACGGTTCCAGTCCTGGAGGACTAAAGTCTCTAGGCATTCCGCTCTGAGGTCATCCATGGGTAAGTTTCTCTACTTTAATATGTTGCAGTGGAAAACCCCATAATCCTTTAAAGGAGCCTTTCAATTTCCCCAGGCCGCAGTCTCTTGCTGAAGAAAACAACTTTGTTAACACTTGGTCTACACTGCCCAGTTTACACTTGGTCTACACTACCCAGATTGGCGGGTAGCAATTGATCTTTCAGGGGCTGATTTATTGCATCTAGTCTAAGACATGATAAATCGATCCCTGAGTGCTCTCCCGTCGACTCTGGAACTCCACCACTGCGAGAGGCGCAGATGAAGTCGATGGGGGAGCAGCAGCGGTCGACTCAGCCCCGTGAAGATGTGGAGCGCATGAAAGAGCAAGAGAGACTGGAAAAAGAGCAGAGAGAGAGACGCAGCACACCGGCTCATGCTGTGAGCCTGCCACTCAGACACTGCTCCCCTTCCCCCTCCCTTTCCAGCCTGAAAGCAGAGAGAACTTTAAGGGAATAACCAAATGCTTCTTATAACAAAAAAGGTTTAATAAAGAAAAGAGAAAACTTACAATACAACTTCACAGATATAAAGCTTTCTAATCCCTCCCTCAAGATTTTACCCCCTGGAAGGTTAGTGACACTCTAAATCAGGTACAACATTTATGAGATCAAAATGCTACTTGCAGTTATTCTAAACTTAGAAATAGAAGGGTACTTCATCTCTCCCAAAGCTAGGAGAGGGGAGAAGAGCTTCCATAGCTGGAATAGAGGTCGAGCTAGCCCAAAGCTCCGGGACGAACTGAACTGACTTCCTGGTTCTTCCTCCAGGTGGGCTCCTCTGACGTCACCCCCCCTCCCTCAGTTAACCCCTAACAGATAAGCCAACACTCCAAGGCACTTCACACTTATGACACGAGGTAAGTCAACCTAAATACGTTGACTTCAGCTACGCTTTTCCCGCAGCTGAAGTCGCATATCTTGGGTTGATCCCCCCTGCACAGTGTACACCAGGCTCAGAAACAGACACCCGACTCACGGAGAAAACTAGGCACATTTTAGTTTCTCTATCAAGGTGCAGGGGAGATCCATCATTAGCATCAATAGAGACTCCACTGTGCTAAGCCCTGTACATACACGTAGAGAGAGACACAGCCTCTGCCCTGAAGACCTTACAGGCTGAATGCAAGGCAGGATAATTAGTGGCACACCAGAGATGGCGCCCGGCAGAGACTCAACCAAGGTCCCACACCAAGTCAGTGGCAGAGTCAGGAATTGATCCCAGACCTGCCACGTTCTAGGTCTTAGCCACCGGACCGTTCTCCCTCTGTCCCTCTTTGGAGGAGCCAAAAATAATCAAAGGGAGATACAGCGGGCACCATTCCCATCCAGCCGTCCTGTGCCATCTCTGGGCCAGCGCCGCGCTCAGCCATTCGAGACGAGACCCCGTTTCCCGGGCGGGGGCGATTTATTGATTTGTGAAGGGGAATGAATAAAACAAGAAGCGTCGGCCGCCTCCGGGAGAGGGGACATCTGGGAAGCGAATCGCGCCGTGTTCTTTCCTTCTCGTCCCGGCAGCACCTCTTAAATCGAATGTGGGAAATTGGATTGGGCAGGGACGTGGACCTCGGAGCATCGGGGCACCTGTGCCGGCAGGGACCCATTTATTACATTACGCAGCGTGAGGGTCTGGGGAAGGAGCCATCTGGGAAGCAGCGACTCTCGTGGGGGGGTGAAGAGCCCACGGAGCTCTTCGGCTGGGGAGGGGGTGACAGTTATTTAGGGTGCAGCGCGTCAGGTTGTGGGGTGCTCTGCCTGCAATCCAGCAAGTGCTTCCCCTTCTGCACGTGGCTCGGGGGCGGAGCGGCTCCTTTACGTGAAGCACATCCACTCTCCCATGCTAGAACAGCTGCCCCCCCCCACCCCCGACCCTTCCTCGGGCCAGCATCCGGGGCTATAAAGAACCTGGCAGTGGGTGAGGAGGGGGCAGCCGCATACAGTTCCCTGGGAGGGGAGGCCGGGGGTGGGGAGAAGGGCCCCCAGGGAGAAAACGCTCCGTGAAACGGGCAAGGAAGACTCCTGCAGCCGGCCCCGAGGCAGGAAGGCCCAAGAAAAGCAATGGGGCAAGTCCCCTGGGAATTGGGATCTGCGGCCCCAGGGACGGTTTCTGCGGTGGCTGGTTTGCCGTGCCCAGCAGAGGGGGCGCCGTGGCTGGTGACTCCTCGGGCTGGCGAGGAGCCTTTCGTCCCCTTTTGCTCCAGTCAGTGGGGTTGAAGGGGAGCCCGTGCCCCAGCGCTGCGCTGGAGCGGGACCAGGACGCTCAGCACCGAGCCCTCAGTGCGCACCACACTGGGCCTGGTTCTGATCGGCTGCAGACCGGCTCTGGGGTTGGCTCGTGGGGTGTGTTGTTCCCGATTTACACCAGCGTAAGGGGAGTCAGAGGGGGGCCCCCGAGTTCCAGGCTCCAACTCAGTGGCCCCTCTTAGCAGCTTCCCTACAGCCCTGGCATTGGAAAGCAGAGATGAGGGGTGACCTGGCAGGTCCCCCCCTTCCCATCACATTGCAGCGTCCAGGAATGCTGCAGGCCAGGGGCCTTCTATTCCACTGGCCTCAGGGTCGTTCCCCCCCCAAATAAGGACCCCCAGGTCCTTACAATAAGGAGGGGGGAGGGAAGAAGATGTGCTCCTCGAGGGTCTGCTTCCTCTTTTAATTTCTGGCTCTTCCCCAGGCCTCAGAGGCACGAGGCGCCGCTCCGAGGGACCCTGTCGATACTGCCTGTGACGTGCTGTTCCTGGTGGGATCCAACTGTGAGTGTCAGATCAGGACAGATTGCTTCCAAAGGGGCAACTACAGCCCAAAGCTGGGGTTTTCCACATTAAGGCACCAAACCAGCCAAACAGAAAAGACTTTGGTTTCACCCCACTGGCTAACCACAAGTCACACAAGCAATTCCCTTAGACACTCCAGCTTCCCAGTATCACCACCACCAGCCACCTGTCCTGGGGATCAATGGTTATGAAAACCAATCCCCCAAATAAAGAAAACGGTTCTCCCCAATTCCAAAGAATCAGGCCCCAGACCCAGGTCAATATACAAATCAGATCTCCCACAAATCACGCTGTTGCCAATCCTTTAGAATCTAAAATCTAAAGGTTTATTATACAAGGAAAAAGAGATAGGTGAGGGTTAGGAATGGTTAAAAGAAATCAATTACATGCAGTAATGGGAAATCTCTTGGTTCAGGCTTGCAGCAAAGGTAGAATAACTGCAGGTTTAAATCAAAGTCTTTAGAAGCATCCCATTTAGGGATGGGTCCGCACCTTAGTCCAGAGTTCACCTGTGTAGCAAAGTCCATTCAGAGCTGGAAGCAAGACAGGCTGCAGGCTGAAGGTAGAAAACAAAATGGAGGACGTTCTTCCAGGCTTTATAGACTTCCTCCTGTGGGCAAAGACCCTCCTCCTCCTTATGCAGAGTCCGGTTGCAAACTGGAGGTCCTTAGCCACATGGTCCAATTACCAGACTCTCAACGATTCAGTTTTTGCCCAGGCATGTCCCATTCCAGGGAAGGCCCCTTGGGTGTGGACAGAGTTCATTGTGCAGTTGATGGCTCTTTAATGGGCCATCAGGCAGGCCATTCAAGTTAACACCAGCTTGTCTGAGATTTCACTCAGAAGCCAAGCATCAGTTTGAAGTACAGATCCCTATAGTCAATATTCATAACTTCAGTTCCAAAAAGATACACACATATCAATGGCACATTCATAATCCGCCCTCCATAACCTGGTCATAGACACCTGCTATGACCCCTTCACATAATATTTGCTACCCCAATGATCTATATGGTACCAAATTATTTCAGTACCGTGACACTGCCCGCTGCAGACGGCTCTGGGTGTGGCAGCCAGAGACGAGCGCTGGGGTAAATATCAGGGGGCCCCCTGCCCTCACCCCAGCCTCTCTTGGCACGTCCGTCACTCTGTGGGAGGAGAGGGAGGCCATGGGGGTGCGGGCGCTGTGATGGGGGAAGGGACGTGTCGGGCCTGCGTCTATGCTGCGGAGGCCCAGTATGGCAAAGGCCGAGGACCATGGGGCTGGGGAGCCCTGCCCCCCTCTAATCCAGGCTGTGGCAACGTCTGGCTGCACGGAGCCCCTTAGCGCTTCCTCGCTTTCCCTCCTCCCGGGAGAGCAGTAATCGCTCTGACAGGGCGCCCAGTGGGGAGGCGGCCCAGCGACTTTCATGAACGGCTGCAAAGCACTTGGAAAACGAGACGGGGTTATTTTAACGCTAGGTCTGGATGTTATCCCTGGGCGTTCGGCCTCTTTAAACGCCCGCAGGTGCTTCTCACGTCCCCCTCAGGGATCCTTTCGCCCGGCGAACGCGGAGGGCCTTTACTCCAGCCCCACACATCCGTTCTTCCAGGCCACTACATAATTCGCGTCGCCCTCCTCCAAGCCCTGCCACTGGCGCCCCGGGAATGAGAGGCGCAGAGGACTGTGTTTCAGAGTTAGTCTGTGTCCGCAAAAAGACTGAGGAGTCCTTGTGGCACCTTAGAGACTAACTGATTGATTGGGGCCTAAGCTTTCGTGAGCTAGAACCCACTTCATCAGAGGCATAGAGCTCTGTGACACCCTGGGGATACCGGGCCGGATTCTCCGTGGGGGGAAACAGACAGAGCTCCTGGGACATCCCCCACGATGCCTTTACTACGAGCGAGACAGAAACAGCCCAGTGAGTTGGATCCCAGGCTGCGGTTGCAGGGCAGGCTAGTGGAGAGACCAGGGCTTTGCAACCCTTGATACGGAGGGGGACTAAGATGCCCCCCTGACGCCACTTCTCCAGTCCCCGTTGGGAGCCCAGCAGCACTGTTACGAACCTAGGAGCCTGGTTCTGACAGGCACAGATCCCTTCCCAGCTTTCAACAGGCTTGGCCAATCCAGTCCTTCAACCTGTTCCCCAACCCAGTCTAGATAAACACCATCTTCCTCCCCGGCTGCCTAGAAGCACGAAAACGTAACGTTTTCTCGTGAAACGTTCCTTAAAACCCAACCTCAACCAGCTCCTTCAGATAAAAGCCATCTTCCCTAGACAGTCCCGCTGCCGCCTCGTCAGAGGACTTCATTTCATTTTAATTGCTCTGCAGTTATTCCAATGACATCATTGCTTTCCTCCTGTCTAGAATAATTAGCTTTTTTAGGATGTAGCTTGCCAAGAGACATAAAACGGTCTGAACCGTCGCACGGAGGCAACCTAGAAACAATGAACGTCCGCCCCAATGAATCCGCATAAGGGACGTCTGCCGTGTCATCCTCCCCGGAAAGGGTATTTTATTGGCTGGTTGGATGGAAAGCACTGCAATAATAACACAAACGGGCTATTTTAAGGGGAGCAGGATAATGCACAAAACAACCTCCCCGCAGCTCTGCCAAACTCCATAGAGGTTGAACTCCATGGAGCGCATTGATTCAACTGAAAACAATCCCAGTTGCCCAATTTAGGAAAAGCGATATGCACTGACATTCAGCCCCCGGCTTGGTTTCCCAGATCCGCTGGGTTGTACCCCTCCCCACAATAGCCCCCACACCTCTCGCAAGTATTTCATAATAGAAACAGCCACCACCCTTCCCAGTCTGCTGCCCAGCCCCTAGGAGAAGTAACTCACCTGGCTTAGCAGTGGGTTGATTACGTGAAGTGAGAGATCGTGTCCTGGGGTCTGTGTGTGAGGACGCCGAGGGACAGCTGAATCGAGGAGATGGGCTTTGTATTCGGTTCTGAAGGCCTGGGCCTGTTTGCCTCTCTTGTGGCGATGAGTTCCACAGGCTTGGCCCACAGGCAGGACCTCAAGGCTGCAGTGAGGCCTGACAAGCGGAAAGCCTTTCTAATGGGGAATACCACACAGGAGGTGAGCTCTTTCAAACCCTCCCTCAAGCATCACCTGAGTCTTGCCTGGGTTCAGCTTTAGCCAGCTGCTCTTCATCCTGGGGCCAGTTTCAGCTGATAAAGGTGGTGGGTGCCTTTGTTTTCAGTGTACTGCCCTTTTAAACCACTAAGAAACTTGGCAGCCATTTTGTGCTCAGAATTGCTGTACCACAGAGACATACCCACTGTGTTCTCCCATGGAAACATTACTTTTGTTCTTTCTTGGTCTCTCTCTCTCTCTCTTTTCCCCCACATCTAAAAATAAATGTCATTAGATAAGGTGCGTATCTTATTTTTGTGTACAGGACTATAACACAAACCTCCCAACCTGGCTGTCTACACACACACACCTCCCTCCAAAGTGAAAAAACATTCACCTCTCTTTCATCACACGTGATCTAGCCAATGTGATATATTAAATATCAACGCTGCCCACTTATGAGGTCTCAGTGCCATCCTGTGGCTTACAGGTGGGGAAGCTGAGACATTTGAACATGCCCAACGTCGCTCTGTGAGTCAGTGGCCAAACCAAGAAGAGAACGCTGGCGTCCTGCTTCCCAGAAGCCTGCTCTAACCATTAGATCACACTGTTCTCATTTCAGAGAGACTCGCCTGCCTGGTCAGAGCCATATGTCAGCCTGTCCTTTTGGGGGAGGGGGTGGAGGAAGCCGGGTTTTGTTTTACATGAATGTGAGGCGCAGATAATCAGCTGGTGATTTTCCACAGTATTCCTCGGGTGTTTACAGGCGCGCTCTAATAAAAGTCTGGGCTGGAAGCGTTCCAGACGTTCGGAGAGAAGCCAAATAAACAAACACAAAGCCCCAGAGACCTGGCTTCTTCTCCGCTGCCACATGCCTCCCTTCAGGCCGCCTCGCTGCTGGGGCTGAAGGCGGTTTGCAGCCAACATCTTCCAGAACGCGATTCCACACCAATATATCCAGGAAGGGTGGAAAACAAACCCAGGGATTGACAAAGCAACCTGTTGCCCTTTTGTCCTGAGCTGAGTCATAAAGAACAGCAAGCCCAATTCATCTCCGTTATCCCATGTCCAGCCAGGGGGAAACTGCAGCAAAGTCAACCGCTTCCACAAACAGATATAAGGGGAGCTGTAGTTATATTTGCAACAGCAGCCAGACAAGAAACTGTCCCATAACATTAAAGAGCTTCTGATAGTAACAACCACCCCTTGGGTCATGCGTTGGATTTCAGCCTGAAGATAGCAGCGCTCCAGCACAGCCGTCTCCCCTGTAACCGTGTGAGCAGGCAGCAGTAGGAGGCTGTTATCCTCGATGTGAGCCAGTCACTAGACAGGAACAGGGCCCCCCTTTACAAACGTGTGACATGATCACTACTGTGCCGCGAGTTACAAAGCACAGTAAAACCCTAATTAGCAATAATTAATCATCATCTAGACCATGGATTCTGGACCTTGCCATGTGGTGTAGAGGGGAAAGAGGCTTGGAAATGGGAGAGTCTGTTCCCAGCAAAAGAGCCAGGGGACCTGCAGCGGATCGAAAGAAGCCCTTGGTCACTCAGGGTGTAATTAGACTGTGGAACTCATTGCCGCAGGAAGTCAATGACAGCAAGTCTTACCAAGGCTCAAAGAGGGACTGGACATTTATATGGATATCAAGGATTGCCAGAGCTATAACAAAAAACTGGAAAGGAATATTATCCCTCCTGCCTTGACCGGTCTCTGGGCTATGAAGTGTTGGGAGGAGGCCTACATGGGGCACAGGAGGGCTCGCACCTCTGGCTTTCTTGCACCTTCCCCTGAAGCACACAGCACGGCCAGTGTCAGAGGACTCGCTGGACTTTAGCACCGAACCAGCCTGTGTCCCTAGTCATTGCTACCTGCAGGGAGGTGTGGGTTAGATCCCAGATCCCTGGGAGGGGAGTCCCGGCCAGAGCCACTGAGCGAGACAGGGTCAATTAGAAGGTTAGGAAAAGGGGGAGAGGTGGGAATAAAGAAAGTGGCGACTGACGCCACAATGCCAGTGTTTTCCCCTTCCCCACTTGTATCCCCCCACAATCCCAGCGTCCCCTGATTCAGTAGCTGGGGCCTTTCCCGCTCTGACAGCACTGACCCCCTGCCCTGAAGCCCTGGGCCACCTCCCGGCGGAGACATGCCCCTCAGGATGTGTTTTCATAACGCCATGTCCCGGCTCGGCTGCAGCCTGGTGCTTGGCTTCTGCTTTGCCGGTCTCCCCTGCCCCCTCTCCCAGAGATGATCGGCTCGTGCAAGCCAGGGGTGGAGGCGTGCAAAGGTGGGGTGCGACTTTGCACGCCCTGGCGCCTGCTGCTGCTCCCCTGTGCTACCTTAGGGCTTCAGCAGCCCTGGGGAGCTGAAAACGCAGCCAGGGATCGGGGTAGTGTGGAGGTCTCCTGGCCAGGCGTCTTTGCCATGCTGCACCAGTGGCAGGGAGGGTGAATGGGGGAAGAACTCCTACACCAGGCCTGACCCCTGGAGGACTCCCCAGACACCCGGTGGTCCTCCATGCAGGACAGACCTGCTAGCCAGCTGCCCGCTGGCGGTGAGCTGCAAAGAGTCCGGCCTGTTTTGAACCCACTTTGGGATCTTCGGCTGAGAGGTGGCATATAAAATGTCATCATTATTATTTACCCACAGCTGGGGCAAACCAGCTTGGCTCCCTCGACTGCTCCGGAGTGAAACCGGTTCACATCAGCTAGGGCTCTGGGCTCACTTGCACTCTGCCAGGGGTCGTTCCTGATTTACACCAGTGTGAGATCAGAGGCGGGTGTCCCTGCTTACGGGACATTTGGGGCCAAATTCTGCTCTCTACTGTGAATCCCCTGGGATTGCCCTGCTGTAACCCGACTGGCTTGCTCTTGATTTACAGCGGGTGCGAGGGAGATCCCGACCGGTGCCAGGCGTGAGTGAGAGCACCCCCCAGCCAGGGCACGACTCCTCCCCTGCACACATCCACGCTCGTCCCCCTACGGCTGTAGGAGCAGCAGCACGGCCAGCGACCCCGGTGCATCCGGCGGCCGTTACCCAAACCCTGGAGATGTTGTAAGGTTTGGGAGCTCGTCGTGCGGTGTCACCACCCGCCTCGGGAACAAGCTGCTAAAAATAGCCGAGCCGGCTCCCACGCGGCGCAGCAGTCGCAGCCCACGCCCTGCCCTCGCTGATTTACAACGTGCTCCCACGGCCTTGGCATCAGCTTGCAGCGTTCACAGGGCTCCCGGGGCCCAGCGCTGAACCCAGCTGTGGGAGTTTTCAGGGTCAGTGGATGGGGAGCCCGGAACCTGCGTGAGGATTGACCTGCCTGCCTGGGACACCTATTGAATTGGAGAGGCAGCATGGCCTAGTGGGAGCAGGCACCGGCGTAGCAATAGGGACTATTGCAGGCTGTGCCACTGAGCTGCTCTGTGATGTGACCGTGGGCAAGTCTGTGCCTCTGTTTCCCCTCCCATCCTCAGTCTGCCTTGTCCACGTAGCCTGTAAGCTCTTGTGGCAGGGGCTGTCTTTGTCTCTGTGGCTGTGCAGCTCCCAGCACAATGGGCCTTTGCCCTTTGTTAGGGCCTCTCGGCACTAGTGACAGTAACACAAAGCACAATAATTCAGAAGTAACAAATCTGTCTAGTGTGACTGTGTGTGGCTGGTCCCGCCTCGAACTCCCCCACAGATCAAACTACACCCGGCCCCGCCACACACCACCCTGATCTCACCTGCTTTCCACCAGGGGCACCCGACGACCCCACAGACTTAAGCAAAATTGCTCCCGACTGACCCCAGCGTTGGCACAGTCAGAGTCAGGTGTTAGTGCAAAGGAGACTGATGCGGTAAACTCGTCTGACCCCCGGCGTGGCACAGGCCAGAGACCTGCCCTGGATTTAAACATGGTCAGTGATGGAGAATCCACCACGACCCCTGGGGCACTGCTCCAATGGTTAATTACTCCTGTAGGTAAAAATGTACATTTCATTTCCAATTAGCTTCAGCTTCCAGTCATTGGACGGTCAGGGGAAGTGTGGGCCCCTCATTGAATGAGGGAGGCAACCTAGGGACAGAGGATGTGGAAGAAGCAAATGTACTCAGTGCTTTTTTTGCCTCTGTCTTCACGAACAAGGTCAGCTCCCAGACTCCTGCACTGGGCAGCACAGCATGGGGAGGAGGTGAGCTGCCTTCTGTGGAGAAAGAAGTGGTTCAGGACTATTTAGAAAAGCTGGACGAGCAGAAGTCCATGGGGCCGGATGTGCTGCATCCGAGGGTGCTAAAGGAGTTGGTGGATGTGATTGCAGAGCCATTGGCCATTATCTTTGAACACTCCTGGCAATCGGGGGAGGTCCCGGATGACTGGAAAAAGGCTAATGTAGTGCCCATCTTTAAAAAAGGGAAGGAGAATCCAGGGAACAACAGGCCAGTCAGCCTCACCTCAGTCCCTGGAAAAATCATGGAGCAGGTCCTCAAGGAATCAATCCTGAAGCACTTAGAGGAGAGGAACATGATCAGGAACAGTCAGCATGGATTCACCAAAGGCAAGTCATACCTGACCAACTTAATTGCCTTCTAGGATGAGATAATTGGCTCTGTGGATGAGGGGAAAGCAGTGGACGTGTTATTCCTTGACTTTAGCAAAGCTTTTGATGTGGTCTACCACAGTATTCTTGCCAGCAAGTTAAAGAAGTATGGGCTGGATGAATGGACCATAAGGTGGATAGAAAGCTGGCTGGATCGTCGGGCTCAACGGGTAGTGATCAATGGCTCCATGTCTAGTTGGCAGCCAGTATCAAGCAGAGTGCCCCAAGGGTCGGTCCTGGGGTCGGTTTTGTTCAAGATCTTCAGCAAGTTCATGGATGACACTAAACTGGGAGGAGTGGTAGATATACTGGAGGGTAGGGATAGGATACAGAGGGACCTAGACAAATTAGAGGACTGGGCCAAAAGAAATGTGATGAGGTTCAACAAGGAGAAGTGCAGAGTCCTGCCCTTAGGACAGAAGAATCCCAGGCACTGCTACAGACTAGGGACCGAATGGCTAGGCAGCAGTTCTGCGAAAAGGACCTCGGGGTTACAGTGGATGAGAAGCTGGATATGAGTCAACAGTGTGCCCTTGTTGCCAAGAAGGCTAATGGCATTTTGGGCTGTATTAGTAGGAGCATTTCCAGCAGATCGAGGGACGGCACTGGTGAGGTCTCATCTGGAGTACTGTGTCCTGCTTTTGACCCCTCCACTATGGAAGGGATGTGGACAGATTGGAGAGAGTCCAGTGGAGGGCAATAAAAACGATTAGGGGGCTGGGGCACGTGACCTATGAGGAGAGGCTGAGGGAACTGGAGTTATTTAGTCTACAGAAGAGAAGACGGAGGGGAGATTTGATAGCTGCCTTAAGCTACCTGAAGGGGGGTTCCAAAGAGGATGGAGTTCAGCTGTTCTCAGTGGTGGCAGATGACAGAACAAGGAGTAATGGTCTCAAGTTGCAGTGGGGGAGGTCTAGGCTGGATATTAGGAAAAACTTTTTCACTATGAGGGTGGTGAAGCACTGGAATGGGTTACCTAGGGAGGGGGTGGAATCTCCTTCCTTAGAGGTTTTTAAGGTCAGGCTTGACAAAGCCCTGGTTGGGATGATTTAGGTGGGGTTGGTCCTGCTTTGAGCAGGGAGTTGGACTAGATACCTCCTGAGGTCCCCTCCAAATCTGATCTTCTATGATTCTATGGGGCTGGAGGAGCTGCAAGCCCTGGCAGCCCTCTTTGTCACCCCTCCTCTTCCAGGGGATTTTTAGTAAAAGTCATGACAGGTCATGGGCTTCCATTAATTTTTGTTCATTGCCCACAACCTGTTTATGCCTTTTACTAACAGTATCCATGACAAAATTTTAGCCTTAAGTATAGACGGTGATCAAGTCCCTCCTTAACCTTAGGCAAGACAGGCAAAGGGAGAGAGGGGAAACTGAGGCAGAGCACGGGGAAATGACTTGCTTAAGTTCACATAGCAAGTCAGTGGCAGAGCTGGGAACAGAATCCAGATATCCCAGCAGTCCTCTCCCCACTAAAGCAACCCCTGCCCCCGCATCACAGCGTGACATGGTCTTCAGCAGTTGTCCCATTTGGAGCAGCCCTTTCCCATACTAGTTCACGTCTGCCAATCATCCAGAATCCGCGCAGCCGCACCGGTGTCCCTGGGGCAGCCAGGCCGCGCAGGGCAGGGGAGAGCAGCGCTGTGTAGGATCCAAGCCCATTCCAGCCTCACAGGGGTAGGTTTCATCTATGCTAACGTTGGCCTAGCTGCCAGAGAAGCATTCCCTGAGCTAATGAGTCTCCCCTGCCCTGCCATGACCCTTCCTGACTTCACAGTCGACCTCAGGCTGCCTTCTCCGGCCGAGCCTCTGTCCAGTGTATCCCACCCCGGAGCCCGGCGCTCAGCACCCGCGGCCGGATCCAGTTCCTTGCTGTGACAGGCGTCCGAATGCTTTGCCCTGTGATGGCCCTTTTCCCTCCGTCCTTTGCCAGCTCACCCCAGCAACCCAGGCACCTGCCCACCGATGCCGCAGCTGGGATCACTGCCAGGGCTCCGGCCCAGATTCAATGGGAGTTAGGCACCTTAATGCCTTTGAGGATTTGCTATCAGGGCTGCTGCAGGAACACCCCCCATTTAGGGACATTCTTTGGAAGACATAAATGGGCCTTTCTGGCTCTCTGCCCCCCCACCGCCGGCGTCCTTCATGGAAGTGGCCAGCTGGCGAGATGGGGCTGTGGAGTTCCCACGCTCTGGCTATTCCTGGAGTTCCCAGGCTCCAGCTATTCCCACAGGGGTGAGATAGGGCAGCCCCTGAGGACCCCCGAACGAGCCCCCAGCACTGAGGAGAGGCAAAGGTGCCGGGACTGTTGCTGTGACCCAAAGGAGAGGCCATCGCCCCCTCTTCCTCGGTCTCCGTTCCAGTCTCAGTGCAGCCACGGGGATGACCTGGGCCCTGGGAACTTTGGTGACATTAGCCCTGTCACGGTACTGAAATAGTTTGGTACCGTGTAGATCAATGGGTGCACGAAATATTATGTGAAGGGGGTCATAACAGGTGTCTTATGTGTGTATCTATTCCATATGTGTGTATCTATTCCATATGTGTGTGTCTATTCCATATGGGTGTATCTATTTTGTAACTAAAGTTAAAGGTGCCTGTACTTCAAGATTAGGCTTGGCTCCTGTAAAGGCTCAGACACGCTGGGGCTACCTGATGGCCCATTAAGGGACATCAACCACACAATGGATTTTGTATAGGCCTGTCCACACCCGAGCTGCTCTAGGAATGTCACTGCCTGGTCAGAAACTGGATCCTGGAGAGTCTGGTGATTGGGCCGTGTGACTGTAAACCTCCATTTTGAACCAGATTCTGAAAAAGAAGGAGGAGGGTCTTGGCCCAGGAGACAGAGTCTATAAAAGCTGGAAGAAGCAGTCTCCATTTTGTCTTTTACCTCCAGACTTCAGCCTGCCTTGTTTCCAGCTTTGGATGGAACTTTGCTACTCTGGGAACTCTGGACTAAGGTGCTGACCCACCCCTAAATGGGATGCATCCAAAGACTTTGATTTGAACCTGCAGTTATTCTACCTTTGCTGCAAGCCTGAGCTAAGAGATGTGCCATTACTGCATGTAATTGATTTCTTTTAACCATTCTTAACCCTCACCTAGACCTTTTTCCTTTTATAATAAACCTTTAGATTTTAGATTCTAAAGGATTGGCAACAGCATGATTTGTGGTAAGATCTGATTGGTATATTGACCTGGGTCTGGGGCCTGATTCCTTGGAATTGGGGAGAACCGTTTTCTTTATTTGGGGGATTGGTTTTCATAACCATTGATCCCCAGGACAGGTGGCTGCTGGTGGTGATACTGGGAAGCTGGAGTGTCTACGGGAATTGCTTGTGTGACTTGTGGCTAGCCAGTGGGGTGAGACCAAAGTCTTTTCTGTTTGGCTGGTTGGGTTTGCCTTAGTGTGGAAAAACCCCAGCTTTGGGCTGTAGTTGCCCCTTTGGAAGCAATCTGTCCTGATCTGACACTCACAGTTGGATCCCACCAGGAACAGCCCCGTCACAAGCCCCGATAGGCCGGGCGCTACAGGGAGGCTGGGGGAGAAGCCACCTCCCCTGCCAACTGGTGAGCTGCCCTGGCTGCTCAGATTTCTGGAGGACATGGCGCTCGGACTCTGTCCCCAGCCTGTGCCCCCTAGGACTGGGGAGCTGGCAGTATCAAGCGGGCTGCCCTGGCTTCGTGCCCCTGGGGGATTCCCCGGCGTGGCTAACAGCGCTGCTCGTGGGCCCTTTATTGCAAGGTCCGAGGCCTTTGTCTGCAGCCACATTAGGAGAGCAAAAAGCAGGAAGTCACATCCTCACATTACATCCACACAATCAAATATCAGCTGTGGCAGAGACTCACCCGTCGTAATAGCAACCACCAGCACCAGAGAAAGAAACAGACCTGAAGATGGGTAAAGAAAACTTTGTTTGAGGACATCCTGTCTGGCAAGGAATCACCTATCAACAGCTGTGAGTGTGAAATCCCTACTTCTTTCTGTGGTCCCTACTTGAGTGGTGTGGAGGAAGTAAATAAGGAAAAGTTATTTACTTGTTCCCAAAATAGAAGAACTAGGGGCCACTCAATAAAATTGGCGTGCAGCAGGTTTAAAACAAATAAAAGGAAGTTCTTCTTCACACAGCGCACAGTCAACCTGTGGAACTCCTTACCTGAGGAGGCTGTGAAGGCTAGGACTATAACAGGGTTTAAATGAGAGCTGGATAAATTCATGGAGGCTAAGTCCATAAATGGCTATTAGCCGGGATGGGTAATGAATGGTGTCCCTAGCCTCTGTCTGTCAGAGGGGGGTGATGGATGGCAGGAGAGAGATCGCTCGATCATACCTGTTAGGTTCACTCACTCCGGGGCACCTGGCATTGGCCACTGTCGGTAGACAGGATGCTGGGCTAGATGGACCTTTGGTCTGACCCAGTATGGCCGTTCTTATGTTCTTATGTTCTTACTCCTCTGTTCTTTATGTGCAGGGTCCGTCTGGTTCTTTGATTGGTTCTGTCTGTGCCATAATTATTGAAAGATTTAAAACAACTAGGGTGGTGGGGTCTGATTGGTTAAAGAACTGTTTCAGACTGGGCTAGGATTGGTTAAAAACCCTCTGGTTTGTAGCCCTTTTGTTTAAAATGATTGGTGAAGGGAGGGCAAAGCAGGACTCAAGTTTCACTATAGAAACTGGGGTCCAGGAGGAAGTTCTTTGAAACCTGACTCCAGGACACAGCCCAAGACCAGAGCTGCCAGACCTTACCCCCCGCCAGCCATAATGTGCGGACGCTGGCGTCCCCAAACGAGCCAGTCCCGACTGGCCATCAGGAAAGGTTTGTCTGTCTTGTGGGGAGTGGGGAGCATTGGATGTTAATAAATCAAGGTTAAGGGTATTACCGTGTAAGTCTCTCTTAAAGGCCTCGCAAACCCACCGAAGATCCGCCCCACGCCCTAGGAGCTGGGAAAAGGTGGGAGTGCCTAGATTCACCAGAAGGGTAAAGGCGGGGTGCCTTAGAGTGTGGGGAACGCCGTGACCCTGGCACCGTGGTAAGTGGACAGAGCCGTCAGCCAGCATGAGGTCTATTGTTACCAATCCCGGCGGGACCCTCCTTTGATCGATGGGATTATCCGCAGCCAGCGTCTGACGCCGCCAACGGCCCCACACCTGGGGTGGAAACCAGCAAGGGACACCAGGGCCTCATTCAACCCAGAGCTTTGCAAACCCATCACGTTGAGAGGAGCGGGGCCATTAATGGAGGGTGTGGGGGGAAATGTTTTCCGTGGAAACTCTGATCCCCTGGAGACAGCTGCCGCTGCTGACGAGGCCTGGCTCCGGCCTGGTGAATAATCGACAGCCCCCTGCCTCCTGCTGTAAATCCTCCCTTCCCCCCGTTGTGCATGACCCCAGGTGCCACCTCAGAGAGCAGGGAAGAAACAAATCAACCTGCCAATCATCCCTGCCTTTGCCTGCAATCCCAGGCCCCATTTGCACGAGGCACCGATTTGCCGGTGTCGCTTGTAGCCGGAATACTGATCGCCGAGCTACTTCCATCTCCTCCCCGCTCTGCGCTGACGGGCCGGATCCTCAGCTGGCGGCGTAAGCCAGCGCGGCGGGCGTTCTGCGGGCGGAGGAGCTGCCCCCGACGTTCTGACGAGAGCTCTGTGCGGCCGAATGTCGCACAGACCAGCCGGCGCGTCATTTAAGCACCAGGCTCCTTGCAGGCAGGCAGGCGTGGAGGGGAAAATGTTGCAAACTCCGTTTGCGTCAGCCAGGGAGCCTCTGACATTTGCAGTCGCAGCTTCCAGGGGGCTGCGCGCAGAGAGAGCGACGGAGCCGAGGGAGCAGGATGTGGAGCCCAGTGTGAGCCGGCGAACTGGGCCAAGCACAGGGAGTCACGAGAGCTGGGTCCTCCCCTCCGCTTTGGCTGACTGTATGGCCAGGGGCAAGCCCATCTCCGTGCCTCAGTTTCCCCATCTAATGGTGATGCTCAGTTCTCCTGGCCAGAGGAGAGTCGCTGCCCCATGAAGTGTAAACACAGGAGCCGGAGGGCGTTGGACAGGGGAAGGGGAAGAGAGCTCCAGGCGGTGTCAGACTGGATCGCTATAGTGGGGTGACCAGATGCCCCAATATTAGGGGCTTTGTCTTATATATACAACTATCCCTTTCCCTCCCCCTACCCACCCCGAGAAACAAGAGGCCGAATGATCTGGTCATCCTACCCTGTGCTAGGAGTGCTGGCAGCCTCTGGGGAGGAACAGGGTATAACAGGCGATAACGCAGACAGAAGGGCAGGAGAACCTCAGACTGTCCCTCTACAGAGCTGCCTTTCACCTCAAGGAATTCCAGATGCCTTGCAAGCCGCATAACTACAGCCCCACAGAGATGCAGCCACCTCTGGGGTGGAGGGCAGCAGCGAATCGGCCTGCACCTCCACACACGACTGGGAGGGGAGTGTCACGGGGGCCCCTGTGTGTCGAGCAGGGCCGCCCACATTGATCCAGTGCGGGGTTGGTTCACCCTTGTCACACAGTCGTTGGATCGGGCTATGTCAGTGCGGGGGACTCAGGGCCCATGGAGGGCGCAGCAAACACTCAAACGTTGCCTCCTGGCTGGGACAGACAATAACAGTTGGGGGGCTCTGACCCCCTGGGCTGGGCAGAGCAAACAATCAGCTTATGGCTGTAACCCCCAATAGCCTCCCCTAGTGGCAAGTGCAGGAGGTGGGGTAGGGGAACCCGGGCCCACCATACTCTGCCTGGTTCCAACCCAGGGCCCTAGGAAGCCGGGAAATTCCCATTTAAGGATTCAAGCATTTGCTTGTAATACATTCCCTGGGTCACTTCCTACCTCACAGCAGGAAGGAGGGGACGAACAGAGAGTGTACCTGGCTGGAACGGTTGTGCCGGGCTGCTGTCTCCTCGTTGCCACCATTGCACTCCAGAAGTGGCTGCATTTCAGTGGGAAATAAGGCGATTCCTATTCAATGGATTTCAGGGAGGCTGCTCACCGTTGGGAGTGTGACGCGTGGCAGCAGGGACTGGGCCCTGGCACCTTGGGTCGTCATTTGCACCGGGGCACCCTCAGTGCAAAACGCTATTAACCCAGAGTGGTACCGTTTTGCACAGATATTTCACTGGTGCCACGGATTGTGCTCGGTGCAGGGCCCCCATGTTTTCCAGCCAGGGTCCCAGCCTCTGAGGAGCGCTGTGAGAAGCAACAGCAGATGTTCATCACTGCCGTGTCCCTCACCCACCCCAGTCATGTCTGCTTTATCCCTATGGCAACGTAAAGCATCGGAAATGCCTCCAGGAATCAAGCCATCCTAGCGAACTATTATTTTCTTTGCTGTTACTGTGATGCGCTGTGAAGCCCGACGAGAAACTTCACAGCACCGGAGAGCTAGCCTCCTGGCTGCCTCGCCGTACTCTCTCATTAGTGGGTGTGGGTATTTTGGGGGCAGGAAGAGGGATGGTGTTTTGATTGTCTTCGTACAAATTACCTCCCAGTGGAAGCCAGCTCCGCTGACTCCAGGCAAAATGGAGGCACTTGCCGTTGCCGGTCTTCCCAAGCAGGGAACGTGGTTTTTCCTCTTCAAGATCATTGGGATCAAAGCAAAAAGGTCCCAGTTACAGCTCACCCCACTCAGCTTCATTTCTTATGTGGGGCCTGTGGTCTGCCACTGGATAGAGAGAAAAAGCTTCCATTGCCCCGTACAGCCGCCGCCCTTACATGGTCTCACAAGGACAGGCGTGAAATGAAACCCAACCACTCCGTGTCTTGTGCACGGGCAGAAAGAAGACAGCATGCGGGGTGCTGCCCTAAGCGAAGTGGGATGTGGCTGGATCAAAGCTGGGATGAAGTAAATAGAACTATTAGCCAGGCTGGGCAGGGATGGGGCCCTGGCCTCTGCTTGCCAGAAGCTGGGAGTGGGCGACGGGATGGATCACTCAATAATTCCCTTGTTCTGATCATTTCCTCTGAAGCACCTGCCATTGGCCACTGTTGGCAGACAGGATATTGGGCTAGATCGACCATTGGTCTGACCCAGTCTGGCCGTTCTTATGTTCTTATGGAAAAGGCGGACATTTGAAATGTTGCATGGTTCATTTCTTCAATACTCTTGGTCTCTTCTTGACAGTGCAATCAGACCCCAGACAGCCGAACGAGCCAGGGTAGCTCTGCATCTGAGCAACGTCAGACCGCAAGCGCTACATGGGTTTATTTAAAGCCCAACAACGTGTTTCTTGCGGCTGCCATCTGTCCGAGTTAGCACCCAATAAACCAGGTCCCCAGTAAAGCTCTGGTTGGAATTAAAACCCCGACGCAGCGGGTAACTAATGCATCAGCTGCAGCCGCTGCATGCGGCAGGTCATGAAGTCCGGACACAGCATCTGCCCCCCGCGCTGGGTAAGGATTAAACAACAACCGTGCATAATAAAGCGCTTTCAAAACCAAGCTCAGTCCAAATCAAATATCTGGCCTCGGATATTGTTATTCGACTTGTGAATCTATTTCCCTGCCAGGCTCTGTGCTTGATGTACCTGGTATCTTTTGATGGTGCACTGCGGTATGCTGAGGACGCTCTCCTTGAAGAGTGGGATTTTGGCAGTAAAGAGAGTAGACAGAACTCCATGCCCTAAAACCATTGAGAGGCCTGTAATGACAAAGGCTGGTGGCAGAACAGGAGAGACCAGCGGGGAAGCTCATTCCATTGAAAACATAATGATCTAGGGATGGTAACAGCATCGCTGAAATATACTGATCAGCGCGGCCCATGGCCACAGTTCCAAGAGGTTGAGTTGAAAATGAGTGACACATGCTGCCGAGTTTTAAGGACAGTGAACGTCTGCACCGCACGGCACCTTCCATCTCAAAGGCTTCGCCAGCTGTCCCATGCCCACGAAGCGCAGCCACCTCTGGGCTGAAACGCAGCAGCTGTTTGACGGCTTCCAGCCGCACCACCCAGGGGTGCCGGACAGGAAGTGACGAGGGAGTCCTTGTTCAACTGAAACCGCAGGGGGAGCAGGATGTAATTACACCGTGCCGAGTTTAGCCAGGAGGCCAGAATTCACACCCCTCTGCTTACAAAGGGTGCCCCACAAGTGCGCTGTGACCTCAGTTCTACAGCAGGCCGCCCCTGTAGCAACACAGCGCCCCGCGATGGTACGATGCGGGATGAGCTCAGCACTGATTTGAGGAAGAGTAGCTCTGACCTCCATGCTGGTACAGTGGAAACAGCCATGACTCCGGGAAAACTCAGACTTCAAGGGCAGAAGGGACCATTATGATCGTCTAGTCCGACCTCCTGCACAACGCAGGCCACAAAAACTCACCCACCCCCTCCTGTAATAAACCCCTAACGTGGCTGAGCTATTGAAGTCCTCAAATCGTGGTTTAAAGACTTCAAGGTGCAGAGACTCCTCCAGCAAGTGACCCGTGCCCCACGCTGCAGAGGAAGGTGAAAACCCCCCAGGGCCTCTGCCAATCTGCCCTGAAGGAAAATTCCTTCCCGACCCCGAATATGGCAATCGGCTGAACCCTGAGCATGTGGGCGAGACTATTTAACCACCAGGCTCCTTGCAGGCAGGCGGGCGTGGAGGGGAAAATGTTGCAAACTCCGTTTGCGTGAACCAGGGAGCCTCTGACATTTGCCGTCGCGGTTTCCAGGGGGCCTCGCGCAGAGAGAGCGACGGAGCCGAGGGAGCAGGATGTGGAGCAGGCGTGAGCCGGCAAACTGGGCCGAGCACAGGGAGTCAGGAGAGCTGGGTCCTCCCCTCAGCTTTGGCTGACTGTATGGCCAGGGGCAAGCCCATCTCCGTGCCTCAGTTTCCCCATCTCGCGGTGATGCTGGGTGCCAAGTGCTTTGAGATTTGGTGCAGGAAAGAATTCTCTGTAGTAACCCCGATCCCATCCCACCCAACATCCCATCACAGGCCAGTGGGCCTATTTACTGCCCGAGTCAGCCCCTTGCCCTATAGCAGGGCAGTGCGGACGTAGAGGGAACAGCCCCATCGCTGAGTCCCCATCACTGCTCTCTGCAATAAGCAGGTTCCCAGTGGCAGTTCCCCTACCAAGCACAGTCCCAGCCTGACCCTGCTCGCTGATGAGAGCTGACAGGATCACAGCACCAGCTAGCACAGCTGCAGGCTCTGGAAGTGCTGGGCCCGGGCTGTGTCAGCTGATGGTTGTTTTGGTAATCGCAGCCATGCAAAGAAAGTCCTAGTTCGAAAGCGAAGGCATCAGCCCAGTCAGCCTTCCTGCAGGCGCGAGAGGGAAAGAGACCAGGGAAACGGCACCGCTTGAATCCGCAGAGAAAGAGCCGAGGAAGAGTCAGAAATCAGACAGCACTCACCCCAGCTGCAATTACCAAGAGACGCAGCGTTACCGATCAGAGCTTTAACTCCAGCCCCCGCTCTGTGACTCAGGATGTAACAGTGAACGGCTCCTCTGCAGAGGACGGGGAGGTGGAGCAGTGCAATTATGGCTGTTATTTGCCTTTCAGTGGAACCAAACAGGTCTAATGGAGAGCAGGGCCCCTGGGGCACAGAGACAGAGCGAGAGACAGCGCCTGTGATGTACCTGTAACTCACATACCCTCTGGGTGGGGTGTCCTGGCCCAGTGAGTGGCACTGAGACCACGTGAAGAAAGAGTTAAAATGAGTCTGTGCTATAGTCCTTAGCTCAGAGACCGCTGGCTTTTAGCTCATGGGTAGAGAGGCTCATGCACTAAGCTCCCGAGGTTCCCGGTTCGATGACGACCAGGGTCCCTTGGCGTTACGTAAGCGAACGCTCCGGGGAGCCAAAGAGATCCCAGTTCAGGACAGCACTTAGGACTACGCTTCGCCGGAATGAGGGTTTAAAAGGCTTCCCAGAATCAGGAACCTAGAGTTTAAGGCCAGAAGGGATGTTCTGATCTAGTCTGATCGCCTCTATATCGCAGGCCAACAGCGCCCGCCTGCTAAATCCAACAATCTAACCACCAGTGGCTGGGGGACTCATCCGACATTACCCAGCACGTCTGGATTGAACCTGCTTCCCGTAAGGCCCACACGGCTGTGTTAACCACAAGCCCGGCCCTCCTCTCCAGAACCACTGCTGATCAAATGTTCATTGCAACAAAACTCCCCTGTGAATTTAGCCCTTTTTCCTGTTCGCCAACGCGGGCTGCTTTGTGGGAATGGCATTAGGATTTGTAAGGACTGTTATTATTTATCATCTGTACAGCTGTAATTCCCAGAGGCATAGAGCCCTGCAAATCAGTGGATTTCTGCCGACCATCTTTGCAGATCGCAGATGGATGTGGATCCAAATTTTCCATCTAGAGCCCTGAAAATCTGCAGATATCTGCTTTATATCCAAGGGCCAGGTTTGTGGATCACAGATTGGATGCGGATCCAAATTTTGTATCTGCGCAGGGCTCTACAGAGGCACCTCCTCAGGTTCAGGGTCACATTGCGTTAGGGGCTGGACAGATATCCCATCCTTGCTCCAAAGTGCCTACTCTCTATCAGGACAATGGTTTATGAAAACTTATCCTAGCTTCTGGGCTGTTGGGGAATTCTCTGGCTCTACGCAGGATGTGACTCGTTACTTACTTCACATGCTTTTGTTGCCACTCCCTGAGTGGACAACAGAAACTTGTTAAAGGGGTCTAGATAATATGGAGTCCTGCCATGAGTGCAGGGGGTTGGACTAGATGACCTCTCGCGGGCCCTTCCAGGCCTACAATTCTACAATGGGGAATAATGCATCCTACAAAATGAAGACTAGTTAATACCTTTGTCCGCATGTTAATCATCTAGCAGAAATCCAACAGGCCCCGTTTGCCACTAAAGTTAAGGTCATTTGCATTTTAATGAAGGTAATTAATAGTAATGATCATAATAAATTATTGTCATGTGGCACTTAGCCGCTGGGACGTCTCACATCCCACAGCGCGTTAAACCAGGCGGCGAGGCATTAAAACGTGATCTAAAGTATCCTAATTCCGGGCTAACGGCCTTAGGAAGCTCAAAGTGACTTCAAGCCTCTCTTAAAAGTGGCGAGGAGGGTCACATTTCGTAGGGTTTTTGGAAACGGGTGGGGAGGGGGGGTTCTGTAACCTTGTGCCTGTCTTGCCATTGCTTGGCTGGCCCCTGGTGAGCGGGCCAGAGGGCACCAGCTGTAAGTAGCATAAGGGTGGAACACGGCGGCTGGCGGAGGGTCCGGGTGAACACGTCAATGATGTTCCCAGAGGTTCTGCAACACCCGCTACACAAATCCCTGCACACGCAAGTCGAGAGCCCCACGCCAACATGCTCAAATACCCAGACACAGCCCTGCTGCTCCCCGCAAAACACATGCACCCTCCCAACGGAAACGAGTGCATACCTTGGTGAAGGGGCCCGATTCTCCTCTCGCTCACCCTGCTGGAACTCAGCAGCAATTCCATCAAATTCCTGTCCAATGTGGGTGCGAGAGAGAGGCCCAGTTCGTGAAAGCTGGAGAAGGGCCCCAGCCATCGCTGGGATCGGGCCTACACTCCCACACACCGCCCCCTTTACGAGCATTTCCCCCGAACTCAGCTCTGGTGCCTTGGTAACAGCAATCGAGACCAGCTGGGTAATCCAGACTCCTGGGGCCGGGGCAGGACGTCACCAGTTTCTCCCCCAAAAGGAAACAACCTGCAAGACCCTACAATTAGCTAACAACTGGGGTCGAATGCAGATTATATCTGTTTTAACTCGGCAGCAAACCAGATAGTTGCAAAAACCCATCACGACCCTCTGGATCATAGCAAAGCAAACTGGCTGTTTTAATTTGTGAAGACCGTCACAAACCAGGTTTCATTTCTCCCCGTTTAACTAGCTCTATAAGGGCTTGATCCAGCGCCCATCAAAGTCAACAGGAATCTTCTCACTGACTTCACCAGGGTTTAGAACAGGCCCCAGATGAATTTGCCTCTGTCATCTTTCTCAGCAGGCCCCCAAAATGCGGCGGATTGCAAGGTAATGATCTCTTAAAGTGAGTCCGTTTTTCCATAACGAGGATGTTCTCAATTTCATGTGGATTTCCAAACAGCTGCTCGTACCAGTCATCAGCTGTCAGCAATGACTTATCGGGTTAGTGCAAACAGGCTATTGCTCATTGAATCGGACCCCAATACAAGCATTTCATAGAACCAGAGAAGATGAGGGTTGGAAGGGACTCAGGAGGGTCTAGTCCAACCCCCTGCTCGAAGCAGGACCAGTCCCCAACTAAATCATCTTACCTGGAGCTTTGTCAAGCCTGACCTTAAAATCCCCTAGGAAACCCATTCCAGTGCTTCACCACCCTCCTAATATCCAACTTAGACCTCCCTTGCTGCAACTTCAGACCATTACTCCTTGTTCTGTCATCTGGTACCACTGAGAACAGTCTAGATCCATCCTCTTTGGAACCCCCTTTCAGGCAGTTGAAGGCTGCTATGAAATCCCCCCTCACTCTTCTCTTCTGCAGACCAAATAAGCCCACCTCCCTCAGCCTCTCCTCATAAGTCACATGCCCCAGCCCCCTAATAATTTTTGTTGCTTTCTGCTGGACTCACTCCAATTTGTACCTCCCAGGCTGGAGACAAATCTGCCGTCTGTTCAGTGTGTTGGTGGACATCCTTCTGGTAATTAACAATAATAGGACATGTCAACTGCATATGAGGAAATCACCTGCAGCATTACAATTATGGTAGACAGAATCCTAATCAAGGCATTTCATAGAATCCTAGAAGTGTCATAGAAGATCAGGGTTGGAAGGGACCTCAGGAGGTTCTAGTCCAACCCCCTGCTCAAAGCAGGACCAACCCCAACTAAATCATCCCAGCCAGGGCTTTGTCAAGCCTGACCTTAAAAACCTCTAAGGATGGAGATTCTACCACCTCCCTAGGGAACCCATTCCAGTTCATGTGGAGAAGGGGCCATCTCTGTTACAGGGTTTTATACTGCGCTTCCAGGTAAGCCAAGGCAGCTGCGAACAAGTGAATCCATTTAAGGATGGAGCTCTGCATCACAGCTGAGCTGTGGAATTCAAAGGGCCTCATTCTTAGCTGGCTTTTAGCTTGGCCTGTCCAATGTGGGTGTTAAATGCTACCACTGGGGTGAGCAGAGAACTTGGATCCAGAAGCGCTTTACAACCAATTGGCACCGGGGTAAATGACAACAGCAGGCACGGGGCAGTGTAGAATCAGTCCCTATTTAATAACACATGGGCCCTAGAGAACAGAGCTGAGACTGCTTGTCTCCCACCCTGTACGTGTGGCCTTGCATTCTTTGTTCTCAGATGTATTCATTTACATTTAGCCTTATTCAAATGCATATTGTTTGCCCACTTTTGCACAGATTACTAAGTGACCCAGCTCATTCTAAATCAGTGCCCTGGTCTTCTTCTTTATTTACCACTCCTCCAATTTCTGGGTCATCTGCAGACTTCATCAGTGGGGATTTTATGTTTTCTTCTACATCATTGATAAAGATGTTAAATAGCATAGGGCCAAAAGACTGCTCCCTGCGGGACCCCACTGGAAGCAGACCTACGTGATGGCAATTCCCCTATCAGTTAGTCAGTTTTGAAGGTATTTAATGGTGCCATATTAATTTAATATTCTAGTTTTTTTAATCAGTGTTGTGCAGTACCACATTAAACACCTTACAGAAGTCTCAGTATATTATATTAATTCAACACCATTACCTCTATCAACCAACCTTGTAATCTCATAAAAAAGATAGTTATTTTGACAGGCTCTATTTTCCATAAACCCATGTTGATTTGCAGTAATTACGTTACCTCCTTTAGTTCTTTATTAATCCAGTCCCATATCAGCTGCTCCATTATTTTGCCTGGGAGCAATGTCAGGCTGATTAAAAATTGGCACAACATTCGCTTTCTTACAGTCTTCTGGAGCTTCCCCAGTGCTCCAAGGCTTATTGAAAAATCAACATTAATAGTCCAGCAAGCTCCCCAGCCAGCTCTTTAAAAATTCTTGGATTCAAGTTATCTGGAACTGCTGATTTAAAAATGTCTAACTTTAGTAGCTATTGTTTAACCACCTCCAGATATACTAGAGGAATAGAAAGAGTTGTTACCGATCACCATATTATGAGACTGCATTATGTGTTTTTCTCCCAGACAGAAGACAACTATTTATTGGATAATTTTGCCTAATCTGCATTATTATTGATAATCGTATCATTTTCATCTAGTAGTGGACTAGTACCATTGTCAGCATTCTTTTTGTTCTTCATATTTTAAATACTCCTTTTTATTGTCCTTAACTCTGCTGTCCATAAATTTCTCCTTGTCCCATTTTGCTTCCTTTATCAACTTCCTACAATTCCTAGCTTCTGATTTATATTAATACCTATCAACTTTCCCTGTCTTCCTTTAGTTATACATTATACGTATATATATATATATATATATCCAAATTTGCTCTTCCCCTTCCTCGATAGGTGGACCCCAACCAGGGATGGCTCTACCTTTTCTGCCGCCCCAAGCAACAAAAAAAAAAAAAAAAAAGCCGCCCAAACTTCCGAAGTAAAAAGGGAAGTGGTGGATTCTCCATCTCATGATGTCACCAGAAAGGCAGATAAACACAGGTTACTGGGCTCAGTACAGGGGCCACTGGGTGAACTTCCTTGTCATACAGGAGATCAGACAAGATCAGATGGTCCATTCCGACTCTAGCACAGATTTCCTGTATGATTCTGAGCGAGTCACTTAGCCTTTCTGCCTCAGTTCTTCAGCTATAAAATGGGGATCCCTGCCCTTCTCCATATGAGAGTCATGGGCAGGGATGCCTGCTTCCACTGCTTGCATCCGACGAAGTGGGTATTAGCCCACGAAAGCTTATGCTTCAAAACTTTATAGTTATTCTTTAAGGTGCCACAGGACTCTTTGTTACCTCTGCTATTCCAGACTAACACGGCTACCTCTCTGATTATGGGCAGGGATGGTGTCCCTGGCCTCTGTTTGCCAGAAGCTGGGAATGGGTGACAGGGGATGGATCACTCGATAATTGCCCTGTTCTGTTCATTCCCTCCGGGGCACCTGGCATTGGCCACTGTCAGAAGACAGGACACTGGGCTAGAGGGACCTTTGGTCTGACCCAGTCTGGCTGTTCTTATGCTCTTATGTCTTCACTGCAGTTAAAAACCTGCGGCTGGCTGTGCAGGTGACCTGGGCTTGCGCTAAGGGGCTGTTTAATTGCAGTGTAGACATTCGGGCCCCGGCCCAAGGACCCTGTGAGGTGGGAGGGTCCCAGAGTTGGGACTGCAGCCCAAGCCATGTTGCAATTAAACAGTCACTTAGCCAGAGGGAGGGGGTGCTAATGGGCCCTGTTGCAATTAAAGAGCCACTTAGCTGGAGGGAGGGGGTGCTAATGGCAGTGTAGACACACCCTTGCAAGAGGCTGGCAGAGCACTGTAGCTGTTGATCCAGCTGACATCAGGAGGGGTCCTTATGACAGGTGCTAATGTCAGGGTCAAGGGAGGGCATCCTAAAGGAAAACGTAGGGTGCCTTTAACCCATTCTCGTCCATGCTGTGGGGAATTTGCAGTGAGCTGAACTTTGCTGTGGTGTCCTCAGAAGCATCCACCCTAAAATCTCTGAGAAAATGAACTGGCAGCCCAGTGACCTGCCAGGTTTTCTAGGAAACCATTAAAAAGCAGTTTGAAGCAGGGGGGTAGAAGGGCTGGCATATGGGGTGAGATTGCCTGGACTGAGGTTACTGCGCTCAGAAAGTCGACGGGCGAGAGCAGAAGTAACAGAGGTTCGAGTGAATTCAGACAGATGGATTCGCTGAGTTCTGTTCCTGACAGCGCAGTCTGAACAATTACTGCATGTGAAGCCGGGGAAGCACAACGCTGACATAAAAGCAAATCATTGTCTAGGACGGGGCAATTCTCCGAGGCACTGCAAAGGGTCAACAAGCTGGGGTTATACCCCTCCAGACACACCCCTTTTTTTCTTCAAGGTGAGGGCTTGAAAGATCTTAAGCTTTTTCTCTTTTCTGCTTGCTCTGTTCATTAGAAATTCAGGTCTTATTCCATTTCCCCAGAAGACTCCATGGAGGACTGGAGAACTGGTAGGTTTCTCAGATCACAGATGCTGAGGAAGTGACACTCAGAGGGGATGTGACCTTCATTCAGAAACATGTTGATTGTTTTCTTCATTTATGCCTGGAAGAAAGCTGGGCGGAAAGCCCTTTTGTTGAAGAGTTAATTCCACCCTCTCCCGTGGTTGAGGTCTCAGGCCTTGTCTGCACACAACCTGCATTGGTTTCATCTCTGTCACCGTGGTCCAGAGACATAGGAACGCCGGAGGCTAAGCCAAGCCAACCAGGTTCCCTGTGGAAGGGGAACTTCTCACAGCCGGGCCAGTAGCAACCCCTGGACTGGGGTCAAGTACAGGAGTAGGGACTGGTTACCAAGCCCAGTCAGGAGACGGGTACCAAGGTCAAGCCAGGCCTGGGTCAAGGGCAGCCTGGAGCAAGAGAGTGTGTAGCAAGCCAGAGTCTGCTCTTGCCCACCAGTGCCATGGGGCAACTTCCTAGTTTAAATGGCTAGCAGGCGGTGTCTTTGGGCGGGACTTCCTGTGGGGCTTGAATCCTGCCCTCCTCCCCGGGGAGTTGTCGGCTGCTGTCTCAGCTGGCTGCCTGGTGGGGCCGTGGAGCTGTCAGTAGCCCAGGGCCCCGTAACGGCACGTTCTAGATCCGCACGATGGCGCTGTGCCAACCCTCACCCCTCGGGGAGGGAGCTGGCTCCCCGTCGAGGTCGACATGGTCACTAGGGAAGCTAAGGGAGGATTTGGGGTGTCAACCCCCCCCCCCCCCCAGCAGTCGCTGCTCAGTCCGGGCTGGGCCATGGCTCTGCTCTCGGCTGTCCTCGCCGCCTGCACGTCGGCTCCGCGGGGACACGTAGAGGAGCCATTCACTGGCCCAGCCAAAGCCACAGCTGGGGATTGGCCCAGCCAAGGGGCCCCGGCCATGCCCCTCATCTCCCTTCTGCCAGCCAAGGGGGAAGGTGGGAGCCACACGCTGGCTGTGCTCCGCTGAGGACCCTGCCCTTTCACAGGGGATCTTCCTGGGGTAGAGACGCCATCTCTATGCCAGGATCAGCCCAGGATGGGCCGCAAAGCAAGGGGGACGCGGGAAGGGGGAGGTTCTGTCCGGCGTTCACAGGGAGGATGGGGAGGTTAAACCAGGTACAACGGACCAGGGGAGAGCAGCAGAGACACAGGAGGGAGCCCGGCAGAGCAATGGGGGAGGGAGTGAACCCCACAGCCCCGTTTGGGGAGGACGAAATGTTTTCATTCCACCCCGTCACTCGGATGCGGACATCGTAGGACGGCCATATTCTCCCAAAGGGAAATCAGGACACCCCTGCCCCCAGCCTGTCCCCCCCCCCCCCCCCCCCGGTGCAGGGCCACCTGAGCCCTCCCTGCCTCCCACCCACGCAGGGCCAGACTGAGGTCCCCCCCCCCCCACTGGCGCCCGGGGCTTGCCTCAGCCCCTGCATCACTGCCTGTGACCCACTCCCCCCATGCACGGGGCTGGTCCATGACACCCTGCTGCCCACATGGGGGGCTGGTCTTTCAAGCCCTCTCTGGCCCGCTGCCCTCCCTTGACTCCCTTCCTCCCCCTGACCTGCTTCCCCCCCATGCGCGGGGCTGGTCCGCCAAGCCCACCCAGCAGCCCTCTCCCCAGCCTGCACGTGGGGCTGGTCTGAGCCCCCCTCATCTGCCTCCGTGTGCAGGGCTGGTCCTTTGAGTCCCCCTGCCCAAGGCTGCCCATTGAAGCCAAAGGCTTTGGAAGCCTCATAAAGGGTCTTGCCATGGGGCGCGCCCCTCACGGCTGGTCTGGCGCCCCCTCCTGGTCACTCCGGGGATTGGCTCCTGTGGTAGACACCCCTGTCCGCAGTCCGCATGCTCTCCCTGGGCCTCGCTCTTTGGTCTGCGGCTCCCCTCTTGCTCCGGGACTCTCAGCATCTCCTTGGTGACTTAGCCCTGCCGCTCGGTCACTCAGCGTGACCTTCCTGAGACAGTCTAGTCTTCCCGTTCACCGCCGCAGGTCTACGCCCCACCCTCGACTGCCCACCCTCTTCTCTGGGGTCCAGTCCAGGGACCCTCCGCTCGGCAGTTCTGAACTTTCCTCTCGCCACCCTCACTGCTCCCTCCCTGGATGCTGCTTGTGCTTCTGGTCCCCCCGCCCTTTCTCTGGGCGTATCAGATAATTGGCCTCCCTGGCCACCTGAACCCCTCTCAGTCCTGGGGGGGGCGGGGCGTGGACACCCCATCACAGGACTATCCATACTGAGCCATAACAGTTCATGGGAACAGAGTCTGGAAAGGATTTCCCATGTCACGTTTCAAGGCTTAAGCCAATCCGTCAGGGATCAGGAGGAGACCCGGCTGCTTTAGAGGCAAAGCTTTTGTCTAGACACGGGGCCTATGACTGAGTTGAAGACGCTGGGGTGAAAATGTCGATCAGCAATTTAGAATTCATTGGATTAGCCTGGGAGTCACTGATTTTTGCTGCTGTGCTAGTGGATTGTCCTGCTGCCATGTCTTTACTCTGAACGCAGTGGGGCGAATTTCTGGCTGAGGTCACCAAGTGTACAAAGTTCCTATTAGATTACACCTAATCCATTTGTATGCAAAAGTCGCGTGGCGCTTGGCATTGCAAATGTTGTGCCCCTTATATGCGGTGTGCGTGTCCCTAGCTAAGGGGTCTGTTATCCCCTTTGTGTGTCCATGGAGCAGCCATTGGCACAAAACCCCTAAGAATGCATATACCTAGGGGAGGACAGATCCCATGCTTAGCAGGGCCTGGTTTTGGGCAGGTTTTCTGGGGCAGTTTCCTACTTTTATACCTAAACTGAAGATTATGCCAAACTCACCAGCACTATATAGTTGTCACCTGCCATCGGCAAGACTGCTAAAAATAACAAGAAAGCTGTCACAGACTGCCCGGGGCGATGCTCTGGCGCTGCTCCCCATGAAGCCAGTCAGGACTCCGGGGGGGGGGGGGGGGAGCTTCCTCTCCGTACCCAGCCTGTCTCCAAGGCTAGGAGCTTCACAGGTTACAGCTTCCACCTTCTTTGGTCTGACCTTGGAGCATTCAGCACCTTCTGCCCCTCCGTGTGCTTCCCCCAGTGAGCCGCCCAGGCAGGGTCCCGGGGAAGCCCGTGGGTCTGCACCCCAACTCCACAGTCAGAGGTGACTCTCAGCCAGCCAGTAAAACAGAGGTTTGTTAGATGACATTTGATCTAAGACAGAGCCGGTAGGTACAGCGAACTGGACCCCTCCGCTGGGTCCATTTTGGGGGCCAGACAGCTAGGCCAGCTTGCCTGTGGCTCTCTCCTCTTCCCAGCCAGACCCAGACTGAAACCCACTCTCCAGCCCCTCCTCCCCTTTTCCCTTTGTCTCTTTTCCCAGCTAGGTGAAGATCACCTGACCTCCCTCCAACAGGTTCAGCAGACCTCTTTGTAGGGACAGGGCATCGGCTGCTTGTTTACACTGTCTCTCTGCTTTGCATCAACCACATATCCTTATCCCTCCACGTAGACATTCAAGAAATAAATAGGGGAAACTGAGGCACCCACACAGTATTCCCACTCTGTCACAAAAGCAACTAATGTGTGAGATGTAAAATACAGCCCAGTTCCTGCTGTGCCGGGAATGAGCTGCAGGTGTTCCTTGGGACACTGGGCAGGGAGGCATTGTCAGAGATCCCCTGGTTCAAAACCCCACTAAGAAGGTGATGCAGGGAGTCGTGGGAGGTTGTAGAACCTATGTCGCTGGAGGGTTTTGAAGAACAAGTGGGACAAACGGCTGTCAGGGATGGTTGGGATAATATTCAGTCCTGCCGTGAGTGCAGGGACTGGACCGATGACCTCTGGAGGTCCCTTCCCCTGCTATGGGGGAGGGCAGATTATTCCACACGTGTCTGCTGCGGAGTTTTTCCATCTCCATTCGAAGCAGCTGGTACTGCCACTCTCAGAGACAGAGCCCTGGGCTAGGTGAACGATTCCTGTGCACCACCACTCCTCTGACTGTGACGCCTTTGTTCAGGCCGCCCCGCTGCCCGGGAGACAGAACTGAACCATCCCTCGGGCCTTGTCTGCACTGGGATGTTAGCCACCTAGCGCGGACACGATTTCCACCAGGAGGCGTCGCACCGGAGTAAACCGTCTGTCTGCTAGACCTCTGCACCGTTGGCTAAAGTCTCAGTGTAAACATGGCCTTGAGCTCATTTAGTGTCCGATCCAAGAGAGCTGAAGAAGCCCGGGATATCAATGGGAGCTGGATTCGGTTTTAAAGTCCGCTTTGCACCGTCCCTCCCTGCATGTGTAAAATTCCAGCCACCGTCCCCCCGTTCCTTCCGAGCCGGCGCCATACCCAGCCAGCTCGCTTCCCAAGCCAATCAATAATAAGCTATTTAAACAGTGCTGTGTTGGGGGTAATAGCATTAGAGAGACTGGCGGGGAATTAGGAAAACAACACCCGGCTTTATTAAGAAGCTTAATTCAATTACACTGGCAGGAGAGTTTAAGCTTAGTTCCTTGATCTCCACCCCCCATCGCTCTCCCCAGAGGATCCGGGGTGACAACAAGGAACCCAGCGAGAGAAGTCGCTGGAGCAGAGAAATCTCTCTGGGGCTATTTCCAGAGTGGACGGACGCTGTGCGGCTGTGGCCAGGCCGAGACGTGTTTCTTGAATGGTGCACAGGGGTGTGGGTGAGACAAGTGTGAGTAACGTCTGGGGAACAGGATCTGCCTCAACCACAGGGCTGCAAACTAAACCCTCCGCAGCATCCCTGTGCGCGCGCTCCACGAGGAGCAAGCTCGGCAGGGTCTTTCCACACCATTCAAAGTGACCGTGTACGGTCAGCATGTGCCGCACGAGCAGTGGGTCACTCAGTGCCCTGGACTGACCTTCCTGTGCATCCTCATAGCAAAAGCGGAGTACGTAAAACGGGGCCGTCCCTAGGAGGGGGCGGGGCCCGGGACAAACTCCTGCTACTCTCCTTGCTGTCTGGACTTTCTAGCCGTAATAACCGTAATAGCCGTGATAACCGTGATAACCGTAATAACCGTAATAGCCGTGATAACCGTGATAACCGTAATAGCCGTGATAACCGTGATAACTGTGATAACCGTGATAACCGTAATAACCGTGATAACCGTGATAACCATGATAACCGTAATAACCGTAATAGCCGTGATAACCGTGATAACCGTGATAACCGTAATAGCCGTGATAACCGTGATAACCGTGATAACCGTAATAGCCGTGATAACCGTGATAACCGTGGCCTCACCAGAGCTTTCACCTGCCTGGCTATGTCAGGGAGGGGTGCGATTTTTTCACACCCCTCGCTGACATCATTATGCCAGCAAAGCTTTTAAGTGTAGACCAGGCCTCTTGCTATGTGTCTGTCCAGCGCCTAACGCAACGGGGCCCCCGATTCCAGCCCTGGCCTCGCAGGCCTCTGCATGAGACTCGAACACAAATGCAAATAGCAATAAAGTTGTTTTTTTTCTGGATTTGCCCTGCTGTGTGGCTGGGACCAGGATCTGATCCTTTGTTTCCTTAAAGCCTCCATCTCCTGCGGCGTATCCCACACCTGACGACGCAGCAACCCACAATTTATTCTGTGCTGGCTGGTTATGCTGCTGCTGCCCCAGCGCTAGCTGTGGGGAGGAATATGTGGCAGGTGTGACTTTGTCCGAGTAACGCATAGGGCAGAAGGGCGGGGGGGGGGGGGGAGCATTTGGGCCTAGCAAGTTGCAGTGTTGTCTACAATGCGTCAGCTCATCTTTTAAAAAGACCTGCTCCTCCTGTGTGTTAGGCCGAACTGCAGAGGAGGACGTCTGGGAGCAAACTGGAGTTGCAATAAACCAAGCTTTGGCTTGCAAGCAAACAAGCAGCAAAGGAGAAACACAGAGTATAGGCCTTGCCACCGGGGGTCCCCCAGCCCCATGCTAAGATTGGACCCTTTAAGAACAGTCCCGCTGGGACTTGTAGTTCCACCCAGGGCTGCAGCGACCCCTACTGACCAGGGGAGGTGCTGTTTGAGCATGGGAGGGCGGAAGGGACTGTATCCAGACCACAAGAGGGGGAACGGTCTTTGAAACCTTCAGGTGTGCGTGAGTTCCTCTGAGGGGGAAACTGAGGCTGGAATGTTGCCCTACTGAGAGGTGGGGACCGTAACAGCATCCAGCATGAGGCTTCTAATCTTGTGGGGGCAGGGACTCTGGATTGGGACAGCGCCCAGTACGATGCAACCCGTCGTGACTGGGTGGTCTCCGAGCGCTAGTGTGGTCTAAATAATATTTCCACCGAATCAGCGGAATGATAATAAACAGCAGCTCTTATCTAGCACTTTTCAACCCTCTTCTATTCTGCGTAGGTTCTTATCCCTCTCATCACTGGAGGATCTGTGTCCCAGACTCCTGTCCCTGAGTAGCTGAACTTGAAAGGAGAGGGATTTAGTAAATGGATGTTCTTTAGATCCCAGTGGGAAAATTGGAACCGGTCTGGATAAAGAAGAAAACAAAATAAGAGGAGCCATTAGCTGTGAAGGGCAAAGGCTGCACATTTCCCGCAGTGGCTGGGTACGTCAGCAGAAGGAGCCAAGTAAAAGCTTAGAAGTGCTCGAAGGGCATTTTCAACCCACAACAAGAGTCCCGAAGGAGGGGCGCTTTTTCACCACTCTGGAGTGACAACACAGCTGTGTATTGCCGGACCGCACCCAATGGCCAACTCAGGTGCTCCTCAAATCTTAAAAGACGGACGGATTTCGAATGGGTTCCTCACAGGGACGAAAGCGTCAGGAGATCAAGGGAAAACGCATAGAGGACCCCACAAAGTCTACCAGGAACAATAGATGCGCACAAATCCAGTGGAAAAGCTCCCGTCCAAACGCGAAGACTAAACGGGGCAGACACAGGGATAGTGTGGCATAAAGTCCACGGAAGAGCACACCGAAACGTTGCAAAAATCACAGTGAATGTGTGGCAAGCCGCTGGGGAATGGAGAAACGCGCCCACTGACGGCGTTCAGAGCAGCCCGGTACAATGATTGATGTCCCGACTGTCACAGGGGAGCAGGACCAATCTTCTGGGTCAGAGTAAGTGCACCCGGGACCAGAAAGGCCTCTCAAAGGCCAGGAAGAGGAGGCGTGATCAGGGCAGGCTGTGCAGGGGAGAGGAATTGCAGAGGCATGGAGCTCCCTGGTGAGGAGTCCCTGGAACGAGGGGTCGGGGCTCAGAGAGGTAGCTCTGGGGCCGGTGTTCTGGAAGGGGAACAGAGCTAGCTGCAGGAGAACCTGCAGTGAGAAGGGAGCTGGCTGGCACAGGGATACTGCACAAAGCAGGGTTACCGGAGCCCCCTGCTTATGTTTGGACAAATAACCTACTTAAAGGCGACTAGGCATGGCCGTGAGCTCTTCTTGAGCTGCGGAGAACATAAGAGCTGCCATATTGGGTCAGGGCAATGGTCCATCTAGCCTTAGTATCCTATCTTCCGACAGTCACAGTGCCAGAACGTCCTGGAGAGTGCATTGAACACAGCAGTTTGGGAGAGACTCACCCTGTTTCCCCTCCTAGCTTCTTGCAGAGAGAGGTTTTGGGTCACCCTGAGATGGGCTTCCGTCCCTGACCGCCTTGCTGATGTCCATTGACAGACCTATCCTCCAGGAACTTATCCACTTCTCTTTTTAACCCAGGTATACTTTTGGCCATCACAACATCCCAAGGCAATGAGTTCCACAGGTTAACCGGGTGATGTGTGGAAAAAATACCTTCTCTTGTTTGTATTCAACCTGCTGCCTCTTAATTTTGTCCTAGTTTTTGTATGGTGGGAAAGAGTAAATAGCACGTTTCTATTCACTTTTTCCACACTGTACATCATTTTTTTTTAAAGCTGAACGACCCTAATCGTTTTAGTCTCTCCTCATATGGAAGCCGCTCTGTACCCTTGATCATCTTTGTTGCCCTTCTCTGAACCTTTTCTGGTTTCATTATATCCTTCTGGAGATGGGCCACCAGAACTGGACACGGTACTCAAGGCGTGGGAGCAGTAAGGACGGACAGAGTGGCCTTGCGATATTTTTCTGTCTGATTCTCTGCCCCTTTCCTCCTGGTTCCGAACAGGCTGTTGGCTTTTTTTTGCCTGCCGCTGCACCTCGAGCAGCTGTTTGCGGAGAACTCTCCACGGTGACGCCAAGATCGCTTTCGTGAATGGTGACCGCTCATTGACCCCCGTCACTGCGGGTCTGTCGCTGGGATTGTTGTCTCCAATCCACCTATCTTTGCATTCTCAGTGCCGAGAAGCCCTGCCGCGCACAGGCCAGGAGAATGCCGGCAGGTTGATTGGCCCCGGTACAAGGGGAGAGCAAAGTGGATCTTTGGTGCCCTGGAAAGAGGGAATGAAGTGCGGCTCTCAAGGGATGGTCACCCTGCAATTAAAAACCCACCGCTGGCCGGTGCCAGCTGACTTGTGCTGGCTCGGGCGAAGGGGCTGGTTAATTGCAGTGTAGACGTTCCAGCTCAGGCTGCAGCCGGGGATCTGGGACCCTCCCACCTTGCGGGGTCCAGTTTGAGCCCAAACACCTCCCCCCGCAATAACACAGCTCCTTAGCCCGAGGCTCGCAAGCCCGAGTCAGCTGGCACGGGCCAGCCGCGGGTGTCTAATCGCAGCGTGCCCCCCCCCCCCCCGAGTCACCATTTCTAGTCGGGGATGGTGGTTTCCAATCTGGCGTGGGTCAGGCGGAGCCGGCGTGGGTCAGGCGGAGCCGGCGTGATGCCGATTTTGGAAGCCGCCTGGCGCTAGCCAAGCAGAAAGGGGAGGCCTAGAAAAGCATTTCCATGCTGGGTAGTTAGTTTTTGCCCAGCTAACATGGCTCAGCCCTGAATGAGCCATAAAGTCTGTGTGTTCGTGCTGTCGGAAAGCGCCGTTCGAAAGGGCTCAGCTGCAGTAGCCAAGGGTGAGATCCAAACAGCTCCAAGCTCTCGGCCCGGCTGCAGAGGGGTCTTTCGAAAGCAGCTGTCACGGCAGCATCAAAGCCCGGTGCAAGGAGTAGACTGCACAGCCCCGCAGTGGGGGGTCCCCTGGCAAAGACCGGGGAGCAGAGGGAGCGCAACCACGGCTGGTTCTTACATGGGCCGTGCGAGGGGAAGGGCTCCTGGCTCACTCTTCTCGCACTCCAGTGGTGCAAAAGAGACTTAACACTACCCTGACTGGCCAGTCCTGGCCTGGGGCAATGTCTGGCTGATTGAGAGCTGGCATAGCTGCTCCGTGCCATCCCCGCTCCTCCGCCCAGCATGTAGCACTCTGCTGAAAATCTGCCCAAGGGATAAAGTCAACACTTTCCACGCCACCCTGCTTGCAGCTCCCATTGGCTTTAGCTGGAGGGGTGAGTTGTCAGCAGCTTCGCACACCAGGCCCTGGGGCCACCCAAACAAGCAGGCATACAAAATGAGTGGCAGCTTTTGAAACTCGTGAGCAAAGTGACTTGCCCATGGCTGAGGCCAAGTCAGTGGCGGAGTTGGGATCAGAATTTGGGAATTTCCAGTGGCCAGCGCCATGCTCAGATCATTAGACCCTGCCTAGCGTCACGTCGAGGGAGCAGTGAGTCAGCCAGAAGATCGGGCTGATTGCCAAGAGAAAGGGGGAAAACTAAACTCTTCTATGACGGAGGTTTAATAAACCCTCTGGCAGTACTGGAAAGGAACATCTGCCTGAGACGTGTCTGTTAATCCCGCTCGCTGTGGTAGCGAGTGGATTAAGGGATCTGACGCCGGTGAGTTTTGAAATCATAATAATGCAAAAGAAGAGAGGACAGCGCGGTGACATTTCATAACCCGATTCTGCAACGGATGCAGGAAGCAAACAGATTGATCTCCAGCAGGAGGCAGCGAGTGTGTGTGTGTGTGTGTATGTGTGTGTGCGTGTGATGTTTATACAGCTTAATCCACACTGCCCCGCTCCCCCCAGAACTGCACAATAGCTGAGCGACCTGTTCTGTGCTACATCAGTGACTTTCAACCTCCTTTGAGTGACAGGTGCCAGTCAAGCATCTTACCAGCACCCTTCCATCCCCACTGGCTGCGCAGTTTGGTTGCCTTGCCTTGGGCCCTGCTGGGGTAGGCGGGGTAACATGCTTCGTTCTTTCTCCTTGGGTCGGCTTCTTCGACAGCTGGGCAATGAAAACAAACTCCAGTCTTCGACTTGGAATCGGGGCTTATCCCAGAGAAATACGACAGAGCAGCCGCCCAGGAAAAACAGCGCCCCCCTGTGGAGAGCCCCAAACAGTGAGAAGCGTGGAGTCATTTCTGGCGATCACTGAGGCAATGAGTCATTATTTGATCTGGTTTCTTCTGAGCTCCTATACTCCCTCCGCACCTGGGCACAATCAGGCCAGTTTTTAATGCCTCCGAAGAATTTGTTTCTCTGTTGGATGAATTCATAGCAATCACTGAAGAAAGAAATGCATCTCGCATGTTTTCCTTTGATTCTCTTGCAATTTACCTGGCTCTAAAAGCACCAACCGCGTCTCAATGCGAGTGTCTACAGGCATGAATGGCCTCTTCTCCCTGCCACTTCCTCAAGTGCCTCTTTCATAAAGAGAAAACTCTAATTGCTTTATTACTAAATTGGAGGAGGGAGGGGAAACAGATCCGAACTAGTTTAGTCTCCTGGATGAAAACATCTCGGGGAAGTTGTCGTTTCTTTGCGCTCTGCCATATGGTTTCATTTTCCGTACATCTGTACAACCAAAAATCGAATCAGGGGCATTTTCACGCATGGCGGCTCAGCGAAGAAGCTGAGCAGAATGATAACACTCAGCTGCCGCTGAGAGGGACAAAGCTCGCTGTATCTTTCTCCCTCCATGCTCTGTGCTGGGCGGAAGACAGGGCCAGGCTAGCTGGCCAGTTCAACACGTCTGAGCCATTCCAAGTTTCTTTTCCCATGAATTGCACCATCAGCCGAACTGCCGAGGGAGAAAGACAACAACTAGCCCCTTCCCCTCCTCCTGTGGGCGTCTGCCTCAGCTCCACCTGCATCCCCGCCCCCTCATTGCACTCCTTAGGACCGTACCAGGATAGTTTGCCCTTTAGCTGGAGAGTGTGGGGCTAAGCCGGCCCTGATTGCATGAGGGGGGAATCAAGGGATCCCAGGCCAAAGGTGGGGGGAGAGAAGCTGAGACTGCAGAGAGCCGGAGAAGGCTCTCCAAGCAGCAGGGCCTGGGGGAGACCCTGCCCAAGAAGCAGGAGAGAGACAGACAGACCCTCAGGGAGGAGGGAGCTGTACCCAGCTGAACCTGGAGTGAAAACTGTGTACATTTGTGTTTTGTGTTGAAAGGCTGCTGGGAGCCAGGGACTGACCTTGGGCTCGGAGGGCCCCTGGCCTCCTGAGGAGTGAAAAAATGGGATCCCTTCGGGGGGTTGTTTGATGAACTTGGTGAACTATGAGCCCTTCAAGGGCCCCCAAAGAGATGGGATGGCCACAGAGGCAGGGTGCTGTAGAGCAACCTCCATCCACGAGGGGGTACTCGAGAGGCGACACCACAGCTCCGCCAGTGCATCTGAGATGTTGACGCCTACGCTCTAGGGGACAATGCTGCCCTGGCCAGGCAGAGGGACTGGAGAATCCAATAGGGCTTTTCCTGTCGTTTAGCTCTGACCTGAAACATTCCCTTTGGCCTGACTAGGGCCTCTCTTGACTCCTGGCTGGGAGCCCTATTCCATTTGGGGGAGCTCTGTGATGGGGTGCTTGGGGGATCCCATTCATTTTAGCTTTAGTCTCAGGCAGGATTTGAACTTGGGCTCCCAGGGAGTGATTTGTTGTTACTGTTCATGCAAGTTTCACCAGCCATTCATGTCTTGTCATTGTGATGATGCCGGCGGGCTAGGTTAGAACCAGAGAGACTGGAGAAATGCATCCTGCCGGCTCCGAGCATTGTACTAGGATGGAGTCCAAATTTGCCACCCAGCTCCCTTGACAAGCACCCTATAGAAATAAACTTTGCCCAAGTGCAGTATATCTGTAATATGTTCACTTGCAGTACATTATTCAGTCACTAGGGGTCTCTGTGTACAAAGCTTCCGGGAGGGTGTGGTTCTTGGTAAACAACACAGACAAAGCTGGAACTCAAGCTGTGTAGAAGCTTGTTTGCTTGTGGCTATAGTTTGTAGCTGTTTGAGTTGGACAGTTATTCTGTAGGTCATGACAACATCAAGAGCTCAGGTACCAGCTGCGACAGGCCAATCTGAGCCGGAAGGGATTGTATTATGTTCTATTCTGTATAGGTTCTTATACCACACTTGTCACTGGTAACTGAGTGCCTTCCAGTAGGGCATTAAATAACGTGACCAACATCTGTCTCGTGTTGGTTCTCTTTGTTCTCTTACACTTCCCCCTGAGGAGAGGATATGTGGTGGAGCGTGGAGGATCACGTTTTGGAATTTGTTATTATATATACACATGTGGCACAAGGTCTGTGTTAGAGAAGGGAGTTCAAAGAAATTTGCCTTGCACTTGGGGAGAAAGGAGGGGAGGTTTGGGATGGTCTTTAGTTCCTGGGGGAGTTCACTCTGCTTGGGATAGCCACTGACAGAGGTGAAAGTAAGCCGGTAGGTCCCGGTACGGTGTACCGGGGCGGATCAGCTTCCCCGGGTGCAATGTAAAGGGCCCGGGGCTCCCGGGCCCACTGCTACCCCGGCGGGGGAATGGGAGAGCGGGAGGAGGCACTTACCGGTACTGGGCGGTCCGGGGCTGGCTCTGCCCCCCCAGCCCCGCCCCTTCTGCCCGAGGCCCTGCCCCTTCCCGGGGCCAGAGCTGGCCCCAGCTTTATCCTGTTATGCCAGAGGAGCGGGGCTATTGACCACCTTCCTCAGCATGGAGCTTTCTGCTGCTGTAGAGACTCTGGGCCCAGGCCACAGACCAGGTGAGGAGAAGACCCGAGACCGCGGTTCGCTCTTCTCTGGGAAGCCGGCACAGAGCGCAGAGGGCAGGTGTGATGTGCGGGCGGGAGCCTGTGGTGCTGACGAGACACGTTTCAGTGCTGCGGTCGTTGTGCCCTGGTCTGGGGCGTGGCTGTAGTCCGGCCAAGAGGTGATGAAGGAGTGACTCACCCCAGGGACCGCACACCTACGCGGAGTTTAAACCCCCAGCTCTGCACTTCGTACCAAACAGGACAGGACAGGCCAAGAACATCCTGCTGTGCTAAGAGCCAAAATGCAAACACGGTCGGGCTTCCCTCTGCCAAAGGCCAAGGGTGTGCTGACCCAGAGAGTGGATAACAGCCTAACACTGCTACCAACTAATGGAGTTACTCTTTTAACTCAAGTAATGGAGGTCTGTGGGGCGGTGCCAATGGTCCTTCCAAGCTTGCTGATGACCTATGGTGCTGGGTCTTTACATTTCTTCATCTAGGCTCCCATGTAGTGTCCATCACCATGGTTTCTGGAGGCCTGTGTTGATGGCGGCTGTAGACCTGCCTAAGCTACATAGACAGACAAACAGACAGAGCTAATGCAGATCTGCAAACTTTGCTTTTCTGTTGTGTAAACCCATCTCCTCTCCCAAATTTATAAACAAACGAGACTAGCTAGATGCTATTCTGTGTGGACGGGATCTATTGATCTGTGGCCTCTCGTCATTAGAGCATCTGAGCACCTTGTGTTTTTTAATGTGTTTAACCTCAGAACCCCCTTGTGAGGCAGTGCAAGCCTCCTCATTGTACACATGGGGAAACTGAGGCGTAGAATGCCTGGGAGACTTTTCCAGGGTCACACAGGAAGTCTGTGGAAGAGCAGAGACTTGAACCCAGTTCTCTCAAGTCCCAAACTACTGGCTCATCCATTTTGTTATTCGCCCAAACCCTGTAGAGGCCACATCCGCTGCACCAACTTCATCCTGGGGGAAGCACTGGTGACATCAAAGGAGATTCAGCAGAGATTCCGCTATTGCTGCTGTTCCCTTCGCTGGAGAGGGGAAAAAACCAGTCTGCTCCTTTTTCCAGTTTCTTCACACCCCTTGGATTTTTCTCTCCTCTCCCCTCAGCCCCATGCGCCTCTATTTTCAGTTCTCCTCTTCTTCTTTTGCACAATCCCTCAGTCTCCACTTCTCGCTCAAGTTTTTTCATGGGATATTTCTCCTCCGTTCCCGACTCTCAAGGCCCCTTCTAACTGGAACATCAACCCAGTAATGTTCAAGTTCACATCACAGGGCTGAGCCCAGGGCACCTGGGTGGGTGTGAACAGCTGCAGGAATGGTCTGTACCATCCCCAACCCCAAATCTATAATGGATAGGAAGAAGTACAGGGCAGAATAAATACCAACATCATCCCAAAGAGCGTCTCTGGGTGGCCACCTACTAGAAAGCCAGGATATTTCCAACAGTGGAAGAAATCACCCCCTTCTTTTTTTGATGGCCCTCCACTGTTCCCAATTTCCGATCCCCCAGGTCAGCTGGCGTTCCTCACACTGCCTCGTGGACAGTGTGACAATCAACAGACGGTGCCTTCCGCTGCCAAACGACCTCTCCGTGTGAAGCCAAAGGCAGGGGCTTGCAGCCAGAGAAGGGAACAGTCGGTACAGAGCTGAAGAGTCCTGAAAGGAGACGAACCCAGAGGAACGGAGAGACCTGCCCTTTGAACATGAAACAGAGAGCAACAAACTAATCCCTTGAGGGCTTAATGCATGGAAAATGTCTGCTCTGCATTAGCTCTGGAGGGAAGCGGGATGATCCGGGTCTGGGATGGAAGCTCCATAACACCGGAGCAGAGGCCAGAGTCTTGTGAGGGGGCGGAGCGCAGGAAAAGCAACTCTTAAAGTAAATGGTGAAGGAGATTTTCAAGGATCCAGAGCAGCAGTCGGCCTGGAAAACACTGAGACCCAGCCTCCGGCATAGGGCAGGCCCGGTGCATGTGTCTCTGGGAGGAAGGTTACAGGGAAAGGGACTGTCACGGAGTCACCGGGCGCTGCTCTGGAACTGCTCCCTACAAAGCCAGCCAGGACTCTGGGGGAGCAGACTGTCTCCAGGGCAAAAAGCTTCCTGGGTCTGACCTCGGAGCATTCAGCATCCCCTTCCTCACCATGCGCTTCCCACAGTGAGTCGGCCCGGGCGGGGTCCTGGGGAAGCCAGAGGGCCCTGCTCCCCAACTCCACAGTCAGACGTGACTCTCAGCCAGCCAGTAAAACAGAGGGTGTATTAGGCACAACAGGAACATGCTCTAAAACAGGGCTTGTAGGTACAGAGAACAGGACCCCCTCAGCCTGACACTCCAGCCTGGGAGTACGGGGTCCCGCGGCTCACCCTGCTCAGCCCGGTGCCCCAAGCCAGGAGCATGGGGCCACTGGCACTACTCCCCTGGCCTGAGCTTGCGGGCTGGATAAAAATGGCCAGCATGCCACATATGGCCCGCGGGCTGTAGCTTTCCCGCCTCTGGTCTAAGCACCAATACCCCTGCAATCTGAGGATCTCTGGACACCCTACAACTGACCAGCGAGGTCTTTCAGAACGGCACAGCCAAGCGCAGCACAGTATTCTGTGTGTGGATTGCAATGAGAACACTCGGGGAAGTGAGCACAGTAAATAGCACACACACACAGACCTGCCGACTGGAAAACCATCTGTGGTTTGAACTGAGTGATGCACAAGTACCTTGTAGCACTTCAGTGCTGCGCTTAGAATGACTTTGAGCTGCTCATTGACATTCACCACCATCCTTGGAAATTAACTTTTGAAATGCAGCCAGTCCAGTCACTATGGACATAACCGGCGTGTGTTACTAAGTGACCGACTGCATTCCATTGGAAAGTAATTGCACATGCACCGCATGCATCTTTATTTCTTCTTTTTTGGTCACAGAGCATTTTTAATCCATTTGCGTGCTGTAAGGATTAAATAGCGTATTAGAACGTCTGTGTGCATGTCTCTAAAAGCGATTGATTCGATGGTGGATAGCTAATAGTTACCACATACATGAGAGGAGAAATGTTCAAAATCACAGGTAGATTTTATTACAATGTGACACCAAAGGTTCGGATTTTTAAATATTGGTATCTTATCTGTTTAATAAGAAATAAGGCAGATGTTCTTACTAGTGAGGCTAATTAACTATTCTCAGGTTCAGGCTAGTCATGGATGAAAATATGCTGATACAGTTTGATTGTGACGCAAAGATTGGTGTAGTGGTCAATTAAGACAAGGACAAATCACTGATACTGAGTGATCTGGACCAGCAGGCAACCGGCGTGCAAAAAGGATGTGGAAAAATTGGAAAGAGTCCAGAGAAGGGCAACAAAAATGATTAGGGGGATGGAGCGCATGACTTATGAGGAGAGGCTGAGGGAGGTGGGCTTATTTGGTCTGCAGAAGAGAAGAGTGAGGGGAGATTTGATAGCTGCTTTCAAGTACCTGAAAGGGGGTTCCAAAGAAGATGGATCTAGACTGTTCTCAGTGATACCAGATGACCGAACAAGGAGTAATGGTCTCAAGTTGCAGTTGGGGAGGTTTAGATTGGATATTAGGAAAAACTTTTTCACTAGGAGGGTGGTGAAACACTGGAATGGGTTCCCTAGGGAGGTGGTAGAATCACCTTCCTTAGAGGTTTTTAAGGTCAGGCTTGATAAAGCCCTGGCTGGAATGATCTAGTTGGGGATTGGTCCTGCTTTGAGCAGGGGGATGGACTAGATGACCTCCAGAGGTCCCTTCCAACCCTAATATTCTATGATTCTATGATTAGGCAAATTCACTCAGGTCCTAGCAGCTACCAAGAGGTATCCCATCTGGGGAGACTCTCATAAACTAGTTCAGACTGGATTCTCCAGTGAACCACAGACAAAGGCCTTTTGGATAAGACGCCTGAGTTTAAATTGACTCAGGACCTTGTGTCTGAGGCAACAAACGGCCAGAACCTACTGTCTAAGGTTTCCAGGAAGAACTGGAAGGACTTTGAGCTGCAGATCTCCAGAAGACTGACGGGTGATCTCTGGTCAGCTCCTAGCCTGTGTATATGAACGTTCATTGTTTTTAACATATCTTCTCAGTAATGCTCTTGCTTTTAGAATAAGCGTGCTTGCTTAGAAAGGGCTGGGTGGCCACTGGGAACTGCTGATAATTATGCTGCCCAAAGTCACTGGGCTCCATGCAGGAATCTCTGGCCCGTTCTGTGATCTTCAAATCTGTTCATAGATCCCAAGGCCAGAAGGGGCCACTGCGGTCATCTAGTCAGACCCCCTGGACAAGACAGGCAAGAGACCTGCCCCACAGTAATTCCCAGAGCAGAGCTTTCAGAAAAACCGCTGATCTTGAGTTAAAAACTGTCACTGATGGAGGATCCACCATCACCCTATGAGTTGGGGGAGGGGCAGTGGGTGTAATAGGCCAGGGGAGGCTGAGCCTCCCCTAATACAAGCCGTGTCCCCCTCACTCCATTCAGAGGCTTCGCCCTCTGAAGCCAGTGGGAGCTCAGCTCGGGACAGCAGCCAGGAGCTTGGCCAGCTGGCAGCCTGGGGCTCGGGTCAGCCGGCAGCCCGTGACTCAGGGCAGCTGTGGGGGGCGGGCTGATGCATTCAGGGTGGTTTGGCTGGGAGGGGGCTCTGGCCACGGCGGGGGAAGCTCTCAGGCCTCTGGTGGGCAACAGAGGATGGAAGGGGCGGGACCAGGGGGCTTTGAGGTTCATGTACCACCCATGGGTGCCTCTATTTGCACATCCCGTCTTTAAGCGTGATCACTCCACCGTTTGGTGTCACATCCCCCGGCTCTGTGGTGCAGACGCAGTACATGGCTGCTGCTTTCGGGAAAAGCCTCTTGTCTTTTCCGGGAATGTGTGATACGTGAGCGGGACGTTTCATTGAGTGAGTGTGACCCAGCCGGCTGGACTCTCTCGACACACACGTCAGATCTGACTGTGGGATATGATCTAGCTGGGTTATTAGAGACTATACTGGGCTATATAGTATCCAGGGTTATCTGTATGTGACACTTCGTTATAGGGGTCATTACACATGCATATATCATTGGAAGAAGCCATTTATACACACACAGAGGGGGGATATTTACATAGGCAGTGAGGGGGGGTTGTTAGTGCTTAAAGTAGTCTGAAAAAAGTTGGGGGTCTGTTATCACACACACCCCCTGCCCAGCAATTAATTCTGCCCCCCAAATTAATCCCGTTCCCCTCTGCCCCGCCCCCCACCAATTCTGCAACTGCTGCATGAAATCAGGCCTTGTTTGGTTTTTTTGGTTGTCAAGGTTACCAACAGTCACACAGAAGCCCTTGTGCCCGGCCGCCTGTCCCCCAGGCAGCGACATGGGGCAGTGCTGTAGCCCGTCCATGCTGCGCACCCCACCCACCTCTCTTTGAGGGCAGCTGTTGTGTGGGGCACCGTCCCCCCGGGCCGGCCAGTGTCCGTCTGATGGGTGAATCCCGGTGCCAAGAATCCACGTTCCATGTGGGACAGGCCTGGCGCCTGATGGGACCAATCCACCCCCTCACCGCGGTGACCCCGGCACAGATCTGGCATCTGATGGGACCAACCAACCCCCCGGCCGCGGGTCCCTCGGCACAGACCTGGCATCTGATGGGGCCAACCCACTCCCCCCTCTGCGAGTCCAGGGATTCCAGTGCAGTGACGGCTCTCGGGGCCTCACAGGACCTGCTGCCTTTAGGACACTAGCGAGTCCCCCAGGATTTGACCCCACGCGGGATGGAGCCACAAGAGGGAGCTCTGTGCCAGGGGGGGGTCCGTCCACTTTAGCTAGGGGACTCCAAGCCACACCCAGCTTCCTCCATGCCAGGGACGGCTCCCTCCTGGACCCCCCAGTCCCTTTCCCCCTGTGCCCTACACCCTCTGTTCCTGGTTCTCTGGCTGAAATGGACAGGCCCTGGCCGGCTGGGGACATACAGAGGAGAGATCTCAGCACAGCAAGGCTGGGGCAGAGGGAACTTGGGCAGGGGCGGGAGAGAGGTCAGGCTGGCAGCCAGGGGGCAGAGGGCAAATAGATTGGGTCTGCCAGCCCGGTGAGAGGGCTGGGGAGAGGGACTGTGGTCTGCCAACCAAGGAGGTGTCCCAGGGATTGGGAGCAGCAGGGGAGGCAGGCGTCCGGCTGGGGTGCCTGGGAAGAGACAGAGGCCTTGGTCCTCCGGGTGGGAATTCAGTCGTTCTCCAGTGCATTCGTTATAATGCCCAGTGTGGGCTCCAAGACCCCAGAAGCCTGTGGAATATCCAACCTGGGAGTGGGGTGGGGCGAGAGGGCATCTGGGGAGAACCACAAGCTCAGATCACAGCATAGGGAACCCCCTGCCTTTGCTACAGACTCCACAATACAGGCTTCCCAGGAGAGCACCAGTCACAGCCCAGGGGCATTTGGGGAGAGACTCGCACTCGTGTTTGGATGATGCTGTAGGGACACAGGGTCGGTGGTGCTGGATCAAGCCCCTGGCCCGTCATCTCCTCTCCCCTCTTCTGTGTATGAAGCACCAGAGGAAGGCAAACAGAAAAAAAATCCTCTCCCATAATGCACCTGCCCCAATGTGAAATGCTGATGGGACAGGGAAGGGAAATCCCCTTCCTGATCACGCTGTGCCCCGAAGCTTGAGGGTTGATGACCCCAGCCCCACTACAGACGAGTGCAAATGTTACAGCGTCTATGTGTGATTACAGCAATTCCTGGGAGTCAGAAAATGACCCCGTTCCCTTTGCAATGTCACTAGGGCATGTGACTCCATCTTTCAACCACTCTCGGTCGTATACTCAGGCCTCACACAGGCAAAACTCCCACTGATCCCATGCCTAGCCTAAGGCTCCGTGGTGAGAGCCCATGTACAGGCTATTGTAGGAGGACATGGGAATGGGTGAGTTACTTTTTGAGTTCCAGTCGCACCCAGAGGCACCGGGTGAGATTGGGGTCCCCTAGCCCTGGGCACAGAGCAGCCACATAGTGAGAGACAGTCTCTGCCCTTAACAGCTCATGCTCTAAATAGATAAGCCAGACAACAAGTGAGAAGGAACGTACTATCATCCCCGTTGTCCAGAGGGGAAACTGAGGCACGGAGCGGGTAAGTGACTTGCCCAGGGTCTTGCAGGAAGCCTGTAGCAGAGCCAAGAACTGAACCAAGATCTTTCAAGTCCAAGTCCGGCGCTGTAACCCACAAAATGACCTCCCGTCTAGCTAGTGACCCCAGTTTAGCACCATGTCTATACACGCAGAGGACTTGGATTACAGCTACTTTGGGATCTCTAGCTTTGTATGCCTGGACTTTTCTGAGAGTCGTTGCATACGAACCCTGCGTCACATAGCTCTAATTTATTGCAGGCTCTCACGTTCCTGACAAGGGAGGAAATCGTACGGTAAGTGAACTTCAGGCTTTTCCCTTTAGCTCCAGCACTGCTGCCGGGCTGTGGATGTCACGTCTTCGGAGTGACTTTAGGGGTGAGGGAAGTGAATTCACAGCCCTGTAGAATGAAAACCGGGGCACAGCCAGACACGGGGTCTGCACAGATGGCGGCTGAACCCCAGTGAACTTGTCTCAGTCCTCCCCAGGTGGACACGTCCAGAAGAGTATTCAAAGAATTAGGACCATTTAGGGGTGTCCATTTAGGGGTGTCCATTTAGGGGTGTCCATTTAGGGGTGTCCATTGATTTCATTGGGCTGGAGCACCCATGGAAAAAAATAGCGGGTGCTCAGCACCCACCGGTAGCCCCCCAGATCAGTGCCTCCCCATAGCAGGGCAGCAACTCACCCCGCAGCACTTCCCGCTAGTCGACCAGGGAATTAGCTCATCCCAGCCTCTGGAGCGCCCTCTGCGGGCCGTAGTCCCGCTTGCACTCTGGCCCCATGTCCCTCCCTGGACCCCGGTGCCCTCTTACCGGGGGCGCTGCACCCCTGCAGTATCCCCACAGTCTCAGGGTCTCCCCTCCCCAGGGGACCCCCACCCCCTATCCCCACCTTGCCTCAGTCTAGGCAACTGCCAGTCACCACTTGCCCCCATTCCCTGGGCAGACTACAGTACCATTGTCACTCATCACAGGCAAGGGGGGTTGGCCTGCTGCCTCTGTAGCCCTGGGCTGCCCCCTGCACCCCCAGTACCCCTTTGTTGGGCCTTCCCCGAAGCCCTTCAGCCTGGGGGTTTCCAGGCCAGAGCTCCCCCAGCTCCTCTTGCCTTGCCCCAGGCCTGCTTCACTCTAGGTACCTTGTCAAGCTCCAATGAGCCTGCCAGCTTGCTCCCAGCCACAGCCCTTTCCTGGGCTGTCTTAAGTTCTTTTTCCTGGAGTGGGGCACTACACACCCCCTTCCCCCAGCTGTGGGGGAGGTAGAGGAGCGAGGGTGGGGAGGAAGAGGAGCGAGGGTGGGGAGGAAGAGGAGCGAGGGTGGGGAGGAAGAGGAGCGAGGGTGGGGCACACTCGGGAAGGGGACTCGACCTGAATTTATGGGCTAATATACTCTGGCTCACCACTGGTCGGATCAGAAGCTATTTTAGGTTCTTTCCCCAGGTCAGTAGAGAACACAGAGAGTTCAGTATCGCGAGAGGACTCTCGGGGCGTATGGCAAGGACACATCCTGAGGACAATTCCAGCTTAAGATCTTTATTAAAATAAGTGAAAGATGAATAAACGCTATAAAACACAGCATCCCAAAGAAGTAATATGGTTCTATGGTGTAACATCTGTATTGTAAAAGATGACTTACACTAGCATAGTCACCCCCTTCCCTGGAGACTGGGCAGTAGGAGACAGGACCAGCCTCATCTCTGGCATGGCCCAGGAACAGACGGTCCAGGCTTCCCAAGTTGGTAGGGATCAGGGCCAAGCGTGGAGTAGCCAGGCCGGATTGCGAAGCTGAGCAGATAGCTAGCTAGAAGACAGGGAAAAGTGACTCCTTTGCGTGGTTCTTTGTCCTCTTAGAGGGTCCCAGTACTGCCCACTGCCGGAATCGAGGCCAAATATGCACCGGGTTGGACCTCAGTGAGAGAACTGCACATCCCCGCGGAGTCTGAAAACAGACCAATGGTTTGGAACGAGGTCTTGATAGAGGCTCGGACACAGGGCTCCAATAACAAACCACCACGGCTAATCAGCATGTTGGGGAAATGAGGGGGAAGACAGTATGCTTTCTCCCCAGCTTTTCCTCTTCCTTCGGGAGGAATGACATAGATTCCAAACCCTGGGTATGGTTCCCCCTGATCAAAATAACTAATCCCATCCACAAAGAGGGAGTTTCCACTGAAGGCCTCTTTCTCCTGGATCAAAGGTAGGAAAAGCTTTCTCTCTACCACCCCCCCTTGGACTCTCTCCGTGTCTGGACAAACATGGGGCTTGATACGGGTCTGATCTTCCCACGCCTCTCTTGAGAGGCGACCGCTGCTAAGGCGCTGACACTCCGTCACCTCCAGGGGCTAGGGGATCTCAGGATTGGGCTGATCAACCCAATGGCCTGTTTCAGCTGGGACACTGCTTCCCTGGGTCGCTCAGTCCATTCCATCGAACACTCTTCGTTAGCAGTTGATGCAAAGGACTTGCAATGGAAGCAAAACGGGGGATGAAATCCCGGTGGAATCCAGTAAAACCGAAAAAGGATCTTAGTGCAGCTGGGTCACCCAGTAAGGGCAACTTACTGGGGAGACCATAGTGAAGGAAACTGAGGCAGGGACTGCTGGCAGTGTCACACTCCCTTAGCGGGGAGGGGGTGAGGCAACCACACCCCATGGCACCATGGAAGAGCCATGAGATGGTGACTTCTTTTGGTGATTGCTGACCAGTGTTGGATTCAAACTAACAGTCAAGAGGTGAAAGATTGTATCTCACTGTCAGCTGACACTTGAGCTGTTCCATGTTGTGAGATCATGTTTATAGGGACACCAGATATTCAAATGGAGGTAAATTCATAAGACATGAAACACCTGAAACTTGATTCTAGACTGGGTTTCCTCACCGTGAGCTCAAAGACAGTCCTGTCACTGTCACTGACCACTGCAAACTGTTATGTTAAATATTAAAACCCCTCATCTCACTGGCGTCAGGACATTTTGACTCATGGTTCATTTCAGAGTCATACCCAGCGTTGATTTCAGTGGATACCAGGTCACACTCCCTAACTGGCTGTCTTCTTTCTCAGCATTCATAACACTTTCAGGAGTTTGTGTCCAGAACTGAAAGATCCCAGAGAAGAGACACTGACTCTGGAGCAGATGTGCACCTGGCCGGAGTTAAAGGTAAGCCTGCAGAGTGTCGACTCCTACAGGCTTCAAAACACAAGGAACAGAAAACAACTTGCAACCAGCATTGGGAAAGTAGCGTCAGAATCTCATCTACACAGAGCCTCCAGAGATCAAAGGGAGTTCAGGCTGCCCTGTCCCTGGTAGCGAGTGACTGTTGTAGTTAAAACAGAGCCGGGGAGTTAGAAAATCCAGGTTCTCTTCCTGGCTCTGTCACAAACTCCTCATATGACCCTGACTGGGTCACGTTGCTGCTCTGTGCCTCAGTTTCCCCTTCTGGAAAAACGGGGATAACGAAGTCTGCCTCAGAGGGTTGTTGTCAGGTTAAACTCACTGATGTTTGTAAATCCTCGGCTGGCAGGTGCTCGAAATACACCACGTGATGGTCTCGTTTATTCCTGAGCGGCACAGACCTGCAGCGGGGGCAGTGCAGAGTATTGATCCTTTAGGGGTGGCTTGTTCCTCTCCCCCAGGAGTTGCCTTTGATGGCAGGGAATAGCTTTGTAAGTCCTCTTTCTCCCCTTCTCTCCTGCGCTGCAGCTGCCACGATCCAGGCATGTCGCCTCCAATCTCTGTGTGATAGCTGCTATTCCACAGTTGTTCCCAACACCCACCCACCTTTCTCTAACCTGGCTCCGTGATCAAAGGCGCCATGTGAGATGCCAGCCCAGGGACAATATTGATTTTCAAAATGATCAAGAAATCATTATTATGATAGAACCGGGGGGGAGGGGAATGTCAGGATCGGGGCTTTTAATGGGATGATCTGCCCCTTTAAGGGCTAGAGGTCCGGCCTGTACAATTAGTCCAGCTGCCCAACCTGGGATGGGAGGTGCAGGGCTGGTTAATCAGTAGAACCAGCTGGTACGGAGAGGCTGATTCTCCTATAAAGAGCAGCAGGGGGAGGGTCAGGGAGTGAAACAACCCAAGTGAAGATGAAGTGAGTGACCTCGTCAGAGGCCTGACAAGGTGGGAATGGCAGCTGGGAGTGAGGGGGCTCTCACAGGGAACCCTGAGTCTTGGGGGGGAAAGGCTTCAGGTAGGGAAGGGTGGGGAGACCTGCACTGGAAAGACTGGGCGGGTGGACTTTATTGGGGGATGGATTTGGATACTTGAATAAATCCAGGCCTAAGGAGGGGGGAGGCTGAACCAGAGAAGAGTTTGTTTGGTAGTTTGATTTAAGGGGCCTTGAGCTGAGGCAGAGGGAAACTGAGGCAGGGTGCTGGTGGCGTGACTTCAGGCGGCAAGGGGGCGCACAGGAGGCAGTTGGCTAAAAGTAAGCGATTAACGCTCGCTCCCCATATCGGCCCAGTCCCACTCTGCAGTTGCAGCACAGACATTAGCGCAGGTACCTAAGTGGCTTTTGAGCCTGGGAACTTGTCTCCTCATGATTTTGGAGGCCTCCATCTTTGAGTGCCCGGCTTGCGACACTTCGAGAAGGTTTGATTTCCCCCCTTCCCAGGAAACGTGGAGCCGCTTTCCTTCCATTTAAGGTGTCCCAGCTCAGACACTCAAAATCACCAGGAGAGCTGGGGGAAATGAGGTTTTGTCAAAATATTATTAGTTTTGGAGGGAAATGTCCCTTTTGAACTCCGGGGGAAGTGACGAAGTGGGAAGGGATTTGTAGCAAAGCCAGCGCTTGGCTTTGCTTTTCAACAACTGGAAAATGTTTGAAAGACCAAAACTTGATTTCTCCCGCCGTTCCCTGCCCCTAAATTCAACAGACTCATGTCCAGTATTGGGACGTCCTCCCGCCCTTTTTTCTTTTCCTTTTCCCACTCCGTAACTCTTCGAAACGCTGGGGAAGTTGGAGAGCGGCGAAAGGATCACCAAGAGCCCCTGTTATTTTAACAGCGGAGGCCATTTGTCATTTGCAAACGTTCATGGGGGTTTTTCTGGCCAGCTCCAATTGACCTGCTTAAATCTTGGCTCTGACCTTTCCCGTCACTTTCCTACATTTGCTGCCATCCATCAGAGCTGTGCAGAGCCCGGGGGAGCCCAACAACGCATCCGGGCCGGGCGCAGAACGCTGGAGTTTGTACGTCGCCTGCCAAGTGTGCATCTGAGGTTCTGTCCAACAGCTGCTGGTGATTCCCCCCCCCTCCCCCCCCGTCCCCCGCACTGTGTAATTAGACCCCTTCGTTATCAGCAGCCTGATCCGTTCCCAAGGGGCTGGACACAATATGTCCAGATCGCTGTAATAACAATCTCCCTTCATTATGTTCTCTCCGGGGCATAGACAGAGCTAAGGGCTGGGGGGGGGGGGGGGGGGAGCAGCTGTTCATTTTGAGCCCTGGCTCAGGAGGGAGGCTGGTACCTCGGGCTGGGAGCTGGGCTCCCAAGAGGACAATGGGAGGAGGAAAAAACTGGTTTCTTCTTTCCCCCTAGACACGCCACCCAGTGTTACCACCTAGCTCAACGTTCAGCAGGGCCAGGACACTGCTCTAATTAACAATTACGGTTGCTAATTTACATGTTGTAATTACATGCATTTATACTAATTAGAAACGTTAGGCTGCATTAGGGGGGGACAGTAACCATTTGATCAGCCCAGCAACTTTGCTACAGCAGCACTGAGCTCTCTAGGAATAGGGCAGAGACAGACGGAGCGGAAATGCTCAGGGCTGAAGTCCAGTCGGCTCCCCCCCAACCCCCCCTCCAGCCTGCCACCCCCCCCCCAGCCTGCCACCCAGGCCACACGCTTAAATCTTTGGCCTCGCCTGCCATGAAGACTTGCCCTGATTCAACCTGTGCCACGTCCTATTGTAGACAAGGTGCCAGTGTCCAGCAGGAGCGAGTTCCAGCGATGCCAATCGCGGCTCATCTTGTCTACATGAGCTGGGCTGGGGGCTGGGCTCGCCAGCGCGGACGTGGGTCAGTTCTCTCCTCTGCTCTCCTTCACCTTCTGCACTGGGGGGAGCACACACCCGTCTAGCTATCTCAGAGACCGCCTCCTGCTCCTGCCTCGGACCCCCAAGGTAGAGACCCCACTCTTGATTCCAGTCACCATCAGTCCCCGGCTGAAATGGAGGATTCTTGGCTTTGGAGGGTCTGGAAACTTTTAGGGCATGACACCTTCGGGGCTCTTCCTTGGCTATGGGCTTCCCTGGAGGGCGGCGGGAGGGGCTGTTTACTGGTAATGCTAATCAGGGTTAATGCCGATGGAATTTCGCCAGTGTAAACAAGACTGGGAGATGGCTCCGTGTTTCCCACATGTGGAAGTAGGTGGGAAATCACTTTGGTTTTCCATCGTGGTCGGCCGTGGGTCGTTAGTAAAACGTCCGGGGGTGGCGTTCTCATGCTTGTCCCCACTTATCCATCCCCTTGGTTATCTGTGACCCCTATTAACAGGAGTGTGGATCTGCGTCTCCTTCTAATGTTTGGACTCCGGAAAGACACTTGCGTCTGCTCCTCCTCCAAGCTAGCGCCCAGAGCCCTGCAATTCCCTGCCTATCCGCTTTACATCCACCGGCCATTTTTGCAGCCCCATGCGGAGGCAGTTTGTATCCACGCAGGGCTCTGCAGTGGCCGCTCACCCGTACAGAGTCACCCGGCCCTCAGGCTGCCGCTCGCCCCTCTCAATCAGGCTGCAATATGGGGCAATACCCCGCTAGGCATTCCGGGAGGTGTAGCCCTCAGCTGGCTTGGAGCACACAGGGGAGGTAAACTGCAACTCCCAGGAGGTAGCAGGACCATGTGCTACTGGACAGGGAGCCAAGCGCCATTTTGAAAGAGGTGTCGTTGTACGGCAAGGAGGGTTAGAGCCACCAGTGCTGTGTAGGGGTGTCAAAGCGCCCCAATGGGAGGGGAGCGCTGCATGGGAGGGCCCTGGATTGTAGCCTCCCTGCCAGGAGCGGGGAAGGAGGTGCAGTGGGGGCGGAGCGGGCAGCGGGTCAGGAGGTCTCTGGGGAGAAGTGGGGAGTGTTTGGGGGCCGGGGGGGGGGGCTTGGCACAGCTCTGCGTCACTGTTGCACGGCAACCTGTGGAGCTGTTAGTAGAGCCCTGCAAATCTGCGGATATCCACTTTAGAGCCACAGATGGCCGCATCCCCGGACAGTTTTTGCAGGTCGCGGCTCGGATACAGATACAAATGTATCCCTGCAGGGCTCTGTTACAGCAACTGAACGGGGTTTAAATTGTGGCTGAGTCCAGATGCTAAAAGCCTCAAAATAATTTAAATGAGGGGCTGAATCTCCTCTTGTCTAAGTGGGAATTCCAGGCGGGAGTAGGGAGGCGGTATTACCTCTGGATCTGGACTTAGCGAGACCAGATTCAGGAACACTGCGTCCGGTTCTGGTACCCACACTTCAACCGGGATTTTGAGAAATTGGGACAGGTTCAGGAGTGAGCTGAAGGCTGGAAATGGTGCCTCGTCGGGAGAGACTTAAGAAGCTCTATCCGTTTAGTTTACCCAAGAGAAGGTGAACAGGTGATTTTTTTCCCAGTTTGCAAGTATCTGCCTGCGGAGGAGATTTCTGACTCTAGGCAGCTCTGTCATCTACCAAAAAAGGCAGAACAATCCAGCAGACACCAAATAACACCCAATCTTGTGCTTTATCTGTTAGGATGCTGATCCATAAGCATGCAAGATCATCTTCCAGATTGTCAATGCTGTGGAAACTGGTAATGCTCTTTTTGATGTATCCTTTCCTCCAGCTCCTGGAGCGTTTCCCACAAAACAGAGCCCCAGTCTGCTAGCTAAGGTTTTATTAATTGAATCGTTTTTTGCTGAACGTTCACAAGTGGAGCAAAACGAATCATCTGACATATTTTCACCATTTGTTATGCACCAGAATTTCTTTCCGGGATAACTTCATCTGTTAGTAGAAAGCAGCGTATTCAAAGGATCCTTATTTAGAATACTGACAACGCATTTACTTTCAGGGAGTTAAGGATTTTGTTAAAAAGGTGATGATGGGATGCAAATTATACCATCCCCATCCCCAAATCCTCTTTTTGACAGACTCTCCACAATGCGGAGTTTGGGGGGAGGGTGTTTTTTGGTTTTGGGGCTTTTTTGTGCAAAGGGCAAAAAATTCAGTGAGGCCTTTGTGACTATTTCTCATCGCCGGCTTGGTAATTGAAATATGAGATTTCCTTGAGACTATGAATGCAAAGTTTCCCTCAAATCCAAGGATTTAAACTACTTTACAGATGTTTGCAATGCAACATGTCATGTTGCATATGGGGATAACCATGTCTTTGTTATCCCCACACATGGTGTCAGAAAAATGCTACTCTCTGGAGGAGCAGTGCTTGTGGGTATCCGGATCACAAGCTCTTTCAGAGATGGAATTTAAAGTCCGCTTGTGTGTCACTGGATTCTCTGTTGCTAGCTGCATATATTCAGAAATCCCAGAGCTGATCTTAGAGCTTGTCTGTCCTTAGATAGCTATAACCGTGCCGCTGTAGTGTAGACAAAACCGATGCCAATGAAAGGGGTTCTCCTGTTGGTGTCAGCAATCCATGTCCCCCGAGAGGCAGTCAGTAAGGCAATTGAAAAATGTGTCCATTGATCTAGCACTGTCTACACCGGGGTTAGGTCGGCCTAGCTATATCTCCCAAGTCCCTGAAAGACAGAGCTATGCCACTGTCTGACCTCAGTGTAGACCACCCATCGGTGATGGGTTGCTTTATGCCTGTCCACTGTTGGCTGAGAGATCTTTCCTCCTTCCTATGACTTTCTCAGCGCCTCTTTCACTAGAGACCAGATCCAAAGTCCAATGTGCTCCTTAGAAAGACTCCATGGGCCTCACTGGGTTTTGGATCAAGCCCGAGATGTCTCACAGCTCTGTGTACATGCTTTGTCACTTGACTTGCTGAGTCTTGCCATTTCTCTCTTGGAAGTAGCGTGTCTTGGGGCTGGTCTGCCCTGAAAACGTACATCAGCGTAGTTACCTCTTTCAGGGATCCACACCCCTGAAAGACGTAGCTATGCCGGTCTAACCCCCGGTGTAGTCAGCGCTAGGTCAACGGAAGAATTCTTTCCTTGGCCGACCTACCACCTAGCCACGGAGGCGGATTATCCATGCCGACAGGAGAACCCTTCCCCTCAATATAGTTAGTGGAAAGCTCCACGTATAGACAAGGCCACGGTCTCTCTTTCTAGTTGTCCTCAGGTAGCTCTTCACCTGCACACCTTCTCGTGGCCTGAGGTTGTGCTACAGGCCACCCACCTCAATTTCTGCCTTCAAGGGGCTTCATAAATAAACTCCACACAGGTTGTTGGTTGGGTTTTTTTTTTGTCCAATAAGACCCCTTTCCCCAAGGTCTAATTTATTGACCGAAGACACAAAGCAAAACTTAGTCCTGGGGCTTCTCTTCTCCCTGAGTCTCCTCTCTGTAGCTCTTCCCGGCCTTGGCAGGCCACTCTCAGCCTTGTCTTGCTGAGTCTCTTTCTTCCACTGTGGAGTGGTAAGAAGTGGGGCGTAGTCGGTCAGGCCTAGTGGTCCGAGCCAGACAATGTGGTGCACTTTATTCTGCAAAGGAAGGATTCTTCTGCACGGTGACCTGGGAACCACTGCTTTGCTTTGCTTTTGCTAGCCTCCCCCTCTGGCTAGGGGAGGAACATTAACCGCCGTTAGCTGCTGCAGCACTACAGAGCTGTGTGTTCAGAACTTGTCCTCAGCTGAGTCACCATCAGGGACTGAACTACGGGAACAGCTCCTTGTGCAGTCGTAGTAGGCTTATATCCTCTGATGCAGACCAGCCGCCAGGGGGTGAGTCTCCTAGTTTAGATCTTCCCAATTGCCTTTTAAAGGGACGTCCGAGGTACAGATCAGTCCCCACAATACTGCAGCTTTTTTTGTTCAGCTCCAGTCACTAAACAACTCCAGCTCGTCTCTTAGCGTCACGCCAAATGCCTCAGTCCTTTCTAATTACAATGACAGCAAAAGGGACATTCCACGAAGGGCTTGTTCTGTCGGGCATGGCACAAAACTCTCCCTGGAACAAAACAAACTCACTCCAGGGGCTGGAAAAACCAGGGTCCATGTTTCCTGCCTTTCTTACGGAGGCCGTGGCCTCTGCAAAGAGTACCTGAGAGACGAGGGCCGTCTCGCCCAGCGTCCTTAATGGATCGTTTCCGATGAACATTTTGTATTTGGTGAAAACTGGGCGTAAGCCATTCGCGAGGCTGCCGCAGCAGGCTTTACCCTCGCTGCAAAGACAATAAAGAAGCAACCGTGCATATTTGCATAATGGAGACGTGGAGTTCTCCACCAGCCCCGTGATGTGCTCTAGCATCTCTCAGCCTCTGTCATTTCTGCAGAAAGCTCAGTGCTGTCAAGAAATGGCCAATTATTCTCCTATGTAGGAAAGAGCTTTTTATAGCGTTGCCCAGAGAACAGACAAGCTGCCTTGGCGCTTTCAGCTTTTACCTGGGTTTTGCTTCTGAAGTTTGACAATGTGGTGCACTTTGTTCTGCATTATTTGCATGAGGCTGGCAGCCCAGCTCAGATCAGTGTCTCCTTGTGCTAGGTTCTGTACACATCCAGGATATGCCATTTCTTGCCCTGCAGAGCTTATTATCTAAAGAGAAACAGGTGGGCGAGAGGACGTATCCTGCATCTTTGAAGGGGGTTAGACTAGATGACCCCTGCGGTCCCTCCTAGCCCTATGAGACCAAGTATCCTTAGCTCCAGTTCTACACATCGATCTAAGGCCCCGAAAGATCAAATGAAGGGTCGTCTGAAAAGTCAATGGTCCAGCCACGACTCAAAGCCCCATTTCTGCCCAGTGCCGTATTGTAGTGGGGCGGGTGCCCCACTCCGGCAGAACAGGGGTTAAAGGCAGCCCTGGCGAGGGTTGTGGCTGGGAAAGGCTGATTGGGGAAGCAGCCACAGCTGGGGCCACGCCCCAGTCAGGCCACAGCAGGCCCTATAGGAGGGCTGTGGCCAGGAGCTGGAGGAGTCTGGGAGAAAGGGGTACCTGAGGCGGAGCAGGGCTGGGGAAAGGCAAGAGGGGCTGGGGAGCTCCAGCCTGGTAACACCCCAGGCTGCAGGCCTGGTGCAAGGCATATGAAAAGGCACTGGGGCTCCAGAGGTGTAGCCCGGGATTAGGCAGAGGCAGCTGGTCCTACCCCCTTGCCAATGGCGAGTGGCCATGACAGACTGCAGTCTGCCCCAGGGAGCGGGGGCTGGATGACGACTGGCAATAGCCACTGAGGGGAGGTGGGTTGGGGGTTTGTCATGTTACTGAAATAAGCTGGGATCATATAGATCATTGGTGCAACCATGGTCCTGTAGTGGCACCAAATCATATGTCAAGGGGTCATATAAGGTGTCTACGACCGGATTATGGTTTGCGGATTCTGATTAATCTATCTGTATGTGTGTATCGTTTTTGTAGTTAAAGTTATGAATGTTGGCTATAGTGTCTGTATCTCAAATTTATGTTTTGCTTCTGGGTGACATCCCAGACAAGCTGCTCTTAGTGCTGCCTGGCCTGTTGATGGTCCATTAAGGACCATCAGCTACACAACTGACCCAGTGAGAGAGGGAGGACACATCCTGTGTCTTAGTGAGGGGGCAGGGATTGCCATGTGACTCAATACTCCATTTTGCTATAAGTTTCCACAGCAAAAGACAAACTGGTCTGTGTTCCTGTAGTTATGTAGTCCTGCCTAGAGTGCAGACAACCTCCTGAGGTCTCTCCCAACCCTCCCCTTTGAGGATTCTTCTAGGATTCCTTTTCATTTACGTACATTACAGTTTTTCGAAGGGAAAACATTTCTTGCTGGGATGCAAAGTGCTCTCTGGGGAGGGGGAGTGACTCCACTGTTGGGGTCAGCTCAACACGGCCTTCGAACCTTATGAGGGTGAAGACCCATTTCACTTTTCATTTCTGTGCATTTGAACAGTTCTGCTTTGCTTGCCTTGTGGAGGAGAGTTCTGTGGTAAATGCAAACCCGAACCCCTTTACTCCAAACCCCTTTGGTTGCTGGCTCTATCTCGGTCGTGTTCCTTATGTGCACTAAACAGTCCGACTTTTTCTGATCTCTCTCCAGACCCCTCGGTCATCCTCCTATCCTCTGTTTCTAGACCCCCACTCACTTTCTACTCGGTCCTTTTTGAGAGATGAACACGGCATTTCCCGCCAGCGCTCCTCATTCATGTCTATAATTGTTAGGATGTTTTCAGTCTTCTTACTATCTCATTCTTTATTCGCGGTAATATTGGTTGCTCCACTTTAACCACCGAGCAGATGTTTTCACTGAACTGCCTGTAACGATACCCTGGTCTTTCCTTTGAGTGGTTACATGTAATTTAGAGCCCATTCATTTGTGTGAATTGTTCAGATTTATTCCTTCCAATGCACATCACCTTTTGCCAACTCTGAAACTCATCAGCCATGCCCTGGGGCATTTCAAGGCCTTCTGTAGCCTTAGCTAGTTTAAATAACACTGGTTCATCTGGCATTTTTCACTGCTCACTCCCTGTTCCAGATTATTAATAAATATTGTTGCCCTTTGGCCAAGTCATTAGCCCCAAATCAGAGTCTTGAAGGGTTGTTTCTGTTAGGAGGAGACATTGGTGATATGAGGCTGGTGTATTCTTGGCGTAATCGGGCCTGTTTACAAAGGACGGGTCCAAAGGACAAGTCTCCGCTACAATCAAGAGGCATTAATGAGGTCTGTGATTGTCTTTGGATCCACACCCTCACACCCATAGCAGCTATTCGCACCTTTCAGCATAACACCATATGAAACAACATTGCGCCTAATACAGAACGTCCAGCCCCTGCTGCTAACCCGTGGCCTTGAGGAAAATCCGCCATTTGTTTTCTGTCTCTTTCTGTCACTGGGTGGGGGATCGACCTAAGATACGCATCTTCAGCTACGCGAATAGCGTATCTCAGGTCGACTTATCTCAGGTCGACTTATGGCAGTGAGTCAACCACTGCCGCTCCCCCATTGACTTCGCTTCGGCCTCTTGCGGTGGTGGCGTTCCAGAGTCGACGGGGAGAGCGCTTGGGGATTGATTTATTGCATCTACATTAGATGCGATACATCAATCCCCGATAGATCGATCGCTGCCCGCTGATCCCCAATCGATCGATCGCTGCCCGCTGATCCCCGGTCGATCGATCGCTGCCCGCTGATCCCCGGTCGATCGATCGCTACCTGTTGACCCCCGATAGATCGATCGCTGCCCGCTGATCCCCGGTCGATCGATCGCTACCTGTCGACCCCCGATAGATCGATCGCTGCCCGCTGATCCCCGGTCGATCGATCGCTACCTGTCGACCCCCGATAGATCGATCGCTGCCCGCTGATCCCCAATCGATCGATCGCTGCCCGCTGATCCCCGGTCGATCGATCGCTACCTGTCGACCCCCGATAGATCGATCGCTACCTGTCGACCCCCGATAGATCGATCGCTACCTGTCGACCCCCGATAGATCGATCGCTGCCTGCTGATCCCCGATCGATCGATCGCTACCTGTCGACCCCCGATAGATCGATCGCTGCCCGCTGATCCCCAATCGATCGATCGCTACCTGTCGACCCCCGATCGATCGATCGCTACCTGTCGACCCCCGATTGATCGATCGCTACCTGTCGACCCCCGATTGATCGATCGCTACCTGTCGACCCCCGATTGATCGATCGCTACCTGTCGACCCCCGATCGATCGATCACTACCTGTCGACCCCCGATTGATCGATCACTGCCTGCTGATCCCCGATTGATCGATCACTGCCTGCTGATCCCCGATCGATCGATCGCTACCTGTCGACCCCCGATAGATCGATCGCTGCCTGCTGATCCCCGATCGATCGATCACTACCTGTCGACCCCCGATAGATCGATCGCTGCCCGCTGATCCCCAATCGATCGATCGCTACCTGTCGACCCCCGATTGATCGATCGCTACCTGTCGACCCCCGATTGATCGATCGCTACCTGTCGACCCCCGATTGATCGATCGCTACCTGTCGACCCCCGATCGATCGATCACTACCTGTCGACCCCCGATAGATCGATCGCTGCCCGCTGATCCCCAATCGATCGATCGCTACCTGTCGACCCCCGATTGATCGATCGCTACCTGTCGACCCCCGATTGATCGATCGCTACCTGTCGACCCCCGATCGATCGATCACTACCTGTCGACCCCCGATTGATCGATCACTGCCTGCTGATCCCCGATTGATCGATCACTGCCTGCTGATCCCCGATCGATCGATCGCTACCTGTCGACCCCCGATAGATCGATCGCTGCCTGCTGATCCCCGATCGATCGATCACTACCTGTCGACCCCCGATCGATCGATCGCTACCTGTCGACCCCCGATAGATTGATCACTACCCGCTGAGCCATAGCGAGTTTCTGCTCCAGGACAATACTTTGCTAGAACCATTCTGAATTGTCACTTGGCTCTTGCGAGGGACTTTGTGGGAGACTCTCAAGCCCAGTATAAATCTCATCAGCCAGTTGTCCTTTATCCTCTGCTTTCCTGATAAGCTCAAAGTCTTCTAACAGCTCAGGAAGCAAGAGTTTCTGTCACAGCAGCCACGCTGTTGTCTCGCTAAGTGCCGTGATCCGTTAGTTGTCTTACAATTCTATTTCAAATTGTCTCCACCAATTTACGTGGCACTGAAACAAGGCCGTAAACAACAGCCCATTAGGGCATTTTTAATGCATGACCGCAGGGCCAAGGTGGTCACTTAAGGGTGGCACGTCTCCGTGCCTGGGTTGGCTGACTTGGGCTCGCGGGGCTCAGACTGCCAGGTGTTCAGATCAGTTCCTGTCTGCATCCTGTAACACTTGCCCATCCCGGTATTGCCCTGGCCTCTTCTTTTGTCATTCAGTTTCACCCGCATTCGATAACAATGTGCATTTCCTCACCTTTGGGGGCGAAGCCAGACTTTGAGGCACCTGCTCCCCTACTTGGTATGAACATTGCTTGTGCCAATCAGAAGGGAACACAAACAGATTTTGGGCCCCGTCCCCTATGACACTTTTGTGATGTCATAGTTGGTACTTATGGATCTGCCTGCCATATGCAGACAGAGAGAGGAGAAAGAAAAACGAATCCCGTGTATCCGTGTATCCCTGTAACCGAGCCTGATCGCCTCGAAGCCTCTCTCTCAGCTCACGTGTTTCAAACAGAGCATCTACGTTTGCCAGTCGTTACGTGTTGGTTTGTATTTGTAAGTATCTATTACTAAATGCTGCACCTTTGTTTGTAAATATTGTTAGTAGATATTTTTAGTCATTGTGTGTTTTAAGTTTCATTGAGTCTATTAGTTAATCAAAAAACTGCTCCCTTACCCCTTGTAATTATCCCCAATAAAACTTTAAATTGATCAATCTTAGGTGTGTGTGTGTGTGTGTGTGTGTGTGTGTGTGTGTGTGTGTGTGTGTGTGTGTGTGCGTCTGCAGCTCGCGTCCTGACCCACACTCTCCTTGCATCCCTTACCAATATAGTCTATTGCCACGGGCAGCCTGGTAAATAACAGGCCTGCAATTTTTTTTCACCCCTGCGAGTCCGTGGCAATCCACAACCGGCTAAAAATAGCAGGGCAGACGTTTGGGCTCAGACTGGAGCCCAGCCTCTGGAGCCTGGTCAGCAGGGAGGGTCCCGGAGCCCAGGGTTGTTTCTCCTTAGTGCATGGAGGGCTGGAGCCCGTAGGTTCACACCCCTGCTGGCCGCGCAGTAAATCACCGTACGGACAAGTTCTAATGACCAGGATCACCCCTCCAGCCTTTTCAACAGCTCTGCTCCAGGAGCCGGTGTTCTGTCTGGTGAGTGCTGATAGGGCAATTTCTTAGTTCTATGCAATCTCTCATTAGCATAAATTATCTGCTTATACGGCCCTCAGTGCTGCGATATCTGAGCATCTCGTCCTCATTCGTGGATTTTATCTCCCCTCCACCCCCCTGCCCCCCACACCCCTGTGAGGCCGGGAAGTGCTCTTCTACACATTAAACCAACGGGGACCTGCGGGGAAGGGTAGAGTAAGTGACATGGCCAAGGTCCTGCCGGGAGTCTGTAGCTCAGCCAGGAGTTACATGGCCATTGACTTCAATTGAACATTCCACTACCACCCCCTGGGGGAATCCTGGGGGCACTGCAGCCAGCAGGAGTCTGCTTTAGAGAAGCCATGCTGCTAGGGAGCTGGGCTCTTGATTCCCCCCATTAAAAGCTTACAGCCCCCCCTTTTCGGGTAAGGATTTGGATGCCGTCTTTATGGCAGCGTTCTGGGAAGGTTCCTTGCAGGAGGAACACTGCCCTCTTCAGGACAATGGGATGTGCTACTAACATAGATGGACTATAGGGGCCCACAGAGTCCAAGATGTCCCAGCATTCCCCGGGGTTGGACACGGTTTGGCATACAGGGACCTGACACCACTGAAAATCCTTTGGCCTTTATTAAAGACACAGAAAAAGGAGAAACAGTTAAAGCATTTGAAAGGTAAAGTATTCAAGAAGGTTTTCATGTTGTTCCCTTCCCCTCTAGCTGGAGAGCGCTTTTAGAAACCCCTTGTGCGCCAGTCTCTCAGAAGGTACCAAAGACAGCTGTCCCGCCTGGGGAACGTAGAAGAAGTTAGCTGAGATGGGCTGGGAGCGGTGGTGGTAAAGAACTAAAAGCAAGAGAGCCGCCTACAAAAGGGGAGAGAAAAGAAGAGCAAGGACAGAAAATGCAGCTTCTGTCTCTGTCTCTGAACCCCGCAACCTCGCTGCTGCCAAACCACAGACACAGCCCAGAGTCTTATATCCAGGGCCGGCGACAGGGGGGTACTATGGGTAGAGCTGTACCGGGCCCCGGACTTAAGGGGGCGCCCTTAAGTCCGGGGCCCGGTACACAGCTGTACCCGTAGTCGTCCCACCTGTGCACCGCATCTCCCTGGCCGCTCTTTCCCGGGCTGTGTCCGGGTGTCAGTGGCCGGCTGCCCCCCGAGCCCTTCAGCCTCAATGTTTCCTTTTCTGAGGCATCCTGCCCAGCCAATCACAGGCCAGGCACCACCCACCGCAGAGGGTCAGGGGCAATGATGCTCAACTAGGCACTCGGAGGGAGGCGTGGCCGGCTGAGACCTGCTGGGAGAGCAGGACACCGTTACACTGGATGAACCCAACAGATACCACCCCCGCTCCAAACTTCACAGCCCCCGGTGCCTCGCAGCCAGATGGCTCGATCGCTCTGGGATGGAGAGCCAGAGCCTCCCTGTTGTCTTCCACCTTCCTCTCTGGACTGCTACCCAGTCCCCTCCCCCAAATCCCCCCAACTCTCCCATGACCGCACTCTCCACCCCCGTCAGTACTGCTCTCTGCCTTCAGCCCCCCCAGCAGAGTCCCTCACCCAGCGCCCCCTAAAACAGCTTCCCTCAGCTCCCAGAGCAGCCCCTCCCCCTCCTTCAGCCCCCCGAGCAGCCCCTCCCCCTCCCTCAGCCCCCCCGAGTAGCCCCTCCCCTTCCATCAGCCCCCCCAGAGCAGCCCCTCCCTCCGCCCCCAGAGCAGCCCCTCCCCCTCCCTCAGCCCCCCCGACCAGCCCCTCCCCTTCCCTCAGCCCCCCCGAGCAGCCCCAAACCCCTCCTCCCACTTACCTGCTCCCCGGGCTCTGAGCGGCTCCTCCCCTCGCTGCCCCCATTGTTACGGGCTCTTCCTGGCGCTCAGCCCACACTGCTCTATAAACGTCATCAAATAGCGAGAGGGGCCGGAGCAGCGGAGAGGTGAAGCCAGAGCGTCCCCCCGGCGTTCCCCCCGCCCCCCGGTTGACGTCAGCAACACGCAGTTAAACACACGCCGACTCGGCATTGTCCTGACTACGTCACCCCACGTGCTGCGCCGCTCGCGGAGGTGTTCTTACACCGGTGTAGTGGGCGCGTTAGTGTGGACGCTCACAGAGTTAGGTCGGTGTAAGGGGCCTTCTCCCGACCTAACTCTGTAATGTAGACCAGGCCTGAGATTAATGCCGGCAGCAACTCACAAGCATCCATAAAGACAAAACACCTTCTGCTCATTCTAACACCTGTTTGCGCGGTACCGACAGGCTGGGCCTTGGGGACTTTGGCATGAGCAGGCACCTGGTCTGCCAGCCTCACAGTCCTGATTCCCGGGCCCCGCCCAAACCTGGGAACTCTGCATCCTTGGGTCCCATGGGAGGGGATGAGACAGGTGAGCCCATCCCCCGCAGTTTGGTAATGAGTTATTGAGCACTGTGGCTCTGGACCAAGGATGCTGATAGGCTGGTGTGACGGTGCTGTTCCTGGTGGGATCCAACTGTGAGGGTCAGATCAGGACAGATTGCTTCCAAAGGGGCAGCTACAGCCCAAAGCTGGGGTTTTTCCACACTAAGGCAAACCAAACCAGCCAAACAGAAAAGACTTTGGTCTCACCCCACTGGCTAACCACAAGTCACACAAGCAATTCCCTTAGACACTCCAGCTTCCCAGTATCACCACCAGCAGCCACCTGTCCTGGGGATCAATGGTCATGAAAACCAATCCCCCAAATAAAGAAAATGGTTCTCCCCAATTCCAAAGAATCAGGCCCCAGACCCAGGTCAAAATACAAATGAGATCTTACCACAAATCACGCTGTTGCCAACCCGTTAGAATCTAAAATCTAAAGGTTTATTACGCAAGGAAAAAGGTCTAGGTGAGGGTTAGGAATGGTTAAAAGAAATCAATTACATGCAGTAATGGCACATCTCTTGGGTCAGGCTTGCAGCAAAGGTAGAGTAATTGCAGGTTTAAATCTCCTGGCCTGGAAAACAGGCTGTGTACGGAGAAGGGGCCCTCCACCCGGAGTCCGGTCTGGCTTCCTATGGAGCGGTTCCAGTCCATCGCCCGGGCGCTCCGTGACAACCCTTCAGGGCAAGGAGGAAAAAGAGAATCTGACTTTGCAAAGGGAGACCACAAAGTGACCCTAGAAGGCCAAAATTCTAATAGTATTGACCCAAAGGCCTGGCTTGACAAACCTGATTGTAAATGGACACTTGCAATGAAACTGTTGTTGTGGCGAATGGTAATTTGTGTAACTACTGTGTTATTACCTGAAACTGTAAAATTGTACAAGGGGCCTAATCTGGGCACGCCAGGGCCAGGGCACGGCAGGGCCAGGGCACACCCCTCCCCCACATCTGGACTGGTGCATCGCAGGCCATGGCAACAGAGGCCCTGTGACATCACGCAGTGAGACAGCAGCAACAGGAGATGAGGGACCTGGGAGCTGCCCCCCAGCTGGCACTGGAGCAGGTGTCCCAGCTCCCCACTTCAGCGCAGGTGCAGCCAGGATTCGGGGCTGGAGCTCTCCCTGGGAAGGGGGTGGGGGCATCACAGCCCCGAGAGCTCGGCACCATGACTGGCTCCTCCATGGAGGGATTACCCCGAACCCGAGCAGCTGGTGTTCTGCCTGGGCTTTGCAGGGCAAGGTCATGCCCCCCACAGCCCCTGCCCCCCTGACTGGTCACTCACCCCTCCCCTCCCCAGCCCCTGGCACGTCACTCACCCCTCCCCTCCCCAGCCCCTGGCACGTCACTCACCCCTCCCGCTGCAGCCCTCGCACCCTGGTTGGAATCCTGCCTTTACATAAAATGTGATGCTCTGTTTAACCCCCCCTCCCCCCGCCCGATGCTGCACCTATGCAAGTGCCCCGGTCCCTCGATGCCCCACCCTTGGGCTGGACAGGACCCGGCCCTCTGGCATGTGAACGCCAATCAACGGCCAGCCTTGGGCTCCCCATTTGGTCTCTATTGCTTCAGTCCTTCCCCCCCACCCCCAGCAGAGATGTCGCTTTGTTGCAGGTGATGCCCGGAGCTGGGCTCGGCTCCCCAGCAAGTAGCTTCACAGAGACCCGAGAGCAGCAGAGCTGGGATGCCCACCCCAGGGCTGCGCCCAGCCTCACCAGCAGCCGCAGTGTGTGCAGGAGACACCCCCACGCAGGAGCCCAGTCTCTGCTCGGGTGCCCTGTTCACGGGCCAGGAGAGTGCAGGGCTGGCAGGGAGAAGACAGGGAGCCTGGCACAGAGGGGTGGCACAGTGAGTTTTGGAACCCCTGTCCCTTGTTTAGCGAGTGCTACCTAGCTGATGGCGAGTCCCTCCAGCATGCCAAAGGCCAAATCAATGTCCCAACCCCTCATTCACATAAACAGGTTAATCAGCACTCTATCATTCTTGCCCCAATACTACAGAAACTGAGGGTCCCACAGTAGCCAAAGTGATCATTTTGGCTGTTAGAGTGCAGGCCAGGTGTGGTGGGTGTGTCTAAGCAAATCAGGTGTTATTTTCCTGACCCTCCCCCCCCCCTGCCCCCAGCAGAGATGTCGCTTTGTTGCAGGTGATGCCCGGAGCTGGGCTCGGCTCCCCAGCAAGTAGCTTCACAGAGACCCGAGAGCAGCAGAGCTGGGATGCCCACCCCAGGGCTGCGCCCAGCCTCACCAGCAGCCTCATGGACTTCTTCAGCAAGACGTACCGATGGCTCGTCGACTGCGTGATGGGGGTGCAGGAGGCTCTGTCCCGCACCCTCCTGGTGTGCAGGAGACACCCCCACGCGGGGGCCCAGTCTCTGCTCGGGTGCCCTGTTCACCGGCCAGGGGAGTGCAGGGCTGACAGGGAGAAGACGCGGAGCCTGGCGCAGAGGGGTGGCACGGTGCCCCCTAGCCACAAGAAATGCCCCCACTGTGGGCGGAGCATAAAGAGCCGGGTCCTGGTGGTGGGGAGGGGCACGGGCTACCAGTCCGACACTGGTTCCCAGGGTCATTATCACCACAGACAGGGTCGCCCCCGGCCGGCGGCTCCCGGTCCCCCCAGCGCTGGGAGGGAGGGCACTGGGTACAGTGCTGCTGTTCAACAAGCGTGCTACAGCCGGGCCGGGGCCTACCGTATGGAGAGCGCTGAGAGAGCCGTCTACAAGGGGCACCGTCCCTGGACGGGCACCCCTCCAGCAAGCAAGAGGGTGTCTGAAGATTGGGCTTCCCCTACCGTGCGGGCGGCCACACGTATCCAGGCCTTCTGGCGGAGCTGCCAGGCGCGGCGGGCCCTGCGCGAGCAGAAGGAGGCCACCGTCAGGATCCAAGCGACCTTCCGGTGCTACGAGACCACGACCTACCTCTCGGCGTTGGGTGTGCGGAGCGGGGGGAAGACGGAGGAGGAAGCGGACAGTGCGTGGAGCTACCGGCCAGTGTGATGCCGCTAGGCCAAGATGCCCCTTGTGGGGCAGGGAGGGGGCAGTGCTGTGGCTTCATTACCTGCCAGGCCCAATAAAGCTGGAGTACGTAGAGCTCGTCCAGGGGCCCTTGCTGGCCACTCCAGCGCACCAGACACTCACCCAAACCAGGGAGCTACCAGCCCACAGGCGCAATTCACCCCGGGGAAACCGAGGCCCTGAGCCGGGTGAGCCACTCACCCAGGAAATCCGTTGGCTGCAGTGTTGTTGTTGCCCTGCTGGCCCCAGGATATTAAGAGAGACTAGGTGGGGGAGGTGAGCTCTTGGAGCGGACCCACGGCTCTGGGGTGGGAGCGAGAGAAGCCTCATGTTACCTCCCCCACCGTGTCCCAGGAAGTCCATGGCAGAAGAACACTTTAGAATGATTAACCTCCCCTCCCGCCCCTCCCCGAACCAGGACCCAGGAGTCCTGACTCTCAGATCTAACTCCCTAGACCCCACTCCCCGCCCAGAGCTGGGGGCAGAACCCAGGAGTCCTGTGCTGGTAAATGTCACCCACCCAAGTCTTGGGGTGCTCTTGGTTACCTCACCGTCCACCCCTCCCCCCACACTGGGTCTCCCCTGCTGGAGCAGTGCTTATTCAGTTTCTGGTGTGGGGGAGGGATCTGTCTACACTGCAATTAAACACCCAGGCCTGGCCTGGGTCATCTCTCCCACTCACTACTGTGGACTGGAGCCACTTGGGCTAGGCTGGGGCCTGGGGTCCCGTGTGGACGCAGGTTATGTGGAGTGTGGACGTACCCTGGGCGCCCCCTGCAGGGCTCTGCACGAGCCAGGGCTGCGGGGCCCGGAGTGTACAGCTGTGCCCAGCTGTGCGCCTGAGCAGGGCCGTTCTGAGGGGGGGCTGGGGATGGGATCTCAGTCAAGGGGCCCCAGGCGAGCACCCGCTGGGTCCTGGCGGGAGCTGGGGGGACACTGCACTGGGTGGGCAGCCCAGCCCAGCCCCTCGGTTTGCACCTCCAGCCTGAGCCCTGGATTTCAAGGCTAGAAGGATCCAGTCTGAGCTAGGGCAGAGCTCCTAGATCGCTCTGGGGCAGAGAGAGGGATCTGCCCATCGGGCTGGCCAAGGAAGGGGGGACAGTGACCCCAATGGGATCCAATTCAAGGCCACCCCGCCCCCCCCCCCCCCCCCCGCCCAGGGCCCCGGCTGAGCTGTCCCATCCCCATCGTCTCACTAATGTCAGATGCTTCCAAGGAAGATGGAACTGGCCACCCTGCACGGTCCCCTGCCATAGCCTGCCGGGGGAGCCACCCCCCTGGCCCTGGCTCCGGCTCCCTTTAGGGCCTGGAGCGTGAGGATCAGGGCCCATGTCGCTGCGTCCCAGCTGGGGGGCAGTGGGGAAGGTTTTTATACATAGACAAACAGCTGCATCAGAGTGTGGAGCAGGGGGGGCAAACGTTTTGGCCCAAGGGCCACATCTGGGTGGGGAAATTGCATGCAGGGCCATGAACATAGGGCAGGGACAGGGAGTTGGAGTGCAGGAGCGGTGCAGAGGGTGGGAGGGGGTTGGGGTGCAGGCAGGGGAGGCAAGCCCATGGGCCGGATCCAAAGCCCTAAGGGGCCAGATCTGACCTGCAGGACAGTTTGCCCACCCCTGGTGTAGTCTCACTGAGCCACCTACCTCACCAACACCCTGCAGCAGGGAGTTGCACAGATTAACTGCATGCCACAGGAGGATGCAGTGATCCAGCCGGGGGCTGTAGAACCCGGCAAGGCCTCTCCTCCTCAGTGCCTGCTCCCCCCAAGCCAAACGCCTCAGATCCTGGACCAAAAGGCACATTCATGGTAGGGTCAGGTCAGGCGGGGGAGGGGAAGACCACTGCAGGTTCATTTCCCAGCTGGGCCACTCAAGACTGGCTGGGTTGTGATTGGCTGCTGCTGCCCTCGGACAGGGGCGTGGCCACACACAGAGGAGATCGAAGGCCCCGTTCCTCTGCCCAGCTCAGCAACTAACACAGGGCCCAATCCTGCTGTGCACCCTCCAAGCCCATCAGCAGCAGGATGGTGCCCGTCTGAGCCTTCCCGCCTGGGCACCCCCACCCAGAGCACGAGAGCTGGGATCACGCTGCTCAGATCCCCCGACATGAGCGCAACAGCAGCCGCTGGCACCACCAGCCCCCAGCCTTGGCGAGTTCATTGGGTCCTTTGTGGTTTTGCAGTCGCAGCTGTTTGCGAGACCTGCTTGGAATCGGCGACTCAGCGTCTGTCTGCACCAGGCAGGGGGCGGGCCGCTCCTTCCACAGCCCCCCTGCACGCCCACGGCGGGGTGAAGTCGGGGGGCGCTGGCTGTGGAAATATTAACATATTAACACCATCACCATCAGCCTGTTGGCCTCTTGCGGGCCTGCCCAGGGAAAGCCGCCAAGAGCCCTCACCACTGAAGGCTGAGGCCCCCCGCTTGGACCGTCTCCCACCCCGGGGGGCACTTTCTAGACACGGCGGTTGAGGGCGGAGGGAGCGATCACCACGGTGCCATGGTGGGGTTGGAGCCATCACCCACGTGATCAGGGCTCCCAAGAGCCAGAGGGGGGCAGGGACTCGACCCAGCCCGACAAGCTGATCTCTGGCCTTTGAGGACTTTGGTTATCACAGATCTGTTTGTCCCAGCACAGTCACGGTGGGTAAGAAACTCCTCAGCTCAGCCCAGCGGCCTGACCTTGGGGCCAGAAGGAGGAAGCTGAGAGCCCCAGCCGAGTGGGGTTCTGGGGTACATGTGAGGACGGGGGGGAGGGGAGAGCTCAGGCAGCGGCAGCATCCCCTGGCCCGGGGAAGGGGATCTAAGCCCAGGAGGACGCCCCAAACCTAGAACGAGCCCCAAGAATCGGCCCAGGCCGGGTGGCTTGGAAGCGACGGGCTCCGCTCCCTCTGGAGGGTAACAGAAAGGGGCAGGCCGGGCGCCCCAACCCCCAGCACTGGCCATCACACGCCTGTGTCAAGCGTCCGGCCTGTGGGGCTGAACGGATGGGAGTGCATGTGGACACCCACGGAGCCAGGGTTTTGTGGGTCCTACAAATATGGCGCTTTGCCAGTGCTCGTTAAAAAACACCCCTCCCCCAGCCCGGCGATGCTTTCAGCTCCGGGAGACATTTCCTCCCGTGGCCAGGCCGGCGACGCCCTGGGGGTCCCGGGTGGTTTCACAGTATCTCTAGCCAGACAGGGGAGGCCGGGAGCAAAGGGGGGGGTCAGCCTGCAGTGCCACCGTCTGGCTGGGCAGACGGCCTGTCTAACCCCCCCCCCCCCCCCCCGGGAACCAACCAAGCCTGGTGCTGGTGATGCCCAGGCAGCCCCTGCCAGGGGTGACCCGGCTCCCTCTCTACTCGCCCTAAATCACAGAGGGGCAGAGCTATCGCAGCTACAGGGCCGCAGGAGAACAGGCAGGGGTCACAGCCGCACGGGAGTGGGATCGAAGGGCCCGTCCAGTAGTGGTTGACGTAGAGGACGTTCTCCTCCTTCTCGGCCTTTTCCCGCTTGCGGTGCTTCCGGTAGATCCTGACGATGAGGAGCTGGGTCACCAGAGCCAGAGCGAGATGCCCCCGGCGATGGCCGTCTGCGTGGCCATGCTGAGGGCGTTGAAGTCCAGGCTCTCCGTGGCGTAGAGGGGCTCCTGGCGGACGTCCCCAGAGGCCGGGGAGCTGCGGGGCGGCGGCTGCTGCTGGGAGAGGTTGACCAGGAGGTGGAAGAGCAGGCGGGCCGTGCCGCCCGGGTTGGAGGCCTCGCACTCGTACTTGCCGGCGTGGGCCACCGTGATGTTGTTGAGGAACAGCACCCCGCTCCCCGTGTCCGAGTCGAACCGGGGTGTAACACGTGTGTGCAGACAGTGTCTGATCAGGGAAGGGGTCTGGGTGTAACACGTGTGTGCAGACAGTGTCTGATCAGGGAAGGGGTGTGGGTGTAACAGGTGTGTGCAGACAGTGTCTGATCAGGGATGGGGTGTGGGTGTAACACGTGTGTGCAGACAGTGTCTGATCAGGGAAGGGGTGTGTGTGTAACAGGTGTGTGCAGACAGTGTCTGATCAGGGAAGGGGTGTGGGTGTGTCACAGGTGTGTGCAGACAGTGACTGATCAGGGATGGGGTGTGGGTGTCACAGGTGTGTGCAGACAGTGTCTGATCAGGGAAGGGGTGTGGGTGTAACACGTGTGTGCAGACAGTGTCTGATCAGGGAAGGGGTGTGGGTGTAACACGTGTGTGCAGACAGTGTCTGATCAGGGAAGGGGTGTGGGTGTGTGTCACAGGTGTGTGCAGACAGTGTCTGATCAGGGAAGGGGTGTGGGTGTGTGTCACAGGTGTGTGCAGACAGTGACTGATCAGGGAAGGGGTGTGGGTGTGTGTCACAGGTGTGTGCAGACAGTGTCTGATCAGGGAAGGGGTGTGGGTGTGTCACAGGTGTGCAGACAGTGTCTGATCAGGGATGGGGTGTGGGTGTAACACGTGTGTGCAGACAGTGTCTGATCAGGGAAGGGGTGTGGGTGTGTCACAGGTGTGCAGACAGTGTCTGATCAGGGAAGGGGTGTGGGGGTGTGTCACAGGTGTGCAGACAGTGTCTGATCAGGGAAGGGGTGTGGGTGTGTGTCACAGGTGTGCAGACAGTGTCTGATCAGGGAAGGGGTGTGGGTGTGTCACAGGTGTGCAGACAGTGTCTGATCAGGGAAGGGGTGTGGGGGTGTGTCACAGGTGTGCAGACAGTGTCTGATCAGGGAAGGGGTGTGGGTGTGTGTCACAGGTGTGCAGACAGTGTCAGATCAGGGAAGGGGTGTGGGGGTGTCACAGGTGTGTGCAGACAGTGTCTGATCAGGGAAGGAGTGTGGGGGTGTCACAGGTGTATGCAGACAGTGTCTGATCAGGGAAGGGGTGTGGGTGTGTCACAGGTGTGTGCAGACAGTGTCTGATTAGGTTAGGGGTGGGCATGTAAGGTTTGTGTCTAGGGAAGGGGAGATGTGTGGATATGGGGAGGGAAAGTGGGTGAATTAGGGATTCATTGACTCCTTGCACTGATTGCTGGATCGGGGAGAGACACACCCGACACACACCAAGGGGCACAGGAGTCCTGCCCTACTGAGGGAGGGGTACCCCAGGGAAGCATCCACGGTGAACAAACCCCTGCTAAGGAGAGAACAGAGACAAAAGGGAAGGGACTTGCCCAGAGTCACATAGAAAATCTGTGGCAGAATCAGGAACAGAACCCAGGAGTCCTGTCCCCCAGGCTCCCTGCTCTACCCCAAGACCCTCGACTGCACGTTGGCAGGGAGCAGCCAGCAACGGAAAGATCAGTGCATCGCCCACGCAGAAACCACGCAACCCCAGACACGCACGCATCCCCCGCAGCCTGGGGGAGGAATGGCAGGGGAAGTGCCTGTCCGGCTCCAGAGGCCCTTGCCTCTTGCTCCAGCTCAGGGCCATAGATCGCGCCAGCCATTCTACCCGCAAGGTGCTGCCGGAGGACTGGGCACAGACGGGGAAGGGACGTGCCCCGGGTCTCACACACAAAGTCAGAGGCAGAGCTGGGAACGGACGCACTGAAGCCGACAGCCTCCCTGGTTCCGAGCCCCGCCGGGACCAGCCCTGACGCTCTAGCAGCACTGTGGACCCAGAGCCTGGCCATTTCTCCCACCCCCCACCTACGCTGCCCGCCCCATGGCAGGGAGAACCGATACCAGCTGCCACCTTGTCTCCAGGCACAGCATCAACGGCATCAAAAACCAGCCGGGGGCCCCAGAAGGTCACGAGACTGGCTCAAAAGCCAGGAGATTTTAAACAATGATAAGAGGCAGGGTCTTGTCCTTCACCTGCTGGGTGAGCTGTTGGGGGTGCAGGGGGCATATTTGGGGGCTTTTCACCAAGGCCAGGAGACCAGAGATTCTCCCCTATTCACCTCCCTGCAGCAACAGGGGCTTGGAGAAAACCCCCCATCACAAGGGTTGTGTCCCGGAGCGCCCGGGCGATGGTCTGGAACCGCTCCCTAGGAAGCCAGACAGGACTCCGGGTGAAGGGCCCCTTCTCCATACACAGCCTGTTTCCCAGGCCAGGAGCTTCAGGGGTCCCCACTTCCACCTTCCTGGGTCTGACCTCGGAGCATTCAGCACCTTCTGCCCCTTGGGCTTGGAGAAAACCCCCCATCACAAGGGTTGCAATTAAAATCACAAGAGCTACAGACACACACACACAGACTGTGATGGAGTAGGAATGCTCTGTTCCTCTGACTCTTGTGTGAAGGTGGCCATACCTGAAGCTGTAACTTGGCCGGGGGGGGGGGGGTCACCTGATCTGCCTGGGGAAGGAAAGACAAAGGAATCAGGGGTGTGGCTGGAGAGAGGAGTTCAGTCTGAAGCTGTCTGGAGTTGGGCAGGGAATGGCAGAGGAGCTATCTGGCTCCCTGCCCCCCCAAAAGGGATCCAGCTGAGGGGTCACGTTCACTGTATGGTCTGTGTTAGACCAGGTATCCGTCATCTAATAAACCTCTGCTTTACTGGCTGGCTGAGAGTCACGTCTGACTGTGGAGTTGGGGTGCAGGACCCACGTTGGGGGAAGCGCACGGAGAGGCAGAAGGTGCTGAATGCTCCAAGGTCAGAGCCAGGAAGGTGGAAGCGGGAACCTGTGAAACTCCTAGCCTTGGAAAGAGGCTGTGTACTGAGGGAGGACGCTTCCCCCCGGAGTCCTGACTGGCTTCATAGGGAGCAAGTTCCAGACCCTCGCCCCGGGCACGATTAATCAATTTAAAGTTTTATTGGGGATAATTACAAGGGGTAAGGGAGCAGTTTTTTGATTAACTAATAGACTTAATGAAACTTAAAATGCACAATGACTAAAATACCTAGTAGCAATATTTATAAACAAAGATGCAGCATTTAGTAATAATTGATACTTACAAATACAAACCAACGCATAACGACCAGCAAATGTAGAAGCTCTGTTTGAAACGAGGTGATCAGGCTCGGTTACGGGGATATACAGATACACAGGATTCGTTTTTCTTTCTCCTCTATCTGTCTGCACATGGCAGGCAGATCCATAAGTACCAACTATGACATCACAAAAGTGTCATAGGGGACGGGGCCCAAAATCTGTTTGTGTTCCCTTCTGATTGGCACAAGCAAAGATTACACCAAGTAGGGGAGCAGGTGCCTCAAAGTCTGGCTTCGCCCCCAAAGGTGAGGAAATGCACATTGTTATCGAATGCACGCGAAACTGAATGACAAAAGAAGAGCCCAGGGCAATACCGGTATGGGCAAGTTCACAGAATGCAGAAAGAAACTGATCTGAACAGGGCCTGGCTTTTAGCTGCCTCTCTGCTCACAGGCTTACAGCAATGTTGCAAAATATGCAGGCTTGTCTGGCTAAACCAGATTAGAAACAGTCAGCATGGATTCACCAAGGGCAAGTCATGCCTGACCAATCTGATTGTCTTCTAGCTCTGTGGATGAGGGGAAAGCAGTGGATGTGATATACCTTGACTTTAGCAAAGCTTTTGATACGTCTCCCACTGTATTCTTGCCAGCAAGTTAAAGAAGTATGGGCTGGATGAATGGACTATAAAGTGGATAGAAAGCTGGCTGGATCGTCGGGCTCAACAAGTAGTGATCAAAGGCTCCATGTTTGGCAGCCAGTATCAAGTGGAGTACCCCAAGGGGTTGGTCTGGGGCCAGTTTTGTTCAACATCTTCATTAATGATCTGGAGGATGGTGTGGACGGCACCCTCAGCAAGTTTGCAGATGACACTAAACTGGGAGGAGTGGTAGATACACTGGAGGGTAGGAATAGGATACCGAGGGACCTAGACAAATTAGAGGTTTGGGCCAAAAGAAATCTGATGAGGTTCAACAAGGACAAGTGCAGAGTCCTGCACTTAGGACGGAAGAATCCCATGCACTGCTACAGACTAGGGACTGAATGGCTAGGCAGCAGTTCTGCAGAAAAGGACCTGGGGTTACAGTGGATGAGAAGCTGGATATGAGTCAATAATGTGCTTTATTCCCCTCTATTCAGCTCTGGTGATGCCATATCTGGAGTATTGCATCCAGTTTTGGTCCCCCCACTATAGAAGGGATGTGGATAAATTGGAGAGAGTCCAGCGGAGGGCAATGGAAATTATTAGGGGGCTGGGGCTCATGATTTACGAAGAGAGGCTGAGGGAACCGGGGTTATTTAGTCTGAAGATGAGTGAGGGGGGATTTGATAGCAGCTTTCAACTACCTGAAGGGGGGTTCCAAAGAGGATGGAGCTCGGCTGTTCTCAGTTGTGGCATGAGACAGAACAAGGAGCAATGGTCTCAAGTTGCAGTGGGGGAGGTTTAGGTTGGATAGTAAGAAACACTATTTCCCTAGGAGGGTGGTGAAGCACTGGAATGGGTTACCTAGGGAGGTGGTGGAATCTCCTTCCTTGGAGGTTTTTACGGCCGGATGACAAAGCCCTGGCTGGGATGATTTCATTGGGGCTGGTCCTGCTTTGAGCAGGGGGTTGGACTAGATACCTCCTGAGGTCCCTTCCAACACTGATGTTCTATGATTCTTCTAAGATAAAAAAGTGGGGATAAAGTAGGGAAGATAAAGGACACACAGGGGCATAGGTTCCAACTCCATGGGTGCTCCAGGGCTCAAGCACCCCCAGAAAAAAAATGGGGGGTATTCAGCAGCCACCAGTCACAGCTATTTGGTGATGCCATCGACCAGCTGTTTGGTGGCTGGGAGCGGTGCCTGCGGGAGGGCGGAGAGCAGCGAGCAGGCAGGGTCCTCGGAAGAGAGGGTGGAGCAGGGTGGGAAGAGAGGGAGTGAGGGTTGGGCCTCAGGTGAGGGGGCACGAGTGGAGCACCCCCCGGAGAAAACTAAAAGTCAGGGCCTATGTATGGGGGGCAGGGAGGGGTAGGAAATGAGCCCAACTCATATCTCAGGTGGCAGATCGGATTCTGCTGGACCTGATAGAGGTGGCGCTGCCACCTGGGTCCCTCTGTCTGGCCTGGCCTGGCCAGGACATCTCTCAGGATGAGGATAAAGAAGGTCCGGGGTCCCAGGAGATGGTGAGGGGTGGCAGCCATGATGTTGAATCTTGCTCTAGGAGCCCATTTTTCTCCAACTATCTATCCTTAAGGACCCCAAAATGGACGGATGAATGGACTAGCCCAGACCCTCATTATTTTGTCTACGAATTAGGCCTAGTTTCCAACACACTGATTTTGGTTCATAATTTCAGGTCTCACACTGTTCTTGGTCACCAGGTAACACAATCCTTGAGTTCTATCAGGAGGCCCTTTTGCTTGGCCTCATTCAGTCTGTCTCTCTTCTGTACACTTGACCATCACCACGTGTTGTCACAGATTATTGTGATATCCTGATAGCCTATGGACGTTCTCTCACTTCTCACAGTTGAGCTCACAATTAGGGTAAATTTGTCAGCCCAGTTATCACAACAGGGGCTATGTCTGAAAAGGGTTGCAAGCCTTTCCAGATCTATTTTCAGTTTCTATTTCCCTTGGTCTGAAGAAGGGAGTCCCTCCCCCACTAGATGGCACTAGAGCATCATGTGTCGTTGCGTGTCCTTGTTTGGCTCTACACAAGAACGAGTGTCCCTTGCCCCTTTGCAGTGCTGCCTCCATGAACCAGGCCTCTCAAACCCATGAGCGTTAGCCCAGTCCTAGTCCCAGGGCCCCAGAGTGCAGTTCAGACACAGAACAAATGACATTTTATCACTCGCCCCTTTGTAAGAACACTCCTGGTCCTATAGAATCATAGAATATCAGGGTTGGAAGGGACCTCAGGAGGTATCTAGCCCAACTCCCTGCTCAAAGCAGGACCAATCCCCAACTAAATCATCCCAGCCAGGGCTTTATCAAGCCTGACCTTAAAAACATCTAAGGAAGGTGATTCTACCACCTCCCTAGGGAACCCATTCCAGTGCTTCACCACCCTCCTAGGGAAAAAGTTTTTCCTAATATCCAATCTAAACCTTCCCCACTGCAACTGGAGACCATTACTCCTTGTTCTTAGTTGACGCTAAGTAACGTTCTCCATCATCTGAGCCAGCTGGGCTTCAAGAGTTTAATAATTCTAACAGGGACTTGTATAAAGCTTTTCAAAGGGGTTGGGGTTGGGAGGGAGCTGTGTAAGATGTAAAAACAGTCACAGGTATTGCAACCCACCCAGGAATCAATTTGTTCAGTAACAACTTTCTGTAACCTACCCGTATGAACGGTACAACAGATGCTATTCTCTGTCCCTGCTAGTAAATAGTGCACTCTATATAGACTAACCATATACCCCGAGACAACATTTTGTAATGGGTGGCGTGGGGGAGGGAGAGGATGAGGATTACAGTGGTGGGAATAGATAGTTACTTGCATATGGAAATAACGTGGTGGGTTTGAGACCTTTAAATTCCCTGTGTTGGTACAAGTGGCGAGTATGGATGTATACAGCCCTTACGTGTGTAGGTATCTGGGCCCACCACTGTACAACTAATAAATAGTTATAAAGGATGATTTGCAAATAGTTTATTTTAAAGTATACTTATTTGTAGGGCTGCTCACCCAGAAAACGAGCACCTACTTAGGGGCCAGCTGTGAAAATGTTGGTTTCAGTGACTTGCCCAGCATCTCTGTGCAGAGACCAGGCCTGAATCTCGTTTTCCAGCGGGGCATTTGATTGTCTTACCCACGAGACCCTCATCTTTCTTCCCGCAATCTCCGGCCTCATTCGCTGCATATCTGTCACTTTTCTGTAGTGAGAGTCCGGGAGCCTACAAGCAGCAGCCTCCGTCACTACACAGCCCTGATTTCATTCATCCAGCCTGTGCATGGAAGGGGGCGGGGGGTCCTGTGGGAAAAAAATGGCATGTGGTAATGTAATCAAAGATTATAGCCTAATGCACAAACGGGCAGAGTTAAGGTTATGCAATCCACATACTTTATACCGTGGCATTTGGAACTCTGGGTCATGGGAGGGGCCAAGGATGTTCAGGCGATATTTTATATGCTGATCCCAATCACTGAACCACAATGGATAGACTTGAGTTTCACCAGCAACTGAGAGGACCAGTCAGCTACTGCCCCAAGGGCTGGAAGCAGCTAGCTGGGGAGCTCCCCAGAGGGTTTGTTCGCTGCCAGGGTCTGAGGTGTTTGACAGGATTGAGAGACGTTACCATTTCTCGAGCTCTGAAGAGTCCAGGTGACTCTCAGTCACACTGCAGAGACGATCAGAAGGGAATGTGTTTTGATGTGTGAGCTGATGTACAGAAAATGTTTCCTGGAAACTTTAAATTTGAATGTTTGAAATGGAAACAAAAGGAGGAGTACAAAAAAACACCACTAGACTTACTGCCTGAACACTTCTCTGATTTGTAGTATTCCAAACAATATTTCATATTATTTACAAGTTGTTTTGGGAGCATTGCCTGTTTTTTTTACTAAGAAGGTGGCTGCTGCTTCTCCGTGAAATGACTGGGAACGATGAACCTCCACATCTCATGGTTTTACATACAATAGCTCTGAAGTTTAACACTGTGTCATGCCTTCTGAAAAGACAGGAGTCTGGCCTATGCTTGAGCCAAGAGTTAAGCTCTGAAGAACACCGCACCTACTATGGCCGCACTGTAGAGACTGACAAATCATCTCTGAGAGAAGATCAGAGAGGAATGGGTCTGTATGTGTGTGTGATAGTGTGGTCTGTTGAAACGTTGCCCTGAGATATATGTAAGAGCAACAAAGTGCTGATGTCAGCGTGACACCAGGAGATTTACAATATAATCGCTTTTCTTTACGAGTTAGCCAGAGGGATTCCAAAGACCATTTACAGGCGGGGTGTGTGGTAAATGGTTATGTAACCCTTCTGCCCATCAGAGTTGGCAGCAACAAGGGCCGGGTTCAGTATCCAGGGGTTCCATTCTAATGACACAATACAAAACCAGCTCGAGCCCCCACCCAGTGACCTGGGACAACCATATGCCACCCTTCTGGGTGCCTCTAAGAGGCAATACTTCCCCTCTCGCAGGCACAGAGTCTGAGTGGACCAAAACCCTTTTAAGGACAGAGAGAAGCACTGTGGCATATTATTGGGTAAACACCACAAACAAAAGTCATAAACCAAACCATGAACCAGAATCCCCCCCCCCACACACACACACACACAAGCAAATGGGCTGTGTCCTTTCCCTTGGGTTCTTGAGTCCCACAAGCCCCGAAGTCACCCAAAGTCCCAAAAGTCCAACAGCCCCAGCAGAGTTCAAAAGTTCATTAGCAGAGTTGTACCTCCCCACCGGGGTGGAAAGGGGGGGGCAGGTTATGGGGCCAGACTGCCCCGCCTCTCCAGTCGTGCTGCAGTCCTCACCATGGGCCGTTCCATCAGGGGCCCAGGAACTGCTCTGCTGTCTCCAGCCGCTTTGCTCTGTCAGCCGCTGTACGCTGCCAGCCACTCCGCTAGCGGTGACCCAACTGGCTCCGCTCCATCCACGGGCAGCGGCTGCTGCATATTGCCAGCCACTCTGCTAGTAGTCACCCAAACTGCTCCCGCTCCGTCTGCTGCGGCATCTGCTCATCACCAGCTACTCTGCTAGTGATGACTCGGACAGCTCTGCTCCATCCACTGCTGCTCATCACCAGCTACTCTGCTAGTGGTGCCCCGGACAGCTCCACTCCATCCACTGCTCAGCAATATAATTTCAGCCCCCCTACAGGGCTTAGTGATCTCAGTTCACAGAGGGGCCATAGTGCAGAGGCACCACCAGACCCAAAATGACTTCAGCTCAGTGGGCTGAACTTAGACTCCTAATGGAAGCAAAAATCTGCTCTAACATTCCACAGGGGAGAGAGGGGGACCAGGTGCAATAGGCCTGTGAGGCCCTCAGACAAGGCCCTCACCACAAAATATAAAAGCCTGTCCACAGCCTCTCTCAATTCAGTGGGTTTTGGAACCCCTGTCCCTTGTCTAGTGAGCGCTACCCAGCTGATGGCGAGTCCCTCCAGCATGCCAAAGGCCAAATACATGTCCCAATCCCTCATTCACATAAACAGGTCAATCAACACCTTATCATTCTTGCCCCAATACCAGAGAAACTGGGGGTCCCACAGTAGCCAAAGTGACCATTTGGGCTGTTAGAGTGCAGGCTAGGTGCGGTGGGTGTGTCTATGCAAATAAGATGTTATTTTACAAAAGTCACTGCAATTCCTGCAATTCACCACCAGATGTCACCCATCCTGACACTGCTTACAGTTACATAGATCACGTCTACACTACCCGCCGGATTGGCAGGTAGTGATTGATCTATTGGGGATGAATTTATCGTGTCTAGTGTAGACACAATAAATCGATTCCCTAGTGCTCTCCCCGACGACCCCCTTCCCCCTCTGCCCCAGTGTAGACCTGGCATAAGAAATTGTCTCTGTCCCTTTAAAGCTGACTGGGAACTAGAATCACCTACAGTCAAGGTTTTGCAGACATTAGCTGTGAGGTGTAACTGTGTATAATGCTTTCTGGAGGATCATGGAAAGACAGAGTGGCCCGTGATTCAGGAAAGGGTCAAGCTGAGGTTCAGGACAAAAAAACCGGGAGCATAAAGGTACGCAAAATACTGTTTCAGCACCACCTAGTCTTACGGTTGTCCAGGTATTATATATATGTGTCTATATAATAAGCGGTGTATATTTTAAACAAATCCCGCTTCTTTTCATGCAGGTGAATCCCTTTAGGGACAGAATTTGCCAAGTGTTCTCCACAGACGGCACCTTTACGTTTGAGGACGTCCTAGGCATGGCCTCTGTCTTCAGCAAGAAAGCTAGTCCCCGTCTAAAAATAGAATATGCCTTTTGCATTTACGGTAAGAGGTCCCGCTCCATCAGCAGCAAGATATAACAAGCCAATAAAGCACCACACTGTCCCCAGGGTGCGTGGAGAGATCATGCAGGGTTTCATCTGGGCTCCTGGGACCCAGGGTTTTACTGTGACAGACGTTAGACTTTGACGTGTGCGTTTTAATAACCCCTGCGCTCAAAGCCTGCAGCAGCCTCTATTTTATGCTTTGGAACAAATAGGCCAAGATTTTAAAATGTGCTGAGTGGTTTCGGGTGTCTGACTTGCGCCACCTCCAAGGGGTCAGGTTTTCAGTCAGTGCTGGGCAGCCCTTTGAAATGACACACCCCGGGGCACTGGGGGCTGGGCAGCACATCCCCTCTCCCTGCCCTTCGTGTGAGGCAGGCTTGTCTGCGCCCGCTGTGGATCAGCTCCCTGAAACCAGCAGCCTCACTGCACTCAAGCAGGACTAAGTAATAATTAGACCCTCCCCGACAGGTGTTTGTCCAACTTGTTCTTAAAAATCTCCAATGATGGAGATTCCACAACTTCCCCAGGCAATTTATTCCAGTGCTGAACCACCCGGACTGCTAGGAAGTTTTTTCCAAATGTCTAACCTAAATCTTCCTTGCTGCAATTTAAGCCCGTTGCTTCTTGTCCTGTCCACAGTTGCTATGGAGAACAATTTATCACCTCCTCTTCATAACAATTTGTATGTACTTACCGACTGTTATCATGTCCCCCCCAGTCTTCTCTTCTCCAGAGTGAATAAATCCAACTTTTAAAATTCCTCCTGGGTCATGTTTTCTAGATCGTTAATCTTTTTTGTTGCTCTCCTCTGGACTTTCTCCAATTTGTCCACATCTTTCCTGAAATGTGGCGCCCAGAACGGGACACAATATTCCAGCTGGGGCCTTCTCAGCGTGGTGTCGAGTGGGAGAATGTTGTAGGACTGCCAGTCCCAGGCCTGCCAGAATCACAGATCAGGCCCTCGAAAAAAGATACTGGCTTAAAAAGAATGAGATTTTCCAACAGAATACATTTGAGGTGTCTGCCTTTGGGTTTTTGAGCCGTACGGGTTCACATTTTCAAGTTTTTCTCCAACCCTGAAGACTGACTCAGGACTCGGAGCTGGAGAGAGCTGCTGCAGTCTGAGGTCTGAACCAACTTTCCCTTCCCAGTGAGTGTGAGTGTCTTAAAGAGACAGCACATGGGTCTTCCCCAGTAGCCAACACACACAGTCTCTGTCTCTGTCTCTCTCTCTCTCACACACACACACACACACTCTCTCTCTCTCTCTACACCGAAGCGTTATAACTGCACAGCTGTGCCACTGCGGCATTGTAAGTGTAGACAGGCCCTTAGCCTGCCCCGAGAGCAAACAGCCGCCCCCTGCCCCCACCAACTGGGTCACAATATGAAATATGGGGAAACTGAGGCACACATAGATGTCATAAAAATGTCCCAGAAAATTCCCACTTTGTCACATCAGGCAAAGGGAATCTCACCATGTTGGGAGCAAATAATATTTGGAAGGTCTGAGCCTGACCTCTGTACAACACTGGGCCCTCTGGGTTAAGCCAATGGGATGATTTAAAACTGTGGGTCATGACCCCAACGTAGGTCATGTAGTATTAGACTTGCTGGGACCCAGGGCTGCAGCCCAAGCTCCACCCCTTCCCAAGGCAATGGGGCTCGGACTTCAGCCTCTCCCCCAACCCAAGGCGCCGGGACTCAGGCTCCTGCCCCATCCTGCGGTCGTGTAGTCATTGTTGTCAGATGGGGGTTGTGGTACAGTGAAGTTTGCGACCCCCTGATTTAAAAGCTGGAGCTGGGCAAAACAAATCAGCCAATAGTTTCCTCGCCGAGACGTGGATTTGCGAATCCAGGTCGAGTCCACCAACCAGCTTCCACCCAACTGACCAGCGGAAATGTTCCGGTTTTGTTTGGACATTACCAAAACATCGAGGATTTGTGGGCTGGAGTCAGAGCTGAAGATGGTGCCGTGGCTGCTTTCCTTATACGGGCTCCCCCAGTGGTTACAGCCCTCACCTAGGACTCAGGAGATGTGGGTTCAATCCCCCTCTGCCTGACCTAGACAAGTCCACCAGAGTGCCTTGGGGTAGGGGATGTTTCGATATGGGCCTGTCCTAATCTCTCCTGCCGATGCCGTTGCTTGCATAAGCAGCTCAATGACTCTTGGTTGACATCCCTCGTGGCAAGGCGCAGTCAGGGGAATGAGGGTGAGAATGAATCTACTGCTTGGTGGTTTGGGCCCGCACCAGCAGTACTGGGTTTACAATGGCGCCAGCGCCCCATCCCCCTACTCCAGCCTGAGAACCTGCCCCCCGCTTGGCCTCTTACCCCCAAGCCACTTGCTCCTCTCCATCCCCTCTCCACCGTGCACTCCTCGCTGCCCCTTTCCCCCCCTGGGCAAGTGGCAGGTGGGGCCTTGGGCGGAAAAGGCCGAGCGGGGGCAGGGCCTCGGGGCGGAGCGGGGGGCCAGCCCACAGTCCAGGGCCCCGGACCCCCAAAGGATGATTGTGGTCCCAGTCACCAGCTCCAATGAGTAACTCTTCTTAGTGATTCACTGAACCCCGAAAGAGCTCACGCGCCAGACACAGGTCTCCCACCAGAGGCGATGCATTTGAGGGGGTGCTTGCAGGGTCATGTCCCCCCCCCCCAGATTTGCAGCTTGGCTTGTTTTGAGCATGCTCCCATGCACCGAGCATGCTCAATAACACGGCTGAAGTCGGCTTCCCTCCGGGTCGGCAGGGGTCAGCTGTCTCCCGCTGAGTCTGCAGCTCTGTTTGCGGGTGGCGCTGGGGTTGGCAGCGATCCACACTGCTTGTGCCCCGACAGGAAGCGTGCGAATAATCACCCTCTTTCCCCAGTTCCTTCAGATTCATTTCTGACCCCGGGGCACCGGGCAGCATACAAGCGGCTTAAAGGGATCCCAAGGGATCACGTCCCTAAAGCCAACCCCTCTCTCTGTCCCGTGGATCGTTAGCGAGGCGTGTCCCGTATTCTGAAACAGCGAGAGAAGCAGGGGAGAGAGCGCCCGGACTACTGGACGTCAATCCTCAACCCTGTCCTGCACGTTGTGAACCCGAGCCCCATCTCATCAGACGGGGTGTGTTGTCCTCTCTCCCAGGGCTCTGCCTTGGGAACGCGTCCCAGGGGGAAGCAAAACAGGGGAAGGAGGAGAGACATTTTTTCTGGATGCCAAATATCTCCGAGAGAGGAAGCGTGGTCCAGTGGTTAGGGCGCGAGGCTGGGACTTGGGAGACCTGCTCTCCGAGGGGATCTGGGCACGTCACCCCCAGGTTCTCGGGTCACGATTCATCCTGTCCCTCCCAGGGAATCCCGAGGCCAGCTCGCCGCAGGTTCAGCCCAGCTTATGGGGCAGGAGTCTGCCAGCCCGTGGCTCTGAAGCCTTCGCCCTTGGTGGGCCGGGCCTGCCCTCTGCTCTGGGTTCCAGCCCAGGGACCCGGGTGTCCAGCCCCTCTGCTGTACCCCTGCGGTGCTTCCTGCTGGGGCCTTCCTCAGCCTCTTCCCGGCTGGCTCCTCCGCAAGGGCCCGAAATGTGGGGGAGCCAAATGCAGGAGGGGAAAGAAGAGTCCTGCCCCAGGGAGGCGCTAGTTAAATTCTAACCCTCCCCCAGGGGGTCCTTCCTTCTAGGCAGCTCCAAGGTCGGGTCGGCTCTGGCCCCAACTTGCTCAGGAGGTCCCCTCCCTCCAGGGCTCTCCTCTTAGATCTCCTCGCTGCAGGGTTGGCACCTGGCACAGGGCACAATGGGGGTGGGGCTGGCTGGGTCCACAGGCCCCCATTAAACCCTTCCTGGTCAACCTGGGGTTTGTACCCTGTCATGGGCTCCTCAGGTCCATTGACATCCATGGGGGTTAGGCCCTGGGGTGGAATGTCTCCTCCGCCAGCCCCTGTCCCCCCCGGCCATGGACCCTGCTACAGATTCACAGCCCCAGTCTCGAAGGGGGGGACGTACGGGGAGGGGTCCCAGCCGATCCCCGGGTCGGGGAGAGGCCCCGGCCATGGCCCCTGCTACAGAGTCACAGCCCCAGTCTCGAAGGGGGGGACGTACAGGGAGGGGTCCCAGCCGATCCCCGGGTCGGGGAGAGGCCCCGGCCATGGCCCCTGCTACAGAGTCACAGCCCCAGTCTCGAAGGGGGGGGACGTACAGGGAGGGGTCCCAGCCGATCCCCGGGTCGGGGAGAGGCCCCGGCCAGTCTCTCATCTGGAGCCGGCCCCTGTGAATGGGAAAGAAGCCGATTGAAGGCGTCAGGGCCCAGCATGGCCTGGAGCGGGGACAGCGGCTCCCCCTGGGGCTCCGGCCCCTGACACCCCCACCCCCTTTACACACACACACACCTGGCTCCCTGCTTCCCAAAACCCAGGGCCACCATGCCCTGCTTCCTCTCCCTTCCGCTCCCAGCGCGCCCTGGGGCAACACAGAGTACGGGAACCCCCTACCCACACACACTGCTCGGCAGGTAACCTGGGCCCCAACCTAGCACAAGTCTGGTTCTGCTTCTGTCCGCTGCACTGGCAGAGAAAGAGTTAAGGGGGCCAGAGAGCAATCAGTGCCCCTGTTACACCTCGAGGGGGGGGAGGCCCCCAGGTAGGGTTAGGCCCCGCTGGGGGCTGCCTTAGGGCTGGGGCCCGGGGGAGTGGAGGAAGGACAGCAGGGCCAAAGGGAGCTGGCCAGGCAAAGAGAAGCTGCAGGAGTGAACGGGGGCAGGGCCAGCCCCAGGGAGACAGCCCGGGGCAAGAGGTTCTGCCCAAAGAGCCAGGGGCAGACAGGACTGGGGGAGAGGCAGCCAGGGAGCTGGGCCTGGAGTGGGGGTTGCTCTGCTCCGGAGGGTACAGAGAGGGCCCAGCCTGGGGAGGGGTGAGGCCGCTGGAGACAGGCTGAGGGGTGGAGGTGGGTGAAAGGTCCCTGATCCGAGTGGTGCGCGGCCCACTGGGCCCAGAGTCGGGCTGAAGACCTGGACTGTTGTTTGCGGGGGACTCCCTGCACCCCAGGACAGGAGACTCCAAGGGACCTGGGCGGAGGGCCAGAGCAGTTGTGGGTGGGGGTGCTGGGGCGAGACCCTGCTATGACACCCCAGTCACAAGGGGCACAGGGTAAAGAGGACTCTCCCTTTAGTCCCCAGGGCTGATAAACGTTCAGGGCCCTCAGGGCTGTTCCAGTCAGGAGGGGAAACTGAGGCTGGGAACTGTGGCACAATCCTCTTTATTTACAAAGAATGTACAAAGCCGTGTGCCCCGGCGCACCCAACAGCCGGACGCAGCTGCCCTGCTGCCAGCCTCAGCGCTCCGACCCCAAACCTCTCCGGGCGTCTCCCACGGACCGGTCCTGCAGGCTCACCCTGTCCCTCCTTGACCCTCTCCAACCCCCACCCCAGACACGCTGAGTCAGCAAACACCCCTCTGCCCGGTTGTGCCTTGACCCTGGGAACTGTATCATGTGACACATCTCACCCGGAGGAAAGGGGGCCGTTAACCGCCGCAGTTTCAGGGGGTTAACCCAATTTATAACGGCCCCTTACCAATCACGGGGCACGCAGATACTATGGGGAAGGGGCCAGCTAAGGACGGGAGATGGATTTCTGGGGAAGGGCTCGGCCGTGCCCTCTAGTCCAAGACTCTGGCTGGGAGCAAGGCCAGTGTGGGGATCCTGCCTCAGGAGTCCCAAGCCCCCCCTGGAGCAGAGGGGGAGGTTCCCTTTTGGGGTGTAGCGTACTCTCCCCTGGCTAAGGGGGCACCCGGCTTATGCTCCCCAGGCTAGTGTGGAAGAGGGATGGGGCCTGGTCCCTCCCCCTTCCCCCCCCCCCCCCCCCCCCGTGCTAAGGCTCTGGCACAGCTGCACTAACAAGAAATGGGAACAGGAGTTTCTGCCATTAGCCCTGTGATCAGAGACGATACCCTTGACACGGGACAGCCAGTAACGTGGGTCCCCCTGTGGGGTGTCTTGTGCCCCCAGGGTGAGCAGTGCTGCTCTGCGGATGTAAGAAAGGAACAGGAAGCTTCTGCAATACTGCACACCCCCAGTGCTCAGAAATCATGAGTCAGGGCCCCTCGAATCATGCCTGGCCTACGAAGCATGAGATTGCTTCACAAAGCACACACATGGGCTTCTTTTCATTTGTTTTCTGCTCTTTGAGCCTTATAGGGTTTGCGTTTTCAGTCTTGGGAACTAGAAACTGACTTGCATTTTTTAAATGAAAGCTGAGAGTCCCACGTGATCACCTGACTCCAGGAGCTGGGGCTTGGAGAAAGACTATTGCTGGCGCTGACAATGCTGCGTCTTGCCTCCTTCGGGCTTACGTGAGCCTCTAGTAGGACACGGGGCCTGAGCTGGCTCTGTTTGAGAGCATCAGAGCAGGGATGTAACATCAGCTGTCACAGAGCCTGGGTACAGGGGAGATCTCAGTGGCCGGCAGCCTTCAGACTGTCCCGTGCAAGTCCCGTCCCCCCGTCCTCCCCCGCCTACACCTCCCAGTACAGCCTGTCCCTGCACTAACCACTACTATTAGAGCCCTGCCCCCGAGGGCCTGTAGCAGAGTTGATGCCCAGTTACACAGTGTGGACACTAATCAGTGTCTTTTGAGACTGAGATTTCCACAGGAGCCTAGAGGAGTTGGGTGCCTGAATCCCACTGGAAGTTAATGGGAGTGGGGCCCGCTCCTTGGCACGTCTCAGGCTTAATCCTTAGAGGAAAGAGCCGGTTTGGCTGTGGGGAGGGGCCCGAAGCAGACACAATCTAGCCTTGTATGCAGGCTCCTCAAAGGGGAGAGTCCCAGAACCTGGGCCCCAGCCTGAGCCTGGATGTCTACACTGCAGTTTTCTAGCCTCACAAGCCCAAGTCAGCTGACCCGGGCCAGCCATGGGTGTTTACTGCAGTATAGACGTGTCCTTAAAGAGCTCCATCTCTTTGGCGCATCACAAAGACTGAAAGGTGGGATTGATTATGTGGGACCGGCACCTCCCTGGGGAGAAAATATTGGGCCCTACAGGGCCCTTTAATCTGGGAGAGAAAAAATAATCACAAGAACCAGTGACGGGCAGCTGAATCTAGACGGTCGCTGACTACGATGGAGTTGTCCTTGTAATGGCTGATCCCAGCCGCAGGGGATCAGAGCACAGAACTGTGAACTCAGGCTCACGCCAAACTCAGAAATCTAGGAGACTGGGCAACAAAAACGGCAGATGACAAGGTTTACAGGTTGATAAACGCAAAGTGATGCACATTGGAAAACATCAGCCCAACTCTACAGATAAACGGACGGGGGCTAAATGAGCTGTTCCCACTCAAGAGAGATCTTGGAGTCGTGGATAGTTCTCTGCAAACATCCTCTCAACGTGCAGTGGCAGTCGAAAAAGGGAACAGAACGTTAGGAACCATTAGGAAGGTGCTAGATAATAGGAGAGTAAATACCCTAATGCCACTATCTGAATCCATGGGACCCCCACACCTTGAATACTGCGTGCAGTTCTGGTTGCACCATCTCAAAAAAGATCTATTAGAATTGGGGGAAAGTACATAAAAGGGCAAAAAAATGATTAGGTGTGATATGGACCAGCTTCCATCTGAGGAGAGATTAATGAGATGGGGACTTTTCATCTTGAAAAGAGACGACTAAGGGGGGATATGATTGAGCTCTATAAAATCGTGACAGGTGTAGAGAAAGTGAATAAGGAAGTGTTATTTACCCCTTCACATAACACAAGAACCAGGGTTTACCCAATAAAATTAATAGCCAGCTGGCTTACAACAAGCAGAGGGACGTATTTACTTGCACAATGCACAGTTAACCTGTGGAACTCATTGCCAGGGGATGTTGTGAAGGCCAAAAATATAATTGGCTTCAAAAAAGAATTAGATAAGTTCAGGGAGGCTCGGTCCATCAATCGCTATTAGCCAGGATGCTCAGGGATGAATCCTCTGCTCTGTGTGTCCCTAAGCCTCTGACAGGGTGACAAATGCTGGGACTGGACGACAGGGGATGGAGCACTCGATAATTGCCCTGTTCTGTTCACTCACTCCGGGGCACCTGGCATTGGCCACTGTTGGAAGACAGGACACTGGGCTAGATGGACCTTTGGGCTGACCCAGTCTGGCTGTTTTATGTTCTGGGGAGTTTCTTTTCTGAGAAGGGCCTGGCGGGGTGAGGCTGGATCAAGAAACGCTCCCGAGCGAGAGCACTGAGCTAGGGCTTGCAAGGAGGCAACCTGTGGGAGGCTGCCGGAGTCCTGGGGCAGGAGAGGCAGTGGGAGGGGGGGGGGGGAGCCGGCTAGCAGGAAGGAGCAGTGGCAAACCTCAGGAAGAGGGGCTGAGAAGCAGGGAAAGTCAGCGAGCCCAAGAGAAGCAGATGCAGGATTATTTGGACTTTCCGTTGGACCTTTTGTTACCGCGGAAGGGGCTGAACTTAAGAGGAAGGACGAGAGCCAGGCCAAGGAAGTGGCCACCAGAGGTTGACGGCGGTAAAATCCCCTGCAAAGCAGCAGGCTGCTGGCTGGGGGCTGGCAGGAAGAGGCCCTTGTTACACAGGAAATAAGACCCCAAGGAGGGAGATTAACCATCCCAATAAACTCCCTAGGGAAGCGGCAGCTTGTCCATCTCTCCGTGTCTTCAGCTCCTCACTGGTGGCCCAGCGGAAGGCGTTTCTTAGGGCAGGTCCCCACTAGGGCTTAACGTCGACTTTAGCAAGCTAGAGTCGATTTAAGCCTGTACCCGTCCTCACATGCATGCCCTTAAAGTCGATTTAAAGCAACCTTAAAATCGACTTCTGTACTCCTCCCTAACGAGAGGAGTAGCTGAAATCGACCTCTCTCTGGGTGATTGTGATCTAGTGAGGATGCATGTGACTGTAAGCCTCCGACCTTCCGAGCAGCTCCGCGGACCCCCCCGCCCACCCGAGCAGCCCCGCGCCGGCTCCCCCCGCCCAAGCAGCTCCGCGAACCCCCCCGCCCACCCAAGCAGCTCTGCGAACCCCCCCCCCCCCACCCGCCCGAGCAGCCCCGCGCCAGCTCCCCCCGCCCGAGCAGCTCCGCGAACCCCCCCGCCCGCCCGAGCAGCTCGAGCGGAGCTGCTCGGGCGGGTGGGGGGAGCTGGCGTGGGGCTGCTCGGGCGGGCGGGGGGGTTCGCGGAGCTGCTCGGGCGGGCGGGGGGGTTCGCAGAGCTGCTTGGGTGGGCGGGGGGGTTCGCGGAGCTGCTCGGGCGGGGGGAGCCGGCGCGGGGCTGCTCGGGCGGGCGGGGGGGGGGTCCGTGGACCTGCTCGGGTGGGCACGGGGGCCACGGTACTGCTCGGACTGGGGCTGATCCCCTGGGGAGTGTGCCTGGCTCCCCGAAAGGTGGTGCCAGCTGGGGACTCCCGGCACTGTGGGATACCTACCCACAGTGCATTGCTGGCTATGTCGACCCCTGCAAAAGTTGAAGGACAGACACTGTCGACCTGCTGTCCTTTGTGGGGACGCACTAAGTCGATTTTCTCAAGTCTACTTTAGAAAATTGACTTAAGGGAAATCGACCTACTGCTGTAGTGAAGACAGACCCTTAGCCACACACACGTTGCTGGGCTCAGGACGGGGGGAACTGGGTGAAATTCTCTGGCTTGTGCCACCCAGGACTAGGGTGATCCTGGCCCTAGGCGTTCTGAGGCTGGGAAAGACAGCGGCATGACCTCTAGAGGAGCGATAAGGCTGAATGGGACCCCCTGACTCCCAGCCAAGGGGGGAGTGGGCCTGGCTGTGGGGCAGCTTCTTTCAGCACTTCTGCTGCTTTACTCTCACTGTCCAGCCAGGGGGAAGCTGGCTCCGTGCAGACGGCCCAGACAAGCCCCATGTGCTGAGGTGGGAGTTCCTGGAGCAGGTGAATCTCACCCTGCGAACCTGCCATGGAGCTGAGGGGCGATCAGCGCGGGGCGGTGGGCTTGTCAGACTGTGCTGCTTCCTGGTCTGGTGTGAGGGTCAGCGCGGAGACAGGCTGCGCTCTGGTTCTTAGGTTCATGAGGGACTACTTTACCAAACGTGGAAGAACACCTAACAGAAAGCAGTTCTTACATTCTCTCCCAGGGGGTTGGCACAGGAGTCCGTTTCCCAGCGGCCTCTCCTCTTTGCTCCAGAATTTAAACTTCTCTTTCAAAACAAGTCTCTGGCCCTTCTACTGGAAAAACATCCAGTTGTGACCCCGAGGCCTCAGAGAGCCTGAAACAACAACGCCGAGAGAAGCGTCAACTGGCAGCTGTTAACTCTGGAGCCTAATGTTGGCCACTTAACTGTCAACATTATTAACTATTTCAATGCCGACAAACTATGTGAGGAAGGGAAGAAGGGTAAAACCTATTATGGAGGCCTGCCCGCCTGCTGCGAGTGGTGCCTCTTGGCATTACAAAAGAGCTGATGGTTGGGACAGTATGAGTTGTGGGCGGAGCTCCTGCATTGACCCCGATCTCTCTGGAGGGCAATACAATGCCGTGCCGGCCAGACCTGAGCCTCTACAGTCTCATAGAGAGCTTGAGAGAGAATCCAGGGGGTCGCTAACTCCCTGGGCTTTATTTCTCACTGGTCTTTCCTCATCTAGGACCCGGCGGCGGAAGGGGAACCTCTCTCCTCATGCTCTGTATTCAAAATAGCTGTCTCTGACTTCTCTCTCCTGGGAGGTCACCCTCTTCCCGGAGGGGAAGGTTTGGTACGTCCGCAGATTCTCTGGAGACACGCGGAATAAATGCCATTGGGTCTTCGCGCTCAGAGGCGGGCTGGGGAGAAACAGAAGAGGAGAACATGGGTTATGCAGCTGGGGATCAGCCCGGCCCCAGATGTGTCCAATGGGAGAGGAAGGGTGAGCAGGGGAGACACGGAGCCTTGCACAAGTGAGTTCACTGGGGTGCATACATGCTCACCAGTGCAAATGAGGGTGGCACGGTCTGATCCTAACTGCACAAATGTTTAGGAGAGTTGGAAAGGGAAATCTATTGCAGCTGGGGGCCCATGGATCTTCTCGTGGATCACCCTCAGTGGAGGACCAGGGCGTGTGTGGGGGGTGTAACAGCAGGTGGTATCTTAGGCTCTGCTTGTACAAGCACACCCATACGGCCCTGAGTAGTCCTCCCATTTCATTCTACTCAGAGATGGCAAGCCGCTCACTCGGGTGTTGTCCTGGCCCCCCATCCATCTACACACCCGGGGCTTTCAACCTGGGCTAGCTGCGGGTGTGTGGTAGAGCCCCTGGGGCTACTTTCACTGAAACTGGCAACCCGCCCACTCAAACGCTGCCAGTCCTCCAGTGCCTCCCCCCTGCAGCCTGGGTGCCCAAAGGACAGACAAGTCCTCCCACAATTCCCTAGGAAAGAATCACAGAGCGGCAGTGCAAAGACCCATGGGATGTGCCCTGCAGGAGAGCCTGCAATGCACCTGGGAACGGGGTGGGGGGGTGGGATATACAGGGCCGTCCTTAGGCATACGTGGCGTACGCAGCTGCTTGGGATGCCATGCCCCAAATTTCATGGCACCCTAGGCAGCTCCATGCTGCATCCGTGGCGGCCCCAGCCCCAGCGACCAGCCCTATCCCTCAGCCAGCCCCCCCGGGAGCTGCGCCCACTGCAAGGGGCAGGACCATGCCTAGGGAGGGGTGGGGCCCCAGACAACTCCCACCATCCCGCCTCTTACCCTTCCCCCCTGCTCCACTCCCAGCCCGCCCCCCATAAACTCATACAATATCCGGGTTTGAAGGGATCTCAGGCGGTATCTAGTCCAACCCCCTGCTCAAAGCAGGACCAACCCCAACTCAATCATCCCAGCCAGCCTGACCTTAAAAACCTCTAAGGAAGGTGATTCTACACCATTACACCTCTTCCCCCCAAAACGTTTCCCCCAGCAACCCTGCACTCACCTGGCCCCAGCGCGCTCCACTCCGCCAGCCCCCAGCCGCGTCGCTCCGCTTCCCGCCGCCAGTGAGAGCAGGGAAGGGATCGCCCCCCGCACTCACCAGCAGCGGGAAGCGGAGCGATGAGGTCCCGGCCCCAGCGTGTCGCTTGGGTTGGGGAAAGGACCCCTCCTCTCTCACCGGCGGCGGGCAGTGGAGCATCGCAGCTGGGAGCTGGCAGAGTAGAGAGGGCCAGAGCCGAGCTGCTCTGCTTCCTGCCACTGCCGGGGGGGGGGGGGTTTCCCTTCCCCCAAGCTCCCTCTCCCAAGTGACATGGCTGCGGTTGGGGGGAGTGAAGTGGAGTGGGCTCCTCCTAACTCCCCGCTAATTCACTGGGCCACTTTGGGTCTGTGGGGCCCCAAAAGTGTCCCCCCCCCCAGCTCCTGCCTCCCAGAACCAGGGGGGGGGGGTTGTGTGGGGCACCCAAACGGCTAGGGATGGCCCTGCGGACATAACATCCATGAGGCTCCACTAACTCAGTTCAGGCTTTGCAATGCGGCTGGTGTGAAGACATGGGCCAACTCACACTCTCCAAGGGTAACCCCCATGTGAAGATCAGCCCAGCCGAGTCCTCATCTCCATTCCTGTAGGCTTGTCTACATGGCCCGTTACAGTGCCAGACCTGACCCTCAATTCATACCCCCCTAGCTCTAACCCTGGGGTGCCATTCAGATTCAGGGGGGGGGGCTTTAACCAGAATTCCAAAGGCTACTTGGGCACCTGAAAACTCTTGGGGTTTTTGCAGATAACTTAGATACAGTGCTCCGGTCAGATAATAATTTCTAATTCCTATATAAAGAAAGAAAAATCAACGAGACCCGTTCCGCTCCAAAACGTGTTGTGTCAAGTCACTTAAGGGACACTGGTTAGGTTTAAAAAATTAATGTATCGTTTTACTTTGTTACTAACTCTTGAATAGACCAATTATCGAAAAACCTAGCAAAAACAACGAGGAGTCCTTGTGGCACTTCAGAGAATGGCCATTTATGTGGGCATAAGATTTTGTAGGCTAGAACCCACTTCATCAGATGCACATTTGTCTGTCAGGAGACATCCAGTTCAAAGAACGGTTCGTGATCCAGACTGATCATGTAGAAACTTAGGAACAGCCAGACTAGGACAGAGCAATGGGCCATCTAGTTCAGTACCCCCCATCCCGCCGCAGTGGGGCAGAGCAATGAGCCACCTTTTGCTTGCACTCTCTAAATGAGTCCAATGTTCCAGCAGGCGCTTCTAGCAGAAGCTTCAGAAGAAGACACACGCCCTTCCCAAGATGCACCTGGCTGATGGTGCAATACCCTCCCATCATGGGGGCGGGGGAGGGGGATGCACACACCACACCAAAAACCCCAAACGCTCTAGTGAGCATTCCCATGGCGGGGGCGGGGTCAGATGATATTCAGGGGGCAAAATAGTTATCCAAGCCCTAAATTGCTAATACCATTTGTGACAAGCACGTGTGTGGCTTTGAATGTGTGCTACTTTTATCACCAGTCTAACCAGACCCCAGCACTACACTTCAATGTGCATAGGAGAAAAACCCTACAATGCCCTTCTCATCCGCGGACAGGCATTTATGGGTCAGAGTGGGTGACCCCGGCCACTGCTGTGGCCACGAGAGCTAACGCGAGGTTTGCAGAAGGGAGCAGGAGTCGGGGGGTGATTTTACCTCTGAATGTGGCATTGGTGACATCAATACTGGAATCCTGCCTCCACTTCTGATGGGAAATTGGCCAGGCGAGGGGGCAGAAAAGAGCCATGAAACAGGCTCCGGGGTGCAGAAGATGCCTCCCTGAGGGAAACTTCCAGAGCTCCACCCGCTTAGCTTATCAAAAAGATGAGATGGTGCCATGAACAGTGGGTAAGGATCTTCCCGGGGGAATAAACCGGGTCCTAATGGGCTCTTTCTTCTGGCAAAGAAAGGAAGAACAAGAACCAGGGCTGGAAGCTGAAGCCAGACAAATTCCAACTCGAACTTTTCTGCCAGTGAGGAGGCTTGAGCCCTGGAACCAACTCCCGAGGGAAGTGGTGGATTTTCCATCTCGTGATGCCTTTCTGGAAGATGCTTTAGCCAAACACACGTTATTGAGCTCAATAAGGGGTAACTGGGTGAAATTCTCTGGTCTGTGCTGTACAGGAGGTCAGACTCGATCAGCCCATCTTCCGGCCTGAAACTCCCTTTGCTCTGCTGGGCAGTATGAAATTAACCTGCTTCCCGGCACTAGGTGGCATCTGTGCATCTTGGTTTGAACCTCTTCGCACTTTGCAGCCCACAAGAGGCCACCGTTGAATTCCCACCCTTCCACTCAGACAAGGATGTATAGGCACTTTCTGTCTATTTCAACCCGCCCCACAGACGGGCAGAAACTGATCGGCAAAGGCAGTTAGTCTTTGGCTCAGGAACCTTTAGAGACCAAAGTCTGGGCGTGGGGGATGCTGAACACATGCAAGATCAAACCCTACAGTCGATGAAGAACAGACTGAGATCTCTATATTTTTTTGATAAGGCATCACCACAGAAATCAACGGCAAATTTTGAATGCTCAGTGTGTGTGTGTGTAAGGAGGAGGAAGAGATGCATCTGTAATAATGTTATGGCTTCAAATAGACAGCGATCATGTTCATTGGCGATGTGCATCTGTAATTCCACTCTCCTGTGCGTCGACATTACAATACGTTCTCTAACTACACACTCAGACACTTGTTCTGCAGGAGCCCTGTCACATTCTTTGCACAGGTTGGACAGTGAATGAGGCAGGGCGGCGCAGGGAGTACAACTGGGGTGCAGAAAGGAACAAAAGCTCGAGTCACTGTTGAGGTTGCAGTGGGTTTTGAATGAGGGGGGTCTGGGGGAAAAATAGCATGTGACTGGAATATGCTAACTTGCAACATGTGATTCAGCCACTAGATGTCCGAGTGCTCTGTAGATCTGCAGACGTTGTATTTCCTGCTAAACAGAGGACAAAGCTGGAACTCAAGCTATGTGGAAGTCTGTTTGTTTGTGTCTAGAGTCTGCACTACATACCTCCTGTTTCACATGGACTGTGCTTCTATACGTCATGACAGTCTTTAATTACATGATCACTATCTCGTAATGCATATGCACCAAAGGGCAAAGTTAAGGTTGCCCAGGCAACCTTACTTTGTCGCTTCCTGACTATTGAGTGTTTGAATTTGTGTCCTTTCAAGATAGGCTTTTACTTTTTTTAAAATGAAATTATTTATCGTTGCTTCTCCTTGGAGAAATAATCTAATCACTGAGTCTATGTTCTTGGGATTTTTACTTCTTATACTCAGGAGCAGATGGCTAGACACAATGTGACAACTCAAATCTGCCATCTGTTCTGTGCCATCTGATGCACCTGGTCCAATATTTCCCTCAGGAGGAGAAGCCTCCGAGTGCCATTATGTGAAAGAAGAGGAGTTTTGATACGTGCCAGACCAATGAGCTCACAGAATATGGTGGCGCCGTGCTAATGATTGGGGGGGGGGGTTAAAAACTGGACAGCCAGCTCCGCTATTTATTCCATAGTTTAAACAGACTATTTGGAAACCGAACGTGTCTTCACTGCAGGTGTGGGACAATCAGATCAAGGACTAAGGGGTTCTCTCCAAGCAGAGGAACTTCCTTGCGATGACTTGGTCTCCCATGATATGGACAGGGCTGGAACATGGAGTTGGGGAGCTGTCTCCCTACAGAGCTCCTGATGGGATCCCCCACATTTCCAAGGTGCTAGCAGGAAGCTATGCATAGCCCTTTCAGGCCATCTACGGGAAATGGTCTTGTGCCCTTCTGACCACCCGAAGACTGGCCATGACCCCTAGCCGTGAAGAGTAGGAGAAAGAAGGAGCAGAGGTTGCGCTGTCCGTATCCGGTAGGAAATCTCCCTCAAAGAGCATTAATTAGGGTTCCTGGGCACTACAATGAAGAACAACAATAATAATACCGATCCCGCCAGAGAAATGGGCAGACCAGTCGGGAAGCTCGTGACGTGCTTTGAGATCCCTGGATGAATGCAACCATGACTATCAAAGCGAAGGCACAGCACACAACGACGGTAGGTCTCACCCGCTCTGGCACTGGCATCATGACTGTAGTCCAAGCGCCTCGGTGGGCGTGGCAGATACAGCTCATTAGCCAATGGGCTGCCTCGATGAATTCGTGAAGGACATAAACTTCAATTGGGAACGGTGAATTGTAAATAAAACGGGAGGAAGACGTTGCCATAGGAGATGGTTCCAAAGCGGCTGGTTCCTTAGTCATGCCCTGGGCCCCTGGAGACGGCACATGGCCAGTTTTGCAGTTCTTGCAGAGTCCATTTCTGCACAAGCTTCAGCAGTGCCCATGTTATTGAACAGCGTTCGACAGACAGACCCCGGTTTTCACAAGAGGGAATAATTTCCCCAGCACATCCCTCTGGCCACCGAACAAATAAAAACTCTCGCTCTTCTCCTCAGCGAGCTTCCCAATGTCGGAGCTTCGTACAAAACTGAACCGCGTCTCGGAACGTCCCTGGGAGGGAGGCACATCCGCACTGTCAAGTCACCTAGTCGCCCTGTGCCTCGGTTTCCCATCTGGGCAATGGGGCTCATAGCCCTGCCTCCACCTCAGGGGGTATGGAGAGGATCGGTGCATTAAAGCAAGGGAGGGGCTCAGCTTTTGTGGCCCTGTCACGCCTAAGATGGCCGACAGGCAGTATTACAACCCTGTCCCAGGCTGGCCGGCCCCAGTAAATCAAGTAGGTCTGGGGGCCCCGTGCCGGAGCTGGGGCTCCCATCTGGCTAATTAAGAGGGCAGGACAACGCCCAGAGTCCATAAAGGACCAGGGAGAGCCAGTGAGTCAAGGGCTGCCTGGATCACTCAGAGAGACAGGAGAGCCAGTGAGTGTGAGTCAGGCTGAGCAGATGGGAGCTGCTAGAGTCAGCTGGTGCTTCCTGGGGGAAGGCTGAAGGCAGCAGAGCAGCAAGGAGGGTTTTCTGACATCCCCAAGCCACAGGGCCAGGGCAGGAGAGCAGCAGAGGATCTTCCCTGTGGACATCTCCAGGGCCAGAGAGCAGGACGCAGAGAAGAGTGGGAGGGCCGAGGGGACTGCGGGATGCTCCCTGCTAAAGATGATCTCCCAGCAGAGTGTCTGTGAGGTTCCTGCAGGGTCACATGCTGGCTGTCCTGGTCCAAGGACAGGAGATGGCTGTGCTGGATAGGTGGGGGCAGGGGATGCTGGGGGGCTGCCTGGACACTCAGACTGGGGTGAGGGACCATGGGGCTGCACCAGACTCTCGGGGAGGGGGAGGGACACTGAACATATGTTGCATTTACTGTAAGAACCCTGTTGGGGAAATTCTGCGGTACTGAATTGGGACTTGTTATGATTTACGGGCTCAGGACTCTTGTAACAAATGAACCCCATGATATATTTATACTTGGGAAGAGGCGTTGGACTATTTCTGGGGAGCCTGCAGGAGGGAAACTGAGGCAGCCGTGTCTGTTGCATGGCAGCCTACGTAGGGAGGGCACTCCAGGTGGGGGTGTCCCTATGATGCACCCCCATTTTACAGATGAGGAAACTGAGGTTCTGTGAGGTTTGTTTTAAGTAACTTGCGCAAGAACACCCAGGAAGTCAGTACTGGAAACAGAACCAAAGTCTCCGGAAGCTCAGGCGTGTGCTTGGATTACAGCTGCTCAGAAAATTTCCATCAGGATGATGTTCCAGGGTAACATTTCTGTCTGCCCAGAGAGCTTGACCCATTGGATAGAACAGGGGCATCAAGCACCCAAACAACAGCTCCTAATGGGCAAGTGTCCCCATGGCTGAAATGCAGCAGGTCGGGTCCTTCCAACAACCAGAAACGAACCAGTTGGATTTCAGGATGGTCGAAATGTTTCAACATTTCTGAATCAAAAACTTCAGAATTTCTGTTCCACGAAATCTTTCCACATTTCAACTTTTGGTCCTGATCCGGCTGGAAAACTAGTGTAACCGCTAGGCAATGCTCCTCTTTATGGCATCCCACCCCAGCACGGCAACCTGCCTTTTCCCTTTGGTTGTGTTTCTTTGCTCTCCTGTTGCGTGAGGGCGGGGTTGGAGCTGGCTTATGATGCTGGGTGATTGGAAATCTGCGGGGGGGAGGGGAGTGGATGGAGCCCCCAGGAACTAACGTTCCCCCCCCCCACTCAGGAAGGAGGGGCCACAGGAGTCAAAAATCACACAATCAATGGGACAACAAAAGAACGAAAACAAGCCTGGGAGCGTGGGTCAGGGGTCTGAAGAAGGGGGAATGATGCAAGATTGACCACCCGGGGGCTGAAGTCCCCTGTGGCAGGGGCACCCACCCCCTCTGACATACCACCAGTCGGGGGCACCTCTAGAGGGCAGACAAGAGATTCAGTCTCCATGGCCCATTCACTTTTTGGTGCCTTTGCCAAAATCTCCAGCACAGGGTGATTAGTTCCGATCCGTGGAGGTGGTGTTTGCCTTTTGACGTCACTCTGGTCCTGGTGTAACCCCAGTGATATGAGGGGAGTGACTCCAGGGATGAATTTGACTCACAGCTGTTAGTTCAAGGTTAAACCAGGCCTCGGGGCACCTCCTCTGGATGGTCACTTGAGGCTTTGGGGCAGGTCGCGTGGCCAGCGCGGGGAGCTGTACCAAGGCCTCTCGGAAAGCGAGTGTCCTGAGGCCTGGGCTGACGTTCAGAGGCGGTGCGATCCGGGAAGTTGAGCACAGCAGGGTACTAACGCAGCCTCGGTTTGTGATATCTCGTCTGTGTGTGTTCATGATTTGCAGGTCCCGGGGGAGGCAGTCCAAGGCGTGGTTAGTTCTGCCTCGGTAGCGCTCTGTCTCCTGGGGGAGGATGCCAGCGAGAGCGGATTGGTCCCTTAACTCTGGAACCTCAGTCCCCAGGGCTCCTAGCACATCACGGAGCCCAGGTGCGGCTCCATCTCCCCGGGGTGATTCTATAGAGCTTGACACGAACGTGGGTGTGAGCCAAGACGCTCTGTCGGATCATAAGACTGTTAATCTCTTGGCCTGGATTCTCTCCGCGTTGATCTGCCGGCTCGCAGGGTCCCTAAAGCCAGTGTAACCAGACACAGTCACCGCTGCATAAATGGACCCTCCTGCAGGGCCGTGATGGCATCATGGCTCCTACACCATCCACTCTGCTGCTGATATAAAGGGGCCAGGCAAAGGGATAGGGGTGTAGCCAGGGCCTCCCCATAAACAAGGGAATCGGGTAGGAGCAGAGAGGTTATTTGACCTCTGTATTTGGCCCTGTGGTGATCGCTGCTGGAATCGTGGGTCCAGTGCTGGTGCCCACAATTCAAGAAGGACGTTGATACACTGAAAAGGGGTCAGAGAAGAGCCACGAGAATGATTAAATGATTAGAAAACGTGCTTTATAGTGACACATTCCAGGAGCTTGATCTATTTAGTATAACAATGAGAAGGTTACAGGATGACTTGATTACAATCCAGAAGTGTCTAAATGGGGAACAAATATTTAATCCTGGGCTCTTCAGTCTAGCAGAGAAAGGTCTAACACAATCCAATGGCTAAATGCTGAAGCAAAACAAATTCAGACTGGAAATCAGGCATACATTTTTAACAGTGAGGGTAATTAACCCCTGCACCAACTGACAAGGTTTGTGGTGGATTCTCCGTCACTGACAATGTTTAACCCAAGACTGGCTGGCTTTCTGAAAGCTCTACTCTGGGAGTTCCTGTGGGGCAGGTCTGGCCCGTGTTATCCAGAAGGTCAGACTAGATGATCACAATAGTCCCTTCTGGCCTTGGAATCTATCGACCACTCGGTGATGTAGGCACCCAGCATAAATTAGAGCAGCCTTCTTGCTGCTCTAACTCAGGCTGTGGCCCAATCCAGCAGAGAGTCGTCTCAGAATGAGATGGAGGAGTGCCCTGAGCCGGAGCTGTACTGTGGCTAAAGACTGGGGCCTGTATTTCTGAGTCCCAGATGCTATCCCTGCATCACATGCTCGGTAGCTCCAGAGGTAACCAGCCAAGGAGCTCCACCAGCTGGCTCTGTACTCCTTTGGCATGGATGCACAAAGCCCAAGGGGGTTGGTGTTTTGTGCCTGCTTGTGTTTTGCCTTAGAAATACCGGGAATGTCAAGTCTGATCTCCCCTGGTTTTGCTAGGGGACTCCTGGGGGCTCTGAGGAAATGTGCATCGAGAGAGCCAATTTCAACAAAGAAGTCCTTTCTCCCAAGTGTTCTTTAGGTAGCAGAGTCTGACTAAGACCCATCTCTGGTGCTCACTTCCCGGTTTCTGGTGTCATGCAATGTCTTCATTTCATTAGTTCTCCGAAGACCCTTCCTGGGCAGACATGACATGAATAGGGCTAAAAAGGATTTAATGGAAAGAAACATTACACAGCTGGAAACAGAAGAAATGATTTGCTGGAATATTAAGTTGGGCAGCTGAAATCATGGGGTAGGTTTTAGTCACATGAATCTGAACCCAGTGATCTATTTCCACTGTTACAAGTGTCTATGTCCTTCCACTGCCGAGAGTCCTAATGAAGAGATCTCCAGGTGAGTGAGAACTCTGTCAGCAAAGCCAAAGGGGTCCCAGTTCACACCTCTTCCTCAGAGGCAGAGTCTGTGCCCCCGATTGCATAATGGTCAAGACAGACAGAGATTGGCTAGGCAGGGTTTTAAGCAGGCACTCTTCAATGCGTCCCCGTCCCTCCATCCCCGTACATACGTGTCAGGCGCTCTCGCTCTCCACTCACGCCAAGCTCTGTTCCCAGATCAGCATGGCAGGGATGCCCCGCTAGATTGCCATGCGGCTGGCTCTCTCGAGGGCGTGCAGACAGAAAGTGGCAGCATGCGCCCGGTCTGCCCGGGCAGAGCTCGCCTGCTTTGTAGCTAAACAGAACAGGCCAACCAAAGACTCCGAACACTACTGGACGTGCTGCAGACCACGGAGATGCCCACGGAGCAAGGGGCTGGATGTACCAGGGGCTGGTGCCTTCCCGGTGTCTGAACATTCCAAAAATGTCTGAACATTCTGTTTCTCATAAAGGAACCCAGATGGCCAGAGGCTGCGCAGCAGGTGCAGTAGGGGAACCAGCACCCAAAGGGTTAATTAAAACAGTCTCCGTGGAGCGGGGGAACCTGGGAACAGAAGCCCCTTCCTTCTTCGCAGCAGGTCAGGTAATTCAAAGGGCTCGTGTTTGCAAAGAGCCCACCTCAACCCATCCCCCTCCAGACAAAATCAGTGCCTAGAAATAAGCCCCGTGTGTTTGATCATACAGAAGCGATGGAAACACGTAGGAGGGGCTGTGCCGGGGTCCTGAGTGGGAGGGGGGGGGCGGAAAAAGCTACTGAAAAGAACAAACCCAAAACACTGGCAGCGAAATGAATGAAACAGGCATTTGGAACGGAGCGGCTTGCCCAGGCCTTGTGCACCCGGCGCAGAATGGAGGCGGTACGGGGGGGGGGGGGGGTTACAGAGGCGAGGGTACAATACGGATGCAAATGAGTCCTTGCAAAGCTAAACGCTGCCTGTGTTTGGTGCAGATCCTGCTGCCTCCCACTTTCAGCCATTCCCCGGAGTAGCACAATCCTGCCCAGTGGTCCCTCTCTCCAAGCCAGGGGATGCCAATCAGGCTGTCTGGAGGGACACAGAGAGCGCCAGCCCTACGGCAGGTGCATTGGGACATGTGCGGGCTGCAGATTGGACCTTGCTGCCATTCAGTGATGCTGAGGCCAGGGGTGATCATGAGGAGGGGTGCGGGCTCCTCGCGTGGCTCCGGGGTGGCAGCGGTGCACAGCGCGGCTGAGGCAGGCTCCCTGCCTGCCCTGGCCCTCCGCCGCTCCCGGACATGACCAGCATATCTGGCAAGGGCGTAGGGCAGGCGGCTCCACCACACGCTGCCTTCACCTGCGGATACCACCCCCAAAGCTCCCATTGGCCGCGGTTTCCCCTTCCCAGCCAATGGGAGCTGCAGGGGGAGGTGCCTACAGGTGAGGGTAGTGCACGGAGCCCTCTTCCCTCCCCCCCCCTCCCCCCCCCCCCCGGAGATGTGGTGCAGGCCACTTCCAGGAGCAGTGTAGGGCCGGGCTGACAATCCACGGGCCGGACTGAAAGCCCTATGGGCTGGATCCAGCCCGCAGGCCGTAGTTTATCCTCCCCTGCTACAGAAGATTCAGAAGGACCCCCACAAAGCTAACCTCCGTGCCCACTGGTTAACCCTGGGTGTTTAACCCTTTAGGGACTTGCCAGTTGGCTGGTTTGGGGAGGTGAGATGATGTACCAGGGCGTGGTGGGTTTCTGTCTGTAGGGAGGTGGGACTGGGCCCGGTCTCTTGAAAGGAAGCAGTTTAAATGCCACCTGCTTCCCCGGTTTGAAACAGCCATGCTGCCAAACGGGCAGTGTTAATACTACCCATGCTATGGACGCTGACTGCCCAGATAGCCTGGCCTGGGGAAGGGCATTGGCCATAGCTTCATTGGCTCCTTTAATTCAACTTTCTGGGGTCCCACCCTGGAAGCTACTTCACCTCAGCTGTGGGGTGGCTGGACTTGGCGCCACGCCAGTCCCGCCAGTGTAACCTGCCTTCCTTTGGAAGGGAAGTTGTTTGGGCAGGTTACTTGCTGGTGGAATTGCGAATGTGAAGACTGGGCCAGCCTACTGTCATGCTTCAGGGCACTGCGGAGCAGGAAGGGATAATCCCGCCCTACCATTGCCCCCTCTCCATCCCCATTTACAGCACCGCACAACTGGCCAGGTGCGGGATGAGGTTATTTTGCCTTCCTCCTAGCACAGGAATAGAACAGCACTGTCTGAACTGCCTAGACCATGGGATTGGCAGCTGAATGAAGATGTAACACAGCAGGAAAGGGCCAATTACTCAGGCAGACGTCCCTTTGGACAGCTCGTGTTTATCGTTACTGAAGGACAAACGCGCCTCTTTAAACAGGCAGGGCTGCAGAAGAGCGTGAGTTATTCTGGAATAACGTACTGCAATGCTTAGCTCTCGTTTGGTGTCTTTCAGTCATGGAGCCTGGCGTCCTTTGCAAAGGAGGGTCATCACCCCATTTTACAGCCACAGAAACTGAGGCACAGAGAAGGGACCCGATTGCAGATCAGTAAAATGAGGTGAGGGCGGTTTTTAACGGCCAGGCCAGCATAGAAGGAAGCACAGAGACGGCTGGGGCAGGAGTGTACAGACCGGCCCACAGGTGATCGCCAGACATGGGGTGGGGGAGAGATGGGGGACACAGAAGGAGAGCAGATCAGAGATGGAAGTAGGAAACGAATGGCCCTGAGAGGAAGGTCAAGAGGTTAGACTTGGAAGCGACTCAGAGGGAGGTTCGGGGGCATGCTCAGAGCTCTGGGGGAGCAGGACCATTTCAAAAGGACCCAAGCAGGAGAGACTGCAGCCGTGGTGGCGGCAGAGGATTAGGGGGCGGAGAAGTGATTTACCCATCGAGGCCTGTGCAGGACAAGAGAAGATCTGTGCTCGGTGTAGGAGAAGGAACTGGGAGGATGCAGAAGTTACAAGAGTGGATGGAGGGGGAGGAGCAGGTTTGGGAGGAAAGATCCATTTGACCTATTGCGCTGGAGGCGACAGTGAGCCATTCAGGACCGGGAGTGAGGGAGAGTGAAGTGCAGGAGGTGGGACGGGGGGACATGTATCTGAGACTTCGCAGGATGGAGAGGTCGGCTGACCCCCGAGAGCGGATGGACTCACCCAAGGACAGGGGGGAGATGGAGAAGAGAGGGATCATGGGAGTTCTTTGAGATGTAACAGTGACACCCTCAGAACTGACAGCGACTCCCTCCTAGACAGAGCACCTTGGTGGGGCCAAAAAACGAGCTGGCAGAAGAGTCAATGAAAATCCCCCGCTGAGGGTCAGCCCTTCTGGAGACACCCCCCAGATGGGTCTCTGGTCCCGTTGCTGTAGGGCTGTAGGGTGTGCCAGAACCCAGAACAAGCCGCACCAACTCAGCAAGCGCCCAGCCTAGCCAGTGCCTGTTTTAACAAGAGAAGGGGGAGGAGCATCACCACCCTCATGACTTTCAGCTCAGTAGCCAGAGCACTCACCTGGATGTGGGTGACCCATGGTTCAAATCCCACCTCCACCTGAGGGAGGGGAAGGGATTTCAACAGGGATTTGACACTTCTCAGGGGAGCGCTCTCACCATGGGGCTAATGGGAAAATCTGGTGTGGGACATCGACAGGCCAAGTTTACGCCTAAAACTTAGGTTGACCTAGTTATGTTGTTCAGCGGTGTGAAAAACTCACACCCGAGAGACGCAGTTAAGCCAAACTAAGCCCTGGTGTAGACAGCGCTACGTCGATGGGAGAATTCTTCCGCTGACCTCGCTTGTGCAGGTGGAGTCACCAACGCGATGGAAAAACCCCGTCTGTTGCTATAGCAACCATTTACACTACACTGCCACAGCTATGTGCCTGTAGTGTAGACATACCCTCATTCTCTCCTGGTGAAGGAAGGAAGGAGAGAAAAGAGAGAGAGAGAGAGAGAGAGAGAGAGAGAGAGAGAGAGAGAGAGAGAGAGAGAGAGAGAGAGAGAGAGAGAGAGAGAGAGACATACCACCAGCATGCATTAGAATGGCTCTGTAGCCTAGTGGTTAGAGCGCTCCCATAGGAGTCAAGAGACCCAGGATCCTGCACCAATGAGACTGCAAAAGTCCCACATCAGAATACCCCAGAGCCCTGGGGGTAGGGCATTCGCCAGCGAGGTGGCAGATCCTTCTTCAAATCCCCTCTCCTCCTTGGCTGGAGTACACTGACCACTGGGCTACATGTTACGAGGAAGGTCTGGCCTCCTTCTCCCCCAGGCCGTATTGGAGAAGCTTGCCTACCAGGCCTCGATCTGGTAGGGCAGCTCGAATTACGCTTACTAGATTGGGCCCTGCAGGCAGGTTAGGCGGAGGAGGACCTGTCTTGGCCTGGTTGGTGAATCACCCTGGGGTTTAAGCATCTGGATACTTGCATGCCTGTGCTCAGGCCTGCGGACAGAGGGCGCAAAGGGGGCAATCACCCAGGGGCCTGGGTGCTTTAAAAGGGCCTGGAGGCCCCTGGCCACGGCTGCTGTTGCTGCAGCAGCGGCTGGGAGCCCTGGGCCCTTTTAAATCGCCCGGGCGGACAGCAGGGCTCCTCAGCACACCCGATCGCTCTGGGCCCTGTGCTTTGGGGGGTCCTGCGGGCCACCGCGATTGGCCAGCACAGTCGGTCCCAGAAGTGACGGATTTGTCACTTCTGCCCCAGCCCCTCCTCCCAGGGGCAGCTCTGGCCCTGGGGCCGGGAATTGCGGTCGGCGGGCCTGCATGTGCTTACGGAGCTTTTACTGCACAAACTTGGGTGCCCAGTAGATTTAGGTGCCTGGAGGGTTCAGCAGCTGCTGGGCAGGGGTTTTGTGAATCCTGCCAGTGGGAGCTGATTCTGTGAAGCCGGTGATGTTTAATCCGGGCGTGGCCTTGTTACATTAAAAAACAAGCAAACCAAACCCACCCCCACATTACCCCTCTTTGATAAATCCAACCTGTGTCGTGCTCTTTCTATGGGGGGAGGGGCTGTTTGATTTTGGATGGGGGCGGGGGAGAACTAGCGGGAAACCCCACAGGTATTTGGGGTGGACTGACCCAGCCCACACTACAGGATTTGTTTCAGGAACCAAAGCATTATTTAAATGATCCCCCAGGGGTTAGGAGCGGGGAAAGGGCTGCTACCGAGCACACCTTCTGGGGGGGCTGCTTTTGCTACTCACAGATCAAGAGGGTGGGGGTACTTCTCCTTCTCCTTGACCGGCAGCACGAAGTAGGGAACCACATGCTTGGTCCCGGTCTTGTCCCGGTAATGCTCGCGGTGCCTCTGTGAAAGCTGCAGGACAAACAAACGACTCAGAACCCAGGCGTCCGGCACAGGGCAGAGCCGCATGAGATGGTGAGGCAACCGAAGAGTTAAAATACCAAATAGGAAATGCAATGGGGAAAGAGAACAGGTCTGGTGCTGCATCCCTCCTTCCCTGCTGCGAAGGGACCCGTCTCCGCAGGGCCCAGAGCCCAAAGCTTTATTCACTAGCTGGGAAAGATTCTTTAGGGCAAAGTGCAACACGCTCTCCGCTGCTATCGAAATAACCACCATGTTTCTAAACCTCCCCTCCCTCAGGCACTCTCTGGGCAACACGTACAGGTAAGTGACAGTCGTGATCAACAGCATCCGTGCGTGGCTCGGGAATTCATCCACGCAAGCTGGAATTAGTCCTGATGCACCGCGATGGGGGCGTGGCTCCGAGCCGTCGCTGAGATGTGGGGAGACAACACTGTGTTTTGGGCGCAAAGCATAAAACGTGCGGCTCGGCCGAGTCAGATTACACACACACACACACACACACACACACACACTCACTCCTCCTCTCATGCTACCGGAGAACATGCTGTCTTTGCCCAGGGACTCTGGGCTCCACCTCCGTGCTCCAGTCCCCCTCTCCCCCGTCCCAGAGCGAAGATTCAGGGAGACAAAGTTTCCCTGTACTGAGCAATGGGGCTACACTCCGGCTGTGTCCTATGCTGTGAGCTGCGCCAGCCGGGTTACACTCTCATTCCTTCCCCCTTTAGCCACCACATCTCTCGGGCAACTCAGCAAAGCTCAAAGACTCCTCAACCAGCTCCCAAGGCAATCCCGCCCCCAGAGATGTCTGCATGGTAATCCTGGGAGGGGGGGGGAACAGCCCTGCTCTTCAGTGACCACCCGCTGCTCCCCACGCTGACTCCTCCCTCTGTGTGCCAGTCACGCGCAGGAAAACCGGTGGACGATGCCAGTCGGGTTTCCTGGTGACTGTCTGCCGAGGTTCAAGAAACTGCCTTCAGAACCAGTACTGGGGCAGTGGAAAAGCCCATCTCAGTGTGGTGCCGACGTGTGGTTGTGTTGGATAGTATATCCAGTATATTATTATAGATTTGTGTTGACTGCATTTTGGCTCATCCCAGGGCATCTCCAAGGCACCCCTCACTGGGGCACGAGGGTGCTGCCCAGATTGGGCTGCCTGCTTTGCGCTGGCTACCGTGTAGCTGCAGGTGCTGCGTGTGGGATGAAGCCCGCCGGGCCGCCACGAGCAACGCCTTCTCACCTGGTAAAACTCCTTCAGCTCTTCGGAGCGGTTGAAATCCAAGTTGAACCGGGAATAGGAAGGGGCGTGCAGCCACCTGTCCCAGCCCCGCGCTCTGCAGCCCAGCACTAAGCCGGGGTCGGGCGAGAAGAGGGTGGGGAATTGGCCGCCTTTGCTGTAGGGGCAGCGGCTGGTCTCCATGGCCGCATTGCGGAAATCCTGGAAGTATTTCAGAGTGGTGTTCCCGTAGGTGTCGCCGAAGGAAAACACCGTGTTGGGGACGTGCCCACGGTACCTGCGGAGGAGAGCCAGAGCCAGTGAGGGACAGGGAACAGCCGGGGGCACCTCGGGGGACAGGGCCCTTGTCTCTCCTAAACGCACTGCTTGCGGAAGCGAGGGGCTGAGGGCTCTGGTTTAAATACACCAGAGAGGGGCCTTGCAGCTCTCCACACACATCCCCTGTGGCCCTCAGGTCAAAGTCCCACCTTGCTCCTAGTTGATTGAGTCACACTGAGGAGGAGGAGGAGGGAGGGGCTCCTCCCAGGTCCTGGGGCCCATCGGTTTACACCCTAACGCCTTTCCTTACCCTGATCTTCATGTGCATGGCTGAAGATATAATCAGCCATTCAGCCAGCCAGCAGCTGGGGCTGCCGAATGGCGAGACGCGTGGGATTGGAAGCCAGGAGCACTGGTCTCAGCTGGGCCTCACACTTGCTCTCTAAGCCTGGCCCCACCCCCTCGGCTGGGTCCAACTGCACACTCCTAGGGCCGGCTTTCCAGAAGTGCTGACGTCAACGCCCATGACTGGTGCTCAGCATCTCTGAAACTCAGGCCCCGGTTGGACACCTGGCATTAATGGGCACTTGCAATGTTGAACCTTAACCTCCAGTGTCTCACCTTCCCCATCTGCAAAATGGGGCTAAGACCCTCTCTTGGCAGCCTGGCAGTAAGCAGCAGCCTGGCTAAGATTCAGTAGAGCAGCCGTTTCCTATCCTCTGTCGTGCGATCAGACCTACGATGCTCTGATCACCTAGCTCGACATGCACGTCCTCCTTCATCACCATGGTAAATGGATAAAGCCAGATCCCCAGCTGAGGTAAACTGATGTAGCTTCATTTACTTCAGGATCCGGCTCATTAAAAAGATGAGGTGGAATTCCCCGTAGCTCTGGCAACATTTGTAGCTGAAAATCTTACTACTAAGAAGAGCTTCAAGAGAAGCTGTATAATATCCTCTCTTCTACTCCCCTCCCTCTGCCCCCAAATAGACATTTATGCCTGCAGCAAGTCTGCACCGAATTTATCCAAGTTGTCATTATCCTCACACTGGCTCATTGTAATGATTGCATGGAGCCAGTTCTACTGCAGCACTAACACCCTTCGGCTTTCTGATTTCACAGGGGGAAATTTACATTATAGCGAAAGCAAAGAGGACAAACTTGTGATGGATTCACAGACACTGTGTTTGATCCCTGGTTTAGCTTCTGCATGAGGCTGGATTCACCAGAGCACTTGCTTTTCTTTCTGACTGTGTGAATTCATAGGGGGCTACGGAGTGAATTGGGCTGCAAGATAAAGATTTTCTGCATATTGCCTCTAAAGAGCATTTCAGGTGGTGAAAAATAACCCGGTTGTGAGGTTGTAACAATAGGATCTTGCCACATAAGATGCTACTTAGAAAGCTAAAGATATATGCCTTATAAACAACCGAAACATCTCAGAGGAGAAGAGAGAAATCTATCCAATAACTACTGTAATGGTGAACACACACAAAAAACATAGATGCAAAGGAACCCAAAGGGTCTAGAGAGGAAACCAATTAAATTCAATGGGAAGTGGGCTCCTAAATCCCCTTGGTTCCTGTGAAAATCTCAGCCTGACGGTCTCCGTTGTGAGGGACTGATGGGGAGAGAATCAATGTGTATAATACACGGTATGTGGGATCCAGATGCGGAGTGAGAAGAAGACTGATTCTGCTTTAAGATAAACATTTATGACTCAATGTATCTAAATTGCCCTGGGATATTTTTTTTCTCTGTGTCTCGGTGGCGAAATCCTGAGACACGTCTCCTGAAGACAGTCCTCGGCGTTGCCAAGTTCTCCTCACTCTCAGCCAATGCTCATTACCGAGACGTACCAGAACTGGCAGTTATTGTAGGCCTCCTATAAAATCATGGTGTGCTGCTTATTTGATGGACCATCCTGTCCATATTACCCCCTCTGGGACCTGGAGAGATGAAGCAAGGATACAGTACCCATTCTATGTGCACTGGGGGGAGGAAGAAAACCCCAAACCTACAACTAACTGTTGTTTTTTTCTTTCTTACTTTTCCTATCAATCCACATTTCTTGTGCATGAAGCAGCCTGGATTGGCATGGAAAATCCAGAGCACCTGCTGGGTTTTCAGACAGGAAGTGCGTTCAGTGCTGGGAGCTCTCCTGTGCTCATCTTTCCAATGAGAAGCAACATCAAGCTCTTGCTCATTCCTGGTCATTAAAGGCCCCAGGAGACTGTTCATGGGAGTGGAAGCGTTAATCTCAGGGTGAAAAAACCAACCCAGCTGTTTCCAACAATGGGCCAGATTCTGATCATCTGATCCATGCTGAACATGGGACTAATCAGCAAGAGCAGCGTATGAGAGCCTGGGCCATCGCTTCCTCTGTACTATGGACGCTGCAGTCCACTGCCTTTTACAGGAGAACGGTAAATAACAGTGATGCAGCCAGATTTGGGTGCAACACATGGGGCTTGTGTGGGACTCCGACCCCAAAGGGTGGCTATAGCAACTGTGATGGCGTATGCAAACCCCACACTGGCTAAGGAAGAGTCAATGAGCTGCCCTGTCCGGCTGCCCCTGTGGCAGGTGTGGGCTGGGTGGGAGAGAGCACGGCTCAGCTGAGTGGGAAGGAGGGCCCATTGGGAGCTCACACTTCCTAAGAGAGAGGCCTGATTAGGATCAGGAGCTACACACGAGACTGCTGCCTGTCAGGTGGGCCTGAGCTGGGACTACTGTTCATTTCTCATCAGTGACTTACCTGCTGGTGCTGGGTACGTCTGCCTGAAAGGGAGGACCGCTAAATAAAGACCTTTTGTTTTCTTACACTCAACTACCTGCTCGGACTTTACCCTGAACTCAGGCCTGCCCTGGGTCATAACTAAGCAAATGAGCCCACACTTCTGGTACCTAAGGAGTGTTTGGTGCCCATCTCCAAGGAACAGCTACAAAGAATGACTTGATCAGCCACAAAGTCTGCCTTCAGTCAACGGCCATGCAAAGAAACACTGGCAGGCCATGAATCCGGGAGCTCCTCTAACTCTGCCAAATCACAGCCACATTTCACCAGCCTGTGACCTGCCCGGTCTCCGTGCCAAATTCCTCAGCTCTTCTTCCGCCTGGCACCAAAGCATTAGAGATGTTTAAAAAGTCCCTTTCTTTGGAATGGGAAAGGGGCTTGTTCCCCATCATCTGTGCTCTTGAAAATGACTCAAGCAATTTTGCTGAAACTTAACAAAAAAACCCATCGCTTTGAGCCAAGAACAAATCTGTCTGAAAAGTCAGAGTGACAAAGTGACAAGCGACCGCCAATGAGTCCTCAAAATGGAAACACTTGTGCAGCCTCATTTATTGCCTCCACCTTTAATAGAGAAACTGGCCCCCAACTGGCACAAACGTGCTGAAATCAATGGGAGTTAAGGGCCCAAATACCTTTAAAAATCTAGCCCAAGGTAAAGAACAGGGAAAGGAAAGAGAGGAAGATGGGAAAGGAGGTGCTAAATGGTATGGCACTGTGTTCTGCTCTCCACACATAAAGGGAACTATGGAAGAAGGAAGAGCAAACTTACCTGAATTCCCTGGGATAAGGGTATTTGAGGCCTAACTGAAGATAAGTAAGGCTAAAAGCAGATGAATTACCTTCAAGATGTGATAAGATACTGTAGTAGAGTGCTTGAAAAGTCTGTCTCACTCGGTCACATAATGTATTATGTACCAATACGGAAATATTTATGAGGTGAGACAATCCTCCGCAGCTTTCCTCTACTGCAAAGTAAAAAAGGCACCTCCGACTCATGCAGTCACCTTAAGAAATTAAGGACATGTGATTTTAACCTAATTAACTGTTCTGTACCCTCCCTGAGCCTCTAGGACTGGCCACTGTCACAGACAGGATACTGGGATAGGTGGATCGCTGGTCTGCCCCCGTATGGCTGCTCTTCTGAAAACAGGTTGATCCATTAAATGACTAGTCTGAACCTACGGAACCCCCAGACTTATTACGGGGACTAGACTGCTCTTACAAAGAAAGAAGCCCTAAGTTTCAGCTGCAGAAAGCTGGTGAGTTGCCAGGACTTTAAAGGACACAGACGAAACTCACCAGGAATGAAAAGCTTTGGCTGATTTACAGAACACTGTGGTTGAAAATTTATAGGCACAAAAAACAGGAGGTGCAAGCCAAGCCTACAGCAACCATATCTTGGCCTCTTTGTGCAGACGCAGTGTTTTGCAGGATTGTAAGTGCTGTTATCTAGGGGACTGGACCCAAGACTGGGAGCCAGGAGACCTGGACTCTAATCACAGCTTAGCCAATGGCTTCCTGAGACTGACGGGTTCACATCCTCCGCTCTATGCCTGAGCTGCCCCATCTGTCCAGAGGTGCTCATGATACTTGCTCCCATTTGCAAAGCACTTTGAAACCAATGACTGATTGAGTTCCATTATGGGAATGCCTAGGGTCCAAAGTGAAATGAATCCATGGATGAAATGCGCTCTGTAAATGCAATATGTTATTAATTGTTGACGATACCTCTAACCTACTTTTGCAATGTGGCTAAACTATGGTTGCCAAGTCAACCACACCTGCAATTATTTCCCAACTTTGATATGATTCAAATCTCAACCTTCATATTTTTGCATCTTGACATTCCTTGAGATTGTTTAAGAGCTAGTTCTGTGAAACCCACTAGCAAGGTGTGTACCTCCTGTCCTACTCCCATGCTGACTGGGTCATTTAGACGATAACAGCCGACTACTGTTACCTCAAGTCATAGAGATCTGGGCTGTGGATCTAAAGAGCCATACCCTGCTGACGACTCAAGTGGGAGTCAGTGTGATTCCATGTGACTGAATTACTGTTTAAAATTAGGAAACTAAATCTTAAACGAAGTTAATACAACATTAGTGTTGCAAAGTCAAGCACTTCAAAGTTAGGAGATGCCAGAATTACGGTTGCCTATGCAACCCTGGTGTGTGTGCATTGTGATACAATCTTTAATTGCATGATCACCTAGTATGACTTCCACAAGACTCCTGCCTCAGTGAGTTGGATGGACCTGCTCTGAGAACGATCAGGGCTGTGCAGTGAAGGAGGCTGATGTCCAGAGAACCCTGCCTCATTTGTTGTTGCAGAAGTTGAAAAATGTAGCACGGAGGGATTGCAGGAAGAGAAAGTCTGGCCTCATGGTTGAGGAAGCTGAATGCCACCCTGGAGAACTGGAGTCTATCCTTGCCTGTTCCTAGGTGATGGTGGGCAAGCCACTTAACCCCCACTTTTCAGAGGTTGGCATTCCTTGTGGTCTTCTGCTTGTCTGGGTGTGTGTGCAACTTGAGTCACTGGGGATCTGATCTGCAGAAGTGCTGAGCACACTTCATTTGGAGCCAGGCTTTGAACATAAGAATATCCTAAGTACTAAGCTTGTTTAGTGTAAGTAGTTAGCACACAATCCATTCCAGCCTGCAGTTAGCTGGGATGCTCAGAGAAGAGCTCTTTGTGGCTCAAAAACTTGTCTCTCGCCCCCAACAGAAGTTGGTCCAATAAAAGCTACTACCTCTCCCACCTTGTCGCCCTGACATCCTGGGACTGACACAGGTATAACCACACTGCATACATGAGGGAATCGGTCATTTTGTAGTCAGTGCAGACTTTGGACGGTGCATGTTAAATAAGCCCTGGCACCACACATTGGATGTGTAGCATACAGTGAAGTATTGAATGGAACGAGGCAGGGTCCTGTGGAAATAAGAGGGTGCAATCATGTAATTAAATGCATACAAAGCATATGCACAGGGGAATGAATAACGGTTGCATGTGCAGCCTTCACTGTGGCATTTCCTAACCTTTGAGTGCCGGACTCTGCAAACGTCATGTTCTTAACATGTCTTGGGATGTGACCAGGATAACAGAAATGGATATTCAGAGAGAAAAATGATTCGATCATCTAATCCCTCTCACGTCCCAAACATCAGGGCTTTCACCACTTCCCCTGGGAAACGATTCTACAACCTAAAAGAACTGAATTTCCCTTCTTCCAATTCCCCCCAAACCATTCCTCCTCTGTCACCCTGAACCATCCCTCTCCCTCCTCAGCGTGTTACCGTCTTCAGATACCCGCAGACCGTCATGTCCCTCGTTAGCTGTCACTTAGCTAAGCTAACCATATGTAGCTCTTTCATCTTTTCTCACAGGCAGCTGTTTCCAACTCAGCCTGCTACTTACTACGCCTTTCCCCTCCCAGCGGTAATAGCTCCGGGACCGGAGAGAATCTATCGCCCGAGTGCGGCTGACAGGTTTGAGGGAGAGGGGAAATACACCAGAACCCTTATTTCCTATTTCAAGACTAGGCCTAATTGTGATCACATTTCCCATTATTATACTGGGACAAAAGCAGGAGAGAGCCCTACGTGGCTGTGGAACTACTTCAAGGTACATCATCATTCAGGAGTTAATCGACAAAAGAAGGAAACAACTTTGCACTCCAGCCTGCTACAATCCATGAACTCTGGATGTGTGGCTGGATGTACCAGGTACCTCCTTGTGCTCTTAATTCAGAGGCTCCTAGGGAAAATTGGTTCTAAGGTCTGGACACAGTGCGGCAGTGACTAAAGGGTTAATACTAGAGATGACCGCTGCCCTCCCTGCTTGTATATAAAACTTGAGAGGCACTACACAGTTACACAAAGAGCCATGGAAAAGCACTTTGTGCCCAGCGGTGACCTAGTTAGAGCTAATTTTCCAAGCAGCGTAACTGATATGTGGTTTGGTGTCTCACTATCCCATTGTTACTCTTCGGGACTCAGCACATAGACATGGGGGCCAGAAACCAAACTGGGAATCGTGAGACACTAGAGGAATAGAAGAGGTAACAAAATCCTGTGGCACCTTAAAGACTAACTATAAAGTTTTGAAGCATGAGCTTTCGTGGGCTAATACCCACTACCTCTCTGATTCTAGAGGAATAGAGTTCCTGCCTGCCCCTGCCTTCCCACCTCTGGGGTATTAGTGGACTGGCATCCAGGTGCCATGGTAATTCTCTGCTAGTGCCCAATGGAGTCTGCCCGGCCAGACTGCGCTGTTACATCACAGTCCAACTAGCCAATCCTAGGGACTAAGATAGCAAAATATGAATGGGGGGGAAGGCAGGGACTCGAGGCAGGGAAAGGCCCAACTACCCCGCCTGCCTATTTCAGAGAGAGACAGGGCGAGAGAACACGGGACATCATGAGAGGCCAAGCCGAGAGGGAGTGCTGGATCGGCCAGACCTGGAGCAGCTCCCAAGTGCCAGACGTCACCAGAGAAGGGACCTACAATCCTTTGGTTCTAAGTGCTTCGGGACAAGAATTGAGTCAAACCACCTGTCGGGAAAGCACCCAGAGCACAGCTGTTGCTATACGAACAATAAATGAGGGAAGCCAGTTGTTTTGCTGCAGCTGAGAAAGCAATCAGCCCAGGTATCCCTGGCTGTGCAAAACAGCCCCCCCAACCTCAAGCACAGGGACTTTGCTTTTCCAGAGTCCAGATCGCAGCTGGAACACCGGACCGCGTCATTTACAGCTCCCCCTGGAAACCAAGGAGCAAAAGGATTTGACTCAGCTGTAAGACTCCTCTTGGAAGCAGAGAGTACTTCAGACGGCACATTTGTAGCTACCCAGCAGCTAATACTGTAACGAATGTGGAGTACTGAGCTGTCAGGGAGGAGGAGGAGAATATTTGTAGTCTAAGAATGGGGCTAGATGACGATCGAGGTCCTACCACCTTCTAGAAATCCATTCTAGAGGGGTAGACTGAAAACAGTTCTCTTATTTCTCTTGCATCAGTGCCATAGAACCTCAGGGCTTGTCTACACTACAGTCTTATAGCGGTATAACTACATCCCTTGATCTGCTGGCAATGCCCCTACTTATTCAACCCAAAATGCCGTTAGCCTTCTTGGTAACAAGGGGACACTGTTGACTCATATCCAGCTTCTGGTCCACTGTAACCCCTAGGTCAGGGGTGGGCAAACCTTTTGGCCCAAGGGCTGGATAGGGAAGACTGTGCCCCCTCAAAACCCTCGACCCATCCAACCCCCCCCCCCCCGCTCCTTGTCCCCTGACCACCTCCTCCAGAGACCTCCCCACCCTAACTTCCCCCCCCCAGCCCCCTTTGATCCTGGTCCCCTGACTGCCCCAACCCCTATCCACCCTCCCATCCCTTGACAGACCCCTGGGACTCCCATGCCCCATCCAACCCCCCCACTCCCACTTGTCCCACTCCACACTTGTCCTTGTTGAACCACATCAAGTTTATTTTTGCCCAATCCTCTAATTTGTCTAGGTCTCTCTGTATCCTATCCCTACCCTCCAGTGTATCTACCACTCCTCCCCACCCCCGCCTCCACTCCCCGTGCCACACCCCCCACCCCTCTGTATCCTGTCCCAACCCTCCAGTGTATCTACACTCCTCCCCACCCCCGCCTCCACTCCCCGTGCCACACACCCCACCCCTCTGTATCCTATCCCTCCCTCCAGTGTATCTACCACTCCTCCCAGTTTAGTGTCAAAACAAATTCTGGGCAAATCCTCAGGGGGCTAAGGGGATACAGGGGAGGTTGGTGGGGGAAGAGGTTATGGGGCACAGGAGGTTGATGGGGGGCTCCCAGGTGTTTGTGGGGTTCCAGGGGAGGTTGGTGGGGGTGCAGAGGGGTATGGGGTGCAGGGGAGGTTGGTAGGGGTGCAGAGGGACATGGGGGCAAAGGAGAGGTTGGTGGGGGTGCATAGGGGCATGGGGGCACAGGGGAGGTTGGTGGGGTGCAGAGGGGTATGGGGGTTCAGGGGAGTTTGGGGGGTGCAGAGGGGTATCGGGGCACAGGGGAGGTTGGGGGTGCAGAGGGGGATGGGGGTGCAGAGGGGGATGGGGGCACAAGGGAGGTTGGTGGGGGTGCAGAGGGGGATGGGGGTGCAGAGGGGGATGGGGGTGCAGAGGGGAGGTTGGTGGAGGTGCAGAGGGCTATGGGGGTACCAGGGGAGGTTGATGGGGGTGCAGAGGGCTATGGGGTCACAGGGGAGGTTGGTGGGGGTGCAGAGGGCTATGGGGTCACAGGGGAGGTTGGTGGGGGTGCAGAGGGCTATGTGAGCGCAGGGGAGGTTGGTGGGGTGCAGAGGGGGATGGGGGTGCAGAGGGGGATGGGGGCACAGGGGAGGTTGGTGGGGGTGCAGAGGGGGATGGGGGTGCAGAGGGGGATGGGGGGCACAGGGGAGGTTGGTGGAGGTGCAGAGGGCTATGGGGGTACCAGGGGAGGTTGATGGGGGGGGGGCAGAGGGCTATGGGGGTACCAGGGGAGGTTGATGGGGGTGCAGAGGGCTATGGGGGTGCAGGGGAGGTTGGTGGGGGTGCAGAGGGCTATGGGGTCACAGGGGAGGTTGGTGGGGGTGCAGAGGGCTATGGGGGGCACAGTGGAGGTTGGTGGGGTGCAGAGGGCTATGTGAGCGCAGGGGAGGTTGGTGGGGTGCAGAGGGGTATGGAGGTGCAGAGGGGTATGGGGCACAGGGGAGGTTGGTGGGGGTGCAGAGGGGTATGGGGGGCACAGGGGAGGTTAGTGGGGTGCAGAGGGCTATGGGGGTGCAGGGGAGGTTGGTGGGGTGCAGAGGGCTATGGGGGGCGCAGGGGAGGTTGGTGGGGGTGCAGAGGGCTATGGGGTCACAGGGGAGGTTGGTGGGGGTGCAGAGGGCTATGGGGTCACAGGGGAGGTTGGTGGGGGTGCAGAGGGCTATGGGGTCACAGCAGAGGTTGGTGGGGGTGCAGAGGGCTATGGGGGGCACAGTGGAGGTTGGTGGGGTGCAGAGGGCTATGTGAGCGCAGGGGAGGTTGGTGGGGTGCAGAGGGGTATGGAGGTGCAGAGGGGTATGGGGCACAGGGGAGGTTGGTGGGGGTGCAGAGGGGTATGGGGGGCACAGGGGAGGTTAGTGGGGTGCAGAGGGCTATGGGGGTGCAGGGGAGGTTGGTGGGGTGCAGAGGGCTATGGGGGGCGCAGGGGAGGTTGGTGGGGGTGCAGAGGGCTATGGGGTCACAGGGGAGGTTGGTGGGGGTGCAGAGGGCTATGGGGTCACAGGGGAGGTTGGTGGGGGTGCAGAGGGCTATGGGGTCACAGCAGAGGTTGGTGGGGGTGCAGAGGGCTATGGGGGCACAGGGGAGGTTGGTGGGGGTTCAGAGGGCTATGGGGGTGCAGGGGAGGTTGGTGGGGTGCAGAGGGCTATGGGGGGCGCAGGGGAGGTTGGTGGGGGTGCAGAGGGCTATGGGGTCACAGGGGAGGTTGGTGGGGGTGCAGAGGGCTATGGGGTCACAGGGGAGGTTGGTAGGGGTGCAGAGGGCTATGGGGGTGCAGGGGTGGTTGGTGGGGGTGCAGAGGGCTATGGGGTCACAGGGGAGGTTGGTGGGGGTGCAGAGGGCTATGGGGTCACAGGGGAGGTTGGTGGGGGTGCAGAGGGCTATGGGGTCACAGCAGAGGTTGGTGGGGGTGCAGAGGGGTATGGGGGCACAGGGGAGGTTGGTGGGGGTGCAGAGGGGTATGGGGGTGCAGGGGTGGTTGGTGGGGGTGCAGAGGGCTATGGGGTCACAGGGGAGGTTGGTGGGGGTGCAGAGGGCTATGGGGTCACAGGGGAGGTTGGTGGGGGTGCAGAGGGCTATGGGGTCACAGCAGAGGTTGGTGGGGGTGCAGAGGGCTATGGGGTCACAGGGGAGGTTGGTGGGGGTGCACAGGGCTATGTGAGCGCAGGGGAGGTTGGTGGGGTGCAGAGGGGTATGGAGGTGCAGAGGGGTATGGGGCACAGGGGAGGTTGGTGGGGGTGCAGAGGGCTATGGGGGTGCAGGGGAGGTTGGTGGGGTGCAGAGGGCTATGGGGTCACAGGGGAGGTTGGTGGGGGTGCAGAGGGCTATGGGGTCACAGGGGAGGTTGGTGGGGGTGCAGAGGGCTATGGGGTCACAGGGGAGGTTGGTGGGGGTGCAGAGGGCTATGGGGTCACAGGGGAGGTTGGTGGGGGTGCAGAGGGCTATGGGGTCACAGGGGAGGTTGGTGGGGGTGCAGAGGGCTATGGGGTCACAGCAGAGGTTGGTGGGGGTGCAGAGGGGTATGGGGGCACAGGGGAGGTTGGTGGGGGTGCAGAGGGGTATGGGGGTGCAGGGGTGGTTGGTGGGGGTGCAGAGGGGTATGGGGGTGCAGGGGTGGTTGGTGGGGGTGCAGAGGGCTATGGGGGTGCAGGGGAGGTTAGTGGAGCCCCCAGGGATTTATGGGGCTCGGGGGGATATGGGGGTGCAGGGAAGCTACAGGGGGCGATGGGGGTCCCGTTACCCGGGCATGAGGGCCGGCGGCACGTAGGTGGCGCGGTTCTGGGTCAGGAGGGTCCCGGCGCTGCGGGAGGCCATGGCGCGGCGCGGCGCGGCGCGGTTCGGTTCGATTCGGCCCGGCCCGGCCGCCTCGCTCACTCCGGGGCAGCCGCTGAGTGAGGCCGCGGCGGCGTCCGGGCGGGGCCGGGTCACAAACACCGTCACCGGGCAACGGGCCGCGGGGCGGGGCCGCAAGGGGAACGGACCCCCCCCCCCGTGCCCCTCAGTCATCGGCCCCCTTAGAGCCCCCCCAGAGCCATGAGCCCCCCCCAGCCATCAGCCCCCTCAGCGCCCCTCCAGCGCCCCCCCAGAGCCATGAGCCCCCCGCACACCCCTGCCACCCCAGCCATTGGCCCCACAGCACCCCAAGCCATCAGCCCCTTGAGTGCCCCCCACAGTGCCCCATGAGCCATAAAGCCCCCCCCAACATTATCCCATGGCCCCAAAAAGAGCCATCAGCCCCCACCTCCCAACAGCCCCAGAGATATTAGCACCTCCACACACACACATTCTCTCCCAAAAAGCATCCCACCCCCACCCCCGCAGCGCCCTCTGAGCCATGAGCTCCCCTGCCACAGAGCCTCCTGGACTCCCCCCCCCCTCAGAACCCTGAGCCCCCCAAACACACACAGCCCCCAGAGCCATGAGCGGCACCCCGCCCCCAGCCTCATGGACTTAAGCCCCAAAGAGTCGAGTTCCCCCAGGACTCCAGATCTCAGCCCCAAAGAGCCAGGCGAGCTCCCCCACACCCCGTGGGAATGGGGATGATAGCAGCAGAAGCCCTTACTGGGACCAGAGGTAGCAGAAGAGAGGGGTCAAGGATGGAGTCTGAGTGACCCAGGCAGAGAGGAGAGAAATAGGGGCCAGCAAGGGAATCACGGAAGAAGCAGCCAGAGAATTAGGAGGAAAATAAGACGAGTTCAGGGCCATGGAAGACGCGTGGGAGTCAAGGAGGAAGTGATTGATCAATACCCATCCACAGACTTTTTTGTGAAAGGTTAATCACATAAGAACTGCTATACTCCAGTCTAGCCCAGCATCCTATCTCCATCAGGGGCTAGTACCAGAGCTTCATGGGAGTAGACAGAAGAGGGCAATTTGGGTGTTCCTCTCCTGGCTTCTGGCAGTCAGAGGTGTAGGATCACCCCGAGCAGGGAGTTATATCCCTGACCATCTTGACTAATAACTATTGATGGACTCATCCTCCATGAACTTATTTAAACCCAGTTATACTTTTGGCCATCACGACATCCCATGGCAATGAGTTCCCCAGGTTAATCGTGTTATGTCAAAAACGACTTCCTCTTGTTTGTATTAATCAGGCTGCCTATTAATTTCATTAGGCGACCCTTGGTTTTTCTTTTGTGCGAAAGGGTAAACAACACTTCTCTACTCACTTTCTCCACACCAGTCATGATTTTATAGAGGTCTATCCTAGCCCCCCTGAGTTGTCTCTTTTGTAAGCTGAAGAGCCCTCGTCTTTTTAGTCTTTCCTTGTATGGAAGCCATTCCGTACCCTGACCATCTTTGTTGCCCTTCTCTGAACCTTTCCAGTTCCACTATATCTTTTTTGCGATGGGGTGAGCAGAACTGGACACCGTTTTCCAGGTGTTTGCTGTTTTCTGTTTATGCAGAGCTCAGAGGAGAGGGATGTTTTGTTTGATCTGAACCAAGGTTACTCATGGCCACTTCTGTTGTGTGCCTGAGAAAGGCCACGGGCTGGTTTTCAGCATTGACAACAGCATGCGCACACAGTGTCTGTGGTTACAGGGTCAAGGCAGGCTCATTTGCCATTCGCAGCCCCTGTTTTGAGAGGCTTGTACGTCCGGTTGTGTACATTTGAGCCAGGCTGGAATTTAACATCCACACCCCCTTGGCAGAGAAACCGCAAATCTGGCTGATTTTATGTTATGAAATTACATAATGAAGTTTCACCTCCTGTACCCCCTTAGTCTGTGACAAAACTCTCCATGCCTGCAGCGCATGTGAGATTTTGGCCCCAAATTGAGGATAAGAAATACAAGATGGGAGGGCTTATCCACTGCACTTCAAAAATGCCGTTTACAGGCCGGTATTCCTTAGCAGTTCCATTGTTCCATATTAGACAGGAAGGATAATCATCTGGACCGGGACACGGGACAGCTATGTTTTGTTCCCGGCTCTCCCGCCGACTGGCTGTGATCTTGGCCACTTACTGTTTATTTGTATTATCATAGGCCTAGGAGCCCCAGTCACTACAGGACCCTGTTGTGCTAGGGGCTGTACAAAAAAATTCTGTGTTCCAAAGAGGTTACAGTCTCACTATAGAACCAGAGACAACAGCTGGATACATACACACCTAGCAGGGGAGTACAAGGAAACAATGAGAAGATATTAGTCACTGTGCCTGTTTCTCCATCAGTAAAATGGGGAAGATGATAATACCACATCTCTATTTTTAAGGAGGATCCCCGGAAGCTGCTAAAGGAGTGCCAAGTGTTGTTAGCTCTCCCAACTGATAGCCACACCATATTGCCTTGTTTGTTCCTGCCCTCCTCTCAGTGCCTGCTCAGTGAATGGCCCTAGGTTAGGTGATGGGACGCTGAAATGAGGTAAGTTGGCCAGCCATTATCTTCCTCTTCAATGTGATTGTGATGGCCGAGATCGTTTCAGCCAATTCCCTTTCTCTGTTATCCTCTTTCCCGTCCCCACTTGTATGGCAGGTCTATAGGTTAACAGTGTCGTCACATTGACAAGTCTCACTGGTATTGTCATCCAGAGTCAGCTCTTTAACCCAAATGTCTGACAGCTCCTCCCAGCTACAGGAAGATTCAGTTCCTCAGATCGGGGTCGGTAACCTTCGACACACGGCCTAGCAGGGTAATCGCTGACGGGCCGCGAGACATTTTGTTTACATTGACCATCCGCAGGCATGGCCCCACGCAGCTCCCAGTGGCCATGGTTCACCATTCCCCGCCACTGGGAGCTGCAGGGAGCAGTGGCCAGACCGTCTCTGCGGTCCACCACCCGAGCCCCACCACCACGGGCGAGAGGGAGCAAAACAGACGCCCAAGGGCTTCAGTCCCAGGCAGGGGGCCCTGAATCTGAGCCCCGCCTCCCAGGGCTGAAATCCTTGGGCTTCAGCTTTGGCCCCAGGCCCCAGCAAGTCTGAGCCAGTTCTGGCGACCACATTAAAATGGGGTCGTGACCCACTTTGGGGTCCTGACCCACAGTTTGAGAACTGCTGATCTAGACCAGTCCGTCAGATTAAAGACTGCAAAGAGTCAAGGCTGTAACTTGACCAATTTAGCATGTGCTAACTGTGGTGCATTGGAAAACTGTTGGAATTGTAGGCTGCCACTTTAATCGATAAGGGTTTCCTGGTCCCTTTTGCAGGACAGGGGGCTCGGTAGGAAACGTGCAATCAGAGTTAGTCTGGAAAGACCCGGTCGAGAACAAGTTGTGCCCCTCTGCCCTAGGGAGCAGCCTGTTTTGTCTCTCTCTGGTTTTGGCAGCAGGGCAGGGTCATGTGAGGCAGTCAGGTGCCGAGGTGAGGTCAGGCAAAGGCAGTCTAGCAACAAGCAGCGGGCAATGACCTGCTGCTCAGACAACTTCCTCTTCCTTCTGGGATCTTTACATCATCCAGATAGCCAATGAAAATCCTGTGTGTCCAGCCAATCAGAGGCCTTGGATGTAACCATTGGGCGCTGCAGGCCTTGAGCAGCTGTTGGTCAGGGGCCATGGATCTATGCGCCTTTGGGGCATGGAGGCTAGCGAAGCTATTTAGGGACCTGGCAGATCTGGGTTCAACAGCCCAGGCCCCAGCACAACTGTCTAGCAAGAGTATTTGATGTGTGTATCTATCTGCTCTGTGTGAGCTGTGAACATAACACTAGAGCGTACATGACACCTTCAGATCCGAACCTGGACAAGCTTCCGAGGCGGGTGGAGTTTGCAGGGCTGGTGATTATCTAGCTTTCTAAGTATGGACCTGTTTTTTCAAAGCTGCTGAGCACTTACAGTTCCCCGCGGCTTCATCTGCAACACGTGAGCCCTGACTGAGGAAAGCAGCTACCCCTTCGGTGAACTTGAAGCAAGTGTGTAAATCCCATGGAGGTAAACACACGGGTAAGTGCTGTCCTGAATCGAGGCCTTGGGGTTTGGGGCACGTCTACACTGCATGCTCCGTAGAGCGGAGTGTAGAGCATGTATACTGAACAGGCCCCTAGCCTGGCTCTGAGCAGCAGTGTAGACAGAGAGGCACTGCTAAGGCGAGTCGAATAAAGACATGCCTGAACCCTATATCCTCCACACCTCCCTACATGCCCCAGCAGTGCCTCTCCCATCGACGCTGCTATTTATATCCCTCCCTATTGCAGTGGTTTTCCCCGCTGCCTTCTCCCTCCCTTCTCCCTTTCTCGCCGCAGTGAAAGGCTCCAGCAGCCGGCAGTTCTGGGAGCCCTTTCCTCACCGCTTCTCCCTTGCCGGAGCCGTTCACCGACACGCCGCTACGTGCCGCAGAGTGGACGCAGCTCACTTCTCCCGCTGCCACTGGTGTGCAGTGTAGACAGAGCCTAAGACTTGGACTGCATTGCTTTGTGTGTAACCGAGCAGATTGGCCGGGGTGTCTTTCCATATCTACTGTTGAAACGTCCCCCCCTCCACCCTGAATGAGATCTTGCAGAGCCGCTTTGTGGAGCAGAAGGACTCTTCAGGGCTCAGTGGCCAGCAATGTAAACGCGCATTGATCAAGTCGTGTTCGTATCACTGCGCATTTTAATTTTCAGTCCAATGCAGATTTAACAAAGGGACCGGTGAGGAGCGAGAACCCACGCGTTCCAATCCGCTGCACAGAGGTGCCTGCGGATCCCTGCAGGATACAAATACAGAGGAATTCATATCAGCCCTCAGACAAATGTACGGTTGAGACAAAGGAATTCTTTGTCCAGCTCAGCTTGCTCCTAAAAAGCGTTTTCATATCTGCACTTAATGCAGCCTGAAATTCCGGCCTTTCATACGCAGGCTTTACCAGACTAATCGTATTTTGCGAGTGAACAGCGTTTAGCACCCACTCCTGAAACAGCTTGAAGAAAACCAGGACAAACCCGCACGATTCCCATGCTACCCTGACACTGCTAAAGTCCACAGAGCAGGAGCTGGAGAGCTCGGGACGGGGGGGGGGGGGGGAGCTTTTCTTACACCCCAGTCCTGCCATTGGCCTGAGGCAGTTTCGGACTTGGCACCACTTGGGTAACCTCAGGGCTGCTTTGTGTTGCTCCTGCGGTGACCGCTCCCCACGGAGAGAGTTAAATGAGGCAAGCGAGGGAAGAGACTCCTGCAGCTGAGATCGGGAAAGAGATGGAGAGTCAATGAGGTAGAGAGACGCCCTGGGAAACTGAACGATATGGGGAATATCATGGGGGGTCCCTGACGTTCCTTCTGCTTGTTCCTGGCCATTGCTTTCTACACTCGCTTAGCAGCTGTTTAGACTCACGCCTCCAGCATGTCCATAGTGCACAGTCACTGTGTGCCTCAGTTTACCAACGTGTAACGCTGTATTAATGTGGCTGGTCCCCCAGAAGAGTCATGAGGCTTATGCAACGTCTGTAAAGTGCTTTAAGCTCTTCCAGTGAATGTATTGGAGATGCCAGAAGAGTTGTTATTCTCCTAATCAAAGTGTCCCAGCCCAGTCCTGCTTCCAGCTGAGTTGATGGGGGTTCTCCATTGACTTCAAGGAGTGCAAGGAAGAGGCCACGTTCAGTTTCCAGGTGCCACGCTGCAGCCATGGCAGGTGAGGAAACTGCAAAACAATTGTTATCCTGGGACTCCACAGTGGGGAGACAGACAACAAGGACGGCCGAGGCCCATAGGTATGGAAACGGCAGCAATCTCTTCATTGCTGAAGATGTCGATCAGTATTGCTGTCCTGTCGCCCCGATAGGCGCTTGCCCCACTGTGACGGAGTAGGAATGCAGGAATGGTGGGAAGGTGGCCATACCTGAAGCTGTAACTTGACCCCAGGGAGGGAAGGGAGGTCACCTGACCTGCCTGGGGAAGGAGATAAAGGGAAGCAGGGGTGCGGCTGGAGAGAGGAGTTGGAGTCTGGTTCTAGCTGGGGTCTGGCAAGGAGCTGCAGGCAAGCTTTGCCTGGCTCTTTGGCCCCCAAAATGGACCCAGCGGAGGGGTCGTATTCGCTCTACCTAGATTATGTTCCTGTCATCGAATAAACCTCTGTTTGGCTGGCTGAGAGTCACGTTTGACTGTGGATTTGGGGTGCAGGACCCTCTGGCTCCCCCAGGACGCCCCCCCCCCCGACAGGCTCACTTGGGGAAGCGCACGGAGGGGCAGAAGGTGCTGAATGCTCCAAGGTCAGACCCAGGAAGGTGGAAGCGGGAACCTCTAAAGCTCCTAGCCTTGGAAACAGGCTGTGTATGGAGAGAGAACGCTTTCCCCTGGAGTCCTAACTGGCTTCATAAGGAGCAAGTTCCAGACCATCGCCCGGGCACTCCGTGACACCCACCACAACTCCATCGGAGTCCCCTGGTGGACTCTCCGGGGGGCAAGGGTTCGCTCTCCCTCTCCAGGGAGAGTACGGCCTGTGGATCCCCCCACACCCAGCCTTTAGCTTTGGGCAGCACACTTCCATTGGAGTCATGCTGCCGTAGAATCCATGACCTTTCGGGCAGACTCCCTGTAGAGTTTGATGTGTCCGGGGGAAGACAAGGTTCCTCCATCTACACCACTCCTTCCCCCGGCACGGTCCCAGAGCCCTCTCAGGGGCTGAGTGACACAGAGGTGGCTGCCCTCCCCCCTTCCATATGGGCCAGGAGGTATCTGAACGGGGAGGAGCCACTCTGCAGGTGGCTCACCAGGGGATAATCGGTTGTGGACACAGGACTGGGGCTCAGGAGACCTCGATTATGTGCCTAGCTCTGACCCTGGGCAAGTCACTTGCCCTCTCTGTGCCTCAGTTTCCCCTCTGTACAATGGGAATAAAGATTGTGATCTCCTTTATAAGGCACTTGGAGAGCTACAGATTGTTGTGATACATTAACTTTATCTCCATCGGCGTGCAAGGTGATGGACAAACCCTGCAAGCTCAGGTATATAACTGGAGTAGAACTTGGTGCACGTGATCCACAGACCGGATCCCAGCCAAGAAAGCAGACGGCCTGGCTACGGTTCATCCCTGGCTCTCGTTACCACCTCACAGTCCTGGTGGTATTAATCCACTGAACGCCCCTGTGAGGTGCTAGCAGTCACCCCGTTTTACTGAGGCTCAGAGAGGGCTACGGCTCTTCCAAATCCCCACCTAGTACCCTACCCACTGGGCCAACCTGTCTTCAAGCTGCTCTCAGCAGGTGCCATCTCTCCCTCACACACCGCCCGGGTGGGCTCTGCTGCCTGCCTGTGGGTGATCTGCGTCCTATCCCACGACAGACCCTTAAGCCAGCGCATCCCCCAAATCTGTTGTGAATAGACAGAACCAAAACCCGGCCTGGTAACGGGTCCGCATCCAGAAACCAGCCTCACAGCTGCTGTCTTTCTTGGGAAGGGAGACGTCCTCCCCTCTCGCCTCTGGACAGGAAGGAGAGGATAGTCTACCGTGAGAATGTGCCCGGCTGCTGCCTGGGCCGTGTTTATTCTAGGGGGCCGTGGTTTCTTAACTGGCCGTCAAAGTGACTTCAATTATGAATGAAAGGGAAGAGCGGGATTGGGCTGAAGGGCTGGTGTTGCTGGTGTGGAAGTCAGTGACAAAGCAGCGCAGCCGAGCGCTGAAAGCATGTGAAAGACAAGCCAGCCCGGAGGAAGTGGCTGGGGATATTTCCGTTGGCAAAATCGCCTGCTGGAAAATGAAATGCTCCCCAGCCTTGCACAAAGCTGCCCTGCCTCCCGGCTCCGGCTGGCTCTGATAAGTCTGTCTTTTCTCGCTCGAAGGAACCTCTCCTGTGCCCCAGCCTCGGCCGCGTAGTGGTTCCATACACCTCTTCTGCAATTAAACCGGCCTGGTGGTGCCCCGCCACTGCCAACGCACCGTGCCCTGGCATCTCGTCCACAGCTGGCAGGGCACATAACTCCACCCCGGGTTCATTTCCCCATGCATGGACACTGGCTCACCGCGGGGAGGGGGAGTGTCTGCTCAGAAGTGGAAGCAGCAGACGGATCAGTGAAGACAGAACAAGGAGCAATGGTCTCAAGTTGCAGTGGGGAAGGTTTAGGTTGGATGTTAGGAAAATCTTTTTCACTAGGAGGGTGGTGAAGCACTGGAATGGGTTACCTAGGGAGGTGGTGAAATCACCTTCCTTAGAGGTTTTCTTGACAAAGCCCCGGCTGGGATGATTTAGTTGGGGTTGGTCCTGCTTTGAGCAGGGGGTTGGACTAGATACCTCCTGAGGTCCCTTCCAACCCTGAGATTCTGAGTCTATGAAGAGTAATCTGGGGCGTTTGATTGCACTGCAGAAAGGCGGGTGGGATGATATCATCCTCAGCTTAGTCAGGAGCCATCCGGAGACAGGGCTGGATGGATGTCAGGGCCCAGCCGAGATGGGCCTGCTAGTTGTTGTTGCTTGTATTGAATTCTAGCAGTGTGCTCAGAGGATTCAAGCAGCAGCCCCCGTGCCGCTCGATTGGGAAGTGGATGAAAGTGGATTGTTCAGGCATCCAGTGAGTGCTCAGGGATCCACCCTTAAGAGAGGATTTATTAAAGGGGATACTCCATGTCCTAGTAAAGAGGAGAGGCTAGAAGCTGATACAGTCCTAGTAGGAATTGAAGAGAAACAGCCAAATGAAAACGAGCCCCATTCAATTACATCACGTGAAGGCAGACAGCTAAATATTGACACGTTTTCTAAGAGCTTGAACACAAATGCAAGAAGTCTAAATACTAAGATGGTGAACTTGAGTGCCTGGCATTAAATGGAGGTATTGATATAAGAGACATCACAGAAACTTGGTGGAATGATGCTAATCAATGAGACATGGTAATACCAGGGTACAAAATATAGAGGAATGACAGAGTAGGTGGTGGGGGAGGGGTACTATGTGTGAAAGAAAGCATGGAGTTCAATATAGTAAACTTCTTAAATCAGGGGTCTCAAACTCAAATGACCAAGAGGGCCACATGAAGACTAACGCATTGTCCCGAGGGCTGCATCACTGACACACACACTCCCACTGCTCCTGGCCCCACCGCCATGCCACCCCTTCCATGAGGCCCTTCCCCTGCCCCGCCTCTTCCCACCCCTGCCCCGCCTCCTCCCCTGAGTGTGCAGCTCCCTGCTCCTCCCTCCTGGAAAGTGCTAAGGGCCGTCAAACAGCTGTTTGGCAGCAGGAAGCACTTGCAGGTAGGTAGAGGAGCGGGGACGCGGCATGTGGGGGAGGGGGGCTTGGCAGCCACCAGAAATAAGTGGGAGGGTGGCGCAGGGAGCTTGGCGGGCCACAGAAAATAACTCCGTGGGCCAGCCACGTGTTTGAGACCCCGTCTTAAATTAAGCAAAAAGTACCGTAGAATCTCTAGGGATAGAAAATCCCTGCTTGAATAATACGAGTAAGCAGTAGAAATGTATTACTGACCAGAACGGCAACAGTGATTGCAAAATGCTTAGGTCAATTAGATAAGCCATGAAAACAGAAAACCCAATACATATGGGGGATTTCAAATATCCCCAAAATGACATGTCATCTCAGGATGGGATGCAGAGATAAAATTTCTTGACACCATTAATGACTGTTTCTTGGGGCACCTAGTCCTGGAACCCAGAATGGGCGAGGCAATTCTTGATTTAGTCCGAAGTGGAGAACAGGATCAGGACCAAGAGGTGACTATAAGGGAACCGCTCAGTAATAGTGACCCTAATGTATTTCAATTTAACATCCTTGTGAGGGCGGGGAAGGAGGGAAGCCAAAGAAGCTCACCCAGTACCATTTACCTTCAAAAATTAAACTACACAAAATCAGGAGGCTTATTAAATGGAAACTAAAAAGAACAGTCACAAGAGTGAAATGCCTGCAAACTGCATGGAAACGTAACAAAAAACACCGCAATAGAGGCTCAAACTAAATAAATAACCCCAAATAAAAAAAACCAGTAATAGGACCAAACAATGACACCATGGCTAAACAACAGGGTAAAATAGGCAGCTGCAAAAAACAACAACAACCCAATAGGAAGGAACACAAATTCTGTCAAGTCCAGGGTAAAAGTCTCTCTCTCTCCATCACCCCCCAGCCAGGGCATGAGCTACCAACTGGTGTTGGTGTTTCAGTAGCAATTGGTTCCCTTATGGGGTAGAGTTGCTAGCTCCACACCCAAGTTACACCTACAGCACCTGGTATTCCCAGGAGGTCCCCCATCCAAGTACTAGCCAGGCCTGACCCTGCTTAGCTTCCAAGATCAGACAGGATCGGGCATGTTCAGGGTGGTTTAGCCATATGGTAAAAGTATAATTAGGCCAAAAAAGAATGTGAAGAGCAGCTAGAAAAAGACACAAGCAGTAATAGCAAAAAGAAATGTTAAGTACGTCAGAAGCAGTCACAAACAATCAGTGGGGCCACTGAATGGTTGAGGGCTACAGGAGCCCTCAAGGAAGACAAGGTTGAAGCTAAATGAACCTTCACTGCTGAGGATGAGAGGGAGAATCCCAAACCTGAGCCAGTCTTTTTAGGTGACAAATCTAAGGAACTGCCTCAGAGTGGGGTGGTGATAGGGAGATTTTGGAACATACTGATCAATTAAACAGTAAGAAATCCCCAGGACCAGATGGGATCACCCCAGAGTTCTGAAGGAATTCAAATATGAAACTGCAGAACTACTCACTGTGGAATGTAACCAATTGCTTAAACCAGCCTCTGTTCCAGACGACTGGAGGGTAGCTAATGTGATGCCAATTTTTAAAAAAGGCCAGAGGTGATCCCGACAATTACAGGTCAGTAAACCTGACTCCAGTATGAGGCAAATTGATTGAAATTACAGTAAAGAACAGAATTATTAGACATACAGATGAACATGACATGTTGGGGAAGAGTCAGCAGGGCTTTTGTAAAGGGAAATCATGCCTCACTGATCTATTAGAATACTCTGAGGAGGTCGACAAACATGTGGACAAAGGTGATCTAGTGGATATAGTGTACTTGGATTTTCAGAAAGCCTTTGATAAGGTCCCTTGCGAACGACTCTAAAGCAAAGTAGGCAGAAAAGATAGGAAACAAAAGGTAGGGCTAAATGGCCAGTTTTCCCAGCGGAGAGAGGTACACAGTGGTGTCCCCCTGGGGTCTGTACTGGGACCAGTGTTGTTCAGCATATTCATGAATGATCTGGAAAAAAGGGTAAACAGTGAGGTGGCAAAGTTTGCAGATGATACAAAGTTACTTGGGACTTATAATTAAGACCCAAGCAGACTGCAAAGAGCTACAAAGGGACCTCACAAAACTGGGTGATGGAGCAACAAAATGGCAGATGAAATTCAATGTGGATAAATGCCAAGCAAAGCAAACTGGAAAACATACATACAATCCCAACCATACATACAAACCGATGGGGGTTAAATGAGCTGTTCCCACTCAAGAAAGAGATCTTGGAGTCGTTCTGGATAGTTCTCTGCAAACATCCACTCAATGTGCAGCAGCAACCCGAAAAGCGAACAGAATGTTTGGAACCGTTAGGAAAGGGATGGATAATGAAAGAGGAAATATCATAAGGTCACTATATAAACCCACGGTACGCCCACCTCTTGAATACTGCGTGCAGATCTGGTTCCCCGCTCGCAAAAGAGATACATTAGAACTGGGAAAAGTACAGAGAAGGGCAACACAATTGACTAGGGACATGGAACCGTTTCCGTATGAGGAGAGATTAAAAAGACCAGGGCAGCTGACTCAGGCTCCCAGGGCTGTTGGGCTATAAAATTGCAGCGTAGACATTCAAGTGGGGGAGAGGGGTCTCAAAGCCCAGGCTCCAGCCCAAACCCAAACATCTACACTGCTGCTCTTAGTCCCCAGCCTGAGCTCCGCAAGCCTTGGACAGCTGATCCGGCTCTGAGATTCAGTGCCGCGGGTTTTTTATTGCAGTCCAGACATACCCAGCATAAGGCTAGAATTATCTTTAGCAGACCGGGGCCTGCTGTGCTATCCAGTTATCCAGATCCAGGCTGTGTACCACTCACTGACTGAATATACAGCAAGCAGCAGTCCGGGATGTGTACTACCATCCTTCTCTCCCGCGTTAGAATCTTTTCTTACTTCGGCGGTGCGGCCAGGAGATAATTATGAAGCTAATAGAAAATGACACAGTATTAATCCAAAGTTAGTTCACTTACACGTACTTATGAATGAGTTTAATGATTTTTTCCTCTGGCAGGATGACAAGAATCGAAGCCCTCTAATAGAAGTGGATGGGAACAGATTGAGAATGAAGCCTTATTTCCCGTGTTCTGTTATATATTTATGAGGGTTTGGCCCCTGCCTGTCTCGATCTGAAAAGACAAAGGGCTCTCCGGTGCTAGTTTGGTGCTTCACACGTCTTGGAATTGTCTGAACAGCAAGTGAGGGAAATTTATAATTTCAGACACACACGCATGCTGACACCAAGCCCTTACACAGATACTTGCATCACCTTTTCCCACGTATCAGAGGCAGCCTTATATTCTCAGTGGAAATTGATTTATTTGAGATAAAGGCAAACAAGAAAGAACAAAAGTAAAGCGCCCAGGAGAGACGACAGTATAGGTATCTCCTGAGGCTTGGTGCAGTCTGCATCAAACTGAACACTATGGCACCTGTCTAGATATTTAGGCCCCTAACTCCCACAATGCCGGCCTGTCTTTGGCAGACCTTAGATTTAAAGATGCAGTACACAGAAAGCTAAAGGTACATAGAGCAGTTACATTGCTAAAATACACCATGAGTATTAAGTACTGTGATCTGAGCAAAGATAATTCCAAAGCAAGAATATTTATTATTTCAAATAGCTAAGAAGATATAAAAAAAGAGATCTAATATATCAGCAGTCCTCTAGCTAGTGTCTCTTTCTCCATGTGTCTTCTTGTGTACAGCAATTCTGCAGCAAGATCCATCTTCTCTTTTCGGTAGGGCTCATCTCCACCGGGGAATTGACTGGCACAGCTAGAGTGGTAGAATTGTACGGCTGTAGAGTAATTAAACTGGAATAAAAATCGTTTTGATTCTGGAATAGTATCCTCAGGGGAAGATACACTGGCAAAGCCGTAGCTGTCTAATTATACTGTTGTAGTTCTGCTGGTCAATTTCCCCAGGCGGACCAGTCCTCGGAGAGGCCACAAGCAGAGTTGCTTTGCCGTGGGTATAACAGTTTGGTCAGGCCCACAGAAGCAAAAGATGTTCTAGAGCGTGGCTGGGACACAGCCGTGTTGCCTAGACAAGGCCTTGGGGACACGCTTTGTGCCACTAGAGAATCAGGGGAAACAGCCCAAGGGAGAAAATGTGGAGTGAGTTGTGAAGAAGGTGAGGGGACCCAGTTCTTTCTGAAACTCGGCCCACGGACTTTTCACTTCTTCCTCGCCCCAGGAATGCTGCTGCGGGAACAGCAGGGACAGAGCGGGGCCCCTGAACGGGGATCACCAGCTCTAGACCTGCGTAGGGTGACCAGATGTCTGGCAGGTGTCCCGACTTTTTCTTAAGAACAAGCAAGTTGTCCCGTATTTTCTGTCCCCTCCCCCATCCGTTCACCAGCCGCCCACCTGCCAGCAGTGAGGAGGGGGGGGTCTAGTGGCCGATGATGGGGATGTCCTCTCCCTGCTGTGCCCCTTCACCCCCCACCCAGCCCCGCTGCTCCGCCAAAGCCCCCCCCCCCAGCGGGGTGCATCCCCACTCCCAGCGCTGTGTGGAGAACCAGCCCCTGGTTAGAGCGCTCAGCTCACCTGCATCCTCAGCTGGCCGGCTCCTTCCTTCCCCCGCTGCCTCTGGCTGGGCCGGTGCCCTGGGAAAGTCCAAGACCCTCTGGCCCAAGGCGCTGCGTGTGCCAAAGCCCCACACTGCACTGGCATGGGGAAGCCTCGGCTGAGCTCTGGGGTGGTGGGGTGGGGTGGGGTGGGGGTGGGGGAAGCGATTTCCAGCCTGTTTGTGCCACGACCCCGCAGGCTCCTCAGCAGTCCCCACGCCCGTCCCCTCCACCCCCATGGGCTGGGTCCATTGCATGGGCAGGGAAATGGAGACTCTTCCTAGCTGGGATATCGATTCCCTGTGGGGCTTTGGGAAAGTCATTGAACAGCTCCGTGCCTCAGTTTCCCCCGCTGCCAAGGGATGACGACTCCTCGTCCTGTCAGTGGGGGTCGAGGGTCTCTTAACGTGCCCTGGCTTCGCATTGAACCAGCATCGTCCCCTGTTAAACCCAAACCACCGGCCAGTCCCCTCCGGGACCGGAGTAGGAGAGACCTCGCCCAGCCCTCCCGTCCCTTCCCCTCCCTCGCTTCCGGGAGCCGGGTCCTAACAAGGGAGAACTTCTCCTCGGGAGATCTCAAAGCGCGACACCAGCGCTCGGACCTTATCCTCCCCCGCCCCCTCCTCCCCCGCTACCGCTAGGGTGCAAACCCCTCGCCTGGCTCCTGCCGGCCCCGCAGGGACCCCGGGGCGGGGACCCGGCTGGCCCCAGTCCAGGGAGCTGAAGCCCGAGGCCGGGGACCCAGGAGTCCGGGAAAGGCGCCCCTCCCTTGCACTGCGAAGCGGCTGCCTGGCGGAGCGTGGAGGGCTGCGCGGGGGGCTGGCTGGAGCGCCGGGGCGCAGCGCAGGAGAGGAGCGCAGCGCAGGAGAGGAGCGCGCGGCGCGGCCAGCCCCGGCCGGAGGGGGAGGGGGGGGGGGCTCCTGAATAATTGACCGGCCGCTCCCAGCCCCCGCTGCTCGGCGCCGGCCAGGGCAGGCGAGGCGAGGCGAGGCGGGCGCGGAGGCTGCGCTCCGGCGGCGCAGGGCTCTCCAGGGCGCACCATGGCGCTGGTCGTGCGCCTCAAGGCGGTGACCGAGCTGCGGGGCAAGGGCGACCGGCTCGCCAAGGCGGCGTTCAGAGGTAGGGGGGAGCCGCTGGGGCGGGACAGTTCTCCGCGGGGCCGGGGGAGAGGCTGGTCCCGCTGGGCGCGGGGTCCCGTGGAGCCCGGGGCGGGGTGGGCTCCGTGGCCGGGGTTAGGGTCCCCACGGGGAGGACGCTGCAGATTCATCCCCCTTTGGCTGCCTTCTCGTGCCCCCCCCCCCGGTCCAACAGCCCCCGGGTATTTCCATAGGGAGAGACCGAGTCCCCTGCCCCCGGGTCCGGCCGTTGTGCCACCTGCCCTGCCTGGAGATCACCCTGCCCAGCTCTTGCCCAGTGGCCAGCGGACCGGCTGGGAGCGGGGCCCCCGTTCCCATCCCAGCTCTTCCAGCTTCTGTGTCCCCCATCTTCAAAACGGGGATCCCCACCAGCTCCGAGACGGGCGGTGGAGAGACCCACCTTTGGGCTCTACGGAGGGTGCGGAGTCGCCCGGGGGTCCCAGCACCTCCATTCACGCCGCAGCCATTTTGAAGAAGGGGACTCGTGAGCCAGTAAAGTTTGGAAACTGCTGGCGTGGCCCTGTTGACCCCTGACCCCTGCCTAGGGCAGGGGACAGGGCTAATGGTGAGGCCACGGCATCTCCCCTTCCCTGGGACCCCCCGGCATCGTGCCCACCGTGGGGCACCCAGCCGCTGAAGCGTATCCCCCTTTGGGGTAGGAGAGCAGCCCCCCCCCACACACACACAGAGAGCAGGTTTGCCAGAGAAAACCGGGACAAGCTCCTGATCTGGCAAAATAGGCCGTGGAACCTGGCTGGCAAAGAGGCAGCAAAGGGCGTGGAAGTGGGTGGAAGGGCCGGCGCCGAGTCAGCTCTGGCAGGATTTGACCCAGTCGCTTCGTGAATTTTTAAGGTTTTAAACCAGGTGGTTTGATCACCTCCACCCCCCACCCACCCCCACCCCGAAAGTGAATGGCTAAGGGCTCGGAAATGAAATTGACTGGACGTGTCGTGGGTCCTGCCGGGAACCTGACTTTATCCAGGGCTGCTGCTTTTATTCCCACACCGGCGCTTTTCCTGGCCTCATTCGTAGTCACCCTTAATTCTGTCCTCCAGGAGGAGATGCACAAAGCCCTTTATGGAGAGTATTGAATAGGTCTAGGGGAGCGTATCACCAGCACTGGACCGGCACCCCCCTCTGGGCCCAGGGGACCGTTCCCAGAGTAGCCAGCAGCCTTAGGGAGGCAGGGGAAGGGGATTCTAATTGTAACGGTGGATACCAGTGTAACCGAGGAGCCCTATTCCGCTCACAACGTGCTAACCCAGCAGCGAACAGGGCAAAGGAATATCTAGTGGTGCCTTATGCAGCGAGGTGGTGGAGTGGCTGGATTGCAGGACTAGGGGGCGGGTGATGGATAAGTGCTTCCCTGCCCCAGCGCAGCTCCAGCGGCGACGGACGGGAGCTGTAGTGTAGACAGGGCGCAGGCATTGTCAGCACCATGTCATTTAACTGGGCCCCAGGGCAGGGCAATCGATGGGCCCCAACGCACGCACAAGCTGCGTTCACGTGCCCAGCGAGCTGCCGGCTGCACTGCCGGGTGCGCTCTTCCAGCATGGCCAGGGCTTCCATGTGCCTGCCCGGTAGGGTTGCCAACTGGCTAACTGCACAAACCCAAAGACCCTTGCCCCACTTACTGCCCCGCCCCTTCCCTGAGACCACGCCCCTGTCCTGCCCCTTCTCACTCCATCCCCTCTCCCTCCATCACTCACTCTCCCCCTCCCTCCCTCACTTTCACCAGGCTGGGGCAGGGGGTCGGGGTGTGGGAGGGAGTTTGGGTGTGGGAGGGGGTCGGGGTGTGGGATCTGGGATGGAGTTTGGGTGTGGGAGGGCGTCGGGGTGTGGGAGGGAGTTTGGGTGTGGAAGGAGGTTGGGGTGTGGGATCTGGGATGGAGTTTGGGTGTGGGATGGAGTTTGGGTGTGGGAGGGGGTCGGGGTGTGGGATCTGGGAGGGAGTTTGGGTGTGGGAGGGGGTCGGGGTGTGGGATCTGGGATGGAGTTTGGGTGTAGGAGGGTGTGAGGGGTCGGGCTATGGGAGGGAGTTTGGTTGTGGGAGTTTGGTTGTGGGAGGGAGTTTGGGTGTGGGAGGGGGTCGGGGTGTGGGATCTGGGAGGGAGTTTGGGTGTGGGAGGGGGTTGGGGTGTGGGAGGGAGTTTGGGTGTTGGAGGGGGTCGGGGTGTGGGATCTGGGAGGGAGTTTGGGTGTGGGAGGGGGTTGGGGTGTGGGAGGGAGTTTGGGTGTTGGAGGGGGTCGGGGTGTGGGATCTGGGAGGGAGTTTGGGTGTAGGAGGGTGTGAGGGGTCGGGCTATGGGAGGGAGTTTGGTTGTGGGAGGGAGGTCAGGCTCTAGGCTGGGGCAGGGGGTTGAGATGCAAGAGGGGGTCAAGGCTTCAGTGTTTACCTTGGGGAGCTCCCGAAAGCTCACCCCCCCCAGCTCTGCCAGTGTCCCTGACCCACCGCTGACCCTTAGCTCCTTGCTCTCCCAGCCCTGCTCTCCCTGGCTCTGCCAATAGCGCTTGATTCTGACCTACAGTCCCCCTGCTCATCCTCTCCTTCTCGCTCCCTTAGCTCTGCCGACGCGTCCTATCCCCGACCCGCAGCGCCCCTGCTAGTTCTGTCATGTTCTCCCAGCTTTCAGAGTCCTTCCTGTAGAGTCCCATTGGCTTCATTCCTGTTCAACTCCTCAGGCCGCGTCCACAGAGGGATTCATCCCTGCAGCACGGTCCCTCCCGTGTCGCTCCCTCAGCTGCGTGCCGGCAGACAGCAGCTCCAGCCGGGGGTTATGGGGTGAGCTTTGTGGCTGTACTTCCATTCAGACCCCAGATATTTCCAGGCAGCCAGTTCCCATGCAGGATCGGGTGTGATTTTGGCGGGCAGCGTTGTCAGCAATCAGAGGCCCATTGTTTATTGGGGGCCTGTCGCTGGTGCAAACATAACGGGGGTCACAAGCGTTTAGCAGACTCCTCCTTCCACTCCTCCATCCGGCCAAATAATAGTGAATCCTATTGGCTGTCAGTCTCCATGCGCTGCACTTTGGCTGCGTCTACACGACAAGCGAGGGGTGCGATTCCCCTGCTCGCAGTCTGTCGTGGAGCTCAGTGAGTCTAAAGGCAGCGTGGCCACGGTCGCCTGGCTAGCAGCTCCGGAGGCACAGCTTAGCCATGCTGGGCACAAACCCACCTGACACCGGTGGGTACGTAATTGACACGGCTAAGCCATTCCCCCGCTGCCCGTGCTCCCACGGCTACACCGCTGTCTACACTCGCACTAACTCAACGGGAGGGAACGCCAGCCTGTGCACACGGGTAGGGGAATCCCACCCCGTGGATAGTGTAGACACAGCCTGGGAGTGTCAATCACAGCTCAGCCAGAGCCCAGGAGGTGGCAGTGACCGGATCCAGACAGGACTGACTCCTGAGAGAGGCCCCCTGCGAGCAGTTTAGTTCCTGCCATTGTAAAAACAAATCCATCGAGGATTCTTCTGCTTTGCCCTCCGAGCCGCCAGCTCACGTTTTCCAGCTTTACGCCGGAGCCCAGAGGGCTAGAAATTGACCTTTTTAAAAACTGAACGCTGAGATTCTCGCCTCATCAGGTGCCTCCGGGAGCTGGGGCTTTAAGGAAAACGCCAAGGGTCGCGAGCCTTGCAATAAAGCCGCGAGGGTTGGCAGCGCTGCAGACACCCTGCCAGTAACTTTCATTCACTCCGTAGCTCCATTGTAAGTCCCAAGGAGCCCCTGAGCGGTGGGACCAGCAGCCCCTTTGCTCAGCTCCCCAGTGAAGGGCTCAAACTCTTTACAAGCTCTAATGGCCAGACCACAACCGCAGATTAACCTCATTTTATGCACAGCCCGCTTGGCAAGCACTCTCACGCACTACGGGGATGGAGGCTGGACAAGTGCCTAGATAGGTCGACTCAAAGCAATGACACAGGCCACCAGGTTCCCCCAGCGCTCCCAGACTGCAGGCTTCCCGATCCCCCAGGAGATGTCACTGGAAACGCCCCAAATGGTATTTGGCAGGGAACAGGGACCAGAGTTATTGCTTCACACCAACCTGCTCCAGAAACGCCCTTTGGACCCACGGAGCGTTCCGTCCATCTGGCTAATTTGTCTTCCGACCTGGCTAGGCATTTGTTCATCACCGTGGTGTCTGGACACCTATGGTAGGGGTTAGCTGGCCGTAGTAACCTTCAGGAACATAGAAGTATCCTATTAGATCAAACCCGTGGCCACACAATTGGCCAAAATGGCTCAGGTTTTGCACCGAGGTGGCCCTGGGGACAGATCTCAGGAACTTGGCCTCAAGAAGACAAAGCCAAGGTTTTTAACTTAAATAAAAGCTCTGGTTTTCAGAGATGCGGAGAGAGCACCCACAGCTGTCTGATGATTGTGGAGCCTCGGGGCCTTTGAAAGTCCATTTCTTTACGTACCCAGCTTGGAAAACCTTGGCCGAAGCCTCTGTCTCTTGCACTTGTGTCTGCCAGCTGTGCTAATCCTGAATCCCGTGTCCCCCAGAGTCAGTAGAGGGCAATGTGATTATGTGACATAAAACTGGTGGATGATGCTGCTCAAAAAACATCGGTGGGAGTTTTTCTGGAGATAATTTTGATCTTTTTGTTGAAAAACTAAAAAAAAAAATTGTCTTTCGTGATGAAAACTTGGAAATTGCGGAGGAAAGCCGACACTTTCCAGAGAGAAGTTTTGTTTGGCTGACAACCCAATTTTCCACTGAAGAAAAGTTTAGACGGACAACTTTCTACCAGGTCTTGTATTTTTCCCCCCTTCCTCCCCAAAAGAAGTTAAGAAAAAACTTTTGTTCTTTTGTTCAAAATTTTCTGCATCCTTCAATTTTTCAGTCAGGTGAACATTTTCAATGAGGTTTGAATTGAAATTTTTCATTTGTTTTCATGCTTCTCTCCCCCTCGGCCCTCCAGGGAAAGAGCAGAGAGGAGAAAAAGAGGAAACAAAAATGGGTTTAGGCACCACTAGAGGAGGACAGGGCCACACCAAGCAGGCCTGGGCTACATACTGTCCAAAAAATCAAAATTTTCCAAGGGGGGAAGAGGGATCCATTTTTTGACCAATTCTAGCTTCCTGCTGCCATTGCCCCAAGTCTCTGGGTAATTCCCTTCCTTACACTCTTCCAGCATGGCCATGATCCTAGAAGATCAGGGTTGGAAGAGATCTCAGGAGGTCATCTCGTCCAACCCCCTGTTCAAAGCAAGACCAACCCCAGCTAAATGATACTTTCTTTGAAAATATGTACTGGCTGTCTGGGCTCTTGCATTCCTCTGCCTTCCCCTCCTGAGTTACCCTCCAGGAGAACGGGACTGAAATTAACAAGATGAAATTAATTAAAAACTATTACAAAGTATTTCACTTAGGAAGGAAAATCAAACGCACAACTACAAAGAGGGGAATAACTGGCTAGGTGGTAGCATCCGGGGGTGAGAGTGGATCACAAATTGGATATGAGCCAACAATGTGCTGCAGTTTGAAAAAGGCTAATATATCCTCTGCTGTTAAGAAGTTCGTGCCACTGTTGGTGGAGACAGTAACCCGGAACGCGTCACTTTCTTGCTGCCTTGGCTAATTCCTCAAAAACTCCGTAAACGGCTTGCAGCCTGGCAGTGTATCGGTCTTTCCAACTCCAGGCCTGGTGGGGTCGGGATCCGGTCTGTTGTCCTGTTGTGTGATGACAACTGATAGGACACTCCGCTGGAAAACACTAGCACTGAAAATTCAGCGAGAGGCGCTCTTCTCTCTGAGTTGGTCCTGAGCCAGTGCCTCAGGGCGGCGCTAGGGGGCGCTCTTCTCCCTGGAGCCACCGCACCATCGTTCCATGTTTTCCTTCCGCTCTTCCCATCCGCCTGTTGTCAGTCAGACTTTGACTGTAAGCTCTTCTGGGATGGGATCATTTTGGTGTTGTCCCTTTGCACGGCACCTTGCACAATGGGGCTCTGATCCAGCGCTCCGGCTCCTAGACTTTACTGCAACACAACTAATAATGAGCCACCAAGGTCCCGCCGCTTGTGACCATTACAGATCCCATGGCACTTTCCCGGGACCGGGCGTGTTCTTCACAGTGTCTCAAAAGAATTCCAGTCATGCCCCTTGTAGTTTCAGTACCCACCACATTCTGTCCTGACCGGTGTGCATACCATTGCTGTGAGTGGTTTGCAGGCTACCCTGTTCTGCTCCAGAAGTGGCTGCATTTCAGTGGCGGTGAAGCGGTGATCCCTGAACGCGGCTCACAGTCGGTTGGAATTTTGCTGTGCTCTTTAGGTTCAGCACGGAAAGCGCTATGCAAGTCATTATTATTACTTCTCTCTCATTGTTACAGCCGGCTGACTGTTGTAGGTGTGGGTTGTTTTGTTTAGCTTCTCTTGCTGGCAGCTGGCATCCCCCCTCCCCCCCAGGAGTGCAGCCGGTGGGCGTGGAGCAGAGCTTTGTGTGGGTGGGCACTGCTTCGGTTGTAGGATTCTATGATTGCAAGAGAGAAGTTGAGTCAGAAGTCAGGTCAGGTGGTGACCGGTGTCAATGTGTGTTTGAGCAGGAGGATTGCTCTAAATTGCCGCTTGACTTTAGTTCAAGGAGGGGATAAAAGTCACACATCTGTAGAATCCTCCACAAAGGGGCCAGGACAGGGGGAATTGTTTCAGCATAAAGGGCTAAAATTAGCAAAAGGCAAGTGGAGAGTGAATATTCTTCCACCCAGAGACCCCTGCACCCTCCCAAGCATTCATTTGTCCTCACAGACTCCCTGCCAGGCAGATCTGTGCCCTCTGTACAGATCACTGTCTTTTACAGAAACTGAGTCACAGAGAGACGCGCCGTGCCTCCAGTCACCCAGCAAATCAGCGGCAGACACTAGGGACTAGTCAGGTTTGTCCCAAGTTTGATCCATGACCTGGGTTCTCACCCTGTCACATCTGGAAACATCCCCTCGCTGTGATCCTGCCAGGTGAGGCGATAGTCTCTCGCCCACAGGTGTGGTGGCAGTCCCGTCATTTAACACTTTCAGATCCAGCCCAAGGACATGTTGTGGGGGCAGCCCTGACCCGGGGGCCTGCGGGGTCTCTTCCCCTCATGAGTCTGTGTTTCTGAAGCGGTTTGTAGATACCGGGGCAGGTTGTCCTCAGACTCATCCTTGGTGTCGCTGGGACATTCCAGAGAGCAGCACAGCCGGGAACTTGTTCCAATAGTCTCCCTGTCCTGTGGACACAGGACCTGAGGGGAAGCCGAGAGCCCCAGCCCGCACAGCCGGGAACGTGGGTGCCCCACGTACAGAACAAAGGGGTGGCTAAGGGTGGGTATGAGAGTGAAAAGGACCATGTGGATGCCCACGGTCAGTCTCCAAGCAGACCCAGGATGTTGTCAGAAGCCTGAGCAGACTTGGGCTGAGCTGAGTGGTGGTTCTTGGCGGCGTTACAGCCGCGGGGCTCCCAGGGTATGAGCGAGACAAGGTGGGTGAGGTCAGGTGATATCTTTTACTGAGCCAACCTCTGCTGGTGGAAGGGACCCACTGTTGGACTGCACAGAGCTCTTCTTCAGGTCTGGGGAGAGGAACCCGAGGGTCACAGCTAAGAACAAGGTGGGACGGATGATTAAACATAAGGAGTTAACACACGTTGCAAGAAACCCTACAAAATGAAGTGGGCAATTAACAGCTGTGCAGTCCTGGCACAAGGGAAGGTTAGTAGGTTGCCGATTGTTGTACCAGAATCTCTACTCAGGCTTGGTCTACACTACGGCCTTGCTCCCGATTACACTGAGATAACAACTCCACCTCCACGAGAGGCGTAGAGCTCATGTGGGCATAGTCAAGGTGACGCAGTAGTTTGGGGAGACACTGTGATCCTTACATCAGTGGTCTGCTGTCATTCTTGTCAATTTCACGGCTGGGCTGGAGCCATGAAATTAACAAGAAATCCAGCTCCCAACAGGGCTGCTGCGGGATCTCCACTCTAACCGGGCTGACACCTGGGCTCCAGGACACCAGGAGCCCGGCAGCTGACGGGACTCGGGGCGCGGATCTCTCCAATGGAAGTGAGAACCCCGGGCAGCTTCCCCGCCACTCCTGGTGGGGAGCCGGGAGGCATGAAGCCCCAGCGGGCAGCTGGGCTCCCGGCAAGGAGCTGCATGGGGTTGAAAGCCCCGGCTCGCAGCCCCCCCTCCAACGCCCCTCTTCAGTCGGCGGACAAGCAGCACCGACAGAAGAAGGGTCGTATGGACATCAGCCACGTCGGTAATGACGGCGGTGGCTGTCCGTTGCACTAACCCAGGATCATCACATATTGTCACAGGCATGTGCAGGACTGTAACGGTTCCCCCTTGGGGAGTGTGGCCTAGTGGTCACAGCTGCAACTCCTGACTGCCAAGGGGGTTATGGGGAGGGGAGCCTCCCACTGCACCAGGCCCCTTTGGGTAGCTGTGTCAGAGTCTTAAGTTTCCCTTTGCTCTGCCGGAGCTGTGGGCTGCAGGTCTGCTCACCTCCAGCTCTGCTCCCGAAATGAGCTCGCTCCCTGTCTTTTAATTTCCCCAGCAGATGGAGCATTTGCTGCAGGTGGGGCGGGGCTGGCTGAGCCCCAAAAAATCCCTTAAACCCTTGTTGCCCGGTGTGTGGTTTGTACACCCCATCACAAGGACCAGGGCCGGCGACAGAAATTTTGGGGCCCCCTACTCTGAGCGTTTGGCCCCCCCCCCCCGCCAAGGGCTGGCCTGGCTCTTGATGCGGGTGGGCGGGGGAAACGCTGCAGCCGGGGGTGCCTCGGGGCGGCTCCTGGGGCGCGGGACGAGCAGCGGCTGAAGAGCTCGGGAGGCAGCCGGCCGCGGTGCCGGACACAGCCGGGGAAATGCGGTGCCCAGAGGGGACGACTACGAGTAGAGCTGTGTACCGGTCCCCGGACTTCAGGGGGCCTCCCTGAAGTCCGGGGCCCAGTACAGCTCTACCCATTGTACCCCCCCTGTCGCCGGCCCTGACAAGGACCCAGGGATCTTGAAAGCAGGGCTCGCGCGGGGTGTTGATCATTGTAGCCATGGAGATGTGTCTGTCAGTTTCATCTGTTGCTCCGGCAGGGTCTGGTGCTGCTTGGAGTTGGGGTGTCCTGGTCTGTGGGGAGCTTGTTTCTGATGATGAGCTTGGAGAGGGTCGGGGTTGTCTGAAGGCCAGAAGAGCCCCTCCCCCCCCTCCCCCACAGATCAGGAATAGGGTCCTGTGTGCTGGTACTGTACGGGCACAGAGGTAGAAGTGGTGACTGCCCTGAAGAGCATTAATACTGAAAACCTGGGAGTCGTACCCCCCCCTCCAGCGATCAGTAGTGTCTGTACGCACAGGCGGTTGACCCTCCTGGACAACAGGCTTCCGCTTAGTTAGAAAAGATGCGATTCATTACGTTTCCCTGGAGTTTAAATTGATTTCATGGGGGAAATGATTCGTGAAACAAAGACTTAAACAAAACTCTCAAGTTCTGTGCAATCCCAAAGCACTGCCAGATTTCCCCTCAGAGAACCCAGAAATCCAGTCTCGGGTCCCTGCTAGAATTGCCTCATTTTGTAAACGCCTGTCAGAGTTCAGTCAGAAAGGGGAGGTAACGAGGGCAGAGTATTACTCCTTGTTAGAGCAGCTCAAGGTTTGGTACAATAAAGCTCTTTTTCCCCCTCCATGCCCCCAAGTTACCCCCACAAAGCTCTGAGCATGGTATTGCAGATGCTCAGATGTCCTGGGACTTTTGGACCCTGATCAAATGCATACAGAGTCATGCCCCGCTGGAAACATGTAAGAATTTAGTAACCGAAGAGCATTATTGCTTTGGAAACAGAGAGGGTTCGTTTGGATTCAGTGCCTTCAAATTAGCATTTTAATCATTTCTCTTCCTGCAGCACTGCACAGGGGATATTAAATAACAATATTGGTTCTACAAAGTAAGAAAGATTATTGAAACCCGAACAGCCGACAGCACCGTGTGAACGCTTTGATCCGATGGTGTGAAATAAATAAATAATCCCTCCATCAGTAAAAGAAAAACTATTTAAAAATTCCCCTTGCCCATCCCAAGGGGTTTTCCAGCACATCTGCTTGCAACGTCCCAGCCAGCGATCTGCTTTTCACCCCTGTTGTAATCCCCGCTGACACAGAGAAGCGAAACCTCTCAAATTCTCCGTGTTTATTTTGAAGGAGTGGGTGAAATTCGCCAGACCTGATCAAAACAGGAGCAGCCGGAGCAGCTCCCGGAGGGTGGGATGGCCTTCCCGGTTGTTTAAAGGCCTGCTCTCTGTGGATGGAATGAGGTGGAATTGTCAATCCTCGTTCCCTGGAACTGCTCCCTGTTTGGCTGGTTGGTTTACTGAAGAGTGGAGCGAGAAGAGTGAAACGGGGGACCATGGGCTACAGCTGGGTTTCAGCATTTCATTGTTTGGAGCTGCACAAACCGTTATTCCCTGGGATGGCCTAAGCCTGTGAAAACTCAGCCTAGGTTTCAAGAGCACCGCGAGGAGAGCCTGGCCCCCAGCCGAGCCCCTGGGGCTGACCTCCCCTCCGCTGGGAGGTTGGAAATCCAGACCCATTCTCTCCCCAAGTTTGAGATGGCCAGGTTAAGACCCCCTCCCCCCACCCCGCCCGGTGCAATAAATAGGAGCGATAAAAAATCAGCTGCAAACTCTCTGGTTTGAATCGAGGTCCCTGGGTCTGTCACAGGGACGTTGAAACTGTTTGTATAGTGGGGGAGGGGGGCTGAGAGCCATTGAACCAAATTGTTAACCCTGGCTATGATGGACCCCACTTTGAGCCAGGGGGTGCGGCAGCCCCCCAGCACCCCTAGTTCCGACCCCCGGGTCTGACGTCCCTTGTGGTAAAGAAGAGGTGGAACTTATCCAGATGGTGCCTATATAGCGCATGAGTTCACTCAGTGCACACATCCCCCCCTGGACAAACGGTGAGCGCACACACTGGTGCACACACACGCACACACATGTACACACACACACGCTCACACATGTACACACACACACACGCACACACATGTACACACACACACACACGCACGCACACACACACATGCACACACATGCACACACACACACACACACACTGTGTGCTCGCGCAGGATATAACACGCCCTCATGTTCATGCCTGCAAATGTTCCACCCTCTGCATGGCCAGAGGATGTGGCACCACTGCAGACTCACGCCTGTGGCACCCATCCGTCTCTCCTGCTCTCAGACACACGTCCCTGGCGGGGCTGTCGGCAGGTCCTCTCGGGATCAGGACAGCTCCTCCCGTTCCCCCCAGACACCTTCTCCCGCCAACAACCTCCCTCGGACGGTCCCCTCCGGCTGTGAAGTAACGCAGCTCTTTTCCTCTCTGCTTTGTGCAGGTCTCTCCTTCTACACCCGAGTCCTTGAAAACTGTGAGGACGAGGCCCAGTTTGATGAGGTAAGAGAGGAGCCGTTCTTCGGGCCCATTGACGTCTCACCGCTCGGTTTGGAGGGATGCGCTGGGTTTTTTAAGATAATTCTCTTCCTGTTCAAACTGAAACACCCTCGGAAATGTACCCCTCCCCCCATTTTAATGCATTAAGAACCAATATCAATCCATAACGCTGTAACCGTGGTATCAAGTTCAGAGTTGTGTACAGATACAGATCTCTTTTGCTGACTCCCCCTCCTGTCAAGTCCTTCGGTAGAGATCTGCGCTCTCTTGGCTGACCTACTCTGATGGCAGGACAGACGGATCCTACCCGCTCCAAGAGTGTCCGCAGGCTGGGTTTGTCTGTCTGAGGCACAGATGATTAGGGAGGGGCCCTGCAGAGAAAACAAAACTAGTTGCAGCTGATGAGCTGAAATGAACTTTTGGTTGTGGCCGGTTGTCTCTCGGCCCCGAGGGTTCTCCCCTGGAGAGTGGCGGAGGTAGTCTATCGTTCGGAGGTTTCTGAGATGGTGGCTGCAATGCAATTGGTGTGCTGATGACTCCCAGACCTGTCTTATATTTACCCAGCGTTCTAGCCAGGTTGGTCCCGGGATACTTGAGAGAGAAGGTGGGTGAGGTAATATCTGTTATTGGACCAACTTCTCTTGGTGAGAGAGAGGAGCTTTCCAGCCTATCCAAGAAGAGCTCTGGGTAGCTCAAAAGCTCGTCTCTTTCACCAACAGAAGTTGGTCCAATGAGACACCCCCAGCATTCCAGTGGAAATGGATCCCAAAGAGGTTTTCATGTGCCGGTCTGATCAGTCTCTAAGGTGCCACAAGTACTCCTGTTCTTTGTAGTCCGATCAGTCTCTAAGGTGCCACAAGTACTCCTGTTCTTTGTAGTCTGGTCAGTCTCTAAGGTGCCACAAGTACTCCTGTTCTTTGTAGTCCGATCAGTCTCTAAGGTGCCACAAGTACTCCTGTTCTTTGTAGTCTGGTCAGTCTTTAAGGTGCCACAAGTACTCCTGTTCTTTGTAGTCTGGTCAGTCTCTAAGGTGCCACAAGTACTCCTGTTCTTTGTAGTCCGATCAGTCTCTAAGGTGCCACAAGTACTCCTGTTCTTTGTAGTCCGATCAGTCTCTAAGGTGCCACAAGTACTCCTGTTCTTTGTAGTCTGGTCAGTCTCTAAGGTGCCACAAGTACTCCTGTTCTTTGTAGTCTGATCAGCGTTGGTGCATTTGGGGAATGAATCTTTAAAGAAAAAATCCCCAGTTTTCACTGAAATGGCACGAAAAGTATCTCTATCGGCACTGGAGTTTGCAAACCTTTTTGCACATGCAGTTTGCCTTTCCTAGACTTCAATTGCATAAAAGGGAGAAAATTCAAAGTTTAAGATTCTCAGAGCAAGTGCCTCGGGCCCCAGTTTGCGCCTCTCGATCACAACAGGGCCTGTTTTCACACGCTCACACAATCCCACGCAGCGTTATAAGAAAGCGTTTATTTCTTTTGGCCTGGACTCCCAAATTTATTGACCTCGGACTCTCAACGTGGCGCTTGGAAAGGATGTGAAAGAGCCATTGGATTTCAGAGGGTTTGTGGTTTTGACATGTAGCTTTCTCTTAAACGCTTGTATGAGAGAAATTGGGAGGACAATGACATAAGATCACCGATAAACCTGAAGTAAAGATAGCACCGGTATGTCGCACTGAACAAGAAAATGTGGATTAAAAAGAGAGCGAGTGTTTCCTTTGATTTCCACTGTATCATTTACAGAAGATAAACTGTACAAGTGGGTTGTGAGTGACACCTTGAAACTCTTCATCCTTTGAAAGCTTTTCAGTTCAGCTGTGAAGATCTGGTTTTATTTCAGACACATCACTGTCCGTGTTACAATAACCGCTCTTTGGAAACTTAGAGTGGACCCTGTAGTGCTGCTGCTGCTCTGCTGGAGAAAGGAAAGATTTCTTATTGTTTAAGGATTTCCATTTCCATAGTACCTGGGAACCCGAGTCAGAAACCAGGGCCCCGCTGTGCTAGGTTCAGAACAAACCCAAAACAAAGAATCAGAGAGGTAGTCGTGTTAGTCTGGAATAGCAGAGGTAACAAAGAGTCCTGTGGCACCCGTGATAGAGGAAGGTCAGGGAACTGTGGCAGAGTGTTTGAGGGGAGATATATCAGCTCCAGGTTCATTAGGGCGTGGCTCCCTGTAGACTAGGGAAGCAGGCAGCAGGTTAATTAGGAGCACCTGCTGCCAATTAAGGCCTTAATAAAAACCCCTGCCTCAGGCAGACAGGTGCGGGTGTTTGGAAGGAGTTTGGAGGCGTTGGAGCAGAGAGCAGTTTGGAGGTGTTGGAGCAGAGAGCAGTTTGGAGGCGTTGGAGCAGAGAGAGTTTGGAGAAGTGCTGTGGTGAGCTAAGAAAGACCCAGACCTTAGGTAAAGGAACACCTGGCTTGTGTAGAGAGAGGGCAGGAAGCCCCCCACAAGCTGAAGAGTAGGAGAGGGAAGTAGTCCAGGGGAAGGAGTAGCTAATCCCAGTGGTTTACCGCTATCCTCAGGGCCCCTGGGCTGGGACCCGGAGTAGAGGGCGGGCCCGGGTCCCTCCCTCTCCCCTTCTCCCCTCTAGGATACTTGTGGGACAGTTAATACCCTGTTCAGAGGCAAGAAAAAGGCTCCCTGAATTCCCCCACAAGAAGAGAAAGCGCAGGACCCATCAATATCGTGGGAGTAATTTGCCACACACCTTAAAGACTAACTATAAAGTTTTGAAGCATAAGCTTTCGTGGGCTAATACCCACATCCGACAAAGTGGGTATTAGCCCCACGAAAGCTTATGCTTCAAAACTTTATAGTTAGTCTTTAAGGTGCCACAGGACTCTTTGTTACCAGAACAAAGAGCTGCTCTCTGCTCTAAGAAGCCGACAATCTAAATGTAAGGCAAGAGACAACAGAGGAAGACAGACACACAGACGGGGGGATGACCAGGAAACAAAGCGGCTCTATTGGCTGGCAGTGGCCTGAGCGCACCAACTACTTCGCTGTTGTCTAGTTTTGTCCAGGCAGCAGGCAAAGGAGAGTTGGTGGGAGGAGGATGTCGTTTGGTGGATGGTTACGGGGAGAACCTCCCAAGAGTGAGGGGCAGCGGGGGAGAGATGGCCCTTGGAAAGGTAATGAGTGGGTGATGGGCGTTGATAGCGAAGGAGAGAGGACAGGAAGGGTGGGTGAGACCCAGAAGGGCCGTCAAAGGGAAGACCAGCAGCCTGATGCGCTAGGGAAGAGGGGTGCAAAGAGGGGGTCATAGCGTGGGCTCTTCTCCTGGAATGTCCCCGCCGGAGAAGGAAGACGCTCTGGGGGTTAACACTCTGCACTAGGACTTGGAGAGCTAATCCTGGCCCTGCTACGCCCGCGCTAGCACAACCCCTCGGGTACATCTACACGGCAAGAAAAAAAACCTTGGCACCGAGTCCCAGACTCGGTGTGGGGGGAGGATCTCAGCCTGAACCTGAACATCCACACTGCCACTTTTAGCCCTGCAGCCCAAGCCCAAGAGCCCAAGTCGGCTGACCCGGGCCAGGCACGGGTATTTCACTGCAGTGTAGACGTACCTCAGTCTCACTGAACTCGGTTTGAAACGGGGATAACAGGATTTCCCTCCCGCTCAGGGCTGGGGTGAGGCTAAACCCCTCTATGGAGGTTTCAGCTGCTCAGATGCTGTGATGGGGAGCCCACAGAGAAGCCTATCCGTGATCATGGGGGTGCAGAGCTGGCCGTGACCCCCCGGATCCGGCTGCATTACAGGTTTCCCTTGGATAATACTTAGCACTTACTACATGCTTTAGGAAGCTGGGTTGGGAGGGCTCAGACTTGCCAAAGGATCTCGCCCAACCAGCCGTCCTGGGCTTCACGCAGGAAGATTCCCCTTCCTTTCCTGGGGAAAGTTTCCGTTTTGGGCGCGTCACAAACCATCTGGACGTGAATTCCCCGCTTTCCTTTACCGCGGTCCAGTGGCCCGAGGGGGGACCGTGGGCAGAGCGTGTAACCCTTTCTGTGCCTGGACGTTGGCCGCTGCCGAAATGGGGCTGAGGGTCCCGCCCCAGCATTGCGAATCGCTTTGTGAGCTGCGGCTGAGAAGTGCTGATTATTCTTCCTACCACACACTGGGAGGATTCATTTAATCCCCAGCACTTAGAGAGCGCAAAGCACGGGAGTGGCACTTCCGCGTCGTCGGTTTATCGTAGGTAAAAGGACGGGGCCACCTGTAACGTGAAGGGGTTAAACGAGCCCTGGGGAGCCAATAGTAAAATCAGCCCTGGAGAGGCTGCAGCTGGAGCGCAGCAGTGAACGCAGGAAACCCAGGCTGATTGGGGAAGCAGTCACAGCTGTGGCCGGCTCAGTCAGAGTCCAGCTGGCCCTTATACTAGGGCCGGGGGCCAGGAGCTGGGGGAGTCTCTGTCCAATCCTGGAGTGGGAAGGGTCGAGCTGCCTGAGAGGAAGGTACCTGAAGTGGAGCAGTGCTGGGGAACAGGACAAGGGAGCTGGGGAGCTCCAGCCTGGTAAAAACCCCAGACTGCAGGCCTTGGGGAAGGCCTACAAAGGTACTGACATTGCAGAGGTGCAGCCTGGGGATAGGCAGAGGCAGCAGGTCCTACCCCCTTGCCGAGGACGAGTGGCCGTTACAGACAGAGGGAGTGGGGGCTAGATGACGACTGCCAGTAGCCACAGAGGCAAGGTGGGTTTAGAGGGTTGGGGGTTCCCGGACCCAGAGCATGGGGGTACTGCTAGGGCAGAACCCCGAGATAAAGAGGCCCTGGGGCCTGAGAGGGACACGGGGCCAGAGGCAAGCAAGAGACTGGCCTGCAGAGGACGCTGCGAAGGCTGGAAAGAGCGAATTCCCAGGACGACCAGCAGGAGGTGCTGTGCCGCTGAGTCTTCACGTCGCTACACTGCCATTACCTTCATTTCTGAGCGCGTCACACTCTTTCATGTATTTACACTCACAATACCCCAGTGAGGCAGGGCAGTGTTCTTATTCCCATTGTACAGAAGGGAAACTGAGGCACAGAGCCCCTCTGGGTGTATCTACACTTGGAGCTAAGGGTGTGATTCCACTCATACGTGTGCTAGCTGTCATTGCACCCACGTGCTAAAAGCAGTAGTGACACCGCGATAGCACAGGATGCAGAGAGCGAGGTTAGCGCCCGGAGTACAAACCCACTCAGACCCTATGGGGAGAGGACGTACCCTTGAGCTGGGACCCTCACCCCCAGCTCCAAGTGGGGACACACCCCATGCGACTTGTCCATGTTCACGCAGGAAGCCGATGGTGGAGCAAAGAATTGAATCTGGATCTCTCCCGAAGCACCGGCCCAGCCTGCCTCTACTGTGCCAGCAAGAGAAACACAATGACACGCAGACCCGTCTGATGGCTGACCTTAGTGCAATGGGACTGGGGTGTTAATCTTGGTGGGAGTCAGTCAGCATCTGTACTGGACTCTTTAAAGCTAATTAGCTAATGATAGTGCTCATGAGAAGCAGGCCTCACGCTGGGCTGTATATGTACTGGCGAACGAATGTCATTCCTAGCTGGCTAATTTCATTGGGAGTCATTATCCTGCTTTGTATGTCACATCAAATGATGGGCAGAGGAGAAAAGGCTGTTTACATGTCTCATTAGTGCTGTGAGGCTCAGCAGGGATTTGGAAGGGGGGAGCTATTCCTGGCACACGGGAAATGAATCCGGACAGCCAGGGAAGCCAAAGGAAACATGCTATTTGCAATCGTGAACGCGGAGCAGTTGGCTCTAGCAACCTGAGCCAGCCTGCAATGCAGGGGAGGAGAACGTTATGTAAGGTTTGTAGCACGGGAGGTTTATGTAACATCTCCCATACCCCGCCAGGGACCACGGACAAGGAGCTCACCTAAAGCACGATTCCTGTTCCAGCCAGTGACTTCCCATCTGGTTGCCCGCACTGTACTGTCCGCTGTTTCCTCTAAGCTGTGCGCGTGTGCACACAGATCCGAAACCCCGTGCACACGGCGAAACACGGCGCGCTCAAAAATTTGCACAGAAGAAATATTTTGCGCACATGGTCTGTCAAAAATGAGAGGGAACATCGGTACGGTCCCCCCGTGCAAAAACAATCTGTCCGCAAGCTCTTGTGTTCTACCGTGACCGGGGCTCGCTGGTCACATGCACTGTCCTGCTGGCCCTCTGATTTCATCCCAGCTGGCTCCCGCGATGCAGGTAGCTCCGCCTCTGTAAGCATTGCTGCAATACCCCTCCCACCACAAGGAGGACTGCTACAGGGGGAAGCTCAGGACTTGGACAGGATAATCTATGGCCATGCTGTTTGTGCCTTTTCAAACCGCCATATGCAGCACTGATGATTTATGAACCAGCCTCCCCCACCCCCCCAAATGATGCTTCCTGGGTGAAATGGCAAAGACCCAGCGTAGAACAAAGCCAGGAAGTTCTTTGGCATCCGGCGCCCAGGCGGCTGTGTCAGCGAGGGTAGCTTAGTCTCTTCCCCCTGGAGGGTAAGCATTTGCATCCCGCATCTCATGTAAAGTCTGGTGCATTAAGATGAGGGAAGGATGCTCAGCGTTTCAGCGCGGAGCCCGGGGTGATTAACAAGTAAGGATAATTGCATTCAGTATGCAAGACGCTGAAGGGGTCGGCTGATCCCCTTGAACAAGGAGAGCTAATCAGGAATTCATTCCTCCTGCTACGCCTTAAAATCCCCCCCAGATCCACTCCCAGGCTGTACGCTGGCTGCTCCCAAGTTTTATATTTTGTTGTTGTTGGTTTTTCATTTCTTAATAAATTATACACAACTGTGTCTCTTTGAAGCTCAGGAAAGATAAGTCCCTGGGTATTCCAGTGTGTAAACAGGGTGGCTTTGCTCTATCCCTCACAACCAGCCCAGGGGATGGCTGCTGTGGTTAAAGCCCTAGGTTTAGACTCTGGAGCTCTGGGTTCAGTTCCTGACTCACCTCGGGGTCTCTCTGTGCCTCAGTTTCTCTTTGGTAAAACTGGGATAATAAGCCTTTCCTCCCACCCTTTGGCTGTCTTGTCTAGGCAGATTAGCTCGCTTGGCACTGTCTCCTGCATGTACAGTGGCTAGCATGCCAGGCCTCTAACGTAAGTAATAACAGAAGAGCATCCATCAATATACTAGCAGTTTACAACTTGAGAAGACCTCGGGGGTCATTCAGTCCACCCCATGGCCGGGGCAGGAGGAGTCGCTGTAGTAGCATTATCTGCCACACCTCTTGATCAGAAGGAAACGTTCTTCAGGGCTAGTGTGTGTTTAGATGCATTTGGATCTAAAATTCTCTGTAGGAAGGGCTGCTTGGGAGGTTTGCGTTCACGCAGTGAGATCCTTGGATGAAAGGCACCGTAGGAATGCAGCGCGATTAGACTGCTTTGTGTTCCTGTAGCACCGTTTCTTTGCAGTCCATCTGTCTCTCTTCTGAAAGCATTTCACAAACTGTCAGTGAGCCGCACAATCCACCTGGTACAGATGGGTAAACTGAGGTGCAGGGAAGTGAAGTAACATACCCAAGGGGGGACAGCAAGTCAGGGAAAGAAATGGGGACCCAGGAGTCCTGACTGTTCTCTTGTGGCCTCTGCTCTGTTGTTTGCACAGAGCTGGGACGTGACATAATCTTTTTCAAATGTGTGGAGAGGTGAGAACCTTTCCCCAGGGAGTTTAAGCTGCAAAGAGACAAGATTTCCCGGAGAGCCAGACAGATCTTGATTGCCAAGCCAGGAGATGGAGGAGTTTGCAACCGGCCATTGGGTCTCTTCAGAGGCTGTAGTGAGCAGTGGATAAAGAGGCTTTGGCAAATATGACATCCACTACTAAGGGCGAGTTAGGACTCATGTGGGGGAATAGGAACCTTCCCTCCTGACACACACCTACCTCTGTATGGGCTAATCAGACCTTGGGGCCAGGCATGTGTGAGAGCTGTGTGCCAGCTGGGGCAGGTGGGCGGGGACAGGATGAGCCTTGGCTCCGCCCCCTCATTTGCTAGTCACGGCAGGGATCTAGTACATGCTGGTGAAGGCCAGCAGCACTACCCCGTATTGCACCAAGGGGGCAGCAGAGGGGGAACTACGTCTCCCTAAACCCCGGTCCCTTCACTGGGATGCTTCTGGGATAGAGAAGCCACGGACTGTCCCGTACTATGGGCTGTGTCCTAGAACTCAGCCTAACTTAAATGTCTAGGACTTCATCACATTGGTGAACACTAATTCCAACGAGTGGGAAATCTGCTCAGCGCAGGAGGCCCTGACCCCGTGTTCTGTGCTGCTCAATCAGCTGACGGAAAAAGGGGAGTCAAATGGGATGCAGACCATCACTGGCTGGGGACCCTCCTCCTGGTTGCTGGGGAAACTGAGGCTGTCTAGTGCCGGATGGAATGGTGCAACACTTGGCTACCTATCAGGTGAAGAGCTGTGGTGCATGAAATCCGTCACTTTAAATCTGAAGAGTTTCTGGTCCCATTGCAGGTTAGGGGGCTCTGGAGGTAAAGGTACAATCTATGCGTTCAGTGGGTCGTCTGCACAGTGCCGGACTAGAATAAGACAGGGTGGATGTGCCTCTTGGCCAGAGAGAGCAGCCTGCTTTGTCCGTCTCTGTTCTGGGAGCCTTGTGGGGTGGTGATCTGAATTCCAAGAAATAAAGCAGGGGGACATTGCAACTTTCCAGCCAGAGTATTTTTTGTTTCCATCCAGCTTCCCAGGGCGTGTGAACGTAACCCACGCCAAAGCCAGGGCAGATTCTGGAGGAGACAGATCATCCATCCTGATCGGCAAAGGGGCTTTCAGTTAATTAAATAGATAACGGGCCCGGAGGCTCGGCTGTTTGCACAGCTTTTAAATGGGTAACACATAAAAAACAATGAAGGAAGATAAATAATCCCCTCCCCCCAGGTGAGGGCTGAAGACGTGTGTTAAAAACCGAACGGGTGATTGGAAAGAGAGCGTCCGTGAACGGCTGCCGCTCAGAGCGGAGTGAGGTTCAGAGACCAGCTCCTCAGAGGTCTGTGTTGGGACCAGCACTGTGGGAACTGTGGAACTCCTGGGGGTAACCTGGGTATTCCTGGGAAGTGCTCACCAGTGGATTCTGGGTTTATTTCCCTCCTGACCCAGAGTTTTCTCAGCGGGTGAAATAAATCCCTTCTACTCTGAACGTTTCCATGTGGAAAGTGTGGCCAGCCGGAGTCCTCCTCTCACCCCGAAGCCTAGCTGGGCTGGGGAGGGTCAGATTCCCCCTGTCCTCTCCTGTCCTGGGGTTTAACTCTAGAAATCAGAGGCTGCTGGTGATAGAAAACCGATCTCCGCCAGGCACCATGGAATCACTGCGGTGAGGTTGTGGGCATGAGGATGGATGAGACAATAGATGAGAGACAGACCGGGCACATTGGGGTTAAAAATAGGGTCAGTCAGAGCCGGGGAGTGGGCAGCATGGGAATAGCAGAGACGAGAACACTATGGGTCAAGACTGAGGGCATCAAAACAGAGCTGCAGGGGAAGCCCATCACTGGAATAAAAGGCTGCGGGGTCAGGACTGAGGGGCACTCGCAGAGCGGGGTGCAGGGAGTCCGGAACAAGGGGGCCAGTGGGGCAGGATGAGGGGAGGAGGCCCGCTGGCCCCCAGACCTGGCTATTCCCAGTCTCATCACCCCCTTCGTTTCCACCAGCCCCCCCTGAACGTCTAGGAAGGGAAAGACAGGAACAAAGCTGCCTGCTGGGAACCTTCCCCTCCAGGCATTCGTGCTTTGATACATTTTGTGCGATTGACTAAGTAATGAGAAAAGAACCACTTCCTGCGGGTGAAGAGCTAGTCAACCAGACAGTCCCCTTTCCCGGGGCTCCTGCTAGAGCGTCCTCCGGCATTTCAGATGGATAAAGGGACGGGCCCCTGCAGATCCAAGCTCTGTGCAGATCTGGGGCCGCGCTGTCACTGTAAGATGCTAATTAGCAGCTTGCTGGCTGCAGATGAAATGAAATGTGATGAGATGGACGGGGTGGGGGTGGAATCATTTACTTTGCCCTCCTCTGCTGGGATGAGTATTTCTTCTTCCTTCACTCTAACGCTATTGAGAGCAGGTCTGGCCCCCGGGGCACTGTAGACACCCTGGGGCTGTTTTCTTGGGGTGCAATCGGCATTTGGACCGGAGTGAGACAGGCATGGCAGGTAATGGGACGGCTTTGCCATCTGGCCTATCTGACCCAGCTCTGGTTGCTCACCCTGCCAGGCAGAATCCAACAACTGGACAGTTAAAACACGGCCCCAGAAACACTTAAACACCCTGTGAATCGTCTTCGGAGCAGGGAGAGCAACACAGACTTATTATGTATTATTTGGATTGAGGTAGCATCTAGGAGCCCCAGGCAAAGGCCAGGACCCGACTGTGTCAGGCGCTGTACAAATACAGAACAAAGCGCCAGGATCTGCGGAAATGGTCTGGGAAACATGACTAGAGAAATGTGTTATTTACCCTTTCCCACAGTACAGAAACCAGGGGTCACCCGATTAAATTAACAGGCAGCAGGTTTAGTGCGAACACATAGTCATCCTTTTTCACTCAATGCCCAGGCAACCCGTGGAACTCATTGCCAGGGGATGTTGTGAAGGCCAAAGATATAACCGGGTTCAAAAAAGACCTGGGTAAGTTTACCAAGGGTAGGCCCACCAAGGGCTATTAGCCAAGGTGGTCAGGGATAGACCCCCATGCTTGAGGCAACCGTAAATCTCTCCCTGCCAGATGCCTGGATCCCCCCAACTGCTGTTTTGTACCCTCCTCCTGAAGCTCTGGTATGGGCCATGGCCAGAGGTACTGCGGGCCCAATCCTGCCAGGGTCTGAGCATCCTCAGCTCGCCCCAGCTTTGCCTGCTGGTGCAGATGCTCCGCACCCTGCAGGAGGCCGTCACTCCTCGCACACCTCTTGTAGGAGGCAGCAGCGTTTCCTGGGGGCGCCGACTCTCTCTCCTGGGCTCCCTGCCCCGAGCGCGGCCGAGCGGCCAGGACTGGCAGTAATTAGCCGCCTGAGCAGATCCAAGCGGCCTGGTTCCGTTTGCGCATCCGCTGCTTCCTTTGGGCCCCCTGCTCCCACAGCCTCCTGGTTGCCAGGCAACCCTGACAGTCCTTTCTGGAGGCTTGTGGGGAGCTGGTTGTTCCACGTCAGCTGGAAACTGCATGTGCGGCTAGTACCAAGGGGACAAAACCCAGCGCCGCCCCCTGTGCCCACAAACTGCCCCCGTGCAAGGGCAGAGCTGAACGCATGAGCTCACCGCGGTTCTAGCCAAAGCTCGGGAGTGGTCCCTTCTCTGGCACTGGCAGAGAAGCCTAACCTAGGCTGTCTTCACGGCCAGGTTAACCCTCTCCGGCTAGCCACGCTCGAGTGAGAGCGGCCGCGGGACGAAATCACCCTGGCCCTGCGCAGCGTGACGGTGTTAGCAGCAGGCAGCGGTTGTGTTAGCAGCTGATGCATTGGGCCAAGTCCACAGCAAAGCACCCACCACACTTGGACTGTGGGGTTTTGGGTGTGGATGGGGTTCAACACCAGCGTTGCCCCTAACTCAGCTTTGCAGCAAAGACAGGCTTTGCGTCTTTGCAGCTGGAAGGCCCTGGATTCGCCGCATGCGATGCGGCTGCTGGCTGTGTCTGATCACCTGTAGTGCCCAAAGCCGGTTGTGTGGTGAGAGGGGAGTGTGTGCCCGGGATGGGGGAGAATTTCCAGTTGCAGGAGGCTGCACGGCTCTGTGCTGAGGCCTGACCGGATTCGCGGTGCATTTTGGTACCTTTCAGAGTCATCGGAGTTTAAAATGGTTAATGTCATGATTTCTGATACTGAAATCTGAACTTTCACGGTGTTGTAACTGTCGGGCTCCTGACCCAAAAGGAGGTTGGGGTGGGGAAGCAGGGTTCCCACAGGTTTATCGGGGGGTCATGGTATTGTCCCCCTTACTTCTGGGCTGCTGCTGGCGACAGCGCTGCCTTCAGAGCTGGGCACCCGGCCAGCAGCCGCCCTCCAGCCACCCAGCTCTGAAAGTAGCACAGAAGTTAGGGTAGCAATAACGTGGCTCTCCTACAATAACCTCGTGACCCCCCACTGGCACCCCCTTTTGGGTCAGGAGCCCCAGTTTGAGCAACGCTGATCTCCCCTGTGAAATCTGTATGGTACAGGGTAAAAGCATGACCAGATTTCCTGGGAGAGACTGGATTTCACGGTCCGTGATGTGTTTTTCATGGCCATGAATTTGGTAGTGCCCTACTCAATGCCAAGGGCGTGTCTACATGGAGAAATTGACTGGCGGAGCTATACTGGAATAGAGTGACTCCAGAATAAAAGTGATTTGATTCCAGACTGGAGCGTCCACACTCACACAGAGATTATTCTGGCGTAGCCTTCGTGGAACGGGGTCCCTAGCTAGCCTTTTGGAAGTGTTAAAGCTACAGACGGTGAGTGAGACTTTCTCCTTTTGAAAATCTTTCCGTGTGGGTTAGGCGCAGTCACAAGCACCAAGGCAATTAAATGACAGAGCAAAACTGCTCCCACCCTCACCCTCCTCTAATCCCTGCCGGGTTCCTGCTGCCATCAAAGAGCAGGCAGCTGCGGTGACCTTCTGCATCGCCCAGGCTCCGCGTTGAATTCTCCTCTAGTTTGAACTGTTTCTCCAAGCTCACAAAAGGAGATGAATGCCTTGATGCTGAGGCAGGCTGCTAAGGAAAACAGCCAATTACGCCTTCTAACAACCCCATTGTTACCGGCTCCTGCTGCGAGGCTAATCGCTCTCCGGTTAAAGGGCCAACGGTTCAAGGGAGTCTCTGGAAGGGTGCCAGGAAGATTTGCACTAGCGCCAGGTTTGCTGGTGCATCCGTTGTGCAGAGACGTAGTTTGCACGTTTTGCCGGGGCGGGGCGGAGTGTCTCTGTTCCTTTAAAAGGGGGTGAAAGTGGAATTGATCTCCTCGGATGTGAGTGCAGGGCAGCTTGTGAGTTCAGCAGTAGGGAAGACTGTGTGGGCATGGGGCTGGGGATTGGGGGCAGACCCAGCTCGATATGAGGGTACGGATCCACTGTGGATGAACTTCATTGCTCAGTGGAGTGTCACCACGTAGCGCACTTCAGCCCACAGGGCCATGTGCTGCCACAAATTTCACCTGAGGACAAGTTGCTTCTCCTTCTGTAAAATGGGAATAATAGTCAAAGGTTGGGCTGTGCTGATTGGTTGGTATTTCCAAGGGTCTCTGGGGATGCCAAGTGCCAGGCATTAACTAACCCCCGGACTCGATATGTGTGCGTCAGCCGGGGGGGGGGGGGGGACGGGGACACTTGTTCTGCCCGACTGGCATTTTAAACCATTAACTTTAAAAAAGGGGGAGAAAATCAACAAAGCGTGGAACAAATCACCCCTGCGAGAATGAGACCGTTTGGGAGAAAAATGGAGCCTGGTGTTTTAGTAGCTCAGCCAGGCATGGGAGCCCAATTCCCCACCTCCCCCAGGAGTTCTCCAACCTGCTTTGTAAGCTCTTCCCAGAGCAGAGAAGGCACCAGACGAAAGGCCTTTGCTCCCTCTCTCTGCTTTGCTTTTGAAAAGTTTTGTGCTGGGCGGAGGTGCCAGATTGACAGCCTTGGGGGACGCAGCTCCCTGTTGGTTCACAGGCGATGGGTGTGCATTGACAGTGGGGTTTGAGTTCAGTGTTGAGCTACAGAATAGTAGGGACTGGTAGCAATAGTAGGCTGTTATCCTCTAGAACAGAAGTGTCCAATACGTTCGCCGCTAACTACATGTGTCTAATAGGCTATTGAACTGTGGCTAATGCATGTGGGTTTTTTATAATGTGGCTAATAAGAAAAATTCAGAACCACAAGTGTGGCTAGCAGTGTGGCTAGCATTGAATTTCTATTGGACACCGCTGCCCTAGGGGATCAGACGTTAAAGGGGGATGCAGCACACATCCTATGTTGCATGCGCACACAAACCCCCTGCTCCCTGCCAGCATCCCTCACTCCCGCTCCCAGGAAACCTGTGTGATGAGTTTTCCCGGGGTGCCCCTGGAACTGGGATACCGCCGAGCCCTCTGGCTTAGAAACCTGGGCTCTCTCTCCCTCTGTGATGTGAGGAGCTGTAAACCTCTCTGCGCACACACAGCCATCCACAGGCTGAGTTACATGAATGTTTCTTCCAACTACTCATGAACCAACAATAGAGAGACTCCAGTCAGTTCCCCCCACCCTAGGGCCCCCGAACTGTACCGTCTTGCCCTGGCCAGAGGCCTGAGCACTGTACGGTCATTACCCAGTCCGCCCCTCCCTCAATGTGGAGACGCCATGCACCACTGTTGTCCACTGAGCAGAGGTTTCCCCAGCACGTGAAGCCAAACACACTGTTTTCGGTAAAATATAAACCACGTTTCTTAACTAAAGAGCGAGTGATTTTAAGGGATAATACGTGGTGGACATAATGGATAGAGATGGTTACCAAAGAAAATAAAAATCAGTGCACAAGCTAGGTTCTGTAAACGAGACGGGATTTGAAGCAAGCAGTGTCTCGCCCTGATGGATTGTACAAGCAGGTTCTAGATCTTCAATCCACAGCTCTCCTCCAGCCTGGGACCCCTTCCCCGGTTCGAGATCTTTGTCCTCCGGGCGGGTTTCCGGGTGTTGAGTTGTGGGGAGAGTGAGGCTACGTGATGATGTCACTTCTCTTTGTCGTTTCTTCCCGCTTGCTGGAAAGAACCGTTGCTATGACGTGGGTCAAGCAATCTCCCTTGTCTACCTGCCCCCTCTGAGGACTCTCCACTGCGTACAGCTCCTGGGACGGTCCTTGGGAGTGTGGATTCCCTTTAACGGGCCATCAGCATGTCTGGCTGCCCCGGTGTTGTACCTGAAAGGCTGGTTGTGGGTGTTCCCAACCTCGCAACATGTTTCAGTAACACACACAGAGCAACACTTCATAACTTCCCATCCGATGATAGACACACACAATCCAACGGGATATTAATGTTCTATTCCCAGCACCGTCCCTGGCCCGCTGTAAGACCTTCTCCAAGCGTGACTCAGTTGCCCATTGGTAAAATGGGTTCATGACATTTACTGTCAGGTGTAAACCTCCTGACGCTGTACCAATGAGATCTGGATAAAGCTATATACAGGGCTGGTGAGTAGGTCGATGGCCCTCAGCTCCTTGTTATGGGGTGCGCCATACCACTGTGCTGCTTGGATTTTCTTTTATTCCATGCCGAATCCCCGTCCATTATTGCTCTGCTGTTTGGCTTGCTTATTTTTTGTTCTGCTGATTGGCTGGTCCTTTTTCTTTGCTCCATGTTGATTGGTCGGCCGTGGTTTTGCTCCACTCGAATTGGCCGGCCTTTCTTCTGTTTCCCCCGCTGATTGGCTTCTTGAAGGATGGCGTCAAAAGTATTTTTTGCCCGTAAGAGCTGGCACGGCTGGGATTGCTGTAACGTGGGCCAGATCGGAACCACCTGCAGGGTGTTGTATCCCCAGTCCTGATCCTTTAACCCACCCAGTCCCTTCCACTCTTTCCTTGGCAAAGCTACATGGAAGCAATTTGGCAGCTAGTTGGTAAAAATCCTCCCTGGCTGCTAGGCACCCTGGAGCAGGCTGGATATGGCCAGAAGCACAGTGTGGTAAGCCCAGCATTAAAGACACTCTGGCTCTCCAGGTGACAGTGAAGCATAATCTAGCAAAGGGGATGTTTTATTAAACTGTGCTAATGGAAAAGTTCTGTCCTAGGGGACAGATTGTGACTGAAGTGAATCTATTGCAATTAAAATCTAATTTCCTACTAGATCATAAAAGCATGGCACTGTTTTGATTGCTAGATTTCATTATTTTATTAAATATGTCTTAGGTGGATAGTGCCGGAGGTGGGGATGGTTCGTTACAGACTTCAGAGGGCAATGCGCCTGCTCCAGAGAGAGCTAGAGGAGAGAGAGAGAATGGACCCGTCTTCACCCGCCCGCTAAATCGGCACCGCAGCAAGCCATGTGGCAGCATTGATTTAGCACGTCTGGTGAAGACTCGCTATGTCGACAGGAGCGCGCTTTCTTGTCAACGTAATTAATCCACCTCAATGAGAAGCGGAAGCTATGTCGGGTCTCCCGCCGACTTAGTGCGGTGTAGACACCGGCTTAAGTCAGTGTAAAGTATGGCTACACCACCCGCCGGATCGGCGGGTAGCGCTCGATGTATCAGGGATCGATTTATCCCGTCTCATCTAGATGCGATAAATCGATCCCCGAATCGTCGGCTGTACTCCACCTCAGCAGGAGGAGTAAGCGGAGTCGGTGGGGGAGCGGCCCCGGTCGACCCGCTGCTGTGGGGATGGCCAGGTAAGTCGAACTAAGATACTTCAGCTATGTGAATAGCGTAGCTGAAGTTGTGTATCTTAGTTCGAAACCCCCTGAGTGTAGCCCAGCCAGGGATTTTTTTCACCCTCCCAGAGCGACGTAACTTACCTTGACATAAGCAGTAGTGTCGACCTGGCCAATGCAATAGGTAAAGCCATGAACACATAGGAACTGCCAGACTAGACCACAGCTGAAGTCCATCTAGTCCAGCCACCCATCTCCTGGCCAGCGCAAGGTTTAATCTCCCTGTGACAGAGTGGGACTGTTCATAATGTTTCCTCTGGATAGTGTGTGGGTGCCTCAGTTTCCCCCGTGCATTTCTTGAGTGTCTTTGCGGAGGGATACGGGTGTGTAGTTGGTGCAGAGCAGAGGACCAGTGTAAGTAAGTGGCCAATGCCCTGTCTCCTGGCAATTGAGGGCCTGCCCCCCCTCCCCCCCGCAAGGTTTTAGGAGAACAAAGGGATCAGGTCACCTCCGGGCCCAAAGGAGACAAAGGCAGAGGAGGGCGGGGAAGCTGGTCTGGAGTTGGTGGGGGAAATTGAGTAAAGTGCAGACGGGGTGTCTGGCTCACTGCCCCCCCCCCCCAAATGGATCTGGCTGAAGGGTCCGGTTCTTTGTACCTACAAGTTCTGGTTTAAGCAATGTTCCTGTCATCTAATAAACCTCTGTTTTACTGGCTGGTTGAGAGTCACGTCTGACTGTGGAGTTCGGGTGCAAGATCTACAGTCTTTCCCAGGACTCCGCATGGGCGGGCTCGCTGGGGAAAGCGCACAGAGGGGCAGAAGGTGCTGAATGCTCCAAGGTCAGACCCAGGAAGGTGGAAGCTGTAAGCTGTGAAGCTCCTAGCCTTGGAGACAGGCTGTTCACAGAGAGGAAGCTTCACCCCAGAGTCCTGACTGGCTTCATAGGGAGCAGTGGCAGAGCATCGCCCCAGGCACTCCGTGACACTCCCTTCCTAATGTTTTGTCATCATTAATGGTAACAAATCGGGATATTTTTGTTAGCCACATAAACCTCCAGACTCTCTTTGAATCTTGCTAAGTTCTTGGCTTCAACAACTTTCGGTGGCGGTGAGTTCCACTGTCTAAATATCAACTTTTGAAGTTTATTTCTCTGCGCAGTCTCTTTTTCCTGACTTGCCTCCATGATGGCACAGCAGGAATGTTTCCCCAAAAGCTCTGATGCTCATCTTCCCATAGAAATAGAAGGGACATTCCTGGGGGGGGGGGGTATCTTTTCAGAGTTTTAAAAAATAATTGCCGCTTCCTGATTATAACCACCTCTTAGAAGACTGAGAATGGAACGTTTCTTTATCATGTGGGCAAGCACATTAGTTTGTTATTGTAGGGTGGGTCGTGAGGGCTGCGCTTTGTATGCTGGTATATTAGTGTGGGGTTGCTCAGGGCTGAATGATTTTGGAAGGAAAAAACCTCCCGTGTTGCAACTTTTGTTTTGAAAAGAAGTGAATGACAAAGCCCTGGCTGGGATGGTTTAGTTGGGGATTGGTCCTGCTCTGAGCAGGGGGTTGGACTAGATACCTCCTGAGGTCCCTTCCAACCCTGAGATTCTATGATTCTATGAGCCCTTGCAAATTGGGACTAAGAGACTTGCACAGATTCAACTCTGGGCTTTCAGACCTCGGCATTGTCCATTTCCATCAGCATGTGTGACAAAGTCTGAGGCCTCTATCCTTCTGACTAACTCTTCCGTCCCCACTGGAGCGGGTTCTCCTGCTTGTACAGAAGAGGCCTGAGTTCCGGCAGCAGCCTCTCAACCTGTTTCCTAATGATCTGCTTCTCCATAGGGTGATTTCCCCTGCACTTATCTCTTAATGGGAGCAGCTGTTCATTCGGCTTTGCTAAGGTCCCTTTATCTAGTCCAACCCCCTGCTCAGAGCAGGCATGTGCTCTTTCCTCCTGCCTCTTTCCTTCAGGAACATTTCACATCTAACGATCCTGCTGTGATCGCTAGGTCCTTCGCCTGTGGCCATTTCACGCCGGGTTGTGATCTTCTCTGGATAAGGCCTGTTCAGAGTTTGGATGTGAGGGAGGTGTTTAGGAACACACATCCTTGCTGTGATTCAATAGCGGGTGCTCTTCTGAGTCAATACTAAACCAAAACCCCAGATGAGTGCTAGGGGCGCAGTCCTTCTGCCTTTTTTCACATGAGACTTAAAACCAAGGTCCTGGCCAATGCTGATCATTAAAAATTCCCTGATATTTTAAAATCCCATTTCTCTGCCTCCCTAAATCCCCTCCTGCCATTCTTTGCTTCTTCCCTGAACTGTCCTATAGTGTTGCTGTGAGTTGTTAAACAGCTGCTGTGTTCTTCCCCAGAAGTGGTCACATTTGAAAGGCAGGGTTAGTGATCTCAGTAAATGTTTGCTGAGCACTTTAGAATCTGTGGGTGAAAAGCACTACATAAATGCCAGCCAGTATTATCCTAGGCTCCTTAGCTTCCAAGTCACTGTACTACAATGCACATTGCTGTTGGCTCTTAGCCATTTAAGAGGCATATTGGGCAGTGGATAGAACACAAGTTTGAGAACTATTGAAACTCTGCCACTGAGTAGCGATGTCAATGTAGGCAAATCTGCATGCCTCAGTTTACCCAACTGATTTAAAGGCCAGATACTATTTTCCTACCCTCCAGGCATTTTGTGAGGCCGAATTAACCAAAGATGGAGTTCACCCAGGGCTAAGAATGATCTAACAGTAACCCACAGCTCAGTCAATGTGAGCCCCAAACCCTTGCCCTGTTGACGCACTTCCTGCCAACTCAGCAGCTGCGTTAAGCAAATCAAACCCTTTTTGCAAAGAGAAGCGGCTCTGAGAGTGCAGCTGAAGTCCCTGGGTGCCGTCAACAGAATTAGCAATGAGGAAAGTAACATGAATTTGCAATGAGATTATGCAAGACATTTCGGAGCCCACGGCACTTGCTTTCAGCTATTGGCTTTTAGTAGGAAAATGCTTGTACATCTGATCTACACAGCCACGTTCTCCTGGCTGTTTCCCTTCTCCCTTGTGAATGTTTATGTTCATTCACAGCATTTTTCCCTGTTAGACTGTAACCTCCTTAGAGCAGGGGGGATGTTCCTCTGTTTGCCACACTGGGGCCCCGATCCTGACTACAGCCCCGTGGTGTGACTGCAGTGCATATACTAATACAATGTCCTGGCCGCTTTAGAAACCCTCGCAGTTTTGCTCTGGCCTGGAGGAAAATGAGCTTCCTCTGGCGAAGGTGAAAACTCAGCAGCAGTTTCCATACTGAGACCTGCTTTGGCTTGTTTTAAGGGCAGGAATCAAAGAAACACACATTTGCCATTTACAAGTGAATCTACCCTAGCTGCTTGTTTCAGAACCAAGGCCAGCGACTTCAGGGGGTCTCCACTGTTGTGAAAAGGGCACCATCGCATTCGGATATTACGTGGCTAAAGGTCTGACAGTAGAGCACTCTTCAGCCTAGCAGACAAAAGCAGGCCTGGATCCAATGGCTGGAAGCTGAAATCAGACACATTCAAAGAAGAAATAGACCACACAATTTTTAACACGGAGAGTAATTAACCATTGGAACAAGTCACCTAGGGATTTGCTAGATTCTCCATGGCTTGCAGTCTTTCAATTGAGTTTGGATGTCTCTTTCGAAAGGAAATCGTCTAGCTCAACCATAAGATATGGGCTTGATTCAGAAACCGCTGGGTGAAATCCTCAGGATGGATTCTAATGGGGTCAGACTGGCTGATCATAATGGTCCAGTCTGGCTCTAAAAAATCATTGACTTTCAACCAGACTTCTCTGAAGTTTCCCCTGGTGGTGTTGTGAGGACTGTACCTGAAAGAGAGGACAACGGATCTTCCTCTGGTTTCTTCACATTCTTTACTTTGTGCATTGGATGACACAGTATAAATCATCAGCTGCGTTTATTATTCTCACGGTCGCGCTCACAGTGTGCTAGGCACAGAGGGGGCATTTGCTGCTCCAAAGAGCACCTCGTCAAGAGACAGACAGACAAGTAAACAGTGCTCAGGGGAAGGGGAACAAACAGGGGATTGTTTACAGGTTGACAGCACAGGAGATGGGATCCTTTATATCAGTAGTCTATCTATAGATAGACTACTGTATAGTCTATATCTACTGTGATAGATATAGTAGTATACTGTGATAGATGTAGTAGTCTAGCTATAGATATAAATAGATAGTATATCTATTTAGCTTAGCAGAGAGAAAGGTAAGAACTCACTTGATCACAGTGAGTTCTTACCTTTCTCTCTGATAAGCTAAATAGATTAAGTTCTTTGAGTCTGCCACCACAAGCTTTTCTAAGCTTTTAATCATTCTCATAGAATCATAGAATATCAGGGTTGGAAGGGACCTCAGGAGGTATCTAGTCCAACCCCCTGCTCAAAGCAGGACCAATCCCCAACTAAATCATCCCAGCCAGGGCTTTGTCAAGCCGGGCCTTAAAAACCTCTAAGGAAGGAGATTCCACCACCTCCCTAGGGAACCCATTCCAGTGCTTCACCACCCTCCTGGTTAAAACGCTTTTCCTAATATCCAACCTAAACCTCCCCCCTCATGGCTCTTCTCTGACCCCTCTCCAATTTATCAGCATCCTTCTTGAATTGTGGGCACCAGCTCTGTACACAGGATTCCAGCAGCAGTTTTACCAATGCCAAAACCAGAGGTAAAATAACCTCTTTTCTCCTATTTGAGCTTCCCCTATTGATATGTTCCAGGACCACATTAACTTTTTTGGCCACAGCATCACACTGGAGCTTGTGTTCAGCTGATTATCCACCATGACCCCCAAATCTTTTTGAGAGTCCCTGCTTCCCAGGGTAGAGTCCCCCGTCCCATAAGTACGGTCTACAGCAGGGGTCTCAAACATGCGGCCCGGGGGCCACATGCGGCCCGCAAAGCCCTTCCCTGCGGCCCGCCAAGCTTCGTGGTGCCTCCCCTCCCCCCTGGTCCCCCCATAGCAGTTTGCAGGATGGAGGGGCCAGAAGTGGAGTCTTCTCTGCTGCCTGGCTGGGCCGCGCGTGTTTCTAGCTCTGGACTTCCTATATTGCTCTTGCTTTGTTTGCCAAACAGCTGTTGGTGGTGCCTAGCGCTTTCCAGGAGGGAATGGGGAGCTGCGTGCTCAGAGGAGAAGGTGGGGCAGGGGTGGGACCTCTTGGAAGGGGTGGAGTGGGGGCGGAGCGAGGGCAGGGTGTGTGTCAGTGGTGCGGCCCTCGGGCCAGTGCACTAGTCCTCATGGAAGGGGTGGAGTGGGGGCAGAGCCGGGGCAGCGAGGGGGTGTGTGTGTGTCAGTGGTGCGGCCCTCGGGCCAGTGCACTAGCCCTCATGCGGCCCTCATGGTCATTTGAGTTTGAGACCCCTGGTCTACAGTCTTTGTTACAAGGTGAATACATTTACATTTCACCATACAGTAAACCCTCGATTTAACGGACCTCGATTTAACGGACTTCGGATGCAATGGACAAAATTTCCTAGCAAGTCTGATGCATCCGAAATCCATTTCTCGCGGGCTGACTGCTGGCTCCCGGCTCCCGCCCGAGTCCTGCCAGCGGGCGGGCTGGCTGCCAGCTCCTGCCCAGGTCCCGCCTGCAGGCGGGCTGCTGGCTCCCAGCAGCTGGGATCCGGGCGGGCTGGCTGACGGCTCCCGGCTGCCGCCGGGGTCCCAGCAGCGGGCGGGCTGCAGAGCTGCTGCCCCGACCCTGTGGCGAGCGGGCTGCTGCTCCGACAGCTCATTTTTTTTTATTATTAAATAACGGACTTTTTGATTTAACGGACACCCCTCGCCCGAATTAGTCCATTAAATGGAGGTTTGACTGTATTAAAATGCATAGTTTGCTTGCCCAGTTTCCCAAGCGATCCAGATTGCTCTATATCAGTGACCTATGCTCTTCATTATTTGCCACTCCCCAATTTTGGTGTCATCTGAAAATTTTATCTGTGAAGATTTTGTTTTCTTCCAGGCCGTTGATTAAAACGTTAAATAGCGTAGGGCCAAGAACCAATCCCTATGGGTCCCAGCTGGGAACACACCAGCTTCATGACGATTTCCCATTTACAGTTACATCTTGAGACCTATCAGTTAGCCAGTTTGTAATCCGTCCGATGTGTGTCATGTTCATTTTGAATCATTCTACTTTGTTAATCAAAATGTCACGTGGTAACAAGTCAAGCACCTTGCAGAAGTTTTAATATATTCTGTCCACTCTAAGACCTTTATCAACCAAAGTTGTAATCTCATAAAAAAAACAAGTTAGTTTGACAGGATCTGTTTTCCATAAAACTCATGACAATTTGCATTAATTACATTAGCTTCCTTTAGTTCGTTATTAATCAAGTCCCGTATTAGGAGCTCCATTATCTTGCCTGGGATTGATGTCAGGGTCACACACCTGGTTCATCCCGTTTGCCCTTTTTAAAAGTGGCACAACATTCTCTTTTATCTAGTCTCCTGGAACCTCCCCAGTACTCCAAGACTTATTGAAATTGATATTAAGAGTCCAGTAAGCGTCTCGGTCAGCTCTCTTAAAACTCTTGGAATCAAGTTATCTGGTCCTGCTGATTTAAAAACGTCTCACTTTAATAGCTCCTGTTTAGCATCCTCCAGAAGTACTAGTGGAATGGAAAGAGTGTTATCACCATATGATGAGAGAACAGAAGTATTTATTGAACGCTGCTGCCTTTTCTGCATTATTGATAATTCTACCATTTCCACTGCCTGCCCTTACACCCCTCTTCCCCCAGTTTCATGTAAATTCCTCTAGTCATTAAATAGCAGCTGGCTGTGGTGATCCTGCTGCATTTGGAGGTTCTGCGTCACATCCCCAGCTTTTCCAGGCAGTCCAGGAACTGTGAGCATGAAGCAGAACTCCAAGGCCATGCAGGGACTGCCACAAAATCCAGCACGGACTGTAGACTCCCACCTATCTACCTAGGTATTCTTATGGCTCTCAGGAGCCAGATATCTGAACACAGAGATGATCTTCCTGGAGGAAGCTGCTTCCATCTTCTCTTCCCGTTGAGCTGAAGTCTGTAGTGAGGTATAATGGTCGTTTTTTCAACCTGAAAACAATTCCTGGAGGAGATGAACCACTCAAGAAAATGGCAGTGGAAAATGAGAAAAGTCACCGGTTAAAATAAGGTCTAATCTGCCTTTCGATTTAGTCTCTCTTCAACCAATTAAAGTAAATGCTTTGACTTGCTCTCCCGTATGGCTGAGACAGCATCGGAACTTTTCCATCTCTTTCTCGGTGCAGAAATAGAGAGGGAAAGCTTCGCAGCATACATGTCTTAGTCTCCTTATAGAGCAGGGGTCGGCAACCTATGGCACACATGCCAAAGATGGCACGCGAGCCAATTTTTAACGGCACGCCTGCAGCATGCCATTAAAAATCCTGCCCAGCCTGGCCGTTCTTCTCTGCCCTCTGCTGTCCCCTGACCCCTCCCGCGGAGGCAGGGGGCAGAAGCTTGGTCTTGCCCTGCTCCCCTGCCTCTTCCCTCAGTGTGGTGGGTTCCTGCCCCTCCTCCTCTCTGTCTCTCTGTCCCTGGAGCCGATCAGCTGACTGGCCAGCAGGGAGGGAGGGAGGGATGGAGAGAAGGAGGAATGGGACTAACGGAGCCTCAGCATGTTCCCTGCTCCGGGCTGGCTGAGGCAGAGAAGAAGCAGCGGCAGGGCCTTGGGGAAGGGGGTGGAATCAGGGCATATCCCCTCCAGGGCAGGGGGCTGGGAGCACCCCCATCCCTCTGCGCTGACCCCCCCCCACACACACACACAGCCCTCTGCCCTGAGCCCTGCAGCCCAGCCCAGCCCCCAGGCCCTGCCCTTCACCCCTGCACACCCTCCAGGCCCCTGCTCTGACCCCTGTACTCCCCTCATGCACCCAGCCCTCTGCTTGACTCCTTCACCACCACCCCATGGCCCCAGCCCTGACTCTGGCACCCACACACATACCCAACCCCCCCACCCCAGTGCACCCCCCACAGCCTGACTCTTGCACCCCACATCCCCATCCCCACCCTGAGCACCAAATGGGAGCTCCTGCACCCCCCCATTCCCACCTGCACCCCTCGCACCAAATGGGAGCTGCCCAGGTAAGCGCTCCTCACCCAAACCTCCTGCCCCAAACCCTGAGCTCCCTCCCTCATTCTAGCTCCTGGCCAGACCCTATGCCTCAATCCCCAGCCTGCTCCTTCACCCCCAGCCCTGTGCTCAGTGCACCCCCACCCTCAGTGCAGTGCAGAGAGAGAGGAAGAGAATGGGCCAGAACCAGGGAGAAGGTAGGTACCAGCTCTGTGTGGGCAGGGCCAGGACCCCAGACTGGCAGCAGGCTGAGCGGGTCTGGCAGCCGGGATCCCTCAGCCACTCATCCCACTGCCAGTCTGGAGTCCCGGCCACCAGCCCCATTCATCCCACTGCCGGTCTGGAGTCCCGGCCACCGGCCCCATTCATCCCACTGCCGGTCTGGAGTCCCGGCCACCGGCCCCATTCATCCCACTGCCAGTCTGGAGTCCCGGCCACCGGCCCCATTCATCCCACTGCCGGTCTGGAGTCCCGGCCACCGGCCCCATTCATCCCACTGCCGGTCTGGAGTCCCGGCCACCGGCCCCATTCATCCCACTGCCGGTCTGGAGTCCCGGCCACCGGCCCCACTCAGCCCGCTGCCGGCCTAGGTAAATGGATCCCCAGGCTGGCAGTGGGCTGAGTGGGCCAGCGGCGTAAGATCAGCATTTTAATTTAATTTTAAATGAGGCTTAACCATTTTGGAAACCTTATTTTACAACACGACAATAGTTTAGTTATATAATATATAGACTTATAGAAAGAGACCACCTAAAAAACATTAAAATGTATGACCGGCACGCAAAACCTTAAATTAGAGCAGGGGTCTCAAACTCAAATGACCACGAGGGCCGCATGAGGACTAGTGCACTGGCTCGAGGGCCGCACCACTGACACACACACACACCCTCGCTGCCCCAGCTGTGCCCCCACTCCACCCCTTCCATGAGGACTAGTGCACTGGCCCGAGGGCCGCACCACTGACCCCGCCCTTGCTGCCCCGGCTCCACCCCCACTCCACCCCTTCCAAGAGGTCCCACCCCTGCCCCACCTCCTCCTCTGAGCACGCAGCTCCCCATTCCCTCCTGGAAAGCGCTAGGCACCACCAACAGCTGTTTGGCAAACAAAGCAAGAGCAATCTAGGAAGTCCAGAGCTAGAAACACGCGCGGCCCAGCCAGGCAGCAGAGAAGCCTCCACTTCTGGCCCCTCCGTCCTGCAAACTGCTATGGGGGGCCTGGGGGGGGGGGTGGCAGGAAGCTTGGCGGGCCGCAGGGAAGGGCTTTGCGGGCCGCATGTGGCCCCCGGGCCGCATGTTTGAGACCCCTGAATTAGAGTGAATAAATGAAGACTCGGCACACCACTTCTGAAAGGTTGCCAACCCCTGTTATAGAGTCTGCCAGACGCTATTACCGTGCTTTGTCAGCAATATACCTGGCCAGGTGCCTTCGCCCCTTAACAGATCTTGTGGTCATTGAGTGGTTCGCTCAAGGTCTGCTGTGCTGGCTGGCTGCACAAGGCTGGGTCAGCACACAGAGAGAACGCATGCACACAGCTGAACATCTGACCACACCTATCACGGAGCGCCCGGGTGATGGTCTGGAACCGCTCCCTAGGAAGCCAGACCGGACTCCGGGTGAAGGGCCCCTTCTCCGTACACAGCCTGTTTCCCAGGCCAAGAGCTTCAGGGGTCCCCACTTCCACCTTCCTGGGTCTCACCTCGGAGCATTCAGCACCTTCTGCCCCTCCGTGTGCTTCCCCCAGCAAGCCCTCCTGGGCGTGGTCCTGGGGAAGCCCATGGGTTCTGCACCCCAAATCCACAGTCAAACGTGACTCTCAGCCAGCCAGCAGAATAGACGGTTTATTTGAGATGTCAGGAACCATCCAACTCACAGCTTCTCAGTCTCAACGGGGTCCATCCAGTCAGGCAGGTTGTTCTGGGGTGCTAGGAGAATGAGGCCCAGATTCTGGGCTCCTGCTTCTTCCCCAGGTCTATTTGATGACTTCCATCTGGTCTAACACAGACCATGCAGCGAGAGAGCGTGAGCCCTCAGCTGGATCCATCTTGGGGCTAGAGTGCGAGATCGCTGCTCTCCCCCTTCCCAGCTCGACCCAGACTGTCCACTCCCCCACCTCCAGTCCCTCTGTCCTTTGGTTTCCCGGGCTTCAGGTATCACCTGACCTCCCTCCAACAGGTTCAGCTGACCTCCCTCCCCCACCTGGGGTCAGGTTACAGCTTCACCTTCGCTTTGCTTTGCATCAGCTACACATTCTCTTCCCTCCACATAGACACTCAAGAAATGCATTGGGGAAACTGAGGCACACACACACACAGTACTCCCACTTCATCACATAGCCCCATAGCGTCACTGTTAAGCAGCTGCCACATTGATCCCCAGAGGTGGTAGCCAAGCACTGCCTGGTGCGGTGATCCCTATGCACGTAGTTTGGCAAGCACTTTACAGAGCTGATCAGGAAGGGAAATTGGGCTAGAACAGGCCAGAGCGGCTGTTCAGGCTGGGAGCCAATCAGGAAGGGCCTGTGAGGAGCCAATCAGGGCCAGGCTAGGCCTATATAAAGGACTGCCAAGCAGTGGAGCAGGCAGTCTCTCCCTGGCAGGCAAGGGAGAAGGACTGAGTCATGAGATCAGGAGTAGCACCTTGGACAGAGCAGAGCAGTGCTGGGCAGGCTTGGGGGAGCAGAGGAGAGCTCCGGCCCATTACCTGCCAGGCTGCGACCCTGACTAGAAGGGCTGAGAAGGTGCCAGGGGCCAAAGGGGAAGTGGCCCAGGGAATGCAGTCCTACAAGGGGAGAGAAGGAGGGCAGAGAGGCTGCCACTAGAGGGTCCCTGGGTTGGGACCCAGAGTAGCAGGCTCCCACCTTCCCAGCCCATTCGTCACTTCCACAGGGATGCTCCCAAGGAAGCCAAACCTGCCCCTGCCCACCGGCTGCCTATTTGAGGAAAGGCTTGTACGGAGCCTGGGCCAACATTCTCATCAAAACTGTTTTTCAGTGGGAAGTTGGGGGTCCAGCTGAACACAAACATCCAGGGAACGCGCCTGCTTTCCAAGGGAAATGGTCACTGTTTTCCTCAAATAATCCGACACCCTAAAATTGGTCAATTTCAGCCAATTCTCTTTCCCACCCCACCCCCAATTGGTCATCAGCCAAAATGTTTCCGTATTCAGATTTCAACTACAAAGGTGGACAGACCGACTCCTTGTTGGTTTACCCTGCAATTTTTTTGGGGGGGGAGATATTCCAGTCACCTCGACTTGTGACATTTTCGCCATGCCCTCAGAAATCAGACACACCCAGAAACCCCCTCCATCGGCGATCCTTCCCTGCAGCTGTGGGCTCAGCCCAAGCGTCCTTGAACCTAGGGGACACCAAGATCCAGAGCATGGGGACATCTGTAGTTTCCCTCGTGAGACACAGAGGCACCCTGCAAGCCTGCCCAGGACAGCTGTGAGTAGCTAAACTTGGTATCTCACCCGTGTATCTGCTTTGGCTGTAGGGACATTCTGGCCAGTCTGCGCTTTCAGCTTTTTGCCGGGTCTCAGAGCCTCTTGTTGGGGGTAGAGATTTCGTGCCAATAAGGAGCCGCTAACGTCCGTGTTGTGGTTTGTTCTCTTCCTCGGGCAGGAATGGGTCAATGGCATGGACTAGCATTTACCAGGAGAGCAGTGCAGATTACCAGGTTAAGGCTTCATTCGAGTGACAAAGAGGCCCAAAGCAGCAGGGAAGGCGGAGAGGAGTCAAGCAGAACCCAGCCGGCTCATCCCCAAAATGCAGGCTGCTTATGGAAGGAAGATTCTGGCTCTCACCATGAGAAACACCAGGAGAGTCTGGGCCTGGAAAAGCAGGAAATGGTCGGGCTCTATCAAAGTTACAGAGAAACATGGCATTTGCAGAGAGTCTTTCCTAGGGAAATTGGCAGCTTGCTACCCAGAGGAATCACTTCATCTACCTCTGAAAAGCAGCTGTCTCTGGGTGGGATGCAGCAGCAATGTCCCACTACAGGGCAGGACAGGAAGGGAAGTCCCATATCCAGCTGACACGGCAGGTAGCGAGGGGGACAGAAGAACTCAAACTGGGTTTTGGCAATAGGCCACCACCAGGCTCTTGTGGAGAGCGTTCTGGAGATCTCAGTGACCAGGAATCTGTACTTTAAATCCCGTCTGAAAGGCGGCAGCAAGGCACCTCCTCGGTCTGGGAGAGGGAATTGGTTCAGTCCTGGCCACCTACTGAATTACCATTTTTTACCGCCCTGCTTGGTTTGGCGGGGAGGTCTCTTCCCAGTCATGGCCCAGCCCCGAGCTGTGAGGATACGCCAGGTTTGCAGGCCAAGGATGCATGATTTCAGTATGACGGAACACACGGGAGTCATGGGAGCTTGGGGTGGCTAGTCACGTCCCTACACGGTTTATTTGGTTCCAGTTAATTACAGACTGATCGAGTCTCATCTCAACCTTCTTGGGTAAAGTGAATAGACTGAGCTTCTCTGAGCCTCTCACTGTAACTCGTCATTTCCAGACCTCACCCCATTCTTGGAGCTCTTTCTGAACCCTTTCCAATTTTTCAGTGTTGCCAGAAATGGACCCAGTTCTCACGGACTGCCCGGGGCGAGGGTCTGGAACTTGCTCCCTATGAAGCCAGCCAGGACTCCGGGGCAAAGCGTCCCCTCTCCGTACACAGCCGGTTTCCAAGGCTAGGAGCTTCACGGGTACCCACTTCCACCTTCCTGGGTCTGACCTTGGAGCATTCAGCACCTTCTGCCCCTCCGTGCGCTTCCCCCAGTGAGCCCGCCAAGGTGGGGTCCTGGGGGAACCCGTGGATTCTGTACCCCAATCCACAGTCAAACGTGACTCTCAGCCAGCCAGTAAAACAGAGGTTTATTCGATGACAGGTACATGGTCTAACATCGAGCCTGTAGGTACCCGAACCCCTCAGCTGGATCCATTTTGGGAGCCCAGGAAGGCCAGACCCTGCCTGGGCCTGCCTCCCTTCTCCGCCCGATCCAGACTGACTTCAGACTGCAAACTGAAAATCACTCTCTCCAGCCCCTCCTCCCGCCTGGCTCAGCCAGGTCAGGTCACCTGACCTCCCTCCAACAGGTTCAGCCGGCCTCTTTGTTATTCAACACTTCCAGCCAATGCCTTTCAGAGAAGGGGGAAGGGCAGGCCCCAAGACAGCTTATGTTGTCTCTGCTTTGCAACAAGAAATGCATAGGGGAAACTGAGGCACCCACCCAGTATTCCTACTCCGTCACACCAGTCTCCAGCATCCATCTCACTAGCGCTAGTGTCCAGAGGTAATAACCACTCTTTACTCCTGCCTGCTATTTCCCTGTTTATACACCCACGGCTCACTTGTGCACCCGTACCTACAGCACAGCGCTGGATGGTCATGTTCAGTTGAAACAACGAGGAGTCCGGTGACACCTTAAAGACTAACCGATTTATTTGGACAGAAGCTTTGGTGGGTAAAAAGCCCCACTTCTTCAGATGCACAGAGTAAAAATTACAGATCCAGGCATTGTTATACTGACACAGGAGGAGAAGGGAGTTACCTCCCAAGTGGAGAACCAGTGTCCACAAGGCTAATACAGTCAGGGTGGGTGTGGTCCACTCCAAGTAACTGATGAGGAGGTGTCAATACCAAGAGAAGGAAAGTTGCTTTTGTAGTGAGCCAGCCACTCCCAGTCCTTACTCAAACCCCAGTGAATGGTGTTAAATCTGCAAATGAATTTTAGGTCTGCAGTTTCTCTTTGAAGTCTGTAAAGAAAGGGAGGAATACTTGTAGCACCTTAGAGACTAACTAGTTTATTTCAGCATAAAGCTGAAATAAACTACCGTATTTTTCGCCCTATAAGACGCACTTTTTCTTCCCCAAAACGGGGGGGGGGAAAAGTTGGTGCGTCTTATAGGGCGAATGTGCACCCCGGTTCCCCCCTCCCCGCCGCGGGCGGGCTGCCGGGAGCGTCCCGGTTCCCCCCTCCCCGCCGCGGGCGGGCTGCCGGGAGCGTCCCGGTTCCCCCCTCCCCGCCGCGGGCGGGCTGCCGGGAGCGTCCCGGTTCCCCCCTCCCCGCTCCCGGCAGCCCGCCCGCGGCGGGGAGGGGGAAACCTCAGCAGCCCGCCCGCGCAGCGGGGACGGGAGAGCGAGGCGCTTTTTTTTTTTTTTTTTTGTCCGGCTTTTTTATTAAAAAACGAGGGGGCGTCTTATAGGCCGGAGCGTCCTATAAGACGAAAAATACGGTAGTTAGTCTCTAAGGTGCTACAAGTATTCCTCCCTTTCTTTATGGATACAGACTAAGACGACTGCTATTCTTGAACCTGTCTTTGAAGTCTGTTTTTGAAGGTTTTTTTGTTGGTGGCTACTTTTAAATCTGCTAGTGAATGTCCATGGAGATTGAAGTGTTCTCCTACTGGTTTTTGTATGTTACTATTCCTGATGTCCGATTTGCATCCATTTATTCTTTTGCGTAGAGACTGTCTGGTTTGGCCAATGTACACGGCAGAGGGGCATTGCTGACACATGATGGCATATATCACATTGGTCGGTGTGCAGGTGAATGAGCCCCTGATGGTGTGGTCATGTTGTTGAGTCCTCTGATGGTGTTGCTAGAGTAGACATGGGGACAGAGTAGACAACGAGGTTTGTTTCAGGGATTGGTTCCTGGGTTTGTGTTTCTGTGGTGTGGTGTGCAGTTGCTGGTGAGTACTTGCTTCAGGTTGGGGGAGTGTCTGTAAGCGAGAACTGGTCTGTCTCCCAAGGTCTGTGAGAGTGAGGGACAGGTTGTAGATCATGGAGGATTTCCTGGAGAGGTTTTAGCTGGGGGCTGTAGGCGATGGCCAGTGATGTTCTGTTATTTTGTTTGTTGGGCCTGTCCTAGTAGGTGACGTCTGGGTACCCGTCTCACTCTGTCACTCTGTTTCCTCACTTCCCCAGGTGGGTATTGTAGTTTTAAGAATGCTTAATAAAGATCCTGTAGGTGTTTGTCTCTGTCTGAGGGATGGGAGCAAATTCCGTTGTGTCTTAGGTCTCGGCTGCAGACAATGGATCATGTGGTGTGTCCTGGATGGAAGCTGGAGGCATGTAGGTAAGTATAGCAGTCAGTAGGTTTCTGGTATAGGAAGGTGTTTATGTGACCATCCCGTATTTGCATGGTAGTGTCCAGAAAGTGGATCTCTTGTGTGAACTAACCCAGGTTGAGGTTGATGATGGGGTGGAAATTGTTGAAATCCAGGTGGAATTCTTCAAGGGCCTCCTTCCCATGGGTCCATAGGCTGAAGTTTCAAAGCTGTAGTCAGTCCATGTTGAGTTGTAAACCTCTGGAAGGACAACGGTGATGTTTTCTTCAGAGTTACGAACAACTGGAAGGGTTCATAACACTGAGGTTCTCCTGTAATACAAAGCAGCTTGAGCAGGGCCAATGATCTAGTGACTCTCCTGTGTGGCTGTGTGTGTCTGCGTCTATAAAATATTCAAGCCCATAGGGGTATCATTTCCAAATTCAGCCAAACCCTTTATGCTGGGGCTACATTCCCAGGCGGTGAAAAGCATCACCTAGAACAGGGGTCTCCAAACTACGGCCCGCGGGCCGGATGCGGCCCGCGAGGCCCTCTCATCCGGCCCGTGGAGATCGGTCGGGAACCAGCCACGGGGCCGGGACGCGCCGCGTGCTCCGCGGCCGCCGCCGGCCGGGACGCGCCGCGTACTCCGCGGCCGCGGCCAGCCGCGGGGCCGGGACGCGCCGCGTGCTCCGCTGCCGCCGCCGGCCAGGACGCACCGCGTGGTCCGCTGCCGCCGCCGGCCAGGGACGGCTCAGAGCTGGGGCCGGGACGCGCCGCACCGCCAGAAACAAGGAGCCACCCACTGCCAGGCGGCGAAACGGTCTGTGGGGAGAGACCGGGTTGAGCGGGTCAGTTGGGGGGGGGGGGGGAAGAGACCGGGTTGAGCGGGTCAGTTGGGGGGGGGGGAAGAGACCGGGTTGAGCGGGTCAGTTGGGGGGGGGGGAAGAGACCAGGTTGAGCGGGTCAGTTGGGGGGGGGGGGTTGGAGGAAAGGAGGTTTGGGGGGGAGAGACCTGGCTGGGTGGGTCAGTTGGGGGGGGGGGTTGGAGGAAAGGAGGTTTGGGGGGGAGAGACCTGGCTGGGTGGGTCAGTTGGGGGGGGTTGGAGGAAAGGAGGTTTGGGGGGGAGAGACCTGGCTGGGTGGGTCAGTTGGGGGGGGGGGTTGGAGGAAAGGAGGTTTGGGGGGGAGAGACCTGGCTGGGTGGGTCAGTGGGGGGTTGATGTGTAGTGTTCATGTGTAGTGAACAGGTGTTCATGTGTAGTGTTCATGTGTAGTGAACAGGTGTAGTGAACAGGTGTTCATGTGTAGTGTTCAGGTGTAGTGAACAGGTGTAGTGAACAGGTGTTCATGTGTAGTGTTCAGGTGTAGTGTTCATGTGTAGTGAACAGGTGTTCATGTGTAGTGTTCAGGTGTAGTGTTCAGGTGTAGTGAACAGGTGTTCATGTGTAGTGTTCATGTGTAGTGTTCAGGTGTAGTGAACAGGTGTTCATGTGTAGTGTTCATGTGTAGTGAACAGGTGTTCATGTGTAGTGTTCATGTGTAGTGTTCATGTGTAGTGAACAGGTGTAGTGTTCATGTGTAGTGAACAGGTGTTCATGTGTAGTGTTCATGTGTAGTGAACAGGTGTTCATGTGTAGTGTTCATGTGTAGTGAACAGGTGTTCATGTGTAGTGTTCATGTGTAGTGTTCATGTGTAGTGTTCATGTGTAGTGAACAGGTGTTCATGTGTAGTGTTCATGTGTAGTGAACAGGTGTTCATGTGTAGTGTATCAATGTGTTATTAAATAATAACTGAATAAAATAATATTAAATAAATAATTAAAAACAACATCCATGTTTTGATTCTTTTTTATTTGGACCTCGAGTGTGTTGTCGGCCCCCAAACTGCTATTTGATAGTTAATGCGGCCCTCGGGCTGAAAAGTTTGGAGACCCCTGACCTAGAAGTACAAATCCTGTCCAAATGAAATGCTCTTTCACTGCACCAGTTCCTCTCACTTAGTTGGAATCAAAACCCAATTTGTTTCTTTCCTCCACGCTGAAATAACAGCTCTGCAGGCGATTTCACAGGAATGTCTGTGCGTATGCGGGTTCGTGTTAGTTAGGAGAAATAACCCATCAGACCGTTTCTGCTTTGGCTGTGTCTCCAGGAGCTTCCCAACATTAAATGGTGTCTTGATAACCCCCCACCCCCGCCCCTCACCCCTTTGAACATAATTATCATTGTGTTCCTCCAATAAAGCCAGGGATCTGGAGAGATGTTTCAGCGGCTCGGGATATTACCTTCGCACTCAGCATTGTTCTGACTCACGCGCTGCGGCTGCCTTCCTGTAATGAATTGTTTGCAGCTCGGTCATAAGGTTTCCTCTGCTCCCAGCGGGCAGGAGAGGATGATGACTTGGACAATTGGATAACGTTTTTAACTTCCTTGTGTGAACAGTCCCAGCGGGCGGATCGCTCGGCTTGCAAGTAAACAATAAAAATAGAATTTGTTTGTCAGCAGCTGGGAATGGGCGACGGGGGATGGATCACTTAGAATCACAGAAGATCAGGGTTGGAAGGGACCTCAGGAGGTATCTAGTCCAACCCCCTGCTCAAAGCAGGACCAACCCCAACTAAATCATCCCAGCCACCACTTTGTCAAGCCTGACCTTAAAAACCTCTAAGGAAGGAGATTCCACCAGCTCCCTAGGGAACCCATTCCAGTGCTCCACCACCCTCCTAGGGAAATAGTTTTTCCTAATATCCAATCTAGACCTCCCCCACTGCAACTTGAGACCATTACTCCTTGTTCTGTCATCTGCTACCACTGAGAACAGTCTAGATCCATCCTCTTTAGAAGCCCCTTTCAGGTAGTTGAAAGCCGCTATCAACTCTCCCCTCAGTCTTCTCTGCTGTAGACTAAACAATCCCAGTTCTCTCAGCCTCTCCTCATAAGTCATGCGCTCCAGGCCCCTAATCATTTTGGTGCCCTCCTCTGGACTCTCTCCAATTTCTCCACATATTACTTGTAGTGTGGGCCCCAAAACTGGACACAGTAAACCAGATGAGGCCTCACCAATGCCAAATAGAGGGGAATGATCATGTCCCTCGATCTGCTGGCAATGCCCCTACTTATACAGCCCAAAATGCCACTAACCTTCTTGGCAACAAGGGCACACTGGTGACTCATATCCAGCTTCTCATCCACTGCAACCCCTGGGTCCTTTTCTGCAGAACTGCTGCCTAGCCATTCGGTCCCTAGTCTGTAGCAGTGCCTGGGATTCTGCCGTCCTAAGTGCAGGACTCTTCACTTCTCCTTGTTGAACCTCATCAGATTTCTTTTGGCCCATTTGGTGATTCCCTGTTCTGTTCATTTCCCCTGGGGCACCTGGCATTGGCCACTGTCAGAAGGCAGGATACTGGGCTAGCTGGACCTTTGGTCTGACCCAGTCTGGGCGTTCTTATGTTTTTAGGCTTGTCCAAGCACTGACAATGAAATCTGATCAGTGCTAGGCCTGTGTTTTCACTGCGGCTCCAGTTGAAAGAGCCCTTTGTTTGCTTCCTCACGGGCACTGCAAGTGGATAATACCCCTTTTGGCCTGTCTGTCTTGGGTCACTCTCCCCATTCAACTAGCTTGGAAATGCAGTGACATTATATAGGAGAAAATAAAACCATCTCCTTTGCCAGGAGCAGGTAAAGATGACCTAGGGGCTGCAGTGAGGGGTGTGGCCAAGTGTCCTGTCCGCTGACAATCGCCAGGAGCACAGCTTCTGGGGGAGTGTGAAGAACAGGGCAATTTTGGAAGGATCCACCTCTGCCTTCCCCTCCTAGCATGTGGTAGTTAGAAGTGTAGGGTGATCTCAAGCAGGGGGTTGCATCTCTGACCATCCTAACTGTCACGGAGTGCCCGGGCGGTGGTCTGGAACCGCTCCCTAGGAAGCCAGACCGGACTCCGGGTGAAGTGTCCCCTCTCCGTACACACCCTGTTTCCAAGACTAGGAGCTTCACAGGTACCCACTTCAACCTTCCTGGGTCTGACCTCGGAGCATTCAGCACCTTCTGCCCCTCTGTGCGCTTCCCCCAGTGAGCCCGCCTGGGCGGGGTCCTGGGGGAGCCCATGGATTCTGCACCCCAAATCCACAGTCAAACATGACTCTCAGCCAGCCAGTAAAACAGAGGTTTATTCGATGACTTCTATCTGGTCTAACCCAGACCATACAGCGAGCGTGAGCCCTTGGCTGGATCCATTTGGGGGGCCAGAGAGCGAGATAGCTTCTCTGCCCTCCCTGCCTGACTCCAGCTACCTTCAGACTCCCAAACCTCTCTCCAGCCCCTCCTCCCCCCTGGCTCAGCCAGGTCAGGTGACCTCCCTCCCCACACTTAGGGTCAGATTACAGCTTCAGGTATGCATACCTGCAGAGAGGGGAGAGGGCGTTGCCTGCTTGCTTACACTATCAGCCCCTATTCCTTCACATAGATTCTCAAGAAATGCATAGGGGAAACTGAGGCACACACACATTATTCCTACTCCGTCACACTAACTAGCAGCCGTTGATTAACCTGTCCTCCATGAACGTACCTAGTTCTTTTTTTGAACCCAGTTATACTTTTGGCCTTCACAACATCTTCTGGCAATGAGTTCCACAGGTTGATCATGCATTGTGTGAAGAAGTACTTCCTTTTTTTTGTTGTAAATCTCCTGCCTATTCATTTCATTGGGTGACCCCTGGCTTTTGTGCTGTAGGAAACGGCATACAACACTTCTCTACTGACTTTCTCCACACCACTCATGGTTTTATTGACAGTTACAATATTACCCCTCAGTTGTCTCTTCTAAGCTGAACAGCCCTGATCCTTTTAGTCTCTCCTCATATGGAAGCTATTCCATATCCTTGATCATCCATGTTGTCCTTCTCTGAATCTTCCCCTATATCCTTTTGGTGATGGGGCGACCACATCTGCACACAATATTCAAGCTATGGGCACCCAGTAGATTTAGATAGTGGCATTATATTTCTCTGTCTTATTGTCTCTCCCTTTCCTAATGGTTCCACACATTTCCAAGTCATTTCCACCTCTGTCTCCACTCACCCTTTGTCTGCCCTTAGCTATCCAGGGCAGGGACTTTCTATGTACAGTGCCAGGCACTGATCTCTGCTGCAGCCTTTGGGAGCGGCTGTAACACAGATAATAACAGAAACTTCCTTTCTTATGATTTCCACCAGCTGAGGATCAGATCCCTGTGGGTGCAAAAAACCCACCGACGTAACCTCTCCCCTGGAACAAACCCCAGGAGAGCCCTAACTCTCTCCTTCCGTTGTTTTCCCGCAGACCTTCCGGTGGCCGATCGCCAGCAACATCGACGGCAACGAGATGCTGGAAATCCAGGTGTTCAACTATAGCAAAGTCTTCACCAACAGGTGAGAGCGATTTCTCCTCCCCCCACCCCCGGAGGTGCAGCCAGCCCCATTCCCTGTGGAATAGGCCATCCCCCCGCCAGCTGGTGTCCTGGTTTTGCCTGGAGAGAGAGAGAGGTTACTAGATCTTCCAAGGAAACAAGCAAGCCCAGCCCACCAGAATCTTTACGACCTGAATTTGAACCATGCTGAGTCCATGGCCTGGAAATCGGAGCTAAAATTTGCAGTCGTTATACCCACTACTGGGGGGGCGGAGAGAAAGATCTGCAGTCCTACAGTCCTCACACTGCTTATACTAACAGGCAGTTATTAACTGGACAAAACAGGGGTGTTTTATGATGGTGGCTCTGTCACCTGCCACCACTGAGAACAGCCAAGCTCCATCTTCCAAGTCTACCTTGGCGCGGGGAGGTGGAGTTCCTCCCGGTGCCGTAGTGTGTGTCTACATCTGGAGAGTACCGCCGCACAGCTAGTGCCCTGTACACAGAGCTATGGAGGTGTGCTCCAGACTAGACAAGCCCTTGTTTCTCATCTGAATTTGTCTGGCTTCATTGGTTCTTATTTTCTGTCATTACCTTTATCAGCCAAACTTGCAATCTCATCAAAGAATGAAATCAGGCTTGTTTGACGGGACTTTTTTCCCCCCATAAAACCACATCGACTGGCCTGAACTATCTTCCTCTCCTTTAATTCTTTATAAATCAAATCCCCTATTGACTTTACCTGGGCTTTAGCGACTCCTTTAGCTCACAAGGTAGAGCTCTGTGGTTTGGTACTGATTGTTGCATGGTCCGGCTGTCTTGCTGGCATATCTGTGGGGGATCCTCAAGCAGCCAGGACAGGACGGGGTGACCACACTGACCCCGTAACACTGCCGGCCCCCGCACAGGTGTGTTCCTATTTGCTTATTTCCCCCATGTCGCCGCTGGGGAACTGAGACGTGCAGAGATCAAGGGACTTGCCCTGGACTCACCCCAGGAGTGTGTGGTAGAGCCAGGAACTCATCCCAGGTCTCCTGAGTCTTAACCCAATGTCTTAACAGCAGAGCAAGCGTCTGTCCCACGAGCGAGCTTTAGCGGAAGGCGGAAGAGGTTAAATCCTACAGTGGCTGGGGAGCGGTGCTTTCTCTCCATGGGGGGGAGGGGGCAGTCAGGTGCTGGGCAGGGATCTCTATTGGAGTCGCAGATAAAGGCCTGACACCCGAGGCTGGCTCGGTGTGAATTATTGAAAGGCCGCAGCGGAGGCTCATTGCGGGGCCGTTGTTCCATCCCAGGGCAGCAGTTGCCACACAGCTAATTAGTTTGGAAAACGATCCTTTCGCTGGGCTGGGCCTGGGGCCAAGCGCTTTACGCCGGCCACTGGTCTGCGGCTCGCGGGAGGGCTGAGGGAATTTCACCAGGCGGCCCGGCTCTTCGAGAGCGGATGGTGAGACACGCAGCGTTTTCCTGGAGAACTATTCTTAAGGCTCCCCAAAATGTTATGCCAAGCCAGGCAGGGGGAGGATGGGCAGGCAGCCTGTTGTACATCTGTCCATGCAGCTGAGGGGTGACTTGATCAGAGCCTAGAAGGAGCCACCCTGGGAACAGAAATATGACAATAGAGGACTCCTCAGTGGAGCAGACAAAGGTCCAACCCAATCCAATGGCTGGAAGTTTGAAGCCAGACCGATTCAGACTGGAAACAAGGAGTAAATGTTTAGTAGTGAGGGTGGTTAACCATTGGAACAACTGGCCTCAGGATGTTCACGATTCTCCATCACTGGCAATTTTAAAATCAAGTTTGGATGTTTTTCTAAAAGATCAGGAGTGGCGGAAGCATTCTAAAGGTGGGGAGGGCCACAGGCCCTTCCCCCATATCGCCCCTTCTCCTTGAGTCTCCACCCTCACACCACCCATTACTCCACTCTACTGCTCTGTGCCTCAGTTTCCCCATCTATAGCATGGGGCTAATGATAGTCACCTTTGTGCGGTGTATTGAGATCTAGGGGCGGGGAGGGCTCTATAAGACCTATTCCCCCCCCCCCCCCCGCAGTTGGAAGTTACAGTCCCACCTGCCCACTGGCTCCATTGTGAGCGTGTCAGCGCTGGGAACCTGGTGCCGGGGCGGGTGCAAAGAGCATCCCACCTACGCGCACCGGAGACAGCGAGGCAGACAATAGCCGGGGGTTGGATTTCATTACCTGGAGCAACAAAGAGACTAATCCCAAGAGCTTTCCAGTGCAAAAAGAGGCTTTGTTTGGGCCCTTGTCTTAAGTCATCTCTGACTCTGACGATCGCTGCAGAATTCAGCTCCTTTGTCTCAAACTGCCTCCCCCGCGGCTTTCAGGCCTGGGCTCCCAATTGGTGCCGTTTGGGGCGGTGATCAAATGCAGAATCACTGTAGCAACCGCAGAAGGTGGGAAAACAGCCCCATTTGGGAAATGAAATGAAACGTCGTCTCTCGGCTCACTGTGATCCTGGCGGCTCATCCGTCCTGGTCCGTGCTGGGACGGGAGACCTCGAAGGAAAAACCAGGATGTGGGGGGTTGGGCTTCGATGGGGGACACGGCGCAATTGAGATTTCCACAGATGCAGCTGAAGGCTAAAGCCAACAGGAAACAGTGTCCCGGGGGAAGGGGCGAGAGCCCCCGCATTTCAAACTGGGCTGGGAAAAACACTAGGACAGGCTGCACCGGGCCAGGACCGGGACAGGAGCGGGGGGACGGCCAGTGGACCGGGAGATCGAATAGGTCTTTAGAAAGCGAGGAATACTTGTAGCACCTTAGAGACTAACTAGTTTATTTCAGCCTAAGCTTTTGTGGGCTATAGCTCACTTCGTCGGATGCATAGAATGGAACAGAAGTAAAATGCATTTATACACACAGAAAGAGAAAAAAAAAGAAAAACAAATTGTACATTAGCATACCAATTCTAAGAGGCTGTTAAATGTAGATGGTCCATTATCACTAGGAGAAAAATATACCTTCTGAAATGGAGATCTGTTGTCAGTAACTCAGGAAATGCAATTAATTACTGTAATGAGAGAACCAATCTGAACTTCTGTTAAGCCCCTGGTTAATTGTGTCCAATTTGAAAATTAATTCCAGTTCCTCAGTTTCTCGTTGGAGTCTGTTTTGGAAGTTTTTCTGTTTCAAAACTGACACCATCAAATCTTTAATGGAATGGCCAGGAAGATTGAAGTGTTCTCCGTTCTCCTACTGGTTTTTGAATGTTATGATTCCTGATGTCAGATTTGTGTCCATTTATTCTTTTGCCAAGAGACTGGCCGGTTTGGTCAACGTACACAGCAGAGGGGCATTGCTGGCACATGATGACATATATCACATTGGTCGATGTGCAGGTGAATGAGCCTCTGATGGTGTGACTGATGTGATGAGGTCCTATGATGGTGTCAGTTGAATGGATATGAGGACAGAGTTGGCATCAGGCTTTGTTACAAGGATAGGTACCTGGGTTAGTGTTTTTGTTGTGTGGTGTGCGGTTGCTGGTGAGTATTTGTTTCAGGTTGGGGGGCTGCCTGTAAGTGAGGACTGGTCTGTCTCCCAAGATCTGTGAGAGTGTGGGATCATCTTTCAGGATAGGTTGTAGGTCTTTGATGATGCGTTGGAGAGGCTTAAGTTGGGGGCTGAAGGTGACGGCTAATGTGTTCTGTTGTTGTCTTTGTTGGGTCTGTCCTGTAGTAGGTGGCTTCTGGGTATTCTTCTTGCTCTGTCAATCTTCCCCAGGTGGGTATTGTAGTTTTCAGAATGCTTGGTAGAGATCTTGAAGGTGTTTGTCTCTGTCTGAGGGATTGGAGCAAATGCGGTTGTATCTTAGAGCTTGGCTGTAGACAATGGATCGAGTGGTGTGTTCTGGATGGAAGCTGGAGGCATGTAGGTAAGTGTAGCGGTCAGTAGGTTTCCGGTATAGGGTGGTGTATATGTGCCCATCATTTATTAGCACAGTTGTGTCTAGGAAATGGACCGCTCGTGTGGATTAGTCCAGGCTGAGGGTGATGGTGGCATGGAAATTGTTGAAATCATGGTGGAACTCCTCCTTCTTTTCCATGGGTCCAGATGATGAAGATGTCATCAATATACCGCAAGTAGAGTAGGGGCATTAGGGGACGAGAATTAAGGAAGCGTTGTTCTAAGTCTGCCATAAAAAATGTTCCTACATGCCTCCAGCTTCCATCCAGAACACACCACTCAAGGAGGTGGAGAGTGGGGTTCAAAGTGGATCCCCGGCTGGTTTGGGGGGATTCAGAGGTTTGGGGTTGATGAATCAGTCAAGGTTCACTCCTGGTGTTCAAGGATGAATGAAGTCTGGGGCTCAGGGCTGGAGCAGGACTGGCTTTGAGTTCTGAGCTGCCGCGGCTGTGAACTCGAAATCATACTTGCAAGACTTTCGTTGAGTCAGAACCGGCAAATTGCCCTTTCTGGGTTGGGCTCTGACCCAGAGCCGAACCTGCAGGAACTCCGAGCGGTTCAGAACCGGGGTTCTGGCTTCAGCACTTGACTAAAGCTAACACAGTCCTGCAAACCAAACCCGGCCTCGGGGACAGGATGACGCATCCAGCCTTTATCATCCTGGTTCTTCTGGGCTTAAAACCCGAACTCTTCACCCACCTTGTGCTGGGTGTTTGGGAGTGGAGTGACGGGAGGCGGATGAGGTGGGCTGTGCTAGCAGTCAGTCATTGTGCCGTAAAGAGACGGGATCCCTGGCCTAGAAGCTCCCTAGAAGTGGTGATTGTAGCAGGTCTCCACCAGAGGACAGCTGGGCTTTGGGGGGACGGGAGGGGAGTGGATGCTGGTTAACAGGGAGGTTGTTCCTGGTTTCAGCCATGTGAGCTCTGCAGCTCTCTGCCCCCTCTGGGGGCTATTCCATGTCTTTTTGGATCCAGAGGTCCTGAGTTCGATACCTGCCACTGCTGACCCAGCCAGGGGAGTCATGTTAAGCTCGTATAGGGATGGCTCAAATGATGGTAAGTCCCATGTGGGTGATAGTGACCAGGAAAAGAGCAGGCTGGAGCACCCGGCGTGTGAGAGGTGATTATCTTGCACGCTGATTCACAAGCACATTGGAAGATAATGTCCCAGCCCGGAAAGATGCAGGCCCCAGGCATCTGGCCAGATGCACGTTAGTCCCCGGGAGGAGGTCGCTAATAAGGGGAGAACAATCTGCAGCCCCAGGAGGAAGCTGGTCGCAAGAGTGTTTGACACAGCCGAGATCAGTGCAGACATCCAGAGCGACCCGAATCAGTCCTCCCGTCAGGGTCAGTCAATGAATTATGAACCACTGGGAAGTAGATGGCCTCTGAATATTTCATCCTCTCCTGCCTGGCCGGGAGGAGGGAGAAGACTGATCACAAGCCAAACACTGAGGCAGCACTTTTTCCGTAATTCACATGCTAGCCTGGGCCTCGGGGATACAGAGGAGGATTCAGAGGAGGGCCTTGAAAATGAGGAGTGGGGCTGGGGGGTTACAGGAACTGGCTTAGAAGGGAAAAGGTGTTGGTGTGTCTAGCTTGGTTTAACATCTCGGGGGGGGGGGGAGAGTGTTTGAATGACTTCAGGGCCATGAAGGGAGAGGAATTGTTTGCGGGGGCTGAATGGGGTTTCTCTGCTTTTAAGGCAAACTGAACCAGCCAAACCGAAAAGACTTTGGTTTTGCCCCACTGGCTAACCACAAGTCACACAAGCAATTCCCTTAGACACTCCAGCTTCCCAGTATCACCACCACCAGCCACCTGTCCTGGGGATCAATGGTTATGAAAACCAATCCCCCAAATAAAGAAAACGGTTCTCCACAATTCCAAAGAATCAGGCCCCAGACCCAGGTCAATATACAAATCAGATCTTCCCACAAATCACGCTGTTGCCAACCTTTAGAATCTGAAATCTAAAGGTTTATTATACAAGGAAAAAGGTATAGGTGAGGGTTAGGAATGGTTAAAAGAAATCAATTACATGCAGTGATGGTAAATCTCTTGGTTCAGGCTTGCAGTGGTAAAATAAACTGCAGGTTCAAATCAAAGTCTCTGGAATGCATCCCCTCCAGGGATGGGTCATTCAGTCCTTTAGCCAGAGCTCCCATGTGTAGCAAAGTCCCATCTAGAGGCAGGTGCCAGGCTGAAGACTGGAGACTGAAGATGACGATGGGGGTGGGGTGCCACCCTTTTATCCCTTCCAGGTGCAGGAATTTTCTTTGTCCCTTGCTGTGGAAACTTACAGCAAAATGGAGTTTGAGTCATTTGGGCAGATCACATGACCATGTATGACTCAGAATGGACCCTGAGCAACCCTAGATAAATTCCCTTGCCTGTCTGCAGATCTCAGTGAGCAATAAAAGCTGTCTGCAACACCCAGCTCAGGTGAGCAGCCCTACATAAATAAACACACCTGTCTACAATGCCAAGCTCAGGTGAGCAGCCCTACATAAATAAACACACCTGTCTTCAATGCCCAGCTCAGGGTTAGTAACCCTAGGGGGAAAAACTGTTTGCAGACTTCTACCTTCATGAGCAACCCTACAATAACAAACCACATGCCAGAATTTTAAACCAATAAATGCATTTTATTGAGGAAATCTTTTCAAGGTTTTAGCAAGGCTCCAGTATTGCAAACAGTATTACCAATTCTTTGACCATTGGGGGGACTAGAGACTGACACAGCGTCTTTCTCATGACAATCACACTTGTAAGAAGATCCAGGGCCCTGTCTGAAGTGGCGATGCATTATTCATTGCACACGCAGCGGAATGAAATACACACGCAATTCATATTTAATGGACTACATGGCATCTTAAATGAATACACAACAGCTGAACACTGGTATCTCTGAGCGTGCTCGACATGGAATCTCGGGGTTGAGGCGGCAAAGGGTCCCTCGGATGTGACACTAGTAACCCTCTCCGATAGAGGAAGAGTCTCCCACCAAATGGGTGGCATTGCTTAATTGCACAGGTGGGCTTGCCTTCTTCTAAAGCATCAGCTACTAGGCATGTCACCAGGCTGGAGGGATGGAGAGTCTGGGGCATCTCCTCGGTTATGAGACAAGGGCTCGTGCGGGCTGGATGGCACTGGCCAAACAAGCACATTTTGCCAGGTGGTTTGGTCAAACCATCTCCACCCTCTTCGTTGCTCACAAACAGTTCAATCGGTGACCTGTGATTGGACACATGGTATTATTTCTGTTCCCTGATTGGATAGCCAAAACTTTTAAAAATGTGAGACTGGCCAATAGTGCATAAAGGCTTCTCCTGTGCTGACCTCGCTACACGCGTAGGTTCACACTGGACCACAGCGCCTGGAGGGAGGGATAGCTCAGTGGTTTGAGCATGGGCTGGCTAAACCCAGGGTTGTGAGTTCAGTCCCTGAGGGGGCCATTTAGGGATATGCGGCAAAAAATCTGTTGGCTGATTTAGTTGGGGTTGGTCCTGCTTTGAGCAGGGGGTTGGACTAGATACCTCCTGACGTCCCTTCCAACCCTGATCTTCTATGATTCTCCAAACCCGTATGCAAACTATGGTGTTTCCATGGCTGTGCATGCAGAGGGGAGAGCAAAGGGTTGGAAGAGGTAGGGAGAAGGTCCTCGATGAGCCTGGATCTGAAGTCACCGAACCCTGGTTTACTCTTCCCAGACAGTAAACAGAGCAGTTTACTTCGACCTAACTATGGACGTGTCTACACTTAAATTTGGCTCCCACTCATGTAGCTACCCCTCTGCACCGACTTAATAACTCCACCTCCCCGCGTGGTGTAGAGTCACGGGCGATGTCCTTAGGTCGACACTGGGTCAGTGCAGAGCTGGTCTCCAGGAGCCATCCCACAATGTCCCACACTGACGGTACAGCTAGCGCTCCCGGTGAGGACGCGCACGGCCGACACCAGGAGCAAAGTGTAGACGCGCGGGAGTGGTGTCATTCCTGGGGCGGCTGCATGGAGGGGTGTCATGTAGACGTGGCCCGAGGGGCAGTGTGGATGATCTGAGAGTTGTGCCGAAGCCACGTCTCCTTGCCGAGCACAGCTGGGCTGGGGACGGGAAGGACGGGGGACCTGCTGGCTTGGGAGTGGGGCAACTCAGGCCCCGTTCCCTGCTCTGCTGCACATTCCCTGAGCGACCTTAGCCAAGACAGGCAGGGTCTGTGTGCGCTACGGAAAACCCCTGTGGCAGCGAGCGGCGAGCCGGGTCTACAGTCCTGCGCTCCGGTGCTAAAACTCAGGTGAGCAGCCCTACGTAAACGCCCAGCTCAGGGTTAGTAACCCTAGGGGAAAAAACTGTTTGTGCCCGCTCGGGCTGTGACACCCAGCGAGGAGGGTGGAGCTCAGAGCCCTGCTGGTTTTCATGCAGTCCGTAGACCCTGACTCACGTCTGCAGGGGAGTTTTCTTTTTTTGCAGTGTCGTCTCACTCTCTGCCTCAGTTTCCCATCTGTGCCGTGGGGTAACAGCCCCACTGGGCCTCACCAGGGTGCTGCGAGGAGGATAAATACAGTGAAGATGGTTGGGGGCTCAGATCCTATGGGGCAGGGGAACTAGAGAAGTGCATTAGCTGGCCGACCAACCTAAGCCCAATGAAACAAGGGCTAGAATGAGCGATCCCTGCCCTGCGACTGACCAGTGCCCTGAGGCTCACAAGGAAGAGACTAATGAATGGCTGTGTCCTCCCCGGCCACAGCTCGCTGAGCGCTGTGCAATTAGTTCTGACACGTCCTCCAGAAACACGTTGTCTGTAGCTCTGGGAGAGCGGGAGGGTTATCAGCTCCGCAGAGCCGAGCCGAGGGCAAGGGAGAGCGGAGCACACGCTTTGGGCCAGGGCTCCTGCCGGGTTACAAGCAGCTCGGTGTGTAACAGGCGGCCTCGTTAGCAGCACCGCTCGTTTGTACGGCCTGGGGAGGTGCCCAGCTGGCGCCGGCGCCAGGCAAAGCCGGGAACAGCAGCCTCAGAAGGAGCAGCATCAAATAAACTGAACTGATGCTGAGATCAGAGAATCAGAGAAACATGGAATCATAGAAGATCAGGGTTGGAAGGGACCTCAGGAGGCATCTAGTCCAACCCCCTGCTCAAAGCAGGACCAACCCCAACTAAATCATCCCAGCCAGGGCTTTGTCAAGCCTGACCTTAAAAACCTCCAAGGAAGGTGATTCTACCACCTCCCTAAGTAACCCATTCCAATGCTTCACCACCCTCCTAATATCCAACCTAGACCTCCCCCACTGCAACTTGAGACCATTACTCCTTGTTCTGTCATCTGCTACCACTGAGAACATTCTAGATCCATCCTCTTTAGAACCCCCTTTCAGGTAGTTGAAAGCAGCTATCAAATCCCCCCTCACTCTTCTCTTCTGTAGACTAAACAATCCCAGTTCTCTCAGCCTCTCCTCATAAGTCATGCGCTCCAGGCCCCTAATCATTTTTGTTGCCCTTCTCTGGACTCTTTCCAATTTTTCCACATCCTTTTATTATTATTAATTATTATTATCCTTCTTGTAGTGTGGGCCCCAGAACTAGACACAGTACTCCAGATGAGGCCTCACCAATGTTGAATAGAGGGGAACGATCATGTCCCTTGATCTGCTGACAATGCCCCTACTTATACAGCCCAAAATGCCATTAGCCTTCTCGGCAACAAGGGCACACTGTTGACTCATATCCAGCTTCTCATCCACTGTAACCCCAGGTCCTTTTCTGTAGAACTGCTGCCTAGCCATTCGGTCCCTAGTCTGTAGCAGTGCATGGGATTCTTCCGTCCTAAGTGCAGGACTCTGCACTTCTCCTTGTTGAACCTCATCACATTTCTTTTGGCCCAGTCCTCTAATTTGTCTAGGTCCCTCTGTATCCTATCCCTACCCTCCTCCCCACCCCCACCTCCACCCCCCCCCGCCACACCCCCACCCCTTTGTATCCTATCCCTACCCTCCAGTGTGTCTACCACTCCTCCCAGTTTAGTGTCATCTGCAAACTTGCTGAGGGTGCAGTCCACACCATCCTCCAGATCATTGATAGAGATATTGAATAAAACCGGCCCCAGGACCGACCCTTGGGGCACTCTGCTTGATACCGGCTGCCAACTAGACATGGAGCCATTGATCACTACCCATTGATTCCGACGATCCAGCCAGCTTTCTATCCACCTTATGGTTCATTCATCCAGCCCATACTTCTTTAACTTGCTGGTAAGAATATTGTGGGAGACGTATCAAAAGCTTTGCTAAAGTCAAGGAACAACACGTCCACTGCTTTCCCCTCATCCACAGAGCCAGTCATCTCATCGTAGAAGGCAGTTAGGTTAGTCAGGCATGACTTGCCCTTGGTGAATCCATGCTGACTGTTCCTGATCACTTTCCTCTCCTCTAAGTGCTTCAGGATTGATTCCTTGAAGACCTGCTCCATGATTTTTCCAGGGACTGAGGTGAGGCTGACTGGCCTGTAGTTCCCTGGATCCTCCTCCTTCCCTTTTTTAAAGATGGGCACTACATTAGCCTTTTTCCAGTCATCCGGGACCTCCCCCGATCGCCATGAGTTTTCAAAGATAATGGCCAATGGCTCTGCAATCACATCAGCCAACTCCTTTAGCACCCTCGGATGCAGCACATCCGGCCCCATGGACTTGTGCTCGTCCAGCTTTTCTAAATATTCCTGAACCACTTCTTTCTCCACCGGGGGCTGCTCACCTCCTCTCCATGCTGTGCTGCCCAGTGCAGGAGTCTGGGAGCTGACCTTGTTCGTGAAGACAGAGGCAAAAACAGCATTGAGTACATTTGCTTTTTCCACATCCTCTGTCCCTAGGTTGCCTCCCTCATTCAGTAAGGGGCCCACACTTTCCTTGCCCCTTGTGATACAGGGGCACCGGTGCGTGGAGAGTGCGGGGCCCGGGGCCCCCTAATTTTAAAAGCGGGAGCGTGCGGCCTTCCCACTTTTTACCGGACATGAGAGCAAGCGACGGGGGGGGGAGGAGGCAGAGAGGAACAGTGGGTGGGGTCTTGGGGAGTCTTGGATAGAAGCGGGGAAGAGGTGGCATGGGAGTAGGGCCTAGGGGGAATGAACGGGGGGGGGGCTTAGGGAGAAGGGGGTGGGGCCACAGTTTGGGCACCAGAACCCCCCCCCACACACTTTTGGGGACCTTCTCCCACTCCTGCTGAGACAGCCCAGGGGGATCGGCGCTGAGGGTCATGTTCGTTTCCCCCTGTCGTCTGACAGACATGGCCGCGGGGTCATTTCCCTGCCCAGGATGCAGGAATTCCAGGCTGCCGCGCTGCAGAGCCGAGGGTGGGGTGACCAGATGTCCCGATTTAATGACAGCCCCAATATTTGGGGGTTTGTCTTATATAAGCGCCTATTACCCCCGCACCCTGTCCTTGCTGTCTAGTCACCCTAGCTGAGGGGCCTCGCTGGAGGACGGGGGGCCGGTTTGCCACTTCAGCTGGCCGCCGGGGTGTAATTCCGCCGTGCTGGCTCAGGCCCCACGGCCACTGACCCCGTGCTGCCGGCCGCGGGGGGAGGGATGAGCGAGATGAAGCACCCGGGAGCTGGGCTGAGAGCCTCGGTCCTCAGGCCTTTGCCACGACTTGAGCTCCCTTCCCTAGCGGAGTTGGAACCGTCCTGTGGGCTCAGCCACTAGATGGCGCTCAGATCCGCCAAGCTGGTATGTTTCCTGCGGGCCTATAGGAATTAGGGAAAACGGTCCCAGCTGGTCCCAGCTCTCCCCAGCCCCGGTGACCAATCCAGGGCTGATTGTTCCTGAAAGTTCCCTAACTCTTCAGACCCTGCGCTAACCACTAGGCTGTGCTGTCTCCAAGCTCCTGCTTTCCTGGGTGATTTCAGGGCGGTTTCCAGCGCCCGGTGCCTTCTGCTTGTGTCCGTAATGGGGTATCCCAGCCATGGGCACCGGGCTGGGGACAGCACCTGTGGCAGGGAGCAGGCGGGACTCTCCGTGGATCCTGCACCTTTTGAAAGTCTCCCCCAGAGCTAGGCAAATACACCCCAAGGTGGCGATGAAAATGAAGCCTCTGATTATAAAGACGCCCTCCCCCAGCTCCCATGGCAGCTGGGCAGGGGAGTTCCCTTCCCTTCAATGGCCACGTTGGGCCCAGGAATTCGCCCCGCCTGCAGCTCCTCACGCCCCCTCCGTTTGTTTCCTAGACTCATCGGCACGTTCCGGATGGTCCTGCAGAAGGTGGTGGAGGAAGGCCAGCTGGAGGTGACGGACACTTTAATAGACGACAATAACTCCGCCATCCGGGTAGGTGACGTACACCCGCGACCACCTGCTGCCTTTCTGTCCTCCTGCAATGTGCGTGCTGCCCCCTGCTGGGGGGAACGGCGGAGCTGCATGAGTGCACGTGAGACCGTTGCCCTCTAGTGTCCGTCCACGCACCGGAATCTCCAAATCTTGGCAGCCTTTCCCCGTCGATCTTTCATGATTTCTCGTGGCAGCTCCTCCAGGATCAAGGTCTGACTCTATGGATGTGTGTCTACGCCTCGAGCGGGCCGTGGACACACCCCTGAGCTAGGGCTGATCATGCTGAAAACCGAGTGGGATGACAGCCCAGCTCGAAGTGCAGATTTACCCCATATCTGGGGTCCTTTCAGATGAGGCATAAAACCTGGTCCTGTGGCTTCATCAGAGCCCTGAGCTCGATGCTGCTGCAGGGAATGGCCGGATAGGGCTTGTCACGGGGTCCCCAGGGTGATGCTCTGGAACTTGCTCCCTATGAAGCCAGTCAGGACTCTGGGGCGGGGGGAGGGGAGGGGAGCGTCCTCTCTCCGTACACAGCCTGTCTCCAAGGCTGGGAGCTTCACAGGTTCCAGATTCCACCTTCCTGGGTCTGACCTCAGAGCATTCAGCAGCTTCTGCCCCTCCGTGCATTTCCCCCAGTGAGCCCACCCGGGCGGGGTCCTAGGGGAGCCCGTGGTCTTGCACCCCCACTCCACAGTCAGACGTGACTCTCAGCCAGCCAGTAAAACAGAGGTTTATTAGTCAACAGGTACATGGTCTAACACCGAGCTTGTAGGTACCCGAACCCCTCCGCTGGATCCATTTTGGGGGCCCAGGGAGGCCAGACCCTGTCAGCTGCAGACTCCAACTGCTCTCCCCAGCCACACCCCTGCTTCCCTTTGTCTTTCCTTCCCCAGGCAGGTCAGGTGACCTCCCTTCTCCCCCGGGGGTCAAGTTACAGCTTCAGGTAGCATTCCTATGCGTCACAGGGCTGCAGGGAGCTAACGCGGCCTGTTGAGCAGAGTGGGGTGCACCATTGCTGGCAGACGAGAAGCCTGGGAATCGGGACTTGTAGACCCCACTCCGTCCCAGCTCTCCAGTCGACTGGGTGCCCTTGGCAATGATGACCACCCCCCACCCCGCCCCCGACTGTTCCATAGCATCCAGGTCTGAAAACCAGGTTTCAGTGGCTTAGGGCCTGTCCAAGGCCCACTGAAGTCAGTGGGAAAAAGTCCGACGGCCTTCGGGTCAGCCCTTGTGTTCTGAACCCAGCGTTGGGGAGACTAAAATCGGGACATCTGGTCACCCTCAGGCTTACAATCGGCACCCGGACTATGGCCCTGCCCCGACTCTGCCTCTTTCCCCCTAGACTCCTCCCACTCCTCTCCGCCTCTTCCCCCAAGGCCTGGCCTCCCTCCCGCCCACTCCTCTGTGTGGTGGGCAGGGGGTCTTGGGGGAAGAGGCGGAGCAAGGGCGAGGCCTTGGGGGAGGAGGCAGAGAGGGGGCGGGGCCTATGGGCAGAGCATGGACAGGATCAGGGTCTGGGCACCGGTGGCCCCCCACTACTAGGGAGCTTCGCTTCCAGCTCTCCAAAGGCTGCAGGCCAACGCACCTCCAAAGGAAGGTGACCCATGCTCCATCTGTGGCATTTGCAGGCCAGCCCACACCGCCCGCCATCTTCAGAATTATTGCTATGCAGAAGGGCCGGCATTTTGAAAGACAGGCGTACATAATTTAAAAACCATAGGGGGAAAGTGCTTCCGGTGTGCCAGCCGCCAGCAGACGTGAGGACTAGGAGACTAGGAAGCTGATTTCACCCCTGTGTACAGCAAGGGTGAGAGAAGCTGGAATACTGCATCCCGCTGGGGTGTCCAGGCCCTAAAAGGGCTGTCGAAAAATCAGAGAGGGGACAGGAAGGAGCCAAGAGAATGAGTCGAGGGCAGGAGAAGACACCTTGCAGTGAGAGACTTAAAGAGCTGGATCTATTTAATTTACCAAAAAGAAGATGGAGAGGTGACGTGAGCATGGTGTGGGAAGCATTCGATATTTATTAGTAAATGTCGATAACCGTCGATTTCACCATAACCTCACCCACCATCCCGGGTACTCCACACTGACAGGTAGGCAAGGGAAGACAAATGCTGCTTGAGGACGTACTAGTTTTATCAGAGGATATTTACTTTGTACGTTTTGAGCTGTGATGTTTATGTTTTAACGGTTGTAACGTTTTCACTTTTTGAATCTCAGTGTCTCCTGTCATTACATGATTCTTGTCTGATCTCCCACACTGTCTACCCCTCCATAATTTCCTGCAACTGTGAAAACTTAAATTGATAAAAAAAAAAGAGGAAGAAATGCTTTAAAACCCACAATATTGCACAACTGTGCAAATTTAAATCACTAAAAATGATATTAATGCTTAAAAATAAACATCAATATTATCCCTGGAAATTGCTAAAAAAAATTGAATTCTGCCAAGCCGATATATAGGGACCTTCCTGGAGAAGAAATACCAGGTACTAAAGGATGCTTCAGTCTCATACAGACAGCCGGACAAAAAACCAACAGCTGAAGCTAAAGCCAGATAAATTCCAATTAACACTCCCACACGCGTTTTTAACAGGGAGAGTTATTAGCTATTGGAACAAACTACCAAGGGAAGTAGGAGAGTCTGTAGTTCTTCATGTTTTCAGATCCAGATTGGAGGCCTCTCTAGAAGATGTGTTAGCCACACACAAGTCATTGGGCTCCGTACGGGGTATCTGGGTGAAACTCTCCAGCTTGTGGGGATCTACTGGTCCCTTCTGGCTCTAAACTCTATGTAACTAGAGGACTCAGTGTAGGACGGGGGAACAAGAGGAGAAGTGACCTAACTCTGGCTCTGTTACAGACTGACTGATCTGGTCTCGAGGCCTCAGTTTTCCCATCTGCAAAATACTTCCCTGCCTCCCAGAGAGGCTGTGGGGATTAATGAGCCAACATTTGTGCCGTTCTTAGAAAAACATAGAACGCCCCTATCACGGAGTGCCCGGGCGATGGTCTGGAACTGCTCCCTAGGAAGCCAGACCGGACTCCGGGTGAAGGGCCCCTTCTCCGTACACAGCCTGTTTCCAAGGCTAGGAGCTTCACAGGTACCCACTTCCACCTTCCTGGGTCTGACCTCGGAGCATTCAGCACCTTCTGCTCCTCCGTGTGCTTCCCCCAGCGAGCCCGCCTGGGCGGGGTCCTGAGGGAGCCCATGGATTCTGCACCCCAAATCCACAGTTAAACGTGACTCTCAGCCAGGTAGTAAAACAGAGATTTATTCGATGACTTCTATCTGGTCTAACCCAGACCATACAGCGAGTGTGAGCCCTCGGCTGGATCCATTTTGGGGGCCCAAGGGAGCGAGATAGCTTCTCTGCCCTCCCTGCCTGACTCCAGCCACTTCCGACTCCCAAACCCCCTCTCCAGCCCCTCCTTCCCCCTGGCTGACCCCACCTGGGGTCAGATTACAGCATCAGGGATGCATACCTTGAGAGGGGAGAGGGTGTTGCCTGCTTGCTTCCAGTGTCAGCCCCTATTCCTTCACATAGACACTTAAGAAATGCATAGGGGAAACTGAGGCACACACACACAGTATTCCTACTCCGTCACAGCCCCATTGCCGATACCAAACTAACTGTTCTTGGGAATTTGTCATTAATGTTTGGCAGACAGAACGATAGCATGAAAAGCATCTAAATCCCCCATAGGTCCCTCAGTAAATCCTTAGCGCCACATCTGTGTGTTCGCGTGTGAGGGAGGGAAACGCATTGGATCTATATCTAATGTTCATATTCCTGGTTCATACCACTTGCTTTGAGGTAACTAGGACACCCCTGGGATATTGCTGACGGCCTCTGTCCGAACTCTGTCTCCAGGTCCTGTTCATTTGGGCAGCACAGGACTTGCTGCATTGGTGGGTGTATCTGGCCTAAGCAGGATTTTAGACTCGCCGTTTCCCATGCAGTATCTATGGCAACGTCTTATGACAGAAAGGACAATTTAGCCATGTAAATTATTTCAAAACTCCATCTAATCCCCCCCCTTTGCTGCAGCTCCAGTGTCCGTGTTAAACAGGGGGAGAGGAAATCCCCCCTTTGCTGCAGCTCCAGTGTCCGTGTTAAACAGGGGGAGAGGAAATCCCCCCTTTGCTGCAGCTCCAGTGTCCGTGTTAAGCAGGGGGAGAGGATGGGGGTCTCTAAATCAGTGGTTCTCAACCTTTCCAGACTACTGTACCCCCCTCAGGCACGGGAAGCCCGACTCCCGGTGCCCGGGGCTGAAGCCTCTAACTTAGCATTGCAGGGTTCACTGTGGCGTAGGACCGCAGGCAACTGCCCTGCTTGCCACCCACTAACGACAGCCCTGAACTTACGACCCCCTAAACCCGTCCCACGACCCCCCTGGGGTGAGAAACACTGATCTAGAGGAGTGATGCACCCCCTGGAAGACCCTCGTACCACCAGGGTAAACGTGCCAAACAGCTGCTGTAAGTGCACATCCCAGGGCGCTCACAAGGGATAAGGCAGCAGAGATTCCTGTGAACAACACCGGACGGAGAACTCCCCTCAGAGCTGACCACGTAATCACCAGAGGTGGAACGAGATCCATTTTCTCCAGGCTTTGAAAGATGCTGTTTCCTTTGTCAGTCACAGAAATGCGTCGCCTGCAATTTGGGACAGTTCCCATATGGGGAGCAGAGGGAATCAGACACAGAGCTGTTACAGTAGCATAGTCAGAGCCGCGGCCCGTTCTCTGCCACTGACTCTCTGGGTGACCTTGGCCAAGTCATGTCCCATCTTTGTACCTCACTTTCCCCATCTATAAAATGGGATAATGATCAGAGGGGACTGATTTTTTTAAATGGCTTTTTGATGAACATGAAATGTTCATGGTGGTCAAATTTTTCCAGCTCTTCACTGAAAAAACAAATCAGTAAAAATTGTGAGGGTTCTTTTTTTTCTTTTCCTGGCTTACAGAAACGGGAACCAATTATTTTTATTTTTATTTTTAACTGAAAGCACTTTTTGAAAACTAGTTTTCCCCCAGGTTTTCCTTTAAAAAAATTTCATAGAAAAACAACCCAAAAAAAGTGGTAGGGATTTTTTAACTTGAAAATTTTCTAACTTTCCTTCAGAAAATAATTAGCATTTTTGGATGAGCTCTAATAATGACACTCAGCTGTCTCCCTGAGGAGCTGTGAGTAGATCTCTGAAAAATATAGGGACAAAACATTTTTTTCTGCTTTTTGGCTACATTTTTCAAGTTTTCGCTTTTAGGCCCAAACCCTACGATTTGATCATCAATGGGGATTTCCCACAGAAAGTTCCATTTAGATAACAAAATATATTTTCCTACAAAAATATCGTGTTTGGCCAAAATCTTTCCCCAAGAGTGATAAATTAAGTGCTTTGTTTGTGAAGTGCTCTGAGGTCTGCTGGCGGGACACAAAGTCCGCATCTTTACATCCTGGTGACTTCTGCATCACTTGATCGCTTGCAGTCTTTAAATCATGACTGACTATGTTGCGACTCGAATAAAAATCAGGGGCATCATGCAGTGACAGAGACGTGATCCTTCGAGGTGTAAACCCGGGAGTACTCAATAGGAGCAGGGAAGCAATTTTGACCTCTCTACGGCGTTGGTGAGACCAATACTGGAGTAATACATCATGTTTTGGTGTCCACATTTTAAACTGGCCATTGGAAAACTGGAGAGGGTGCAGAAAAGAGCCACAGAAATGACTGAATGGCTGGAGAAAATGCCTTATGGTGAGAGACTTAAGGAGCTCAATCTGTTCAGCTCTTCGAGAGATGACTTGATTACTGTGGAAAATCACCTCCGAGGGGAGAAATACCAGGTACTAAAGGACTCATTAACCTAGCAGAGTTAGACAGAACAAGAACCAAGGACTGGATGCTGAAGTCAGCAAATTCAAATTCAAAATAAGGCACCAATTTTTACCAGTGTGGGTGATTAACCATCGGAGCAAACGGCCGAGGGAAATGGGGGATTCTCCAATTTCTGGACTGCAGCCTGGCTGCCGGTCTGGAAGACGCTTTAGCCCAGTGCTACTCAGCCCCCCGTGTTTCAGGAGCCCAGTTCAAGATTGGCTTTACCCAAAAGAGCCCCGGGGGGGTGTGTGTGTGTGAATTCATTGCTTCATTTACAGTCACACAGTCCCATGTCCTCCTATTTCAATAGCATGACAGGGGAGATATTTAGTTTATAGCATGGGCGGCAGGTAGCCAAGGCCGGGGGGGCTAAGCCTCCCCTAACCCAGGCTGTGGCCCCGCCCATGCTCCGCCCCTAGGCTCCCCCCCACTCCTCCTCGCTTCTGAAGCTGGCAGGGGCTCAGCTTTGAATGGGGCGCTTGCAGATGGGAGGCAGGGCCTCGGGCAGGAGGGGCAGGGCCAGGGGCTAGCCCATAGGTGCCAACTTTCCCTGGAGCCGGTGGATGCTCGCGGCTCCCACCCCCGTCCCTGCCCCAACCCCACCCCCATTCCAACCCCTTCCCCAAAGTCCCCACCCCAACTCCGCCCCCTCCCTGCCCCTACGGACCCCTTCCTCAAATCCCCACCCCGTCCCCACCTCCTCCCCTGAGCGCGCTGCGTTCCCACTCCTCCCCCTCCCTCCCAGCCGTGCAAAACAGCTGTTTTGTGGTACAAGGGCTGGAAACTGGGGGGGAAAGCGGGTGCACGGCACACTCAGGGGAGGAGGCGGAGGTGGAGCAGAGGTGAGCTCGGCAGGAGGGCGGGGAGCTGCCGGTGGGTGCAGAGCAGAGCACCCACCAATGTTTCTCTGTTGGATGCACCAGCCCCGGAGCACTCAGAGAGTCAGCGCCTATGGGTTAGCCTCCCCCAAAGGTGCGGGTTCACCCATCATCCATATAGAACTATATGTATTATTCTCACAGCAAATAAATTAATAAGCTGGTGCAAATTAACAACTTAATTGGTTAATACCCTAATGAAAGCGTCTCCATTGGTTAATAGCTTAGATCAGTTCATAATGAAATCACAACGTGTGTTAATATCACGTGCCGCAAAGAGCTGCTGGAGACACATTAAAGAGCCATTCGCGGCTAGCGAGCCTCGGGCTGCGTATCAGTGATTTAGCCAGACGCCCGGGGGAGGACTCAGGCAGGCTCCACTGCTCTGGCCTGCGTCCCACGGGAGGTCGAGTGAAATGATCTGATGGTCTCTTCTGAATGCCAGCGCGCTGGGCTCACTCGCTGAGTGCGTGTTTGGTTTGTGTTCCAGACCAGTGTCTCCATAGAGATCAGGTACCAGGCCATGGATGGCATCGTGGGCGCCTGGAACGATGGGGAATTTCTGGAGAGTCCGAAGTACCGGTCGGAGGGCGAAGGCCCCTTGGAGACAGAGAGCCTGCTCCCCGGGCACCGGCTGGGCTCTGCCGTGTCCCCTGGCAAATCCAACCCCAGCCTGAAACCGGCAGAGAGGAACTTCAGGAGGTAACGACCCACCCGCGGCACCGGCTCGATTCCCAGGCACTGCCCGGCGTGGGCAGAATTCGTGTCCTGAGCCTGCAGTGGCAATGGGCCCTCCTCAATATGGCTACGGAGGGGGATACAAGGCCCTGTTTGTCCTTATTCATAGCGCCACCGTCTTCACGCAACACTGCGGCAAAGGGAGCTAGATCCACACGCTAGCGCAGACGCGTCTCACTTCCACGTCGTTGCATTTCCAGCTGCGTATTCGCCCTGTTCATTTTAAACAGGTCGATGCGCAGGTGGGCGCACGGCAGGACCCGGCTGCAGCTGCTGCTCCTCTGCCGCAAAACTCGGGCCAAAAAAAAAAAAAAGGCTGTAAAACGCGGGAGAAAATTAGCCTGACACACAGACTCTGGGATCCCTGCCTCCCTTCCAGGCCGTGCCTCACCTTCCCAAGCCAGGCACCGCCCCTGGGAATAAGACACATTGCCCAGGCCCATGAAGAGACATGGGTTACAGGCTAATTGAGGGGGAGGGACACAACATTTATCTATCCATACTGCACTTCTAACATACCGTCCCTGCAGTGCTAAGTACAAGGGGAAATTGTGGTGATATTAGCTGCCACCAGGTGGTCAGTGTTGGCAAATGCAGCTGTGCTTTAGCGACCGGGGAATATAACCATGGTGCTGGGTGCGGTTTGAGGCCTGGAGGAGAAGCAGCGATCAGCAGCTTGCTCTGGGGTGGGGTGTTTGCACTGCCTGCTCGCTGGGTTTACAGGGGAGGACTGCAGCGCTGGTTGAAATGTAGCTGGGGGTGAGGTCCGTGTGCACAGGAGGCGTTCAGCACCTCAGACCGTTCACTGAGAATAGGTTCGGCATGAATTGGAAATGTCGGTCGTCACTGGACTGATTTCCCGTCATCCCAGTTCCTGGGCCCCGGGGCAGAGCTGAAGGGTAAAGCAGACCTGTTGCCAAGGTTTGTAATGTGCCCGGGAGGAGCAGGAAATGCAAATATAGTTAAATACTGCTGTGGGGAGGATTAGGTGGCTGGTTGTTGGTTAGGCCTCTTCCTATTGGATGGGATTGTAATATTTGCCATGTATATAGAGCATTGAATCCCGAAGGATCCCACAGCCAGAGTACAGCACCACTGACATGCAGCCACCTCAGGGGTGGGATCTGACAGCTGGGTTCCAGTGCCACTAACACAGCCACCTCTGGAGTGCAAGCTGGGTTCCAGTGCTGTGGACGTGCAGCTACACCTGGGCTGGATCTGGCAGCTGGGTTCCAGCACCACTGACGTGCAGCTGTGTCTGCGTTGGGAGCAGCAGCTCAGCTGACAAATGCTCGTTTATCACAGTGGGGTGATGGGCAGGGTGTTAGCACCCCACTAAACAGATCAAATTGGGATATTTTGATCCAGGGTGAGAGACAAGCTATTGCACCTTTGAACTTTGAACATGCACCCTGAGCAGATGGGGCCTTGGTTTTCTGATGAGACTGTAACCCCGCCCCCAACGACCTGGGCTTTTGGAAGAGAAGGATCCATGTTCTAACCCCAGTAGATACTGGGATGTTCCAAGTAGCAGTTGTGACCTCATCTGGTAACCTCATCTGTCCCCTTTCATGGATCCTCAACAGGATTTGAACTCCGAACCTTCTATACCACAGCACTGGCCTCTCCCACAGAGCTCAAGGAGTAACTCCTCCAAGGTGCATCAGCAGTCGGCTGCTATCCGCTCCGAGGCCATATCCCTCGAGAGGGACCCCCCCACGCTTTATGAGCGTGTTACACTTACAGAGCCAGAGATTTCTTCCTGTACAACTGCTCCCTCGTCTCCCCAAACCCTTCTGCGCCCGGGTCAGAAATTCTTCCCCCGATCCATTGCATGTGCTCGGAATAGCTTATTGCTTAGCTGGCCAGCCCGGAAGGAGAAGAGGCGCAGGCAGAACCACTGTCTGCTTTGGAAGGGATTTTGCTCTGTACTCAGTCAAATCCCTGGAGTTTGTTTGCTGTTTTGTTTTGCTCTAATCTGACTCCTGCCGACTCCACACCCCGGGGCGGCCGCTCAGAGAGACCGAGCACTGTCCATCCCCGTGACTCGATGTCCCAGCCAGTCTGGATGGGAGCCAGGTCTATCTATGCCCATGGGCGTGAAGATGAGATGACAAGTGAATGGGGGGCCCATGGGTGGGGTGGGAATGGGGGGGCACAGGCATGGACACCCGAGTTTGTCCGTGTGCGGAGGGACGGGAGTTGGGTTCCTGCATGCATGAAGCGGGAGGGGGGCTCCCAAGGGAAGGCTCCTCGTTGTTTTTGCCGATACAAACTAACTCGGTTACCACTCTGAAACCCATCACTGTGCAGTGTATATCCAGAGCGACGCAGCGCCTGTCCCCGGCGAGACAGGCGATACACTAGGTTTGCAGTGGCCAATCACGTGTCGTAGAAATAGATCAGGTTTGTAGGATTTAGAGCCATATTCTTTTCCGCAAAGGCATTTTAAAATCTCTCCCGTTTTGCAGCAAGGGGCCAGTCTGGTGTCTCCCACACAGCTCACAGACTCATCGCACGCTCTGTACTTAAGCTGTCTAGTTTTTCTCTAGAGATTTGTCTCCTACGTGACCACTTAAAGCGGAAATGGTCCTTTCCTCCTAGCACAATACTGCAGGAGGATGCTCCCAGAGGCTCTGAAATGCTCTGGCAAGCAGCTAATTTACTCTGTGAATTGGGCTGTATCCTGTGGATTTCCAGTCTAATTGAAACCATAGATCAGTTTCCCAGCTCAATACGCTGGACATTTTTTGGATGCTAATGGATTTGAAAGAGAGCTAGCACCGTTGTTTGTCAAGTATGCACATTGTGTAACCGTAGCTGGGGATTTAGTAGCCTGGATTTTTGATTTATAATCTCTAAAAGGGCAGGTTTAAATCCTGGAACAATCAACACCCATCTCCATCCTTCTGGCCTAGGTACGTGCAGAGCCATGTAGCTTACAATAGCTCAGCTGTTCAGATGAGAGCGTCTAACTCAGTGTCCTGTCTGCTCCATGTGGACTCTAAAGATGCCAGAGAAGGAGCCAGGCCCTGGGTCAAAATTCCCCTTCTTTCTTCGGTGTTGTGTATTGTTGCTGTGTGTCATTTGACTCCACTCCAGAGCTGGCTGCATTTTGGGGGTGCGGAATGTTCAGGGTGACAGACGCTGTGTGCAGTCGATCGGCGTCAGACACAAAGTTAACAGCCCGGCTAGGGCCTGAGTCATAGCGGTGGGACTGGGAGGCTAAACTGCACCCTAGTACCCCGGGTTAGCACCATTAGGATGCAGGGCCTGTAGCCGTGTACTGCGATGCAGTCTGTCTCAAAACGTCAGTGCCCCCTAGTGGGTGGGGGAGTCGATCTCTGCTCGGACAGTTCCTAAGTCTCCGACGAAGTCTTTGGGTATGGCTAGACTGAAGATTGTAGCGTGTTTATTTGTAGCGCTTCCCAATGTACCGCAATTGGTATCGCGCTAGAGACTGTACAAATTGAAACCTTGTAGCGCAAAATAATGGCTACATTTGTGGTGCTTCTGCCGGCAGTAGCAGTTGCGGGATAGGGCAGGTATCCCAGCATTCAGCTGGGTGCAACGTGCTTTGCAAAGTGGGGGGGTTAGGGGGAACTGGGAAGTTGTTCACAGGGAGACGAGATCTGGCTGTCAGTTAGTTTTCATTAGCAAAAACTGACAGGCTGTCTATTTCAGACACACAGCTCCGTCGGCAAGCATTTTCACTGGTTATTTGCTGTGTGAGTTGTTAGAGAGAAACTGCTAAGCTACTTCCGCCTTTATAAAAACAACACCTCACGTCATTTGCCTTACATGGCAAGTTGATTGTCGTTAATGGCTTGCTGATGGCCTTCAATGGGTTGCTGATGGCTTTCCATGGCTTGGAGGCATGCAAGAGATCCCATGAGTGTCCACATTCCCACCCTTGCGCTACAACGTTAGCGCAAAAAGGCTTATCCCTCTGGAAAAGGAGGTTTAACACTTGCGCTTTAAACAGGGAGTCATTTCGCAAAATCTCCCTTTGAAGTGTGTTCGCTATGAAAATTCTGGCGCTAGAGGAGGGTTTTTGCGCTGCAAAGCGCCAGTCTAACCATGCCCTGTGTCTTCAGTTACCTCTGTTCAGAGATCACTCAAATGCCCTGCAGGGACCAACCTGCCGTGTGGGCCTTAATGCTCAGAGGGGCTGAGTCCTGGGGAGCTGCTGAGGCCCGGGACCCCTCAGGATCAGGCCCCTGCTCTGTGCATGAAACTGGAGTATTTTAGCACCCTCCTGGTTTTTTCCTGATCACGGCTAATGCGGGGGGGGGGGGCTGGGCTTTCCCTGGTTTTGTTAAGTGGCAAAGAGAGAATGACAAGTTTAGCAAACTCCCTGCTCTCCAGCTGCCACGTGCCACCCCAGAAGTGGCTGCATTTCAGTGGTGGTCCCCGTAGGCAGAGTCTGAAAAGTCTTTGGGGTCAGGGGTTGCCGCTGCGGCTGCCTCGTGAATGGAAACGTGAACAGGTGACATCCCGGCACCATTGAAATCAGCAGCAAAACTCCCCCTGACCTTGGCGGGGCCGGGGTTCCCCTCGCCTTGGAATGAGGTTTGGGAATTGTGCCAAAGCAAGGTATCTCCAGCAGCCGTCCGTGCTGAGGGTTGGCAGCCTGGCCCTGCCTTGCCCTGCTCCCGCTGTACCCCCGTGGCTGCGTCATTCCCAAGGTCACCCTCCCCGCCGGCCATGCTGCGATCGCAAGCAGCCGGCCGACGTTCGCTGCGTTGTTGCTCCCAGGGCTGAAGAGGACGACATGTATTACCACAGCGAGGACGAGCTCCTGGGCGAGGCCGACACCCTGAGCCAGGGCTCCCTCAACACCAGGTATCAGGCCGGGCCTGTGCCGCCGGGCTGCTGTGTGCTGTGCTATGCTTGGTGTGTCCTGTCCCAGGGGCGGGGGCTTTCCCCGCTCGCCTGCCCCCAACGTCCAGCACCGGTGCGGACACAGCCCTGACGGAGCTGCTCTATTCTAACAGGACCGGGGGGGGGGGGGGGATCTCCGGGGCTGTAGATCCTGCCACCCTCCTCACACCGCTCCCAGTGCAACCAGACCAGGCCTGACCAAATGCTCTTCTCAGCGGATTGCTGTGGGGTGGCCTGTGGGGAGGAGCGGAAAGGCTCAGCCCGGCTATTGACGGGGGATCACAGGCTAAGATAGGAACAGAACAAGTTAAAAGTTAGTTAGACAAGTTAGATGTCTTCAAGCCACCAGGGCCTTGAATGCTCAAGGAGCTGACTGAGGAGATATCTGAGCCATTAACAATTATCTTTGTAAAGTCCTGGAAGACGGGAGAGATTCCAGAGACTGGAAAAGGATAAATCTAGTGTCCATCTATAAAAAGGGGAATAAGGGCAACCGGGGGAATTACAGACCAGTCCACTTCACTTCTGTACCCGGAAAGATAATGGAGCAAATAATTAAGCAATCAATTTGCAAACATGTAGCAGATGATAAGGTGATAAGTAACAGTCAGGATGGATTTGTCAAGAACAAATCATGTCACACCAACCTGCTAGTTTTCTTTGACAGGGTAACCAGCCTTGTGGATGGGGGGAAGCAGTAGATGTGGTCTATCTTCTCTTTAGTAAAGCTTTTGATACTGTCTTGCATGATCTTCTCATAAACAAACTAGGGGAATGCAACCTAGATGGAGTTACTATAAGGTGGCTGGAAAACTGTTCCCAGAGAGTAGTTCTCAGTGGTTCACAGTCAGGCTGAAAGGATGTAACGAGGGGGGTCCGCAGGGATCAGTTCTGGGTCTGGTTCTGTTCAATATCTTTGTAGCGGGGTGCTCCCCGCTCCCTGCTGGCCAGGGCTGGGATAGCCCTGGGGAAGGGGGGGTCATGGCTGTGAGCCTGCAAACTCCCAGGCTGATTGGGAAGCAGGCTCAGCTGGGTGGCCACGCCCCAAACACTCAGGCCTGCATAAAGCAGAGAGGCAGGGGCCTGAGAGAGAGAACACAGTCTCCTCTGGAAGCAGAGGGAGACGGGCCTAGCTGTGGGGAGGCAGTGAGCAAGGTACCTGGACTGGGGCAGGGTTGGGGCTAGGCACTGGGAGCTAGGGAGCTCTAGCCTGAGAGTCCCAGACTGCAAGGCCCGATAGGGGGCCTGACCCAGGGGTACTAGTCAGTCTCCCTGAGCCATAAACAGGGTACCCGGACTGGGACAGGGCAAGGGCAAGGCAACTGGGAGCCAGGGGAGCTGCAAAGCTCTAGTGAGAGGGCCCCAGGCCGCTGAGCCTAACGAAGGCCCGACCCACAGGGTACTGGGGTTGCAAGGGGACAGCCCTGGGCTTGGTAGGAGCAGCTGGCCAAACCCTTCTTGCCTGTGATGAGCAGCCTGATACTGCAGTCCGCCTCAGAGCGTGGAGGCAACTGGTGACTAGCAGAGGCAAAGCCTGAGGCAAGGTAGGGATAGTGGGTGCAGGGTTCCCCAGGGAGGGGAGACCCTAAGACTTGGGGGGTTCTGAAAGGGTGCAGCACCCTCAGTTCGTGGGCACCGGGGTCCGGGAGGGACACGGGGCCAGAGCAGGAGCGGACATCAGCCGGCAGAGGGCGCTCCAGACGCTGCAAAGAGCTAATTCCTGAGACAACCAGCGGGAGGCGCTGCCAGGGTGAGTGGCCGACATTTGCTACAATCTTCATCAGTGATTTAGATGATGGCAAAGAGCGCACACTTAGAAATTTTGTGGACAATATCAAGCTAGGAGGGGTTGCAAGTGCTTTGGAGGACAGGATGAAAATGCAAAATAATCTGGACAAACTGGAGAAATGGTCTGAAATCAATAGGATGAAATTCAATAAGGACAAATGCAAAGTCCTCCACTGAGGAAGGAACGATCAGTTGCACACGTACACAATGGGAAATGACTGCCTAGGAAGGAGTACTGCTGAAAGGGATCTGGGGGTTGTCATGGATTACAAGTTAAATATGAGCAAACAGTGTTGCACAAAAAAGCAAACATTCTGGGCTATATTAGGAGTGTCGTAAGCAAGACACAAGAAGTACTTTGTCCCAGACACACTTACTCACATACTTTGAACTCATGAGGCATCTCGCTGGAGTCAATGGGACTGGTTCCTGTGGTACAAGTTAGGCGAGTGCATGACCGTTTTTGGTTTGCAAGCTCTGGTGGTGTCTTGATTTGATTTGCAGTGGTTTCTTTTGCCTTGGGAGGGGCTGCACGCACTTCTAGGCACCTGAAAAATAATAACGAATCATCCTGAGGATGAGGTCCCCACAACAGTGTTCTCAGCCGGGCGGGCCTGAGCCAGACTTACCAGGAAGTCTCTCTTTCTTGGGTTCACAGCCCGTGTTCAGATGCCGTTGCCATTTGGCATCTGTTTTACCAAGAATGCACAGCAGGGCTGGGTGCAAAGCTCTGGGGAGAAGCAGAAAGTTGTTTGGGGGGGGGGGGTTCTTTCCCTGTCTCTGTGTGCTATGTTCATGGTCCCTTCACAGTCAAACACGTCCCCCTTGAACAAGTCATGATTATAAATGACAGAGACCCTCTGGGACTGACTCTTTTTCATTGTATTTTTGATACAACATCCGTAATGCCCCAGCCTGGGAGAAGATGCCGAAGAGGAGAATTCTGGGTAAATACCTGTGTGGCTGGGGGGGGGGGGGAAGGGAACCAACAAAACCTGTCAGACCTGTAGGCCCAGCTCCCCCCCAGCAGCGTCCCAGCCAAGCTCAGAGTGACGGCATCAAAGCCTCTCTCGGGCTCCTTACACCAGACAGAACCGGGATGTCAGAGCAGTGAGTGGGCTGCCGGCTCGCACAAAACAAGAGACTAAAGAACATAACCCGATAGCCGTTTGCCTTTAAAAATGCATGGGGAGGACGCAGCTCCGGAGCCGGCTGCAATCTGGTCGGGGTGAATTATTGATGCTTCCCTTTCTTTGGCTTTGCTGAGGCAGCCAAGTTGCGCCCGGCTGCTCTGTGAGCTCGCTCCATCGCTAATTAGCGCAGTGGGCCGGTTGCTTCCGAGCCGGAGATCTGAGTGTGAACCCATCAAGGAAGGAGGCTGAATGATACGGGTTGCTGAGCCCCGGCTGCATATTCTTGCAGCGATTTGGTGCCATTTAATGGGTCCCCCCGGGCGTGTCTGTCAATATTTATATCTGGATTTAGAGCCCCTGGATTCATTCATACATTGACAGGCTCCAGCAACACCTGAGATAAATAGGACCTGATTCTCAGTGCGGCCTCTTTTTCTGCGGGCGCAGGTTTGCATTCACAATGTCAGGCACAACGGGGTAGCATCCCTGGCTGTGCTCACACGCCAGCTCGCTGGACTAGCACCTCCGTGCGGCTCAACTGCAAAGGCAAACATGGTCAGCCAAATGAAGTGCTCCCAATCTAGGCATCCACCAGGCCACCAGGAGCATGCAGAGACTGTAGAAGAACAGGAACAGCGAGGATGTTTGATGTGAATCTAATGTTCTGAGTATGTTGGTCTTGGGAGAAGAGGAGTTGCAGATGGGAAGGACTGAATTGGGGCATACAGTTCACCCCCAAGAAACAGCTACAAGCTAGTGACACAAACAGGCCAACTTCTACCCAGCTTAAGTCCCAGCATTGTCTGTGTTGTTAACCACAAACCACACCCTGCCTATAACTCTGTAGAGCACACAGAGATATGTAGTGGCTGGGTAATATGATTACAGGTAAACATATCGTTACAAGGCACAACATTATACATTGCCTTGCTAGGAGCAGATCTGATCTGGCAAGGATAGATCCGATTGGATCAGTCCCAGTGATGTGGCCTAGGAATAATGGTTTTCTTGCTGTTGGTGGGATGCTTTTAAATCTGACAACGTGATGTTGTTTCTCCCTCCCTCCCCCTTTCTGCACCTAACTCAGCAAAATGGCTGAAGTGAGGAATAAACTCAACGACGGATACAAGTCAGTAGCAAGGTACCACGGCCCCGTGTCTGGAGGGAGGCAGTGTGCAGTTCTGGAGGAGGGTTTTCTCTCTGACTCCACCCATCTTCTTATGCCTGTGCAGCTCTGGGTGGCTCCCAACCCCACCTGTTCCACACCCCATGGTCCTGCGAACCCGTATGACTGCGTAGCAATTCCCTCAGTAAATCCGGTTACCACCTGGCTTATCTGCTTGGCAATGAGCAGTGAGCTGAGATCCACTTCCCCTGTGTCTTTGGCCCCAGGATTGAAGGAACCTAGAGACTGGACTATCCCAGAGCAGTCTGGGGTGCTCTGCGGCAACGTGCTACATGTCCTGGGGGGAAAAGCCTGTGAATCTTATTCAGCAGCCAGAAAATCACAAACAACGCTGAGCCCCAAGAGGGGCTGGGGGGGACGGGACAGAGGCACGGACCCGCTTTGGAGAGAATTTCCGTTCCGTGGGGAAAATCCCACATCCCAAAACGCTTTTCATTTTGAATGGGACACGCAGATGTGACGGAATTTCCCGTGAAACGAAAACTTGGAACCATTTTGATTTGGAACCATTGAGACGTTGTTGTTTCGGTTGGTTTTGTTTCGGCTCTGCTATTCTATAGCGTTAAATAGATGACAGATATTACAAGGGCAACATAATAAAGATAATGAAATAAACATCATGAACACAGTACATTCTGTACCTCGGCAGGGGGCTAGCCCAGTCCCTTCTAACCCTATGGCTCTAGGATTCTACAGATATATAAATATTTTAATATAATAGAAAAGTCAAACCAAAATTAACTGAAACAATGAAGCCGACAGGAAACGTTTGTACTTTATCAAAGCACAGTGTTTTGAGGTCAGTGAAGCGGAAGGAGAAGGGCGAAACGATTCATTTCAACTCGTTGTCCAAAATTCCATTGAAATGAACACCTTGCCGGGAAAGGTTTTGAATTCGGGGAAACTGAATTCCACACCAGAAAACATGTCCCGCCCGCGGGATCTCTTTCCTTGGCGCAGGCAGCCGGGAGGGAGAGCTCCCCTGCGTGCGGGAGGGCAGAGCGGAGATTTTCTCCTTGCGGGTCTGAGGTCCTGAGCTCTTTGGAACCAGCCCACCCGGGTCCCAGCAGACGTACCCACACCCCTCGCTCAGCTCTCTCTGGGTCGGGCGTGCCAAGCCGTGCAGTGCAGTGCAGGGACTGGGGTTACACAGGAGAGGGAGGGTGGAGGCCTACACCTGGAAAGCCATTGGGGGTGGCGGGTTGAGATATGGGGGGGCCAATGGGGCACCAGTGAGCTGGGAAGAGATTACCCCAGGCAGTGATGGAGTCTCAGCCTACTGGGTGCTGTGGGCAGGCGCCTGGCTCCCCAAGCAATGAGCCGTCCCGTTGGGATTCATGGCAGCCCCGGGCCCCTTCTCCTCTCCTTGTGGGTGCTCGAGGGCGGAGGGGGCAGGGGAAGGATGCGGGGGGTGGGGGGTCGGCCTTGCTCTGCGCTCGCACTGACACCGTCAATGGTGTTTCTCCTGAACAGCGATGTGCAGGGAGAGCCCAGGTACCAGGCGCGAGGCCTCCCTCGCCGCGGCACGTGCATGGCGGGCGGTGTGTGTGTGCTGGCGCATCGGCCCCGGCGTGGCGCGTGGCATGGCGTGGCGGGCGGGGTGTGTGTGCTGGCGCGTCGGCCCCGGCGTGGCGCGTGGCATGGCGTGGCGGGCGGGGTGTGTGCGCTGGCGCGTCGGCCCCGGCGTGGCGCGTGGCATGGCGTGGCGGGCGGGGTGTGTGCGCTGGCGCGTCGGCCCCGGCGTGGCGCGTGGCATGGCGTGGCGGGCGGGGTGTGTGTGCTGGCGCGTCGGCCCCGGCATGGCGCGTGGCATGGCGTGGCGGGCGGTGTGTGTGCACTGGCGCGTCGGCCCCGGCGTGGCGCGTGGCATGGCGTGGCGGGCGGTGTGTGTGCGCTGGCGCGTTGGCCCCGGCGTGGCGCATGGCATGGCGTGGCGGGCGGTGTGTGTGCGCTGGCGCATCGGCCCCGGCGTGGCGCGTGGCATGGCGCGGCTTTGGAAAAGCCTGCACAGAGCACTGCTTCCCCTCTCCCCACGCGACCAAAGGGGGAGGGGCTTCCTTCCACGTCCTCCCCTCCCCCAGTCTCTTCAATGGGGGCAGGGCTTCTTTCCACTCATTCCCTTTCCCCCCCTTGCCCTGGGTCTGTCTGCCACACCCCTCCCCACTGTGTCTGGGTCCTGTGGGTGCTGCTGTCTCTCTGCCTTGCTCTCTCCGCCCCGGTGCCCCGGCCTGCCCCGTGGACGGGGGTGTGCCATTGCGGTGAGGTTTTGCCGTGGTTTGCTTGCCTGCTTGGTGCGTGAGCTCTGGGGAGGAGGAGGGGGGAGGGCCGTGTTCTTCCAGCCAAGTGGATTGTGTCTGAATCAGCTGATCTTTGTGATTTCAGAGCTAAGGGGAGAGAGAAAAAGCACCTCAACATGCCATTCAGGTACCTGACCTTACCCCCCATCGCCCCACTAGCGGGGGTCAGCGCTCCTCCCCAGCCTCAGCCGCAGGGCTGACGCTGGGCTCTCTTCCCCACCTCTCTGATGGGCTTGAAACCTTTTTCCTCCCGGACAAGAAGGCCCAGAGGACGTGGTCGGTGTGAGGCCAGAGTCTGTGGTCCTGAGTGGGGCCCAGGGAGCCCATCCTCCAGGGCTGGATCCAGGCTCAGAGCTGGCACGGGGAGGAAACCGATCAGACCCAAGGCCCCTGTGTTCTCGTGTGCCTTGCTCCTTGTCCGACCGGGTGGGGCAGCCCCCGGCGTGGAACCGACGCTGGGCACCGCCAAGGACCATGTGTCCTGGCCCCACACATGCAATCACGGAGCTCCAGGCTGCCCTCTCAGCAAGCCACCGGGCTGGGTCATTGCTGGCCTCCCGCCCACGTAACCCACCGTATCTGGCACATTAGGGCCCCTCCAGGGGCAGGGGAGAGGGTGCGGCCTGGCACAGAGGGGGTCTGAGTCTAGTGAAGTGGTGCAATGGCCTGGAAAGGGTGAATTCAATTGCTGTAGCCGACTGCGTCTCTCCTCCGCGTGACAGCCCCTCTCCCAGCTCCCAGCTGGGTTTGTTCCCTGGCTCTTCAGAAGTAAAAGTGTGTAATGCTACCACTTGAGCTAACGGAGAAACGCCATTCGCTGGCAGCAGCAGTAGACTGTTATCCACTAGGGGAACTGGCCGCTAGCGGGGGACAGCGCACACTTAAATTCACTCGTGCTCACTCACGCGCATGTGCGCAGGCTGGTACAGACACCCCTGGATGGAGAGAAATGAATCAGGTTTAGTAAGCGCCATACGTGGGGATTTAACTGGCTCCTTCCTGTCTATGGGAGTAGAGCTGATGAACTGGGACCGCAACATAACTAGGAACATTTAACCCTTTGAGTGTTAAAAGCAAATGCTACCGATTACATTCGACCTTTTAAGGCCCAGAGTGCAAGCCCTTTAGCGTCGGCGTGTGTATATATATATATATATATATAGGGGATATATGCATATGTCTGAGTTGCCATCTTTTGGCATGTGTATGTATATATCTTAGTTTTTGTGTTCGCTTTTCTCTGCTGTTTACTTGTGTCTGGTTACTGGCTGATGAGTACATGTATAAATATATATATATACACGCATAGATGCAAAGCTGCTAGCTAGGGATAGCTCAGTGCAGGGCCGGCGACAGGAATTTTGGGGCCCCGTACGCAGATCATGCGGGCCCCCCACCCCCCGTGTCCCGCCGCCCGCGGGGCCCCCCCGGCCGATCTCCCGCTGCCCGTGGCTCCCCCCCCCCCCCCGGCCGGTGTCCCGCTGCCCGTGGGGCCCAACCCCCGCATGCGCTTTGGCCGCGTGGCCGGGAGAAGCAAAGGGGGGCGGGGGGAGGCTGCTGGGTGCCGGGGGAGGGGGGCTGGTGAGCGCTGCAGCGGCTGCCCAGAGCCGCGCCTCGCTCACAGGCCCGGCGACAAGGGGGTACAGCTGCGTACCGGGCCCGCCCCGGACTTCAGGGGGCCCATAGTACCCCCCTGTCTCCGGCCCTGGCTCAGTGGTTGGAGCATTGGCCTGCTAGACCCAGGGTTGTGAGCTCAATCCTTGAGGGGGCCATTTAGAGATTAGGGGCAGAAATGTGTAGGTGAGATTGTGACCTGCGTTGTGCAGGAGGTCAGACTAAATGCTCATAATGGTCCCTTCTGACCTTAAAAGTCTATGAGGAGGCCGGGTAGCCCAGAGGTGGGTGAAAGGCCCCCCTGTGGAGTAGGTGAGAAATCTGAAAAAGGGGGAAGAAAGTGATTCCCCGCTAGAGAGAGCTCCTGTGTGAGACAATGCCCTGTGCCGTCAGGTGGCGGGAGACCCTCCCGAGAGTCTGTTCTCAGCAACTCCCCGCTCCGGGGCTCTAGACCAACGTGGGCTCCAAGGAGAGCAGAATTTAGCATCTGCTGCTCCAGCAGGCAGGTCTCTGAGGGGCAGACTCCATCAGCTATTCATAGTACCGGGTCCTAGATCATCCATGTGGACCTCCATCCACTAGAGAGACACATAGCCATCAAAAGCACTTGACATGTCCGATGGCAGGCAGCAGTGTACATGCACAAATGTGGCTGACACGGGGCAGATTGCGGGGGGGGGGTTGAGCGAGGATTTTCGCCCTTCCACCCCCGCCCTGTCGACCTGGGTCTTCACGGTGCCCGAATTCCCAGGTGTCCAGGGAAGCCAGGCTGTCCGAGTCCTGAGTTCCACTCCGCGGTAATGGAGTGAGACTGTGGGCTGGTCCCACGAGGGGCGAGTGGAAAAGCACAAGATATTCTAGGGCTCCTAGCATTAGGATGTGCCGTGATCCACACCGCGGCAGCTAGCCCAAGGGATTCTGGGAGATATTTTAAAACATTCGAATGCACGGGATGTGGGGGAGGGGGAGTGTTTTGTTTTGTTTGTTGTTTCTTCTGGGGTTTTTTATGTGTTTTGGAATTGTGTTTTTTGGACATGGATTGTTTTTGCTATTGTATTACCATGGCGCCTAGGTGTTGCCATCACAGATCAGGGTTCCCTTGTGCTAGGTGTAGAAGCACAGAAAAACCAGCCCCCGTCTGAAGGAGCGTACGATCTAAGTGTAGGACCAGGGCAGAGATACAGACAGAATGGGAGTGCAAGGTCCGCGTGACAGGCAGCGGTCTCAGCACATCAGTACTGACAACCGCACACGTTCCAAAATCCTGAGACAGGCCCCTTAAAAGTCCAACAATATTTGGCTTTTGGTGTCTGTGTCTTGGGGGGGCGGCGTCACCTTTTCCTGCATTTCTTCACAATCAGGAGGGCTAGACATATTTTTTAAAAAGTGAAAGTCGGGTCTCAGAGATTCACATGGCTCCAGGAGCTGGAGCTGTAAGACAAACCCCAAAGAGCAGGAGGGTGGTGACACAATGGTGAGAGTTGCCTGCTCGTGTTGAGGTTTTGGTAGGCACATTGGCAGAGGTGAGTTTTAAGGAGGACAGTCAGGTGACTATAGATATTTACAGGAAACTTCCGCCATATATACCAGGGGACATGCGTGAGAACGTGAAGGTGCATTTAATTCCCTTCTTTCTCTCCGCCTGGACTCAAAACGTGGCGTGAGATCCCTTCACCCTAACCAGAAATGCTACCAGGCCCTCCCAGCTGGCTCACTGAGCAGCAATAGCTCAGCCCTCGACTACAAGACTGATTTTTATGAGGCTCCTCTGCCTGCTTCATTCCTCGGGAGGATGGGCTCCGCTGGAGACCAGCTCCTGTCGGAATATCCTGGTGAGACACAAAGTGTGAAATTCCCCCTGTGCCAAGGGCGGGTGCAAGGAGCTTAAGCGGAGGCTGGACTTTGTACTGGCCCCTCGGCACAGGTGGAATCTCGCCCCAAGGGAACCCAGAGGAGGCTGCTTCGAGCCATGTATGCGAATGGGTGTGTATTAAACCCACATGCTGTTCTCAGCGTCCCCGGGGAAGGTCGTAATCTGGGAGCTCAGTGAATTTATCTGCCCCATTCCTCCTCACAGACTGTCGCCTTCCGGCTTCTGGGAGCACAGCAGCTGACTCCAATTAACAATCAGCGGGGTCCGTTAGCACTAGAATTCGTTAATTTCTCTCTCCACCCACTCCCTTGCTCTTCTGCCTCCAGCAGCCAAATGGGGCCAGAGTTTGAGGCTGAGAAGAGCTGGGGGTGACACGAAATTTACCCAAAGCTCCAGTGCACATCAGAGCATGTCTGCTGTTCCACACTGCCGTGGGGCAAGCCAGAGGCTCCAGGAGCAGGCGGGAAAGGAAGGGAAGAGAGAAGGGCAGGGAAAAGGAGGCAGGATCAGACTGAAGGAATGTAGATGCACCACTAAAGAAAGAGAAACAGAGGAAAGACAAGACAGGGAAAGGAAACGGCTGTGGGCAGAGAGTAGAGACAATGTGCTGAAATTCAGAGCACCGAGTCAGGCCCGGATGCCACGGTGATGGGCATGTTCAGGATCAGGACTTTCTGATGAAAACCAGGACACCAGAGTGCCCACCAGTTCCTCACTCCTCCGTTCTCTGATCAGCTCCAGTGGAAACCCAGAGGATTCTGGGAATGGGGGCATGGATCAGGAAGAACATCCTGAATTTTTTTCACATCTCCGTGGCACCCTAAATTCCAGCCTCACTTTGAGGGACTCTGATCTGTTGTGCGAGGGCCACACACACACACACACACACACACACACACACACACACACACACTCTATTCATTCATCTGCAAATCACCTCCATCTCCACTGTCACGCAGTCCCCCAGTTGTCCCCTATGGCAGACGCTCAGTGGATGCTCATTCAGAGGTCTAAGGGGGGGTTAGACCTAGAGAGGCAGGTCCAAGTCATAAAGGTGACCTCTGAACCCAAACTTCCCCCACGTTTTGGGGTGTTTGGTCCCTGAATTTTAGGTAGAAAGGGGCAACATCAGAGCCTGTACCCCAGTGACATCCGCGTTCAGGTCATTTGGGGATGGGTCCCTGAGTGACGACCTGTTGGAAGGGACTGAGACCACAGCTAGGGAAGGGGCCGCGTGTACGTTTTATTGACTGGCTGATGCCGGCGACCGGTCTGTAAATGGCGCCCACAGGTTTGTTTTCCTTTTGTTCCTTCGCTGCCCGGCCGCTCGCTTCAGCAAAGGCAAAGAGAAGACGAAAAGGGGCAAAGACGGCGAACACAAGTAGGTGTCCTCCCTCCGCGCACTCACGCTATCTCCCGGGCCTGGCTGCGGGGCTCAGCCGACCCCTGGGGTGCTGCTCCGCCGGGCCCAGGGCACGGTGAAAACCAGCTCTCTCTCGAAGGGCTGCGGAGGGGAGGCTGGACGGTTTTCTAAAAGACACGCTCTAGTTCAGACAGGAATTAAACCAGGGCAGTCCTAGGGTTTGAGCCTGGGATCTTCAGTGCTAGAAGCATGAGTCTCTATTTATTGAGCTAAAGGAGTAGTTCCGTTAGCTGGCAGCAGTAGTAGACTTTTATCCTCTTACAAGGACCAGCTGATAGAAAGGGGCAAAGAACCCACTTTCTCTGATGTGTGTTAAGAAATGGCGCGAAGATATTTTAAAGCCACATTCTGTTTCCCTGATCCAATTTCTCCCCCAGTTTTCTCCCAAGACAGAGTCAATGTGTTCTCCCTCCTTTGAAACATCCACATTTCTCTGCTTTCCCATGCCATCCTGTTCAGAGTTGGCTTTTGTGGCGAGGACTTCCTGACGCTCCCTGCGGGCTAGAGAGCAAACTTGGCGGCACTGCTCCACCTGGATCCCTGGCTTTCTAGGGGCCGATCGGAGGGCGCCGTTGGCAGGTTTCTGGGCTCTCCAGTTCAGCTGTGGTGACTGTGGCATACCGTGTCTGCGATGCCTCTGGCAAGCCCCGGGTGATTTAGGCGATACGTTATAGTAGCGTTCCTAGGTGCTAGCCCACCCCCCGGCCTCTCCCCTTCTGACTGGGTGACACTGACGCCAGTGCAGAGGCCAGTTCACAGTCCCACTGGATGTACTTGGTGCTGACTCTGCCCTGGAGAGAATTTCGATCCACTATGAAAAAGGGAATAGGAGCAGTACTGGCGACGTGGAATCTGGTTCCCATGGCCCGGCCCCTTGTGCTGTCGTCTTCCCTGGTGCTGGGTTGGTGTCGGACACTGGTACGAATGAGGGGAGGGTTCTGATTTGGCTGCCCCTTGCCCCAAGGGGCCATGCCATTATCTGTGGGTGATTGCCAGGGTGTGGAGACATTCTGACCATCACCCCGGCCTTCAGCCAAGCGCTCTGTGCCAGGAGGAGTTCTGGCGTTTCTGCGACCATGTACGTAGGTTTAAGATTAGCAGCCGTGTTAGTCTGTAGTCGTAAAGAAAGCGAGGAATACTTGTGGCACCTTAGAGATTAACCAATTTATTTCAGCATAAGCTTTCGTGGGCTATAGCCCACTTCATCGGATGCATAGAATGGAACCACACAGAAGTAAGATGCATTTATACACACAGAAAGCATAAAAAGTTGTACATTAGCAGACCAATTCTAAGAGGCTGTTTAATTTGGATGAGCCGTTATCATTATCAGCAAGAGAAAAAAACCTTTTGTCGTGATAATGAAGTAGATCTATGTCTGACAGTTGACAAGAACGTGTGAAGGAAACTTAACTTAGGGAAATAGATTCAATTAGTGTAATGACTAAGCCATTTGCAGTCCTTGTTTAACCCTTGGTTGATAGTAGGGGAAATCCTCAGGAGGGCTGGACTCACTGGCTTTGCTAGGTGGGGGGAGTTAGATGAGGGTAGGAGGGCCGGCCACTGGTTTTCAGCTGACATCCCATCTCTTTAAAGCCCGAGAAGAAAGGCACCAGTGACACCCCCTCCTCCCCCAAAGGGTTGGTTAAAAAGTCAGAGTCAGCTGTGAATAATTCAGCGGCAGCCTGTAACCAGATCCAGGCCTAGGCCCCAGCTGGCACATGGGCTGTGGGGCAAGGCGGCCAGCGTCCCCTGCACATACCCATGCCCACCGGGCGCCTCTCTGTCTGCACCCCCAGGGGGAGAGACAGGGAGGGGAACTGGAGTCCGGGTTTCTAAGTGACCCGGGAAAACCCCAGGCCGGGGCCCTTTGCAGAGGGCCGGGGCCTGCTGTAAGGACGGCGGAGCAGGGCCTGACATCTCAGGTTCTCAGGCCCTCATCCAATATTCATGCAGGGAGGGTATCAGCTCTCCACCGCCGCCCGCCCAACCAGCTCCCTTTCACTCCCCTCTTTGTCTGCGAGACGGGGGGGCTTAACCTTTGTTTAATACGGCAAAGAGCCAGAGACGGGTGGGAGCGGAGACTCAGCGGGAGATCCCCTCCTCGTCCGCCCCCAAATCAACCCCGGTCCACCCCGGGAAACTCAGCACGGCCAGAGGCTTTGCTGCTGTTTCGTAGCCCCCTCCCCCCCCCCCCGCCCCCCAGGTGGGCTCTGGCAGGGATGGCTGCTACGCGGCACAGGTAAAGCCACGTCACGCGCCCTAGCAGCCAGGTAGGCGCTCTCCTGTCTCTGCCGATCTTCTCGGGGAAAGCCGGACCGTGGACCGTCAGCTGGTGAAGGTAGAACCTGGGGGGGGGGGGGCTGGGGAGGAGGCAGGTATTTGCCATCTCTCACTTTACCTTGATCTGAAAGGGTGGCAGGTGGGACCTGGAGGGATGGGAGGGTTGGGGACGGGCGGGGGGAGCTAGCTGGAGCGTTCTTATGTGCAGCGCAACCACTGTGAATGCCTGTCATTGGCAGCCAGGCCTGGATGCGTGTCTGTCTCTCTCTCTCTGTCTCTCTCATTCGCTCTCTCTTTTTTCTCTGGAAAGGAGGGTATTTTCAAGCTCTTCCCAGTTGCCGGGTGGCCGGCAATTTGCTGTGTCCTCGCTCCCAGGATCACGTGGCCTTTAAGAAACAAGACGGACAGAAGGGGAGATGGCCTCCTTTGTTACTGGGGACGGAAGGAGTGGGGAAGGTCCTATTTTCATGGGGGGAGCCCCCTGTTCCTATAACCCTCCTCCACAACACTCAGCCAGGGCTGGGAACCCACCTCCAAGGATCCGGTAGTGACCTTAAGGCAAGACACGGATTTTGGTGCTACTGTCACACGGGAGCTGGCCCCTTTAAATGAAGCAGATCCGGTTCCCCTGGTCCAGCGCAGGGTGTCCTCTGCTGACCTGATTCTGAGGGTGGGCAGAGAGCAGGGCTTGGGGACAAGGTCCCTGGAGAGGGGTGCAAAGGACCCTGGGAAACACTGAGGGCAGAATGGGGCAAATGTGACAGCCTCCTAGTGACAATACCAGACAATACGGGGGGCTATTCCTAGTCCTCCCTTGAAATATTCAGCAAAGCACTGGAGCACATAAGAACGGTCAGACTGGGCAGACCAAAGGTCCATCTAGCCCAGTGTCCCGTCTGCCAACAGTGGCCAATGCCAGGTGCCCCAGAGGGAATGAACAGAACAGGTGATTATCAAGGGATCCATCCCCTGTCGCCCATTCCCAGCTTCTGGCAAACAGAGGCCAGGGACACCCTGCCTGCCCGTCCTGGATAACAGCCATTGACAGACCTATCCTCCGTGAACTTATCTAGTTCTTTTTGATCCCTGTTACAGCCTTGGCCTTCACAACATCCTCTGGCAAGGAGTTCCACAGGTTGACTGTGCGCTGTGTGAAGAAATACTTCCTTTTATTTGTTTTAAACCTGCTGCCTCTTAATTTCAATGGGTGACCCTTAGGTCTTGTGTAATGAGGAGTAAATAACACTTCCCTATTTGCTTTCTTCACACCAGTCATGAATTTATAGACCTCTATCATATCCCCCCGTAGTTGTCTCTTTTTCAACCTGAAAAGTCCCAGTCTTATTAATCTCTCCTCATATGGAAGCTGTTCCAGACCCCTCATCATTGTTGTTGCCCTTTTCTGAACCTTTTCTAAATCCAATATATCTTTTTTGCGATGGGGTGACCGCATCTGCCTGCAGTATTCAAGATGTGGAGGTGCCGTGGATTTATATAGAGGCAACATGCTATTGTCTGTCTTATTATCTATCCCCCTCCCTGTTCAGCAAAGGGCATGAGAACGTGTGTAACTGGAAGCCAGTGCTGAACTGATTTGCTGGGATGGATTAGACCGGGGTGGAAGTGCTGTGTGGAATGGGAGCTGTGATTCCCACTCATGCCATTGGAACGGGTCTTTTCTTTGCCGTGCATAGAGGAGTTTTAGGAGCATTGTTTTCTTCTCTGAGCAGCCCATCCCGCAGTGCTGCAACGCCCCCCACTGCCGCCCCCCCCCCACCTGCCTTCTTTGTTCCCCAATTAAAAAAAACCTTAATATTTAATAACATGGCTTCCGTGGCTGCTCATTATGTGCTAATCAGCCACCAGTCATTTGCTCTCTTGTACCACCCCTGGGCCGGAGGTGGTTTTGGGGTTTGTAGTGACTAATTAAAAAGAAGGCCATTTAATTACATCGGGGGGAATAATTGCAGGCCTGCCCAAATGCTCAGCTTCTGCTGAAGTTCTCCAGCTGCCAAGTGGAAGCAGGATGTTGGAGAGAATGATGTTCTTAAAGCAAAAGCTCTTTGCAAGCTGAATAAGAGAAGATTGTGGATAAGCAGAGATCAGTTGATAAAGTGCTTTTCAGTTCTGCTCTTTCCTCAATCACCTCCAGACTCACCTGTGGTGGAGCAACAGCAAGGAGAAATCTGCCCTTTGATTTTAACCCTTCTTACGTCACTTTAGTCCCACTTACACACGGCATGTCCATGGTTCACGGGTCTTGTGCCTTGTCCTACAGCACAGGGTGAGTTTTACTCATCAGGAATGTACCAGTCATCCAGTGAATCCTTTCCCCCCCGATGCTCATTGCTGTGGATATACTGTACATACTCGTTCATAAGCCAAATATTTTGGGTGAAAAAATGGAGCATCAAAGAGTGGGGGCTGGCTTATAAGTGGGTCTACACCAAAATTTGATGGTTTTAAACTCTGTAGAATTATTGAATTGAATTGAATCTAATACATGGTTTGAAAAATTGGTTGAAAAATTTCACCTGGCTTTTCCCCCAACTCAAATAACACTGAAACCAAAGAGTAAAAATACTTGCAATCGGTTGTTATATTCCTTGACAAGCTTTGATATTTATTATGCCATCATATGAGATCAACCCAGTCTGAGGTGCTCAAGTTGTCGGTGTATTGAAGAACTATATTTTAGTAACCCCGCATGCCAAGTTCTGTTCGGCCTGAGAGTCAGTATATGAAATGATCGTTATATCAGACTGGCATATTATATTGAACCAGCCACAAACACCGCAGAATGTTTGCCATGAATCTCCATTTCAATTCAAGTGGGCTGAGTTTCGAACCCACTTTGTGCCTAGCTTTGCCTTGGTTGTAGGTTGTAGTTTTAAATCAGATCTGTGACTGCCAGCAGCAAATATCTCCCGTGGCTGGTGATGGGACACTAGATGAGGAGGGCTCTGAGTTACTACAGTGAATTTTTTCCAGGGGTCTGGCTGGTGGGTCTTGCCCACATGCTCAGGATCTAGCTGATCGTCATATTTGCGGTTGGGAAGAAATTTTTCTCCAGGTCAGACTGGCAGAGCCCTGGGAGAAGGGGGAGCGGGATCACTTTCCTTTGCAGCGTGGGGCACGGGTCACTTGCAGGTTTGAACTTGTAAATGGATTCTCTGTAACCTGACGTCTTTAAACCATGATTTGAGGACGGGAGTGACTCAGGCTGAAGTCAGGGGTCTGTTACAGGAGTGGGTGGGTGAGGTCCTGCGGCCTGTGGCATTAGATTTGTTGATCATGATGGTCCCTTCTGGCTTTAAAGTCTAAGATAGCCAGAATACCCCCCGACCCCCATTGTTAATGCCATTATAAATCAGCAAGTGTTGACTAAATATTCTAGCAAGCGCTTTTACTGGCAGGAATGTCGGGGGGGGGGGGGGCTGGTGAGTTTTAAGCGAATATTAACAGCAAGTGACTTTTGAACCCATCAGTGAGAATGTGTATGCCAGACACCTGAGACTCTTCCATCCAATCAGGAAACATAAAAAAATACCATGTGATCTGTGTAGCCAATCCAAAGTAATTAACAAACATTGGCATTCAGGGACCAGCTCCTTGGGGGTTATAAATGGTGGCAGCTCATTGCAGTGAGCGGTGCTCTAGGACAGCTCGCATCAGCGAAGGATCCGGCCCCGGATGTTGACTCTTTGCAATGACATGCTGCAGGCCAAGTCTTATTGTTCAGAATGATTCAGGGTAAAAATTCCCCCCAGTACAGAGACCAAGCACAACTGATGAGGGATGTCAGTGGTGCTCGGGGCTTGCACTGACCCCTCTGCTTTGGAAAATCCACCCCGCTGTGACTGGTAGGAAGTTTATGGGGGAAAAGGCACATTGCTGAAAGAGCACGTGGTGCATCACCGTTATCAATTTGGGGTGCCTTAGCACCAGAAATCTGATGCGGTTCAACAAGGAGAAGAGCAGCGTCCTGCATTTAGGACAGAAGAATCCCATGCACTGCTACAGACTAGGGACTGAATGGCTAAGCAGCAGTTCTGCAGAAAAGGACCTAGGGATTATAGTAGATGCGAAGCTGGATATGAGTCAGCAGTGTGCCCTTGTTGCCAAGAAGGCTAATGGCATTTTGGGCTGCATAAGTAGGGGCATTGCTAGCAGATCGAGGGACGTGATTGTTCTCCTCTATTCGACATTGGTGAGGCCTCAGCTGGAGTACTGTGTCCAATTTTGAGGCACACTCTACAGAAAGGATGTGGGAAAATTGGAAAGAGTCCAGAGAAGGGCAACAAAAATGATTAGGGGCCGGGAGCACGTGACTTATGAGGGGAGGCTGAGAGAACTGGGATTGTTTAGTCTGCAGAAGAGAAGAATGAGGGGGGATTTGATAGCTGCTTTCAACTACCTGAAAGGGGGTTCCAAAGAGGATGGATCTAGACTGTTCTCAGTGGTAGCAGATGACAGAACAAGGAGTAATGGTCTCAAGTTGCAGTGGGGAAGGTCAGGCTGGATATTAGGAAAAACTATTTCCCTATGAGGGTGGTGAAGCACTGGAATGGGTTACCTAGGGAGGGGGTGGAATCTCCTTCCTTAGAGGTTTTTAAGGTCAGGCTTGACAGAGCCCTGGCTGGGATGATTTAGTTGGGGTTGGTCCTGCTTTGAGCAGGGGGCTGGACTAGATACCTCCTGAGGTTGCTTTCAACCTGAAGTTCTATGATTCTATGATTTCAGCCTGATGTTTTAGCCCCAGTTTGGGGGTATTCTGGCTCTAATCTGGGATACGCTAATTAGTATTTAACACTCAGGGTGGAATATTTTAGCTATTTTCACCCTATTTTGGGGTATGGCTACTTAGCAAGAGAGGCAGAGTGGGGTAGTAGACAGAGCACTGGACTGAGTCTCAGCAGAGCTGGGTTCTATTTCCTGCTCTTCTGCTGGGTGACTATGGGCAGATCACATCACACCTCTGTGCCTCTGTTTCCCCAACTGTGAAATGGGGCTGATGATACTGGCCTCCTCTGTAAAATACTCTGAGATCTACAGATGACAATCTACAGAGTCCCAGCGTGGAGTGTCCTACTTTGGGGAAGGTTAACCCCCAGACTGTTCTTTTGTCCAGAAATGCCCAGACAAAAATACCTGCAACTAACGTATTCAGTGAATTCTGCCTTCTTCCCCCCCTACCCTCCCTCCTTGCAGGGCTGGAAAAGGAGTCTTTGCAGCGATGAAGCTAGGCAAGATACGGCCCCCAAAGGAGGACCCTCACCGAAAGCAAGGTACGTGCAGCTGTGCGGAACTGGGCCCCGGCTGGGTGAGAACACGTCAAAGCCTGGACGGCCAGGCAGCTGTTGGCCGAGTTAGCAATGACGTGCAAATACATAAGAAGCTCCTGTTGTTCCATTGATTCTTCATCTTGTATGTTGCAGATCAACGGGAGGCGGGGAGAGAGAGAGAGAGCGAATGTTTAAAATGTTTTCATCTTTTTTTTTAAATGTTCAATTTTTCATCAAAATCAAACTAACTCCTCATGTTCAAGGTTTTTTCTTCTTCCCCCTGGAAAAGATATGGGGAGGAAAACAGCTTTTTCCCCCCATTTTCTTTCCATTCAAATCAAAATGATTTTTTTCATTTAGATGAAAAAAATGCAGATTTTGTGGGGAAGGAAATAATCTTGTTTCTTTTCAAATATTTTCCATGGAAAGTCCTTACCATTTGCCAGCCCGAATGATTACTAGGCAGCCTGAATGATTGCTAGGCAGACAGATCTGGAGGCATGCTTCGGATTTTTCCCCATGTGTGCTGACATCAGTGGAAACAGAGCCACAGGAGAAGGGTTGGTAGGAAAAATGAGACATAAAAGGTGCCTCAAGGAGGGGGATGAAAATTGTTCTCCTTAGCCTGTGAGGACAGGACAAGAAGCAATGGGGTTAAATTGCAGCTGAGGCAGGTTAGGTTGGACATTAGGAAAAAATTCCCAATTGTCAGGGTGGTTAATTGATAGAATAAATTGCCTAGGGAGGTTGTGGAATCCCCATCATTGGAGGGTTTTAAGAGCAGGTTGAACAAACACCTGTCAGGATGGTCTAGTTATTACTTAGTCCTGCTTGGGTGCAGGGGACTAGACTGGATGACCTCCTGAGGTCGTTTCCAATCCTATACTTCTCTGATGAGCGTTTTGGAGGAGGAAGGAGCGATAGATACGTATACACACCTCCACACCCGCCCTGCGCTGCTGTTCAGAACACATGGGAAGCTAACAGGGCCGGCCCACAAGATTTTGGCACCTGAGGCCGGGAGCTCGAATGATGCCCCCATCCCCCCTCGCTTGGGCCAAAACTTTGAGAGGTCTCTTGTGCCCTCCTTCCTCCAGCCCAGCCCTCCCCATCTCTGTGCCTCTAGAGCAGAGAGAGTCCATCTGCACCAGGAGCAGACATGACTTTCTACACTCTGGGTCCTAGTCTGGCACCTGAGGCGGCCTCCTCAGTTCTCCTCACGGTAAGGCCAGCCCTGGAAGCGAAGACAAGGGGGCAAGTCCAGTGTTGATCTCTGGGCAGGATGCGGTGCCGAGAGCGAATTCTCTTGGCTGATGTTGCACCCGGGCTGCGGGAGCTGAGCACCAGGTGCAGCATTGGTGCAGGGTAAAATGGAGGAATATCCCTGTCCCCATCCATCCATTTCTCCCCCGCTGCTGGGGCTCCGTGCTACCTCTCTGCTTACGTACCCGTGGCAGCTCAAGAGGGCTGTAGCGGGCTCACCTGGCCTAGGTGGAATTACCGTGTCACCTCGGTGCTGGCAGCGGAGAGGCCAGGAGACGCGTGTGTAGCACCCTGTGATTACAGGGCCGCTTGCCTTGCATTGCACTAATATCGAAATACAGTGTGCGGTACTTACCGTGTCACTAGTGGGTCGAGCCAAGAGGGCACTGTCACGCGATCGGTGAGTGCTCTGTAATGCAGCCTCCTTTGCAACCAAACCAGGACGAGAAGAGAAGCATCGGACTGGCCAGTGTGAACAAACGGAGCAATGGTCCATCCGGCAGGGTGTCCCCCCCTCTTCTCACCATCCCACACCGATCACCGGTCCCTCTGGTTAGCGTCCCGCCCCATGCTGTACCAGGGCTGGGCCGTCTTATCCAGCGTCCCAGCCTGGAGCAGGCTGAGCACCCATCTAGCTTGGCGAAGTGGAGACTTGACGACGGGTCTCTGGAAGCGATAGTCCCCGGGAGGGAGGGGGATAGTTTAACATGGTGCTAGAGGATGTAACTAGGGATCATGATGTGGAACTGGGAATCGGAAACTCAAGATAAACATCACAGCAAGAATCAGAGAGGTAGCCGTGTTAGTCTGGAATAGCGGAGGTAACAAAGAGTCCTGTGGCACCTTAAAGACTAACTAAAGTATTGAAGCATAAGCTTTCGTGGGCTAATACCCACTTCGTCGGAATTAGCCCACGAAAGCTTATGCTCCAATACTTTAGTTAGTCTTTAAGGTGCCACAGGACTCTTTGTTATCACTGCAATCTTCATCCCAGAGAGACTGGTGGGTTAGGCTGTGAAATAGCTCCCAAGAGAAATGGTAGAAGGAAGCCCCTTTGCAGGAAACACTTCAAACTAGACCAGATACGACCTGTGCTATAGGGAACAAGCCTGTGGAAAATGGACTAGATGCTCAAAAAGAAGAAAGGAGAGTAACAAAATACGGACCCTGGACTTCAGAAAAGCAGACTGTGACTCCCTCGGGGAACTGATGGGCAGGATCCCCTGGGAGGCTAATATGATGGGGAAAGGAGTCCAGGAGAGCTGGCTGTACACTAGACTCTCGATTATCCAGGATTGGATTAACCAGAATGTGGTGTGGCAAGGGGGCCCCCCTGGGCACCCCAGGCTCCAGTCCTCTGGGCAGCTCCCCCGTCTGGGTTTGGCCTCTCGCTGGTTAGGCTGGGCTAGCTGCCTCCTGGGAGGGGCTCCTTCCTGCCTCCCTGCCTGCTGGCAGCCTCCCTGTAACTGCCTCTCACTTGCCTTTACCTCCTTCTGCTTCACAAACTCAATCTTCTAACTCCTCCTGCCTCCAAACACACTCCTCACTCCCACACCCCTCTCTGGGGAGAAGTCTCTTTAAAGGGCTCTGGCTTGCTCCTTAACTGGTCCCAGCTGGCCCTGCTGCTGGCTGCAGCAGCCTTTCTCAGCTGGACCTAATTTACCTGCAGTTTTCCCCTCTCACCACAGCCTTCCAGCCCTGGGTTTACCACAGTGGATTAACCAGGATGTCAAAAAAAATATATCCGCAACTCGTAGGGCCGGCTCTGGCTTTGCTGCCGCCCCAAGCACACACAAAAAAACCCCCACAGGGCAGCCAGTGAACCAACACCCCTTTTCCCCCAGTGCAGGGTGGCTGGTGAACCAACCACCTCCCCCCATATTTCCTATGGATGGTGATTATCCGGGATTTTATTAATCAGAATTAATTTTTTTCCTATCATCCTGGCTAATCGAGAGTCGACTGTATTTTAAAGAATCCTTATTGAGGGTGCAGGAACAAACCATCCCGATGGGCAGAAAGAATGACCTGCTTGGCTGAACAGTGAAACCTTCAGTGAGCTTAAACACAAAAAGGAAGTTTCCAAAAAATGGAAACTTGGACAGATGACTAAGGAGGAGAATAAAAATATTGCTAGAGCATGCAGGGGTGCAATCGGGAAGGCCAAAGCACACTTGGAGTTGCAGCTAGCAAGGAATGTTAAGGGTAACAAGAAGGGTTTCTTCAGGTATGTTAACAAGAAGAAGAAAGTCAAGGAAAGTGTGGGCCCCTTGCTGAATGAGGGAGGCAACCTAGGGACAGAGGATGTGGAAAAAGCTGAAGTACTCAATGCTTTTTTGCCTCGGTCTTCACAGACAAGGTCAGCTCCCAGACTGCTGCACTGGGCAGCACAGCATGGGGAGGAGGAGACCAGACCTCAGTGGTGAAAGAACAGGTTCAGGACTATTTAGAAAAGCTGGACAAGCCCAGATCTAATGAATCCCAGGGTGCAGAGTAGGTGACCAGATGTCCCGATATTTGAAGCTTTGTGTTATTTAGACACCTATTAGCCCCTCCCCCCTGTTCCAATTTTTCATACTTGCTGTCTGGTCACTCTAGTGTTGAGGGAGTTGGCGGATGTGATTGCAGAGCCATTGGCCATTATCTTTGAAAACTCATGGCAATCGGGGGAGGTCCCGGATGACTGGAAAAGGACTAATGTAGTGCCCAACTTTAAAAAAGGGGAAGAAGGAGGATCCAGGGAACTACAGGCCAGTCAGCCTCAACTCAGTCCCTGGAAAAATCATGGAGCAGGTCCTCAATGAATCCATTTTGAAGCACTTGGAAGAGAAGAGAGTGATCAGGAACAGTCAGCATGGATTCAGCAAGGGCAGGTCATGCCCAACCTGATTGCCTACTACGATGAGATAACTGGCTCTGTGGATGAGGGGAAAGCAGTGGATGTGATATATCTTGACTTTAGCAAAGCTTTTGATACGGTCTCCAGCATGTTAAAGAAGTATGGGCTGGATGAATGGACCATAAGATAGATAGAAAGCTGGCTGGGTCATTGAGCTCAATGGGTAGTGATCAATGGCTCCATGTCTAGTTGGCAGCCAGCATCAAGCGGAGTGCCCCAAGGGTCGGTCTTGGGGTCAGTTTTCTTCAACGTCTTCATTAATGATCAGAATGATGGAATGGACTACGCCCTCAGCAAGTTCAAAGATGATACTAAGCTGTGGGTAGTAGATACGCTGGAAAGGAGGGAAAGGGTCCAGAGTGACCTAGACAAATTGTAGGATTGGGCCAAAAGAAATCAGATGAGGTTCAACAAGGAGAAGTGCAGAGTCCTGCACTTAGGACGGAAGAATCCCATGCACTGCTACAGACTAGGGACCGAATGGCTAAGCAGCAGTTCTGCAGAAAAGGACCTGGGGGTTACAGTGAACAAGAATCTGGATATGAGTCAGCAGTGTGCCCTTGTTGCCAAGAACGCTAATGGCAGATTGGACTGTATTAGGAGCAGCATTGCCAGCAGGTTGAGGGATGTGATTATTCCCCTCTATTTGGCACTGGTGAGGACACACCTGAAATACTGCATCCAGTTTTGGTCCCGTCCCCCGCCCCCCTCTCCGCTCCCCACTACAGAAGAGATGTGGACAAATTGGAGAGAGTCCAGAAGAAGGCAACGAAAATGATATGGGGGCTGGGGCACATGACTTATGAGGAGAGGCTGATGGAACTGGGGTTATTTAGTCTACAAAAGAGATGAGTGAGGAGGAATTTGATAGCAGCTTTCAACTACCTGAAAGGGGGTTCCAAAGAGGATGGATCTAGACTGTTCTCAGTGGTACCAGATGACAGAACAAGGAGTAATGGTCTCAAGTTGCAGTGGGGGAGGTTTAGGTTGGATATCATGAAACACTATTTCACTCGGAGGGTGGTGAAGCACTGGAATGGGTTCCCTAGGGAGATGGTGGAATCTCCTTCCTTAGAGGTTTTTAAGGTCAGGCTTGACAAAGCCCTGGCTGGGATGATTTAGTTGGGGTTGGTCTTGCTATGACCTGGGGGTTGGACTAGATACCTCCTGAGGTCCCTTCCACCCCGGATCTTCTATGATTCTATGATTCCCCCATCTCAAACATGCATGATCTAGTCTGATATTCCACTTCTGCCACATCCAAAGAGATGAACGGTCCATACGGTTCAGCATCTCACCTCATATTATACAGGAACCGCCTGTATCCCTCTTTATGCCACTCTGCAGTCCGTGAGGTCTGGTATTCTTTCTGTAGCTGTTGCCAATGCCAATGTGGCCAGGTGCTTTAGGGGAGAACGTTGGACCCCCCCACACCCATCAGACATCTAACTGGGCAACACTGAACCATAGGGGGAAATTCTTCTTGACCCACCGTATCTTGAATTATGAGATTTACTATAGCCTTTCTAACTCTTCTCCTGGCCCATGTAACTGCAGCTATTATGCTAATTTAAATGTCTCTGATCTTTTGAGTTTTTTTATCCTCCTAAGATATTTGCCTCCATAACATCCTACAGCAGCAAATTTCACAGGTTAATTATATGAGGCACGAAAGCATACTTCCTCTCCCTCGGTTTGAAAACTGTGATTTGGTGACCCTTGCCTTGCATTCTGGGGTTGGATGATGAGGAGTTACTGACTGGCCTTTGCTGAGCCGTTCAGTATTAAACACGCCATCATATAGGGGAGACACGGGCACTAGGGAAAATCATTCTTTCGTCCATGGTTGTGTGCGTCCACCAGATGAACCTGCCGTTCTGGAGACAGAAGACCTGGACCGGAAAGCCATGCGGCTCGGAGGAGGCCTCGACCCAGACACCATTTCTCTGGCTTCGGTCACCGCCGTGACCACCAACGTGTCGAATAAGAGGTGAGGGAAGGATATGAGCCAATACAAGACAGGAAGTGACATCACAGGTCCCATAGTCCAGATGCGCACTTGACCTGCGTTCCAGGGAGGGGGGAGCGGTGAAGTGCCAGGGTTGTTACAGCCATGGCTCTTTAAAGACCTGCCTGATATTTTGCAAAACTCACGTGGGGAGGGGGACGTTAATATCACTTAAATACAGAGAGGGAGGCGGGAAGAGGCTCAATAACTTTGCAAATATTATGTCAATATTTGCAGCTGCCAGAATACGCTGCTTATCTCTTCGTTTTGACCATTGATTGTTTCCCCCCTTCAAAGGTCAAAGCCTGACATTAAAATGGAGCCCAGTGCTGGCCGGCCAATGGATTACCAAGTAAGTGGGGTGGCTGCAACCCCTTTCCTATCCTCCACATGCTCCTGGGGTCAGAGGCTGGCTGTGGGGAGCTGAATGCCCTGCTGGGGAGATTAGAAGAGGGAGGGGGAGGAAGAGACTCTCTGAGAACATTTGGGGGAACTTCCAAACTCAGCCGCCTGCCTCGGCGCTCTCAGGCTGGTTGGGAAGTTTACTGCACACGGGCTAGAAAACGGTACATGCCAGCAGCCAAGGAAAGGTCAGGCTGTGGGGTTGACAGCGCAGGACAGAAACGGGTGATGCCCTTTATTTACAGAGGGAATCTTCGGTTCTGTTTGTCCCGACCTGCTGGGAGACTCCCTGGTCTGACAGGAGAGGGCGTAACTTATTGACGGGGCCGGCGGTGACGGTCTGACAGGGAGACCTCTGGGGCAGGCTACTGGCTGTTACAGAGAGCTACAAAGAGACGCTTTTAGGGCCAGGGAACGTTAAAGCGTGAGTGGGCGGCCACAAAAACTTTATTCCTCCTTATCGGAAAGAGTCGCCCAGCCACCTCTCATGACCTGCTGCTGGGCTAACGGCCAAAGCTTGTCACCATGGCTATTTCTCCAGTGCATGTATTGACCGTAGGAAGCCCAAGATTGGGACCATCCTGGATTCACCCTTGGGAGCATCAGCCTCCATAATCCCAGGCCTCTAGCATCCGCCGCTTAAATGAGCAGAACTGTGCAAAGGGCTGACCTCTGCGCGAGCCCCTGTTTCCATCTTCCCCATGTTTCGGGTAGAGGGGGATCTGGCGGGGTCTGGTCATTCTGAATGACCCTTCTCAGGGCAACTCATGGTGGGGAGTCCTGGGAAGTCTGGATGTTGACTGCTCTCATTCCACATACCCGCGACCATCCCTGTTTTGAGCAGATGTTGTCATTGGTCCTGCTTTGAGCAGGGGGTTGGATGAGATGACCTCCCGAGGTCCCTTCCAAACTTGATATTCTATGATTCTATGATTATTGATTGGCTGGACTGTACTCTTGGCTCTTTGCAAATACCAGGCAGCTGCCTAGAGAGCCCTAAAACATCTAGATTCCAGCTGGTCCGGAGAAAGGGTCACGAGCAACTCGCTCGGCCACAGGTTGGACTTGTTGAACGTTCCACCAAATGCGAGAATGTCCCAGGAGCGCGTCGCCGGTGGATTGCTCATCCCATGCGGGAGCAGCAGCACAAATAGAATTAGGCCAATACAACGGTGACGTAAACTGAAGAGCATTGACTATAAACTAACCCGGATCGTGAGGCTAATGGGGAGCCTGCGTAGTCATTAATGGAATAATGGGGGTGTCATGGGGTACAGGGGAAATGCAGCTTGCTGGTAAATTCTAAACTAGTCACAAGCAAGAGATGGAAAGAGAAGGCAGGCCAGCTAGGAGCTCACTGCGAACCTGCAAGGGCAAGGGAGACGGGGCTTAGTCTGGAACGGAGAAGGAGATCACAAGAGCGTGGAGACGTGGCTTAGTCTGGAATGGAGAAGGAGATCACGAGAGCATGGAGATGTGGCTTAGTCTGGAACGGAGAAGGAGATCACGAGAGCGTGGAGACGTGGCTTAGTCTGGAACGGAGATCACGAGAGCATGGAGACATGGCTTAGTCTGGAATGGAGAAGGAGATCACGAGAGCGTGGAGACGTGGCTTAGTCTGGAATGGAGAAGGAGATCACGAGAGCGTGGAGACGCGGCTTAGTCTGGAACGGAGAAGGAGATCACGAGAGCGTGGAGACGTGGCTTAGTCTGGAATGGAGAAGGAGATCACGAGAGCGTGGAGACGCGGCTTAGTCTGGAACGGAGAAGGAGATCACGAGAGCGTGGAGACGCGGCTTAGTCTGGAACGGAGAAGGAGATCACGAGAGCGTGGAGACGTGGCTTAGTCTGGAACGGAGATCACGAGAGCGTGGAGACGCGGCTTAGTCTGGAACGGAGAAGGAGATCACGAGAGCGTGGAGACGCGGCTTAGTCTGGAACGGAGAAGGAGATCACATGGCTTAGTCTAGAATGGCTCATCTCTGAGGTACAGAAGAACTGGCCATGATAAACTGCAGCCAGGGGCACATGGGACCTGCTTGCTAACCCTCGGGAGATCCATTCTCCATAACAAATTGGCTTTTGCTGAACGCCGAAAAATTGTAGGAAATCAATTACATTTGAAGCCCACAGTCTGAAGTGGTGCTTCTGAAAGATGCAGGTAACAGTCAGACTACGAAAGATTGGATGTGGGTGGAGGGGGAAGAGGAGAAATTAATCAGGGAGGCTGCTAATTAGGTGGGGTGCCGAGGTGGTCTCAGTCCAGTTCTCGTTGGGCGAGTGGCCATCTCAAACAGACCCAGCCACCATCGTTGTCGGCTGGGAGTCCCAGGGCTTGTCTACACACAGATGTTGTATCAGTTTCACTAAAGCAGGCCGGCAGATACCACGGAAAAGCGACGAACCCGGCTCTCACCAGGGTGGGTGTCCGTATCTCTCCTCCCCAGGTGAGCATCACCATCATCGAGGCCCGACAGCTGGTGGGGCTGAACATGGACCCCGTGGTGTGCGTGGAGGTGGGGGAAGAGAAGAAATACACATCCATGAAGGAGTCAACCAACTGCCCCTACTACAACGAGGTGAGCTGGCCTGGCTCCGGGCTCGGTGTGCCGGGACAGACGCCTTGGCTGTAGGCAGATGAAGAGACCAGACTGAGCTGGGCGTTTGCCTTTTTGGGTCAGGGTTAGCGGAAGATAAAGGTGGGATCTAGCTGTGGATAGTCACAGGACACCTCAGAGTATCGCACGGGGCTTGGAGAACTGCTGCTTTGCTGCCTAATGACCCAAATACTTGGGATTAAATGCCCCTCCGGTCCTGCTCCACAGGCCTGGTGGGACTAGCTGCCTGGGGCAGGAGAGACCGTGGGTCCTGCCCCACGTTCTAGCAGAACGCCGGCTCTTCAAAGCAGGGCAGCACTACAGACAGTGGCTCGCTTGGCTGTGGTCTTCCCATGAGACCCAGGGTCCTTCCACTCTGAACACACGTGTCCTTGTGTCGGGGATGGGTCTGTGAGTGCCTGGGACATGGGCCGTCACACCAGTGGTTGGAGCAGGAGTCAATAGCCAGGAACCCGAGTCCAGGCTCAGGATCCTAACCCGGGCAGTCAGGACCAAAGGTCAGAGCAGGGTCAAACCTGAGGCTGGGAGTAGCGACGGAGCTGGTGGTCAGGTGCCAGGCCAGGGTGGACGCCAAGGGTCAGAGTTCAAGTCAGGTTTTAGGGTCCGGGTCAGGAGGAAAAGTTCAAATCAAGCCTGAAGCCAGTTCAGGACTGGCCCTGGCATATACAGGAGATCTGGGCCCGCCCCTGGGGTTTATATAGACCAGGGAGCCAGGAGACTGCTGCCCATCACAACCCTTGAGGCAGGACTTCTTGTGTTCATTGTGAGTTGTGAGCAGGGGAGCGCAAGCTAGTTACAGCTGCCCCGGGTGATGGCCTGGAGCTGTTTGCCTGTCTGGTGGCGCTGCAGTTCTAGACCCCCAGATGAGGCCAGAATGAGAGCGAGGAAAGTCTGGAAACAGGCAGGCTGACGCGCTAGTGAAGCCAGTAGAAAATGCTTTGAGCAGCTGGTCTGCTGCCTCTTCCACCCCTTCAGGCAGCCCCATGCTGGCCATCTGTGCTCAGCAGGTCACCCTGAGACTGGTTCTAGGGCAGGGCCCTGCTCCCTGACAGGCTCAGGGGGGTGGAATTGATCTGACCTGTGGATGAGCAAAGCCCCAGGGAAAGCAGCTAACGCCTCGGAGTGCTTTTACGAGGGTCCCGCTGCGGTTTGTCTCTCACCTCCCCTGCGAGGCTGTGGGCACTGCACAAAACCCTGATGTGGTTCTCAAAATCTATGTCGAATTTACCGACCCTTGTCCTGTTCACCCAGTTTTCATAGTGGATCGTATTTTCCATTCCGCTTGACCACAAACACTCTCATTTTCTAAGTGATTTGGATTTTCCTTTCCCTTCCCTCACCCTTCCCAGCAACCTCTGTAGCCCAGAGCCATCCCCGGTGATGGTTTTCTCTGCTAACGAGGGCTGGTCATTGGCAGCCATTTTGAAGTTCCCTCCGAAAGGCCCCCACCTTTGTTCCCCCTCCCTCACGGCTTCCCTTTCCTTTGCAGTACTTCGTCTTTGATTTCCACGTGCCCCCGGACGTCATGTTCGATAAAATCATCAAACTGTCGGTAAGCATGCGTGGGCGTGCGTGCATGAGCGCGTGTGAGTGTGAGCGCGCGTGCATGGCCAATTCACTGCCCTTTCAGAGGATTGGTGGAAAGAGGGGGGGTTGCAGGTGGAAGGTGAGGGAAGGAGAGCTCGGGAAGGAGCTGGGGGATGCCACTGTCAGTCACTGTGTAAGCCTCCCTAACCAAGAGCTTTGCCGGTGCCCCTCTGTCCTGGCCCACAGCCCCCTCTGCTAGCCCAGGGCCCTCCATTATTCCAGGCCTGGGTACGCCCACGCAGGGCTCGCTTGTAGACTAGAGCACATGCTGCAAGTCCAGGCTCAGCACCTCGCTCCCAGCCGATTCGCCTGAGCCCCATCCTGCTCTTCCAGTCCAGTCACACGCCGCGCTGCTAGTCCACCCGTGCACCTCCCCAGCATCCTCCCGCCATTCCGGTCCTTCGCCGTGTGTGGGCACACGCTGGAGAGAGGCTAAGGGAACCCTTTGCCCCCACCCCCACCTCCTTCATGACGTTCCCAGCTCCGGGAGGCCAAATCCTTACTCTGGGACCTGCCGGCCCATTCGCCGCACAGCTGGGCTTGGGGGCAGCACCTAGCTCGGCACGTACTGACTGGCTGATGCCATTGTTGATTGAAAGGTCATCCACTCCAAGAACCTCTTGCGCAGTGGCACCTTGGTGGGCTCCTTCAAAATGGATGTTGGGACCGTTTACACGCAGACTGGTACGTAGCAGTGGCTTGGGGGGTGGGATTCATGCCTGGGGAACCGCCTGTGCTCAAACCCCACCTGGTTAACAGAGGGACTGGCCTCTCTGCGGGGCAGTTGAAATGGGGAGAAGAGGGTGGGGCATAAGGTTTTACCAGCGCTCGTTTGGGATGGCTGGCGTGCTCACGAGCCATGTTGGTTGGAGCAAAACAACTCTATCCATCATACTGCCCTCTTGCCCCCGTCTTTGGGATGGGCCGGCCTGTTCCTTGTTATCTGTATGGACTGTACAAGTGTTCTGGTACAAGGTTTGTGTACTTTCACATCAGCCCTTTCCTTGCCAGCTTCTGTGAGCAGGGCCCGCCTCTGGTTCACGGCTTCACTTTGCTGTATGTTAGCGAAGTCTTGACCGTTACTTTAGCTTAGGCCTCATACTGGGCCTCTGATATCAGGGTTCATGTTTCAGGGCCTCGTCTTACTACAATGTGGAGGGTTTTCTCCCATTGGAAAAGGCTCCACACTTATAGGGACTCGGTTTTCCTTTCGGCCATGGCCCTTTCCCTCTGCTCTGGCACTGCCCAAGGGCCTGGACTACTCGATGTACTTGAGAATCAGGCCCTATGAAGTTCCCATCACTAATCACCACACTTCACAAGATAGTGAACCACCACCCTGCCTCTTGGGCAGGACTCAATCTCACCCATCCGGCACCTTTGCCGGTGCGAAGCTGGGGAGAAATGTCACATTTGGGGAGGGGCAAGAGGGAAACCTGTTTGTGGCAGATTGATTAAAAATAAAGCACCTGACAGCCGCTTTAGCGTGTTCGTGGTTGTCCCGGCTGAGCTGGATGGGTGGGCAGAGTGCAGGTGAAACAAGTGAAAGGGTGTGAAAAATGCAGCTGATAAGGTCATTCCGCAGTTTATCTATCACGCGGGTATCGCCTCCACGGACAAGCTGTGAACACTGCACAAAACCCTGATGTAGTTCTCAAAATACATAGGCATTTGAAGTGGGTTCAGGAGAGCTTCTGATAACAGGCAGCTAGTATTTTACAGGCTCGACCATTAGGATTTTCCTCTTTGAGAAAGATTTTGAGCATAAAAAGCATGGAGTGCCATCCATATTCCTCATACTCATGGGAGCTGAGACATGCACAGCCACACGGAGGGCGCAGAAAAGTGTCAGGCAATTTCCTATCCCATAGATAACCACTGAACTTTCTTTCGGGGACTGACTTTCCCTGCCTCCTGGCTTCCAGAGCACCAGTTCTACCACAAATGGGCCATCCTGTCCGACCCCGAGGACATCACGGCCGGCTTGAAAGGGTACCTGAAGTGTGACATCGCTGTGGTGGGGAAAGGGGACAACATCAAGACGCCGCACAAAGCCAATGAGACAGACGAGGACGACATCGAGGGGTGAGTCAGCGCGGAGCCGGGTTCGCCCCTCTGGAATTAGGCACACCTTTTCGCTACCTGTTGGGTTGTATCTGTCCTCCAGCTTGCCACAGCCACCTCCAAACATTTGCCATCTCCCACAGCTCACAGACCGTCATTGTGCCGCAGATCCACGTGGGGTAGATTGAGGGGTTTCATGGATTTGTAACAGGGCTTCGTCTCCTAGCTCACCAGTTCCGAGCAGTCATGACTGAGAGCCAAGTTGGCATCTGTTGGCGAAACGCTTTTGAGAGGTCTGGGCCTAGTGCCTGCATTGTTAAACCACTGCTCCCACAGGCCATGTTGTTGGTGGCCTCAGCAAAGATGCCAAGGAGTGTGTGGGCCAGAGAGGCTGTCTTCCCCTCTAGGAAAGAGGAAATGGCAAGCACAGTGTCTGAGTGTAGAAAAGAACTTTTAAGGAAATGAGAGAAGTCACCCGACATTAATTAGGGGAAATGCCTTAAGCGGGCAACATCAAACTGTGAGCGGGACGCCCACCCGAGAGTGCATGGGGCTGCGCCCTCCGCCTCATGTTCTTGAGTTCTACAATCAACAGTTCCTTTACTGTGCCCCCCTCTGCTCCCTCACCCTACCCCCCTCACAGTGCTTGTCCTTTGTCCATGAGGAGCCAGGGCTCAGAGGCGCATCTGTGGGAGTCCTTGGCAGCCTGGACACCTCACCAGCTACTCGTTCACTGTCCGTCATCTGCTGCCACCTGCCTCTCTTCTGTGACTTTTGCACGTCCAGCTCTGTGCGGAAACACTGCCCCATCTCCCAGGACGTCAGCTCCCATCTGAGCACTAGAACATGGTGTGACGAAGTGGGAGTACTGTGTGTGTGTGCCTCAGTTTCCCCTATGCATTCCTTAAGTGTCTATGTGAAGGGATAGGGGCTAACGCTGGAAGCAAGGAGGCAACGCCCTCCCCTCTGTGCATCCCTGAAAGCTGTAACCTGACCCCAGGTGGGGGAGGGAGGTCACGTAACACCTGAAGCCCAGGAAAGGAACAAAGGAGCAGGAAGTGGCTAGAGGGAGTAGTCAGTCTGGGTCTGGGGCTAGCTGGAAAGAGGGAGAGAAGCCATTTTGGCTCTCTGGCTTCTCTCCTCTTCGATGGATCCAGCGGAGGGCTCACGCTCTTTCGCTGCATGGTCTGTGCTGGACCAAATGAAAGTCATCGAATAAACCTGGGAAAGAAGCAGGAGCCCAGAATCTGGGGCTCACCTCCTGGCTTCCCAGAAAGGCTGACTGAGGGGCCCTGTTTGGACTGAGAAGCTGTAAGTTGGATGGTGTTCCTGACATCTCAAATAAACCGTCTATTCTGCTGGCTGGCTGAGTCATGTTTGACTGTGGATTTGGGGTGCAGAACCCATGGGCTCCCCCAGGACCCCGCCCAGGTGGGCTTGCTGGGGGAAGCACACGGAGGGGCAGAAGGTGCTGAATGCTCCGAGGACAGACCCAGGAAGGTGGAAGTGGGGACCCCTAAAGCTCCTGGCCTGGAAAACAGGCTGTGTACGGCGAAGGGGCCCTTCACCCGGAGTCCGGTCTGGCTTCCTAGGGAGCGGTTCCAGACCATTGCCCGGGCGCTCCGTGACAACTGGTGGCAGCGGTGGGATGTGCGGCATCCCATGGACCCCGTGGACGGCGCACCCTGCAGTAAGTGACTGGGGGATCGCTGGGGAGCAGGCATGTTGAAGGCCCAGAGAATGCCAGTTACAGGGGGTGGAAAAGCTGCAGCTTAACCCCTGAGAGTGTGTGACCAGAAAGAAGGACTGTTGCTGATCCAGGGCCCCCCTGAAAACTGCAAGGAGCAGTCAGGGGCGGAGAAGCATGTGGCTTGGCCCTAGGAGGGAGAAGGATTTTTGCAGTATCAGGGTACCCCTGGGGTTTGCAGTGAGCGGTCCCAGGGGCGCAGGAGCAGACGCTCAACCCTGGCAAAGAGGCGGTGACCTGGAGAGAGCTGGCACACAAGGGAGTTCCCCCTGGACACTGTGGGGCAAAGAGCACACAGGCCTGTGAGTCCAGAGCGAAGTGATGAGACTTCGTGACCCTGTGCTTTGGGAAGCACAGGTTAATCGTGCAGCTAGGAGAAGCTGGAGGATTATGGCTGCTCGGAGACAGTTGCAAGATTCCTGATCCAGGATGGGGTTGCAGGAGAATCTGGGAGCAAATGGAGTGGTCATGGTGCATCCCCAAGACTCCTGTCCCGGACCAGACGGGGGTCTTCACGATTGGGTTCCCCATCCGGGGACCGGAGACTGAGGAGAGTGGAGCAGAGTCCAAGAAAGACATTGAACTGTGAGAGGCGACAAGGGCCTGGAAGTGCTGCAAAAAAAGCAGCAGTGTGAACTGGGAATGGTGATGCCAAGGGACCCAAGGGACTTCCGAAGGGTGAGTGGGAATAGACCCCTGGATGCCAGTTCCGCAGGAAGCCTCATTACTAAATTGGGGTCCCTGGGTAAGGAATGAGGGGAAGGAAACGTCCACCTCACTGCTGGTGAGCAGGCTGGCAATTCGAACCAGGGGAACCCTGCGGACAAGCCCTGGTGTCTAACTCCCCGCTGGGTCCCAAGGCTGAGGACGCCATTCACCAGATGGGTGGGGTGGTGGACAGACTCCCACCCCTGTCCCTGACCTGTATGTCTGTGTGGAGTCCCCTGGGTTCAAGTCGTGTGGACACCCAGAGGGAGCGGAGAGAAGTGGTAAAGGGGGAGACAGTCCTGGGGTGGCAAGACCCTGGGACGGGGAGAAGTGATGTTGGGCCCCGATGGTGCAGTGTCACTGGATGCTGGGGGGCGGTGTGACCTGGGTGAGGGTCACAGGGAGGAAGATATTCGTCCTGCCTAGAGCCCAGACCCCTGTGCAGACACAGGAGGGGTCAGGCTGGCAGGCTGCTGGGGATCTGCAGGATATTGCCTGTAAAATCCTGTTGGGAGGAGAAAAGTGTCTTCCTGGGGGCAGGATGCAAACCCTGCTCCTGTAACAGCCGAGGGTTTAAATTTGAATCTGGGGAACCAATCGGTGGAGAGAAAGATGGTCATTGTAATCACAACTCAAGGAAGGAGAAGGTGGGGGCTTAAAGTGTTAGCAGAGCCCTGGGGCGGAGTGGGACAAAGATGTTCCCTTCCCCCCTTGCAAACCGGAGAGAGCTCACAGCCTAACTCCACTGGGACAAACAAGACAAAGAAACTGCTGGGCGAGAAAAGTAATTGTTCAGCAAGAGGTGGAGGGAATCAAAGATTGGCCGGTCTCCAGGCCTCTCTCGAGATAGTGGGGTACCACCGGCGGGTTGTACCCCAGGTTAGCTACCTAGCTGCCCCAATTTTAGAGCTGGGAAGGAGAGTGACCCCGAGGGAGGCGCTAATGCAGGGCCTGGTGTGATTCCTACCAAGGAGTGAAAAAAATAATGGGGCACCCATGAACCATTGGTGAGGTCGAACTTCCCCAGGTCACTGGCTAAAGTGACCACTGCTCAGTTCGTTCTCGAAAAGGGGAGATGTGTGACGAAGTGGGAGTACTGTGTGTGTGTGCCTCAGTTTCCCCTATGCATTCCTTAAGTGTCTATGTGAAGGGATAGGGGCTAACGCTGGAAGCAAGGAGGCAACGCCCTCCCCTCTGTGCATCCCTGAAAGCTGTAACCTGACCCCAGGTGGGGGAGGGAGGTCACGTAACACCTGAAGCCCAGGAAAGGAACAAAGGAGCAGGAAGTGGCTAGAGGGAGTAGTCAGTCTGGGTCTGGGGCTAGCTGGAAAGAGGGAGAGAAGCCATTTTGGCTCTCTGGCTTCTCTCCTCTTCGATGGATCCAGCGGAGGGCTCACGCTCTTTCGCTGCATGGTCTGTGCTGGACCAAATGAAAGTCATCGAATAAACCTGGGAAAGAAGCAGGAGCCCAGAATCTGGGGCTCACCTCCTGGCTTCCCAGAAAGGCTAACTGAGGGGCCCTGTTTGGACTGAGAAGCTGTAAGTTGGATGGTGTTCCTGACATCTCAAATAAACCGTCTATTCTGCTGGCTGGCTGAGTCATGTTTGACTGTGGATTTGGGGTGCAAAACCCATGGGCTCCCCCAGGACCCCGCCCAGGTGGGCTTGCTGGGGGAAGCACACGGAGGGGCAGAAGGTGCTGAATGCTCCGAGGACAGACCCAGGAAGGTGGAAGTGGGGACCCCTAAAGCTCCTGGCCTGGAAAACAGGCTGTGTACGGCGAAGGGGCCCTTCACCCGGAGTCCGGTCTGGCTTCCTAGGGAGCGGTTCCAGACCATTGCCCGGGCGCTCCGTGACACATGGCTCCTAAGGAAACCTATTACATTTTAGTTTTTAACAGTGGGTAGAAATAGCTTAAACCAGACAGAGGTGATCCCCACAGCCTGCCTGAAACCCTGCCCCACCCCTCTTACCTTCACAGGGCTCTGGCATTCGAGCCCCTGGCATAGCAAGTTCCTTTCAGCTGAGGGTGACCCCTCAGTCGGGACAAGCTCGGCATGGTTCTGCTCCCCGTTAGTCAGACACTGAAGATAACGACATTGGTAACAGCACGTCACTGCCCCTGCACTGAGGAGTGAAGGGATTTGTAACCCAACACCACCCAAAGCTGATCACCTGGAGCTCCAAAGCTCGTACATAGGCAGAGTAGATGTGTTCATGTAAATACAGTTTTCTCCTAATGTCTCTCCCTCACGAACTAGCTGTCAGGGCTCAGCTGCCACCCCTCATGCTGGCCTGGGTCTGTGGGGGACACTGGGGTGGAAACAATGGTGGATTAACCTATAAGCAATAAAAGCACGTGATTAGGGTCCCAAGAGAAAAGGGGCCCCAAGCAACAACAACAAATGGTTACAAAATTACAAGTTTGCACGGCCTTAAATTAAAAAAAGTCTCAATTAACGTCTTGGGCCCCCCAAAATCCCCCAATGTTGCGTCGATGACACTTTGCGAGTAAAAGCTGGGTTGTGAATGGGGGTGAGAGTTGAAAGGGGGGTCCATTGCTTGGCTGTGCTTAGGGCCCCAGGAGCAATTAATCCGCCCCTGGGTGGAAAGCCTCCAGCGGGGTCGATGCAGAGCATTGAAAATCCCTACAAAATACTCGGGAGTAAAGTCCATGAGGTTCAAAACTTAGTTCACCCCCACAGAGATTGACCAATGAAATGGCTCTAGCAGCGCCTGTGGCCTTTAAAACCAGACCCTGGGTCCCTTTCTGGTTACCTAGCATCGCCCTGGTTACACAGTGTGCCCGGCAACCAGGCTGGAAGGAAGTCCCACGCCATTTGCTGCAACCACCCCGGGCTTTATTCTGGCCCAATCTGACATGACTGAGGTTCCAGGGGGCAACTGAGGGCGCAATCCGGCCCGGTTTTGCCCAGCAGGTAGCGCTGTCCACTGCTGTAGCCGGGAAGTTACCACCACCTCGCCCCAGACAACACGGTGCTGGAGCGGGGCCGGAGCGGCGTTCTGGCACTGTTGCCACATGGAGGATGCTGTTGTGTTCTCAAAATGGCGTCCGCCACTTAGCGGGATGATCACACTACATGGAAGATGCCATTGGGTTGAGCAAAATGGCGTCCTCTGCGGGGTCCATGGGAGATCATGTTGGCGGGGGTGTTCCCACACTGGCGGGGGCATTCCTGTTGTTGCCCATTCAGGATTACACCCCTTTAAGTGACTTATCCCTGGACAGATTTCAGGGTGGAACTAAATTGTTAAACCAGAGGCCATACGGATGAGAACCGGATCATGAGATCCAGCCTGTGGGTCACGTGCACTCCAAGGCCAGATCCCGAGGTCCTTCCACAAAGCAGCCAGTCTTCCTTCTGAATCAGGGGGGTTGGCAGAGACATAGCCATGAAGCCTACTAGGCTTCAGACATGGTCACCCATCTATGCTCTTCTTCAGTGCAGAAGGGAGACGGCAGAGCGTGCCGGGGAAGCTGTGCCCACTTCTGAAAGTCTCTCCCCCAGAGTCGGTCCCTCAGCAACGGCGTGACTAGCCAACTCCTCCCCTGGGGCCCACTGGCCACTTCCAGCCCTGTCTATCTGTGTCCACGTTGCAGGAACCTGCTTCTTCCAGATGGCGTCCCTCCCGAGCGGCAGTGGGCCCGTTTCTACATCAAGATCTACCGGGCGGAGGGGCTGCCCCGCATGAACACCAGCCTGATGGCGAACGTGAAGAAGGCTCTCATCGGGGAGAACAAGGATTTGGTGGACCCCTACATCCAGGTGCTGTTTGCAGGGCAGAAGGTAAGCGGGTTATTTGCTGAGCCGTGGCACTGGGAGAGGATGCCAGCAGCCCTGGCCATGGTGTGTAGAGACCTCACGCAGTCAGTGGGGTTCTGAGCCAACCCCTGGGAAAGGTCGTCACCAGGCAAAACTTCCCCGTTTTCCACGTTCCCCTGTTGTGTCCAAACAACGTGAACAATGCTGTCGAGCACTCTGCGAGAGTCCTCAGTCACGGGAAGGTCCCACTGCATATGCTGGTGGGAGAGAAACGCTGGCTCAGTGCATGGTCCGTTGGTCACCACCGGCAGGAGCAATAGGCGAAGGAAACCTGATGGTTCATTAGTGTAGGCCACTCCGCCATCCTGCTCCCGCTCTTCCCGTCCGGCAGGGGAAAACGTCGGTGCAGAAAAGCAGCTATGAGCCCCTGTGGAACGAGCAGGTCGTCTTCACGGAGATGTTCCCCCCGCTGTGCAAGCGGCTCAAAGTCCAGATCCGGGACTCGGACAAGGTCAACGACATGGCGATCGGCACCCACTTCGTCGACTTGCGCAAGATCTCCAACGAAGGGGACAAAGGTAAAGTCCGGGCGCTGGTCCCCCGCCCCGCTGGGAAGGGCCAACATGGGAGCCACTTACCTCCCCCTTCAGCCTAGAGATTAGTGAGCCTGGGTGCCCGACGGGGAGGCCTTGCTTCAGAAAGTGCTGCACACCCATCTTCTGCAAATCAGGCCCTTGTAAGACATCTTGAGCGGGGCCCCAAAGCCCACTAGTCACTTCCACGAGCTCTGCCACAAGCAGGCGCAAATCTGATACGCTCCCACCTTGTTGTTGTTATTTGTGTTACCATAGCACCTGTGAAGCCTAATTAGCGCTAGGCACTGTACAAAGACAGAACAAAAAGTCCACCCTGCCCCCACCAAACTAACGAGCTAAGGGTAAGATGAGAGACAGCGGATGGAGACGGACAGGTGGAGGAGCACAAGGAAACGGTGAAAGGCTATTGGTCAGTGTGATGATAGGCAGTGGTATTTGCACACCAGCAGCCTGTGCTCACATGCACACGTCTGGGCACACGTGGTCACGCACCAGTGCAACTGTGCACATTCACACAGGTCTCCACGCCCACCATTTCCTGGTGTTTGCCCTGCCCTCCTCCCATTCACCGGGCATGTTCTCCCTGCTGCAGGTTTCCTGCCCACCTTTGGCCCAGCCTGGGTGAACATGTACGGCTCCACCCGGAACTACACCCTGATGGACGAGCACCAAGACCTGAACGAGGGACTCGGCGAGGGCGTCTCCTTCCGCGCCCGCTTGCTGCTCAGCCTCGCCGTGGAGATCCTGGACACCAGCAACCCGGAGATCACCAGCTCCACCGAGGTGCAAATGGAGCCGGCCACACCGGTTGCGGAGGTGAGTGAGCCCCACCCCTTTCCGGAGCCGGCTCCCGTGCCACGTCTCGTGAGTTGACAGCTTCACCCCTCCAAGGCCTGTCCACCCCTTGTCTGTCAGTGCAGTGAGCATGGGGCAGGAGCAGTCCTGCCCTCCCTGTAGGGATGTGCCCTCCGTGGGCCATTCCATCCCTTACCCCTACTGGGACCGCGACCCACAGGGAAAGTTGGTGCCAGCCAGGGGGCGGTTTCTGGGATCTGGAGACATAGAATCATAGAATATTAGGGTTGGAAGGGACCTCTGGAGATATCTAGTCCAACCCCCTGCTCAAAGCAGGACCAATCCCCAACTAACTCATCCCAGCCAGGGCTTTGTCAAGCCTGACCTTAAAAACCTCTAAGGAAGGTGATTCTACCACCTCCCTAGGGAACCCATTCCAGTGCTTCACCACCCTCCTAGGGAAAAAGTTTTTCCTAATATCCAACCTAGACCTCCCCCACTGCAACTTGAGACCATTACTCCTTGTTCGGTCATCTGCTACCAATGAGAACAGTCTAGATCCATCCTCTTTAGAACCCCCTTTCAGGTAGTTGAAAGCAGCTATCAAATCCCCCCTCAGTCTTCTCTTCTGTAGACTAAACAATCCCAGTTCTCTCAGCCTCTCCTCATAAGTCACGTGCTCCCGGCCCCTAATCATTTTTGTTGCCCTTCTCTGGACTCTTTCCAATTTTTTCCACATCCTTCTTGTAGTGTGGGCCCCAAAACCGGACACAGTACTTCAGATGAAGCCTCACCAATGTCGAATAGAGGGGAACAATCACGTCCCTCGATCTGCTGGCAATGCCCCGACTTATACAGCCCAAAATGCCATTAGCCTTCTTGGCAACAAGGGCACACTGTTGACTCATATCCAGCTTCTCATCCACTGTAACCCCGAGGTCCTTTTCTGCAGAACTGCTGCCTAGCCATTCGGTCCCTAGTCTGTAGCAGTGCATGGGATTCTTCCGTCCTAAGTGCAGGACTCTGCACTTGTCCTTCTCATCCAATTTCTTTTGGCCCAGTCCTCTAATTTGTCTAGGTCCCTCTGTATCCAATCTCTGTCCTCCAGTGTATCTACCACTCCTCCCAGTTTAGTGTCATCTGGAAACTTGCTGAGGGTGCAGTCCACACCATCCTCCAGATCATTGATAAAGATATTGAATAAAATCGGCCCCAGGACCGACCCTTGGGGCACTGCGCTCAATACCGGCTGCCAACTAGACATGGAGCCATTGATCACCACCCGTTGAGTCCGACAATCCAGCCAGCTTTCTATCCACCTTATGGTCCATTCATCCAGCCAATCTGTCCTGTTACCCTGTTTCGCCCAAGCTACCAAACCACCTTCACATGATGACCGCTGGCTGTCCACCCCCCACCGCCACCCCTTGGCGGGGACTGAACCAGCAGCCAGGCGGTGAAAGGTTCCGTATCTAGAGGCGCATGACATTTTCTCACAAAAACATTTTTTTCGGCAAAAAAAAAAAAATGTAGATTTGGCGATCCCAAAAACATTTTGTCATTTTGTGTTTATTTCACTGAATGGTTCGTTTAGGGAGAAAAAAGAACTAAGAACAAATTCTGAAAAAGGGGAGGCCTTTTGTTTCAGCCTTTGTGAAAGGAAATGTTTCCATTTTTCAGCTCAAAATGCCTTTTGGTTTCAAAGTTTCCTTTATTTCTATTCTTTAAAACCTTGAAAAATGTTCCAAATCTAAACTAAAATGTTTTGTGGGACCCGGAGCGTTTGAGATTTTTACCTTTCAAGTTATGAAAAGTTTCAAAAAACTTTGGTCTGACCCAAAATTATTTTTTTTTAATTGCAAACAAACTCAGAGGCCTGTTATTCATCCAGCTCTGTTCTTATCTTGTAACCAATCCCAGCACGGCCCAGAAGGCCTAAGACAGACTAAACTACCCTCTATCCCCAAAGCGGTGCTCCACAGATCAAGGTTAAGGTACATTGGCAGTGCAGATTGGGTTGCTGCTGGTCCTGCAGTGAATAAACACAGGCCTTCAATCTTTTATTGGCAATAAAGTCCACTGGAAACCAGCAAAGCCACCTCCCTGAACTGAGCGCTACGGCGGGTACCAAAACACACTGCCAATTTGCAAGCTTCCCAACTGCTACTGGTATGTAGAGGGACCTTGTGGTTCAGTCAGCCAGTCTCTAACACCCCCCTGCTCCCATGTTAACAGCCTGTGCTCTCTCCTGCAGAACTGCACTGGCAAAATGGAAGAGTTCTTTCTCTTTGGAGCCTTCCTGGAAGCGACCATGATTGACAGGAAGATCGGGGACAAGCCCATCAACTTTGAGGTCACAATAGGTTGGTATTTTTGTGAAAGGGGTTTCAGTCAATGGAGTCGGTGAAATCCCAGGAGAAGGCCTGTGGCCCAGGGGGCAGTATCGAGGGCCAAAGGAATCCTCACTGGCACATGTAGGGTCTGTCTACACTGCAATCAGAGGTGGAACTGCAGCAAGTGTAGACGTACCTGAACTGGTTTTAATCTAGCTAGCTCCAATAACTAGAGCGGTGAAGCCACGGCAGCACGGGCTGGGCAAGTCCACCTGGACCCTGACTATGGTTGTGAGTGGCTAGTGGTCCCTGCTGCCCCAGCTTTGCAAGTAGCCCCATTGCTCAGACAGGCCTCCCCATGTGGCGGGGGCGTAGACAGGCCGGAAGGTGCAATGGCTCCTGCCGTTAGCTCTGGAGAACTTGGTGCAGTCCATCCTGATGTTAAATAAATACCCAGGAGGGAGAGAAGATGTTCAGGAGTCTGGGATATGAGCCCCCGTCAGGGTTCATGGTCGATGAACCTCCCCAGGGCAGGGCGGGGTGGGGAATTCCTCCCCATCCGAAATCAGCGGCGCCTGGGGCGAGTCCCACCCGGGGTGGGCAGCGAGCGTCAGGGTTTCCTCTTGCCGCCCTCTTCCCAAGGCAACTATGGGAACCAGATCGACGGCACGGCCAAGCCCAGCCTGAAGAAGAAGAGGGACGGCGGGGACGGCGAGCAGGAGGACTCCGAGCTGCTCCAGCACTCCAGCGAGGACGAAGCCGATGACGACGGGGAGCTGGTCTCCGTCTCCTCAACTCCGCCAATGAAGCCCCTGATCACTGACAGGCAAGTGTGCCTGGCTGGCCAATGGGATGAGGTGTTGCTGAAAGGTTGGGGGGGGGGAGATGAAAGAAGAGGGACCCTTGTGGTGTGTAATTAGATCAAACAGAATTTGGGGTCTCCGGCCTGCCAAGCGGTTGGGAAGCCGAGCGACTGGGCTCTTCCCACCCTGCTGGCTTCCTCAGGATCCAATACAAGCAGTATAGGCTGGGTTTGGTGCCTCAGACCGAGACGGGGATACTGCCTCCGCGCCACCAGCACGGGGACAGGACAACAGGTGGGGCCCTGCAGGCAGAGAAGCTGATGGAGCTCCGGGCAGTTTTGAAGCACCACACTCAGCCTTCCGCGCTGTGCTGGCCGAGACAGGCCGGCCGCGGGGGTTTGCAGTGGACACAAGCCCAGAGAGACTAACTGACTGGCCCAGGGAATCGCTGCTGGAGCAGAGAACTGAGCCCAAATCTCCAGAGACCCAAGCTAGTACTCTAACCACTGGGCAGTCCTTCCTCCCTTAGTCTAGGTCCCCTCTGCCTTGTCTAGTCCCTGTCCACACCAGACCTCTTCTCATGCTCTCGGGGTGCACGTTTTTGACTCCGGCAGTAATTAACCATTGGAGCAATTTGCCAAAGATTGTGTGGAGCCTCTGTCACTAGACTGGGTGATTTTCTAAAAGATCTGGTGTAGGAATTGCTGGGGGGCAGGTCTCTGGCCGGAGCTACACCGGAGGTCAGACCAGATGATCACAGTGCTCCAGCTTTGGAGCTCACCATTGAAGAAGGATGTTGATAGACTGGAGAGGGATCAGAGAAAAGCCACGTGAATATTTAACGGAATAGAAAACCTGCCTTCCAGTGATCGGTTGAGCTCCCTGAGTCTAGTTAGCTTAGCAGTGAGGAAGTTAAGGGGTGGCTTGATCCCAGACTATAAGGATCTCCATGGGGAACAACTATTTAATCATGGGCTCTTCAGTGTAGCAGACAAAGGTCTAACAGGGTGTAAGGCAAATGGAAGTAAGGCTTCAACAGGCTGGAAGTTGAAGCTAGAGAGATTCAGGTGGGACGGGATAGATGCGTGACGGTGACGGTAGTTACCAATTTGCCAAGGATCGTGATGGCTCTCCATCACTGACCAGTTTTTAATGAAGACCAGATGTTTCTCTGAAGGCTCTGCTCGAGGGATTATTCTGGGGCCGGTCTCTGGCCTGTGTCGCACAGGGAGATCAGACCAGATGATCACAACGGTCCCTTCTGGCCTTGGGATCTATGAACCGATGAATGAGGCTATTTGCAAATGAGCAACCAGCAATTTCCTTCCGCTCAGGGCAACGGGGTGTTCTTCTTCGAGTGATTGCTCACATGCATTCCACTATAGGTTAGGTACGCGCAGCGTGCCTGGTTGCCGGGTAGATTTTCCCCTAGCTGCAGACTGGGTGAGCAGGGAGCCCCCTGGAGTGGCGCCACTGCGGCACTCTATAAGTACCCCTGCGACACAGTCTGGCCCTCAGTTCCTTCTTTACCGCTCGTGCTGGTAGTCGGAAGAGGAGTTCTGCGTTTCAGCGTTCTCCTTATCTCCTAGCTAGTCGATTGTTCTCTTAATTGTTCGTTGTTAGCAGTTGTTGTTAGTTAGTTTACATAGTCTTTGTAGTGTAAATAGTCAAGTGCAGGGGTTTTTCCCTGCTGCCGGAGCCTCTGTCTTCAAGGCTCCGGGATTCAAGCACTTAGAGTGTGGGAAGCCTATGCCTGTGGGGGATCCACACTCTAAGTGCCTCACAAGTGCCTGGTAAGTGCACTTGGCAGTTTCTTCCTAGATCTGCAGTACCTTCAGCCCAGGACCCGCAAAGACAGGCGGGGAGCCGACCTGAGGAAGAGCCGCCAGCACCCGCACCGCTGACTCCGGCGCCGCAGGAGGCCCCGTCGAGTCCGGTGCCAGTGGTCTTGCCACTTGGGGTGCCAACTCCGCAGCAGCTTCCCTCCACGATGGAGGCGTGTACTGCTGCGAGAGGGTTGCTTGCCGGGGACGCCCCGCAGCAACAAGTCCGGTCGACGGGCAGGCCGCCCATGACCGAGGCAGAGATCGCGTGTCGGAGCCCGGCAGGCCATGGACACCGCTCGATCTCGCGGCGCCGACCAGACTCCCGGCGGCTCCGGTCGCAGTCTCGGCGCCGCAAGGAGTTGAGACCCTGCTCAAGGCCTCCTCCTGGCCATTCGCGCCACTCGCGCTCTGGCCGCCGATCAGAGTCCCGGCGCCCTGGTAGGGGCCGGTCGTACTCTCGGCACCGGTCGCACTCCCGGCACCGAACCCCGTCGTCGCGGCACCGAAGGTCCTCCCGGTACCGATCATCGTCTCGGCACCGAGACTCCCCGAGGCGGCACCGTTCAGGTAGCCACGATTCCTCGGATGGGCACCATACCGCCCGGTACCGGTCGAGAAGCCCACGGCACCGGGAGTGTAGAGAGCGGCACCGGACCCCGTCGCGGCGCCGAAGGTCCCCCCGGTACCGATCATCGTCTCGGCACCGAGACTTCCCGAGGCGGCACCGTTCGGCTAGCCACGACTCCTCGGATGGGCACCTTACCGCCCGGCACCGGTCGAGAAGCCCACGGCACCGGGAGCGTCGAGAGTCCGCCGGCACGCGGTCCCCTCGCTCGGCGGGACAAGCCCAGGTCACCCAGAACCCTGCCTGGTCAGAGTGGGCGGCATGGGGGTACGATCGGCCCCGGGAAACCCAGTCTGAACCCGGGTTCCCGGTGGGCTCAGAGGGTCCAGTGGACGTGCTGGCAGGACCATCATCGGCAGTCCAGCCCTCCACGGCACGTAGCCCTATGGAGCCGGGTCCCTATGCCTCCTCCGTAGGGGTAGAGGCAGTGGCGGGCACTTCATCAACTAGCACGCCCGCCTTGGACCTCTCCAGTTACCAACATCTCCTCCAGGCAGTTGCTAAAAACATGAACCTGCCTTTGGAAGAGGTCCCAGTGGTGGACGACCCGGTCACCACCATGCCAACTAAGGGCACTCCGGCATGGGTGGCAGTGCCGTTCATTAATACTATTAAACTCCACACGGTGGCAATTTGGAAGACCCCCGCCTCTATCTCCCCCACTGCTCGTGGGGTGGAGAAGTGTTATTTTGTCCCAGCCAAGGGATATGAATACTTGTATGTTCACCCCACGCCCTCCTCCCTGGGGGTGGACTCTGTTAATAACAAGGAGCGCCACGGGCAGGAGGCGCAGGTCCTCAAGGCCAAAGAGGCCAAAAGGTTGAACCACTTCGGCAGGCAAGTTTATTCCTCCGGGGGCCTACAACTCAGAGTCGCCAACCAGCAGGCACTCTTGAGTAGACACCATTTCGACACGGGGGAGGCCCTTACTAAATTTGAGACTGCTCTCCCGCAGGAGGGCAAACAGGAGTCCAGGGCCCTATTGCCCCAAAGCAGGGACATATCTCGTCATGCCCTGCAAGCGACCCTGGACTCGGCTGATTCTGCGGCCCGGACAATGGCCTCGGGCATAGCCCTCCGCCGGGCAGCATGGCTCTCGTCATCCAACCTAGCCCCGGCCATGCAATTTAAAATCCAGGACCTCCCCTTTGAGGGACAGTCCCTCTTCTCGGAGGATACGGATGCCCGTCTCCAGGCCCTCAAGGACAGGCGGGTAACCCTCAAAGGCCTGGGCATGCACACCCCAGGCCCACAGAGGCGTCCCTTCATCCCGCCACGCAGGAAATTCTTCCCACCTGCGCGCCCGCCCCAGGACTCCTCCCTCAGGAGAAGCCGCCCTTACCGCCGGCGGCAAGGGCCTAGGCAGGGCGGAAAACAACAAGGCTCTAAGCCTTCCCAGGGGCCCAAATCCAACTTTGATGGTGCGCCCGGGGGCAGTTCACCAATCATAAACCTGGATCCTCCCTTCGGAGACCGTCTGTCCTACTTCCGCCGTGCATGGTCGGACATTACATCAGACCAGTGGGTCCTCCGCACGGTGGAGGTGGGATATTCGCTCCAGCTCTCCTCCACTCCTCCCACCCACCCACCCTCCTCGTCCCTCTTCAGGGACCCCTCTCACGAGCAACTCCTCGTACAGGAGGTGAGGTCGCTCCTCGCACTGGGAGCCATCGAGCCCGTACCGCAGGAGTTCAGGGGGAAGGGGTTCTACTCCCGCTACTTCCTGATCCCCAAGGCGAAGGGGGGCCTCCGGCCCATCCTGGACCTGCGCGAACTCAACACCTACATGATCAGGTTCAAGTTCCGCATGGCCACCTTGGGCACTATCATTCCCTCTCTGGATCCGGGAGACTGGTTCGCTGCCCTCGATATGAAGGACGCTTACTTTCACGTGAGCATCAAACCCTCACACAGGCGTTACCTCCGCTTCCTGGTAGCGGGGGAACACTATCAGTTTGCCGTCCTGCCCTTCGGCCTGTCCACCGCACCCAGGGTGTTCACAAAGTGTATGGCGGTAGTAGCGGCATTCCTTCGGCGCCGCGGGGTACACTTATACCCGTACCTCGACGATTGGTTGATCCGAGGCACCTCCAGGGACCAAGTGTCAGCTCACGTGCGGCTCGTTATCAGCACGTTCGACCGCTTGGGAATCCTTCTCAACAGGGAGAAGTCCACCCTGGAGCCTACCCAGAACATAGAGTTCATAGGAGCCCTACTAGACTCCACGGTAGCAAGGGCATCCCTGCCCCAGCCTCGGTTCCTCACTATCCAGTCGGCCATCAGACAGTTACGCAACTGTCCGATGACTACGGTCAAGGTCTTTCTCAGCCTGCTAGGTCATATGGCATCGTGCACTCATGTCATACAGCACGCCAGACTAAGGCTACGCCCACTGCAGTCGTGGCTCGCGGTGGCCTACAGACCGAGAAGGGACAGTATGGACGTCCTCCTCTCCATCCCCAGAGCCACCCTATCCGCTCTGGCTTGGTGGGAAGACCAGGACAATGTGTGCCAAGGGGTCCCCTTCCTTCCCCCCAGCCCGTCCATGTCCCTGGTGACGGACGCTTCGTCCCTCGGGTGGGGAGCTCACCTAGGGGAACTCAGGACCCAGGGCCGCTGGTCGGAGTCAGACCTCTGCCTCCACATCAATGTCAGGGAGCTGAGGGCCGTCCGGCTCGCGTGCCAGGCGTTCCGGGACACATTACGGGGTCACTGTGTAGCGGTGCTGACAGACAACACCACAGCCCAGTACTACATAAACAAGCAAGGCGGGGCCCGCTCCAGCCCCCTGTGTCAAGAGGCGATTCTCCTATGGGAGTTTTGCATAGCCCACGCTATTCACCCGGTGGCCTCCTTCCTTCCCGGAATCCAGAACACCCTGGCGGACCACCTCAGCAGATCCTTTATGGCCCACGAGTGGTCCCTTCGGCCAGATGTCATCCGGCCGATCTTCCTGAGGTGGGGGTTTCCCCACATTGATCTCTTCGCCTCCAGACAGAACAGGAAGTGCCTCCAGTTCTGCTCCTTTCGAGGCAGCTCCCGGGGATCCCTAACAGATGCCTTTCTCCTACCCTGGACAGGGCACCTGTTCTACGCGTTCCCTCCGATCCCGCTTCTCCACAAGGTGATCCTGAAGATCAGACGGGACAGGGCACACGTCATCCTCATAGCCCCGGCCTGGCCCAGGCAATGCTGGTATGCGTCCCTCCTCCGGCTGTCCAGGGCCCCGCCCATCAGCCTCCCGATGTGGCCAGACCTGATCTCCCAGGATCACGGTCGCCTCCTGCACCCGGACTTGCGGTCCCTTCACCTCACAGCGTGGTTACTCCATGGCTGAGAGGTCCTGAGCTCTTATGCTCAGCCGAGGTGCAGGATATCCTTCTGGGTAGTAGGAAACCATCCACCAGAAGTACCTATACCGCCAAGCGGACCCGTTTCTCTGCCTGGTGCACACAACATGACATCGTTCCAAGTGAGGCTACTATCCCACGCATATTGGACTACCTCTTAGGCCTCAGAAATCAGGGCCTTTCTACCTCTACTATCCGGGTTCACCCCGCTGCCATATCGGCTTTCCATCCGGGTCAGTCGAACCACTCAGTCTTCTCCGACCCTGTGGTATACCGTTTCCTTAAGGGTCTAGATAAGCTGTATCCGAGCGTCAAGCGTCCCGTTCCACCTTGGGATCTCAACCTTGTGCTCTCACGCCTCGCGATGCCCCCGTTCGAGCCCCTCGCCACGTGTTCCTTACTACACCTTTCCTGGAAGGTGGCATCCCTAGTAGCTATCACCTCGGCTCGTAGAGTGTCAGAGATCCGTGCACTGACCTCCGAGCCGCCCTACACTATCTTCCATAAGGACAAGGTACAGCTACGTCCCCACCTGGCCTTCCTGCCTAAGGTGGTCTCTCCCTTCCATGTTAATCAAGACATTTGTCTCCCAGTTTCTTATCCTAAGCCACACACCTCTGGAAGGGAACAGCAATTACACACGTTGGACGTTAGGAGGGCTCTTGCTTTTTATTTAGATAGAATAAAGCAATTCAGGAAACAACCCAACTTTTCGTGACAGTTGCGGAGAGGATGAAGGGCCAGCCAGTTTCAGCCCAAAGGCTCTCCCCCTGGATTACCTCGTGCATTCACACCTGTTATGAACTCGCGGACAAGCCGCTTGAGAGAGTAACAGCACACTCCACGAGAGCGCAGGCGTCCTCTGCGGCCTTCCGGGAGGGAGTCCCTATTACGGACATCTGCAGGGCGGCTACCTGGTCCTCCGTCCATACCTTCGCCGCCCACTACGCCACAGTCCAGCAGACCAGGGACGATGCGGCGTTTGGGTCAGCGGTCTTACGATCAGCAATGGGTCAACCCGACCCCACCTCCTAGGTATTGCTTGTAGTCACCTATAGTGGAATGCATGTGAGCAATCACTCGAAGAAGAAAACAAAGTTACTTACCTGTAACTGTTGTTCTTCGAGATGTGTTGCTCACATCCATTCCAAACCCACCCTCCTTCCCCACTGTCGGTTTAGCCGGCAAAGAAGGAACTGAGGGCCAGACTGTGTCGCAGGGGTACTTATAGAGTGCCTCAGTGGCGCCACTCCAGGGGGCCCCCTGCTCACCCAGTCTGCAGCTAGGGGAAAAATCTACCCAGCAACCAGGCCCGCAGCGCGTACCTAACCTATAGTGGAATGGATGTGAGCAACACATCTCGAAGAACAACAGTTACAGGTAAGTAACTTTGTTATCCTGGGGCCCATCCCAAACCCCCCTGAAGTTTATGGGAGACTTTCCGTTGACTTCAGTAAGTTTGGAAGAAGCCTCCAGCGCTTAGTGAGAGCTCCGCTCCCATCCGCCGTGCGCCCCCTGCAGGCCTGGGCGGGATCAGCGCCCTCCCGGTGTCGGGACGCCGGCAGTTCCCGCCCGGGTGCGCTCACGCTCCGGTGTATCCTTCCTCCCTTCCCTGCAGGAACTACTTCCACTTGCCTTACTTCGAGAAGAAGCCCTGCATCTACATCAAGAGCTGGTGGCAGGACCAGAGACGGAGGCTCTACAATGCCAACATCATGGACAAGATCGCGGACAAGCTGGTCAGTCCGAGGATGGGGTGGGGGTCCAGGGGACTAGGAGCCTGGGGGGGCAGCGGACACCACACCTAGTTCCCCTGCATTGGCGTCTGTGTCCTCCCCCAGCAGCTGCACGACCACTGCTCATGGTGCATGGACGGTCCCATCGCAGGGATCACGCTGGTGAACCCAGCCGCACGGGGAGCCAAAGCCCGGGACCCTGGTGTCCAGAGGGGTGCGGGAGGCAGTTACAGCTGGAAGCTGAGGGAGAGGAGAGAGCTCCAGACACTGGCCTCATTAGCCTAGCGGTGAGGGATCCCCAAGGAGACGTCTAAAAGCCCCACCCCAGTCTCAGGGGGAAAGACCAGAACTGGTCTCCTCTGCCAGCTAGCGGCACAGAGCCGGCCCCAGCCCTCGCCCCGCTGCACCCGCCGGGCCGGCCTACTGAACAGGGCCCTCCCGACTCTCCTTGCCCCGGCCCGGCAGAGAGAGGGGAAGGGGCTTCTCGCTGCCAACGTGGCTCTCCCCGGGTGCGGGGGGGGGGGGCTGCGGTTCCCTCCTGCCCCCGGTGACGCGGCGCCTCCTTCTCTCCTCGCCGTCCCAGGAGGAGGGGCTCAACGACGTACAGGAGATGATCAAGACCGAGAAGCCGCACCCCGAGCGCCGGCTCCGCGGGGTCCTGGAGGAGCTGAGCAGCGGATGCTTGTGAGTTGAAAGAGGCCGGGGCTCAGCCAGTGAGGCCGGGACAGTCTCAAGGACGCGGCGCCCAGGGCCCTGTGAGCGTTCCAGCCTCGCAGGCGGGGGGCATGTGCCAAGAGGCCGGTTACCCGTTAGCTGTATTGCGGGGCGGGCTGACGGGGGCTGGTGGGCGGCGAGGTGAGCTACCCGCTGCAGGGATCCTTGGCAGGGAGGGGGGGATTCTGCCGGGTCTGTCCCCGTGGGGTGAAATTAACCCTGTGCGTGGCCAGTGCCCCACGGCCATCCCACCCCTCGGCCCTGGCCACCGTGTCTCCTCTCCCGAGCCCCACCTGACTCTCGACGCCGTGTCTCTCTCCCCCGCCAGCCGCTTTGTGACCCTCGCCAACAAAGACCAGAGCCTCTCTGCCCGGACCAGACTGGACCGAGAGCGGCTCAGATCCTGCATGCGGGAGCTGGTGAGAGCATCCGGCGGGGTGGGGGGGTGAAAGGTCAGCGAGGGGCGGGCGGGGGGCTCTGGGCCCTGGCACTGGGACATGGAGCCCAGCACGCGAGGGGAAAGCTGTGCCTGCCACCGGTGTTGAGTGAAATGGGATTGGCAGCCCAGCGACCCACCGCTGCTCCTGGCTCTCGCTTGGCAGCCTCCAGGACCGTATGTGCTCCCCCGGGGAACAGGGGAGAGACGTGCCCGGTCACGCCCCAGGCCGTCCCTAATCCCTGCAGAGAGGTCTCTGGAGCTGCCAGGCCAACCCCTTTCACCAGGGCGACTCTCTCCGGTCCTTGGCTTAACTCCTTCCTGCTTCTGACGGGCATTAACCAATTCACTGCCTGTGAAGTTGGCATCACCATGCCCTTATTATAGATGGGGAAACTGAGGCACCATCCCTCCTCACTGCATGCAGACTTGCCCTGTCTTTTTCCCTTCTCTCTGCTCCTTTTACCCCTCGCTCACCTCGTGCCCTTGGCACCGGGCGTTGTACCCGCAGGAGAACATGGGCCAGCAAGCCAAGACCCTGCGGTCGCAGGTGAAGAAGAACACGATGAGGGACAAGCTAAAGCTGGTGCAGAACTTCCTGCAGAAGCTCCGCTTCCTGGCGGACGAGGTGAGCAGGAGCCGCCTTACGCACTGACCCCGGGTGTGAGCCTGGCTGGACGCTAACGGGGAGCAGCTGGCCCCCCGGGGAGGAAAACAAGCAGCCTCTGTGGGTAGTTGTTGCTTTGTGCATCAATCCTAGGCCGAGGGCCAACTGAGGCGTCCCAAGCCAGTATAGAGCAACGGTGCCCCACAGCCCATACACTCCAGGTGGGTCTGCTTCTCCTCAAAGGTGCCCGTGTTCTGCTCTCAGTTAGGTTGGTAAAATCCAAAGCAGACTGCAAAGAGTTACAAAGGGATCCCCCCAAACTGGGTGACTGGGCAACAAAATGGCAGATGAAATTCAGTGTCGATAAATGCAAAGTAACGCACTTTGGAAAACATCATCCCAACTCTACATATACAGTGATGGGGTCTAAATGAGCTGTTCCCACTCAGGAGAGATCTTGGAGTCATTGTGGATAGGTCTCTGAAAACGTCCACTCAGCGGGCAGCGGCCGTCAGAAAAGCGAACTGAATGTTGGGAATCATTAAGAGAGGGATGGATAACCAGACAGAAAATATCATCTTGCCTCTTGTGATACAGGAGGGCCAGGGAGCAGTGGTAGAGCATTGGAGGGGAACTGTATAAACCCCAGGGTAATGAAGGCGTGGTTCCCTATGGACTGGGGGGGGGGGGCTTGCTACAGGTTAATTGGAGCACCTGTAGTCAATTAAGGTCCTGTCAGGAACCTAATAAGCTTCAGGCAGTGAGAGAGGAGGAGGAAGGAGAGAGGACCGGAGCCTGGAGCTGTGGTGTGAGATCTGGAAGATCAGAGAAGTGAAAGAAGAGAGACCCTGCCCTGGCAGGGTACAGAGACTCTCCCCCTCCCCCCCCCCCCTCCGAATCTAAGGATCGAGGGTAACCCCACCTAAGGGGGAAGAGGGTAAGAAACCTACGGGGGTTGAAAGGGGCTGGGGCTCCCCCCATTTCCCTCCTCCAGCACCTTCCTGGGCCACTGGCAGGGCCCTTGGCACCCAAGAGCAGGGGCAAGAGGTGGTGTCTTGGCCCTTCCCCCCCCCACCAAGTAAAGCACAAGACCCACCATACGAACATCGGCCATCTTGTCACGCTCTATATACATCCATGGTACACCCACACCTTGAATACTGCATGTTGGTGGGGTCTCCCCATCACAATGGCTGCAGTGTATCATGGGAAACGTAGTCCGGACAGGGAGCTCAGCTGATAGAGAAGAATGTGACTGAATTATAAGGGGTGCCCACAGTGCAGGAAGGATGTTGATAAATGGGCAGTTTTTAAATGGAGAGTGGATGTTTTTCTAAAAGATCTGTTCCTATGGGGCAGTTCTCTGGCCTGTGTCATCCAGGAGGTCAGAAATCCAGATTCCTCCTGGCTTTACTATGCACACCACGGCGTGAGATCTGTGCCCTGCCCCCCTCTGCTAACGACCCTGACGAGCAGTCAGGCCTCAGGAAATTAATTCAGGGCAGTCCCATGGCCTGGATGCTCTGCATGAGCCCAGACAGGGTGATCACCATGGTCCCTTTTGGCCTTGGAATCTATGAATCCACAGGGGGAGGCTTAAAACCGTCTCTCAGGAAGGGAGCGGGGGACCCTCCAGTGACTGAGCCTGGGCAGACGCTAGACACATCCATCCCCTGGTGCCTCCGTGTCACGACTGAGGGGAGAGCCGGTGGGACGCCTCCCGCCGGTCCCGGAAAGGGGTGTCCGGCCCTGCCTGCCGTGTTGAGCGGGGCCTTTGTTGGGGTTCACAGCCTCAGCACAGCATCCCCGACGTCTTCATCTGGATGATGAGCAACGGCAAGCGCGTGGCCTACACCCGCATCCCCTCCAAGGACATCCTGTACTCCATCGTGGACGAGGAGACCGGCAAGGACTGCGCCAAAGTGAAGACCGTCTTCCTGAGGGTAACCGGGCTGTGTTCGAGGGGGCCACCCCGGCCCACGCGAGGGGGAGGATGGAGAGAGAGACGGGAGGGTGAAGAGAGGCAGGGGAGGTGCGTAGAGGCTGGGGGAAGGGCAGGAAGGAGCTAAGTGTCAGGTGCTGAGCACTGCTGCAGGTGAGGTACCGATCTCTGAGCTGGAAGAGGGGGAGGCCTCCTGCCAGGGTACATGGAACAGGGGTAGGTGGGGAAGACAACGAAAAACGCCAGGTGGCTCTGAGCCCACAGGGCAGGAGGCAGGTGCCGGTTGGACAGCGCGGTGGGTCTGACCCCACGGGGCAGGAAGTGGGGGGTGGGCTGAACAGCACAGCGGGTGACCCCATGGGGCAGGAGGCGGGAGCCGGCTGGGCAGCGGGGTGGCTCTGACCCCACGGGGCAGGAGGCAGGTCAGGTCTGGTCTGGTGTGAGGCGCCCCAGCTGAAGCTCCCTCCCCGTTGCTCCCAGCTGCCCGGGAAGAGGGGCTTCGGGCCGGCCGGCTGGACGGTGCAAGCCAAGATGGAGATCTACTTGTGGCTGGGCCTCAGCAAGCAGCGCAAGGACTTCCTGAGCGGCCTGCCCTGCGGCTTCGAGGAGAAGAAAGCCAGCAGGGGCCTCGGGCTCCAGGCCTTCCCGCCCATCAGCCTCCTCTACACTAGTAAGAGCCGCCCGCCCTCCCGCGGGTGCTGCTCCCGGGGGGCCGTGCCGGGGGAGGGCCGGCGGGTGCTGCCGGCTGGAGTGGCTCCCAGGGCCACGCTGGGATTGAAGGCTGCCTGGCGTGGGGAGCCGTGCTGCCCCACAGGACGCCTGCGGGGGGGACTGTGCTTCTGGGGCCCTTCCTGCCCCTTGTGGCCCGTCCCTCCTGCGCCCATTAGCCAGGGGTCAGGACTGGCCACAGCACAGGCTCTGCGCCCAACGCCCGCCACCGCCGGTTCTGTGCCGCAGAAATCTGCAAGGCAGCCCCGGCCTCCTGCGTGCACCTCTCCCCACGGGGCCGCCCCAGCCCAGAGATGGAAACCGCCCGGGCCCGGGGAGGTTCATCCATGTCGTGCATCTCTCCCCTGTGTCCCTGCTGGGCCAGGCTCGTCCCCGCCTCCGAATGCCCGAGGTGCCCTGCTCTGAGCTCCGCGGGTCAGGACAGGAGTCTCACCCCCTCCTTTCCTCCCAGAGAAACAGGTGTTCCAGCTCCGAGCCCATATGTACCAGGCCAGGAGCTTGTTCGCCGCAGACAGCAGCGGCCTCTCCGACCCCTTTGCCCGGGTTTTCTTCATCACCCAGGGCCAGTGCACTGAGGTAAGAGCCGGGTCCCTAAGCCAGGGAGGGGGCGGGGGGCTGGTTTGTGTCTGAGCTCGCTGGGCTGAATTTCCGGGCTGCCAGACGGCAGCCGACCGGGTAGAAGAATGAGGAGTAATGAAAACACTGAACATCAAGTGCTGTCTGAACATATAACACCCTGGCAAAGTGTGTGACGTGCCCCTCGGGGCCTGGCCCGCAGCAGGATAACAGTCTACTTAGTGCTACTAGCTGATGGAGATTCCCCTTCAGTTCAAGCCAGGGAGGGCTGCACGGGGTCTGTGAAGATCTGGGCTTTGAACCCTGCTTGATGGTGGTGTGTCACGCTGTGTCTGGGGTGATGCTCTGGCACTGCTCCCTAGGAAGCCAGTCAGGACTCTGGGGCGAAGCTTCCTCTCCGTACCCAGCCTGTCTCCAGGGCTAGGAGCTTCACAGGTACAGCTACCACCTTCCTGGGTCTGACCTTGGAGTCCACGGAGGGGCAGCACCTTCTGCCCCTCCATGCACTTCCCCCAGCGAGCCCGTGGGTCTACACCCCAACTCCACAGTCAGTCGTGACTCTCAGCCAGCCAGTAAAACAGAGGTTTATTAAATGACAGGAACATGATCTAGGTAGAACGAACGCGACCCCTCCGCTGGGTCCATTTTGGGGGCCAGAGAACTAGGCCAGCCTGCTTGGAGCTCTCTGCCTCTTCCCAGCCAGACCCAGACTGAAAACTCCCCCTCTAGCCTCTCCCCTGCTTTTCCTTGTCTCCTTCCCAGGCAGGAGGTCAGGTGACCTCTTTGTTTTCACCTTCCAGCTAACTGACAACTTGAGAGGGGGAAGGGACGGGGTGTTGGCTACTTGCTTACACTGTCTCTCTTCTCTGCACCAGCTACATACCCTTATCCCTCCACATAGACACTCAAAAAATTCACTGGGGAAACTGAGGCACACACACAATATTCCCACTCTGTCACATGTTGGATGTTCCCTGATTGACTGATCCTGACACCGCCCCTGGGGGTACCTGTCATGATCCCCATTTTAGATGGGGAGAAGCTTTATACACGAGCAGAATAAGTGACCTGCCTGAGGTCAGATGGAGAGTCAGTGTCGGAGCTCTCAGTGCTGTGCTTCAGCCACTAGACCTCACTTCTCTTTCACTTGGGGCCTTCAAGTTGTGGCCAAGGCTCAGCCAGCAACGGCAACAATGGGAGGCTTCCTGGCTCAGGGGTCCACCCTCGCGCCGCCATATTTTTAAAGCAGCCATCTTGTATCTCCAGTACCTTGGTGCGGGCAGTGCCAGGAGAGTCCATCTGCCCCTCTCCTCCCTGTAACCAGGGCCCTGGTGCTCTTTCCCCTTCCTGCTCCTCCAGGTGCTCAACGAGACGCTGTGCCCGACCTGGGACCAGCTGCTGGTCTTTGACAACGTGGAGCTCTACGGGGAAGCCCACGAGATGCGGGACGACCCCCCCATTATCGTCATTGAGATCTACGACCAGGACACGGTGGTGAGGGAGCGGGAGCACGGGGCCAGGGCCCGGGGTGGCGGATCAGTCCTGGGCACATAGAAGACACAGTGTTGGTGTGGAAAGCCGCCTGTCCCCCCTACTACCCCTAACTACCCCTGCCACCACCCCGCACGCAGCAGGAAGAGGCTGCAGAACACAAGGGCTGGGACGGTTACACAGCCGGTGCCGCTTGTTACTGGCGGCTTCAGTGGCACTGAGTGGCTGAATTTTCTAGCTGATGGGAGAGAGAGTCAGCGACTGTGAAGCCAAAGGCGGGGAGACGTTAGTCAGGCCTTTACCTCTGCAACAGCACCTCAATCCTGACCCGCGCCCCCCCGGCTATCTGCTCCTGTCCCAACCCATGGCCCCTGTGACGGGGCTGTTCCTGGTGGGACCAACTGAGAGTGCCAAGTCAGGACAATTTGCTTCCAAAAGGGCAACTAGAGCCCAAAGCTGGGGTTTCTCTACTTCTAAAGAAAACCAAACCAGCCAAACAGAAAAGACTTTGGTCTCACCCCACTGGCTAACCACAAGTCACACAAGCAATTCCCTTAGACACTCCAGATTCCCAGTATCACCACCAGCAGCCACCTGTCCTGGGGATCAATGGTTATGAAAACCAATCCCCCAAATAAAGAAAACGGTTCTCCCCAATTCCAAAGAATCAGGCCCCAGATCCAGGTCAATATACAAATCAGATCTTCCCACAAATCACGCTGTTGCCAATCCTTTAGAATCTAAAATCTAAAGGTTTATTATACAAGGAAAAAGATCTCGGTGAGGGTTAGGCATGGTTAAAAGAAATCAATTACATGCAGTGATCGCAAATCTCAGGCTTGCAGCAATGGTAGAATAAACTGCAGGTTCAAATCAAAGTCTCTGGAATGCATCCCCTGCAGCAGGGCCGGCGACAGGGGGGTACAATGGGTACAGCTGTACCGGGCCCCGGACTTAAGGGGGGGCCCCCTTAAATCCGGGGCGGGCCCAGTACGCAGCTGTACCCCCTTGTCGCCGTGCAAGGCGCGGCGCTCGTCAGCCCCCTCCCCCAGCACCCAACAGCCTCCCCCCGCCCCCCTTTGCTTCTCCTGGCCGGGCCACGCGGCCAGAACGCATGCGGGGGTTGGAGCCCGCGGGCGGCGGGAGACCGGCCGGGGGGGGAGGGGGCGCAGGCGGCGGGAGACCGGGGGGGCCGCACGATCTGCGTACGGGGCCCCAAAATTCCTGTCGCCGGCCCTGCCCTGCAGGGATGGGTCATCAATCTGTTGGCCAGAACTTCCATGTGTAGCAAAATCCCATCCAGAATAGGAGCAGGACTGGAGACTGATGACCCGATTGGGGGGGGGAGGGGGCGGGACTCTCCCAGGTTTTTATAGTTTTCCCCAGGTGCAGGAATTCTCTTTGTCCTTGCTGTGGAAACTTACAGCAAAATGGAGTATTGAGTCACATGATAATTCCTGCCCCCTCCCTAAGCCACAGGGTGTGTCCGTCCTCTCTCAATGAGTCCATGGTTCTTGATGGGCCATCAACCAGGCCAGCCGAGCTAACAGCAACTTGTCTGGGATTTCACCCAGAAGCCAAACATCAGTTTGAAATACAGACATTATATAGCCAATATTCCTAACTTTAGCTACAAAAAAGATTCACACATACAATAGATTAATCATAATCATCAGACCATAACCTGGTCGTAGACACCTTATATGACCCCTTGACATAAGATTTGGTGCCCCTACAGGACCTTGGTTGCACCATATGATCCCAGATTATTTCAGTAACATGACGGCTCCCCTGCTGTCCACTCCTGTCCCGAACCACAGTCCCCCTGCTGTCCACTCCTGTCCCAATCCACAACCCCCCTGCTATCTGCTCCTGTTCCCCAGCTCTGCGAATGCCCCTCTCTCTTGACCTGTAGCCCCCTGCTGTCAACATCTGCTCCCTCAGCTTTGCCGAGGCCCTTCAATCCTGACCCACAGCCCCCCGCTATTCCAGCACAGGACTCCCCACACCCTGGGAGCCGGGATCGTGGTATATTAAGGATTTGTCAGCCATGGAGCGACTGTGGCATCCACAGACCCCTGGAGAACCGGGCAGAATCCCTGATTCAGCGAGTCCTGCCAGCCCTTCCTCTCAATCCACTGGCCGATCAGCTTTCGGCAGAAACCTGCCCGCCCAGGCTGGAGGGAGCCATAGGGCTGTGCTGGGGGGTGGGAAGCAGCCGCCTGGGACACGCCCAAGCTCTCTCCCTGCCTTTCCAGGGCAAGGCGGACTTCATGGGCCGCACCTTTGCCAAGCCGGTGGTGAAGATGTCGGATGAGGACTACGGGCCCCCGCGCTTCCCGCCCCAGCTGGAGTACTACCAGATCTACCGGGGCAACTCCACCGCCGGGGACCTGCTGGCGGCCTTCGAGCTGCTCCAGGTAACAGCCCAAACCACGGAGCGAGGGAGCGGATGACTCCAGCCTGGGCGAGCCCACCCCGCTCCCCCTGCGCTAGGAGCTGCACAGGCACCACGGGGCGCTGGATGCGTCTGGTGTATCGCAGCGGGCGTGAGCTGGAGACACCCCCAGGAGAGACGGGCGGGCACAGCCCCTACCAGCTCAGCCTGCAGGCTCTCCTGGCGGAGGTGCAGCAAAGGCTCTAGGCTAAGTCCTCGCTCAGTGAGTTCCCGCTTCCCGCTGGCTGGGGTGAGGCCTATGGTGAGGAGTGGGCCAGCAGGGGGCAGCATGTCAGGGTGGGGTCTGCTCCTGGCCTTTCACCCAGGCACCCCTGGACTTGCGCTTGGCTAGTGAACCTCCCGGACCGGCGGCCAGCCTGGACTGGGAGACGCCAAAGTGAATCCACTTCTTCCCTTGGGTGTTTCTTCTGGTGGTGCGGGTAACGACGCCCGGTGCTAACACTGCCCGCTGGCCTGCCTCTTGCCAACTCTAGTGACAGTTCAGAGTAGCAGCCGTGTTAGTCTATATCCATAAAAAGAACAGGAGTACTTGTGGCACCTTAGAAACTAACAAATTATTTCAGCATAAGCTTTTGTAGGCTACAGCCCACTTCATCAGATGCGTAGAATGGAACACACAGTAGGTAAGATACACACACACACACACACACACACACACACACACACAGAAAATATGTAAAGGTGGAAGTTGCCATACCAATTCTAAGAGGCTATTTAATTTAGATGGGACACTACCAAATTAGGGTTAAACAGAGACTGGGAATGGCTGGGTCATTACACTAATTGAATCTATTTCCCCATGTTAAGTATCCTTAACACCTTCTTGTCAGCTATCTAATATGGACCATCTTGATTATCACTACAAAAGATTTTTTCCTCCTGCTGATAATAGCCCATCTAAATTAAATAGCCTCTTAGAATTGGTATGACAACTTCCTCCTTTACATGTTGTGTGTGTGTGTGTGTGTGTGTGTGTGTACATCTTCCTACTGTGTGTTCCATTCTATGCATCTGATGAAGTGGGCTGTAGCCCACGAAACCTTATGCTGAAATAAATTTGTTCGTCTCTACGGTGTCACAAGTACTCCTGTTCTCTTTGCCAACTCTAGTACACCGGCGCTATCATGGCAGTGCCAATGGGTGAGTCTCCTGGAGCACAAGCGGTAGAGTTGTCTCTTTCACCCGTGAGGGTCCCAGGTTTGAGAGCCAGGAGGGGGCCGATCGTCTCCATTTGGGGGTGTAGCCCTGGGAGTGCACGCCACGCACGGGGGAGCGTGTCCCTTTGCACCACGCCGGGGAGCTGCCTGGCGGGGTTTTAGCTGAACGTCATCTCCTCCCTTGGGGTGGATTCAGTCTTCTGGGCGTGGAGCAATAAACGCTGAGGAGCGAATGCAGGAACGTAAAACCCTCCTGTTCCAACCGGGCCCGGGGGAGCTGGCGAAGGGGGCGCTGACCGGACACTCACGTGATGTTTTGCTGGAGCGGCTCCTAATCATGTCGTGTCTCTTCCAGATCGGCCCGGGTGGGAAGTCGGACCTGCCTCCCATCGATGGGCCGACGGACACGGAGCAGGGCCCCATCCTGCCAGTGCCCCTGGGGATCCGACCCGTGCTGAGTAGATACAGAGTGGAGGTAACAGCCCCGGGGATGCCGCTTCCTGGGTCGCTGGCTTTCGGCATCTGGGCTCACAGGGGTGTCAATAAACCGCTCAAATGGCCACGTCCAAATTGCCTGGCGGAAGCAACGTGGGGGTGCTTAGGGGAGCCCTTTCTAATGTTTGGGGCGTGGTCCGCACTCAGCGCTGGGTATCCTGGCCTGGCTGGAGGGCAGGGAAGCTTGCTCAGTGGCTGGATGTCAGAGGGGGAGGCTCTCAGGCAGGAACAGGCGGCCAGGGGCTGTGTCCCCAGCCGATATCACCCCATGTCCCTTTACCCCGGGCGCTCCGGCTCCCAGCGCCAGCTCCCAGTGCCGCCTCCGGCTCTCACCCCTCACCTCAGCGCCTTCCCTTCGCCCCAGATCCTGTTCTGGGGCCTGCGGGACCTGAAGCGAGTGAACCTGGCCCAGGTGGACCGGCCCCGGGTGGACATTGAGTGCGCCGGCAAGGGCGTCCAGTCGGCCCTGATCCCCAACTGCAAGAAAAACCCCAACTTCAGCACCCTGGTCAAGTGGTTTGAAGTGGTGAGTCCGGCCTGCTCTGGGGATGAACCCTGCGTGTCCGGAGAGAGGCCATTCCCACCCCTCTGGGGCAGGGCATGGGGTGGGAGCCGGGGGTGGGGGGGTGGGGGTCCAGCAGCTGCTGCCCGAGTTCTTATCCTGACTCGAGCAGAAACTCCTTGGGTGGCCATGGGCAAGTCACTGACTCTCTCTGCCTCGGTTTCCCCACTGGGCCAATAAAGGCTGTGGGGCTCTGCTCGGCAGTGTCACGAAGGCACCGACTGGCACTTTGCCTCTATTAACGAAGATCGGTTAGTAGGGCCCCATCCCCCATCCACTTGATTCAGGGCCACTGGAGAGCAATCCCCTTCTCCCCTGCCGAGGGGGTCTCTTGAGGGCTGCCCTTCCCCCCACGGGAGTGAGTCCTGCTTGGCTGGGGAAGGAAACAGAATTAGGGTTTGCCCTCTGAGCCAGGAAGGGGGGGCTTATCCCCTCCCCAAAAATAACCCCCGACCCCCTACAACGGGGACCCGTTCCCTTCCAGGACCTCCCGGAGAACGAGCTGCTCCACCCACCCCTGAACATCCGGGTGGTGGACTGCCGGGCCTTCGGCCGGTACACGCTGGTGGGCTCCCACGCCGTCAGCTCCCTGCGGAGGTTCATCCACCGGCCCCCGGACAAGAAATCCCAGCACTGGAACTCTACAGGTACCAGCGGGGGGCGGGGTAGATTCCCAGGGCTGCGTGCCGGCTACAGAGCAGGGTGGGGATAGGCGGAGAGTGATAGGCAGGGTGTGATGTTTCCTGCTCATTCAAGTGTCTAACTGAGCAGACGGCCGGCCGAGAGCCAAGCAGGGCTTCAGGGAAGGAGTGTCAGCTAGTGGTCAGAGCAAGTCGGATGGGTGGGAGATTCACAGGCTTGTTCAGTGGGTCGATATTTACCAAACGCTTCGGTGTCCCTGTGGAACCCACCTAGCCAGCTCCGGACCGGTGCAGCTCAGTTCCCTACAGCCGCAGCATCCCCTGGGCAGGGACCGTGTCTGGAAACCTCTCCTCTCGCTTCCTAGCTCCTCCGGGCTGGGATAGGGCGGGGGCGCCTCCCTTCACACACTGCCTGTGCCGTGGTTAGGTAGAAGCCACCCGTCCCCTAGGCCGTCCCCACAGCTCTGTGCTCCGGCACAAAATTCTCACTCACCCACGTGTGTGCTGGCTGGCACGGCTGGTGTGACCGCCGTCTGTGGGGCCCTTCCCTGGCTGAGTTTTCCTTTGAGGGCAGGTGTTTCCTTCTCCCTGATTCTTGTTTCTGGGACAGTTCCCGTTTCTTGGTTTGCTCCTGTCTCTCTTCCCCCTCACCCGCCTCCCTCGCCTTCCTCATCTCTTCGGGTCTCTCTACACTGGCTCTTCTCTGCCTCTCTCTGTCCTCTGTCCAGCTAAACTCCTCAACGGCTGTTTGGCCCTGGCCAACGGCGGCCCGTACTGTCGTCCCCCAGGTGAAATTGTCATCAACATGGAACCGGAGGTGCCCATCAAGAAGATGGAGACCATGGTGAAGTTGGAGGCCGTGAGTATCCGAGCAGTGGTGGGTTTCTTCACAATGCTACAGACCCCCGGGGGTGCTCCACCCGAAGCAGGGGCCACCCGTCTGGTGGGACGTGAAACCAAACTGATGTGCTGAGGGAAAGGGGTAGGCTGGCCCCCATGGTGCTACCTGCACAGAGAGCCCCCGTTTGGGACTGAGAGCACATGGTGTTGGAATTCTGCTTCAGAGAATAACAGACCAGCACGCACAACCCAGAACATACACAAACCAGGGTACCTTTTCCTAGCAACCCTACAATAACAAACCAGCGAGCACAGTGCAGCACTCATACAAACCAGGGTACCTTTTCCTAGCAACCCTACAATAACAAACCAGCCAGCACAGTGCAGCACTCATACAAACCAGGGTACCCCTCCTCAGCAACCCTACAATAACAAACCAGCGAGCACAGTGCAGCACTCATACAAACCAGGGTACCCCTCCTCAACAACCCTACAATAACAAACCAGCGAGCACAGTGCAGCACTCATACAAACCAGGGTACCCCTCCTCAGCAACCCTACAATAACAAACCAGCATGCACAGTGCAGCACTCATACAAACCAGGGTACCCCTCCTCAGCAACCCTACAATAACAAACCAGCCAGCACAGTGCAGCACTCATACAAACCAGGGTACCCCTCCTCAACAACCCTACAATAACAAACCAGCGAGCACAGTGCAGCACTCATACAAACCAGGGTACCCCCTCCTCAGCAACCCTACAATAACAAACCAGCATGCACAACCGGGCACATAAACAAACCAGGGTACACTTTCCTAGCAACCCTACAATAACAAACCAGCCTGCACAGCCCAGCACATACACAAACCAGGGAACACCAGTATGAAAACAGAAGACTGACCCTACTGGGTCAGACCAAGGATCCATCCAGGCCAGTGTCCTGTCTACTGACAGTGGCCAATGCCAGGTGCCCTGGAGGGAATGAACAGAACAGGGAATCATCAAGTGATCCAACCCCTGTTGCCCATTCCCAGCTTCTGGTAAACAGAGGCTAGGGACACCCTCCCTGTCCATCCCGGCTAATAGCCATTGATGAACCTGTCCTCCATTAATTTATCCAGTTGATTTTTTTAACCCTGTTATAGTTTTGGCTTTCACAACATCCCCTGGCAAGGAGTTCCACAGGTTGACTGTGCATTGTGTGAAGAAATATTTCCTTTTGTTTGTTTTAAACCTGCTGCCTATTAATTTCATTTGTTGACTCCTAGTTCTTGTATTATGAGAAGTAGTAAACAACACTTCCTTATTCCCTTTCTCCACACCAGTCATGATTTTATAGACCTCAATCATTTCTCCACTTAGCCGTCTCTTTTCCAAGCTGAAAAGTCCCAGTCTTATTAATCTCTCCTCATACGGCAGCCATTCCAGACCCCTCATCATTTTTGTGGCTCTTTTCTGAACCTTTTCCAATTCCAATATCTCTTTTTTTAAGATGGGGTGACCACATCTGCACACAGTATTCAAAATGTGGGCGTACTGTGGCTTTATATTGAGCAGTGTTTCTCAAACTTTTGTACTGGTGACCCGTTTCACATAGTAAGCCTCTGAGTGTGACCCCTCTTAGAAATTAAAAACACATTTTTCTATATTTAACACCAAAGCCAGGTTTGGGGTTGAGGCTGACAGCTTGTGACCCCCCCATGAATAACCTCATGACCCCCTGAGAGGTCCCGACCCCCAGTTTGAGACCCCCTGATATAGACGCAACATTATATTTTCTGCCCTATTATTTATCCCTTTCTTAATGATTCCCAACAATATGTTTGCTTTTTTGACTGCTGCTGCATATTGAGTGGATGTTTTCAGAGAACTATCCACAATGACTTTAAGATCTCCTTCTTGGGTGGGAACAGCGAATTTAGACCCCATCATTTTATCTGTATGGTTGGGATTGTGTTTTCCAATGGGCATCCCTTGGCATTTATCGACACTGAATTTCATCTGCCATTTTGTTGCCCCGTCATCCAGTTTTGTGAGATCCATTTATAGCTCTTCACAGTCTGCCTGGGACTTAACTGTCTTGAGCTGTTTTGTATCATCTGCACATTTTGCCACCTCTCTGTTTACCCCTTTTCCCAGATCATTTATGAACATGTTGAATAGGATTGGCCCCAGTACCGATCCCTGGGGGACACCACTATTTACCTCTCTTCACTTTGAAACTGACCCTTTATTCCTACCCTTTGTTTCCTATCTTTTAACCAGTTACCGATCCATGAGAGGACCTTCCCTCTTATCCCATGACAGCTCACTTTGCATAAGAGCTTTTGGTGAGGGACCTTATCATTTGCTTTCTGAAAATCTAAGTACACTAGATCCAGTGGATCTCCTCGGTCCACATGCTTGTTGACCCCCTCAAAGAATTCTAGTAGATTGGTGAGGCGTGATTTCATGTATGGAGAACCCTACAATAACAACCTAGCATGCACAGTCCAGCACATAAACAAACCAGAGAACCCCGCCCCAGCAGGTATGAACAACCCTACAATAATAAACCAGCATGCACAGCTGAAGAAGAGGAAAATGCCTGCATCTGCTTGTGGATCCATGCATTTCTCCTGAGCCCATCACCCTGCTATCTAGCACCGTGATATTTAACTGATAGAGCAGGAAAAGCACCTTCCAGCGGATCATCTTCCAAACCTTCCCTCAAGGTGTCTGTGCTGGTTCAGTTTTAACTGCAGTTGTTCATTTCAGGACACCAGGGGCCTTGTTCAGTTCTTTGGAGTGCGTGTCGTGTGTCTCTGTTCCCAGCTCATTGTGGGTGGGTGTGCAAAGCACAGGGCTGCATCCTGGCTCACTGCTGGGGATTTGCACTAACTCTTTGTTCTCCCCTGTTCCATGTGGCAGAACTCTGACGCGGTGGTCAAGGTTGACATGGTAAGTGCTGGGCTGGCCTTGTCCCGGCCCCTGCCCGTGCCCCTCTGCTTGGCTTCGAACCTGCTGCAGAGCCCTCCCCAGTGGTGCTGCCGTGGGGCTCACGGGGAAGCTGAGCCAGCTGGCGCCCACGCGGCCCATTGACGTCAAGGGAGGGCTTCCTGTCTATGTCCTGGACACTGGACCCCACTCCTGTGCACGTCTGTGATGAGCAGCGTCAGTTCTCAACTAGGGGCCCCCGAGCAGGTTTCTGGGGATCCGCCGAGCAGGACCCGCATGGGACTTGCTTGAAGCTCGGGGCAGAAAGCCGAAGCCCCAGCACAAGGGGCTGAAGCCTGAGGCCCCGAGCCCCGCCTCCTGGGGCAGATTGGGGGGGGGGGCTATGGCGTGGGGGCCCAGGAAATTGCCCTGCTTGCTACCCCCTAACGCCGGCCCTGGCTTTTCTAGGCAGAAACCCAGTTCTTGTGGCACAGGTGGGCCGTGGAGTTTTTATAGCCTGTTAGGGGGGCGTCAGAAAGCAAAAGGTTGAGAACCTCCGGGGTAGACGGGCGGCGAGTCCAGAGCCAGCCTGACCCCAGTGGATGGGAACCCCAAATGGGGTTATTACAGCCAAGTCCGGCCCCAAACCCGCCCACCCGGCTCCCAGCGAAGAGCAGCGCCTCAGCGGCCTCCGTGGACATCAATGGAGCAACCTGGAGCGACGCCGGACGAGACTGCCCCCAGGGGTGCTGCGGGGGGCGCTTGGCCCTTGGCAGGCTGTCTGGGAACGGGGTGTTGGCAATGGATCCTGTGCAAAGCAGCGAGGAGCCACCAACCCAAACCTCCGCTCCCAGCACCTCAGACTTTGAGCTCAGGGTTTGACCTTCGCAGCTTTGAGCTCCTCTCTTCACAGCTGAGCTCTGAGCAGTAGCTAAAATGTCCCACGGCTGGGCTGGCCCCATGGTCTCCAAGTACAGCACCGAATCTGCCGCTGACTCCCTGTGTGACTGGATAAGTCACTTCACTGCTCCCTGCCTCAGTTTCCCCTTCCTGAGCCAACAGTAGACAGGACGGGTTGGGAGGGATCTGTTTCCCCATCTTGGCTGCAGCCTCTCCCCCTTTCTCTCTCGCTCTTTCTCTCCCTTCATTGTGCTCCTCCCGCCCCGGCAGTCAGAAGAGGAGAAGGAGAAGAAGAAGAAGAAGAAGAAAGGAGGGGGAGAGGAGATAGAGGAGGAGGAGCCGGATGAAAGCATGCTGGATTGGTGGTCCAAATACTTTGCTTCCATTGAGACTATGAAGGAGGTAGGAGCGGGCCAGGGAGGGAGGGGGCACGGTGCGACTATTTCACCTCCTCGGTTAACATTCGAGGGCCAGATTCCTCGGCAGGCTGCTTTGCAACACCAGAGCGGTGCCAAGGTCCCGGCGAATCTGGCCCCTAAGCGCAGAGGTTGGGCATTTCTGAAGCAGCTCCCAGCTGAGGATATGGACACGCACATTATCCCTGCTGAAGCACCGAGGCTGACAAGGAGATACTGAGCCTTTTGTCTCTCGGTCACTGATTCTTATCCGCTCTGAACCCATTCCCTGGGGCGGCATACAGGGGCCTTCAAAGTAGAGACTCCCCCAGGCAGTAAATGCCTCCAGCATCATGAGCTACCCCAGCATCCAGAACATAACTTAGAGCAGACTCAAGGCAGCTGTAACTTACATAGGGGTCTGACTGGGCCCAAAGGCCTGTGGGATGCTAAGGTGGCTTAAAGACTCCTTTTCACATGAGCCAATTCACTTCTCTCCGTCCCCCTCCATTCTCTTCCTGCCTTGTGGGCATGAGAGAGGAGTTGAGTTTACAGCTGGGGTCTCCTTTGGGAAAAGAAATAAAACTGAACTTCTGACCACTTGTGGTCAGGAAAGATCCGTGGGACTTTTTGTTCTGTTTTGTTTACTGCAATACTGGATGTTAACTATTCGTATTTCTATTATTGGAGTGCCAAGGACTCTCAGTTACAGACTAGGCCTCCATTGCGCTCGGCGCTGTACAAACCCAGAGAGGCCCTGCCACAAAGAACTAGAGCTGGGTGAAATTTTTCTTCTGAAACCTTGTTTGTCAACCGCCCCCTTCCCCCTATTTTTGAATATTTTGCAGGCCCATGTTAAATTTGCCAGATTGCTTTAGTCGGGGGGGGGGGGGGAGGAGGAAATACCCCTCCCCCCAAAATTATATCTATATAATATATTTTGTTCTGACACCTGAGATTTTCCATTTGAAATGACTTTTCCTTGTGAAATTCACTTCAGTTTTATTTATAAACATTAAAAGCTTGAAAATGAAACAACCTGTTTTGTTTGATCCAAAATCATTTTTAAAAAATGTTGATTCACTGAAAAAAATAATTTAATTTTTTGGACTGGCCAGCGAATTGAAAAATCAGTTTTATTCACCCAGCTCTAGCATGAGCCCCAAAGTCTTGGACAAATCCCAGCTTACATTTTGCCTGCGTAAAACTCCCTATACGATGTTAGCTGATCTTCACTTCCTGTCCTACATGGTGACTGTGTGCTGTTATATAGTCGCTGGGCTTCACCCCAGAGCTGGCTGCATTCCAGTGGTGCTGTGTTTCTATCTTTCCTAACGGGCTCCAGGCTGAAAGGTATTTGTAGAAATAGACTGTGTCATTCCTGCGCCTGCCCCTCTCTGCATCTCATTGCCCGTTTCATCTCTCTCCAGCAACTCCGGCAGCAGGAAGCGGCTGCAGCAGAAGCCGAGGAGAAGGAGGAACTGGAGATTGCAGAGGGTAAATGTTTGAAAGCGAGATACCAAAGCGACGCAGAGATCAATAACCCGTGGTCAGCGCTAAGATCTCTCTCAGCGTTCGGAAAATTCTGACCGCAATCCGAGATTCTGCTAAATTCTGGACCTCTGGCTCCAAACTTGCCGGTCGGGGTCTCGCCACGTATTTCAGTGAGGCCAAACCTGGCACATGTCGTCTTGCGATGATGGACAACGGCACTGATGTCTGTCAGACCCAGCCTGCCTGGCTGACGTGACATGGCAGGGAGACAATGTGGTCTAGTGGTTAGCGTCTAGTCTGTGTCATTGCCTTGCTGTGTGGCCTTGGGAGAGTCACTTAATCTCTCTGTCCATCCCTTCCTCCTGGGGGTCCTCCGGCTGGTGTGTGGGAAGTGCTCGGAGATCTTTGGCTCTATAGAAGTGAAAAGTATTATTTCCCCAGCCTGTCCAGCCCCCACCCCCGGGACAGCCACACCGGAGGCAGGATGGCCTGTTTCTTGGATATATTATATCCCCTTGGGCCGCACCCTACTCCCTGTTACGCTGGTGTGATGTCATTGCCTTCAGAGAGGCTGTGGGCAACTCACCGGGTAGCATAGCTCCGGGAGGAGCGTACGGCTCCCGCCCTACCAGGCTGCCCGGAGACATGGCCGTGGGCTTCTCTAGTGCATGCCACCCATGGATCTCTAAGCGCTTCACACCTCCCACGGTGTCCACCCTCACACTGCCCCGGGAGGAGAGCAGGTGTCATAGAATATAATCTCAGGGTTGGAAGGGACCTCAGGAGGTTCTAGTCCAACCCCCTGCTCAAAGCAGGACCAACCCCAACTAAATCATCCCAGCCAGGGCTTTGTCAAGCTGTCTCCAAGTCTCTTCATCCCAGTCACGAGGTCACTCTGGCTGCTCTTGGCACAGGTGTCTCTGGCCTCCCTCACCTGTCTTTGCCAGCCATTCCCAAGCGGAGCCTGGCCACGGTCAGTTTCCGCCCTGCATGCTCCAGCCTCCCCCTTTCACACTGCGCATTTGTCTGTCCCACTCTGTCTGTTCTCATCTGCACGGCAAAGAAGCCATGAAAGTTGGCAAGACGGAGACAGCAAAGGAAGAGGAAACCCCCAAAGACTTTGGGATGGGGCTGGGGGAACCTTAGATCTTGGGAAAGGGTGTCCACGGGTCCCTTTCGAACAAACCTGTGTTGGCTGCCTGGGTAACGCCCTTGTTCAGTGGCTGCTCTGCATAGAGGGTAAGAGCCTACTACTGCTGCCACCTAATGGGATTGCTCCTTTAGCTCCAGTGGTCAACCTGTGGGCTGAAGATGTAGGCTTCAGACCTGCTGACAACCCATGCTGGGGTTTGTTCCCCATGCTGCAAAGCATCATGGGTGCTGGGCATGGAGACTTACTCTGCTCAAGGGCAGTGGGATTTCAAGACCTATCCGGGTAAATAAGGTGCCCTCCATATTTTTCTTTCAACTGAGACTTAAAACTCAGTTCTCCCCTCACTTGTTCCAATGTAGCAATGGTGACATCCGGGGCTTGCCGCTGGATCTCCCCGCGTGAGAAGGGAATCCAGCCCTTAGTGAGAGCTCCTGAGACCAAAAGGACGTTTAACCACTGGTCCGTCAGCCAATGGGACTTACGCCCCCAGGCGAGGTAGTGCTGGCTGACCTGCTGGGATGAGGGGTTGCCCATGTGAGCTGTAGGTTTAGCCGTTGGCTGTCAGCTTTCATGCACACCATGGTTGAGTGTCCTGTGTTCATCCCACCCCCATCTCCACCTCCTTCCCACCCGTCTCTCCCCTCGAACTCAGAAATCAAACTTGATGACTCTCCTATGAAAGGCTCCAAGGGCCAGGCAAAGACCAAGGAGAAGGTCAAGGTGCCCAAAGAGGACAAGAAGAAGAAGCAGCAACAACCCCCTGAGGCCCCTGAGAAGAAAAGCAAACAGAAGATTGACGAGCTGAAGGTGGGTGCCAGGCACTTAGCGGCCAGGGTGGGTGCTAGATCCCAGCCTGGGGAGGGGCTACCGGCCCAGCTGAAGGTGGGTGCAGCCATTTGTCCTGAGAGTGTTACACCTCACAGTGTGTAGAGTAACACACAGTGAGGAAAATAATCCCAACTCTAGACTCAGTGACGGGTTCCAAATTAGCTGTTACCACCTGGGAACGGGATCTTGGAGTCTCCATCGGTAGTTCCACGAAAACTTCTGCACAATGCTCAGCAGCTGTCCGAAAAGTGAACAGAAGGTTAGGAACTGTTAGGAAAGGGATAGAAAATCAGACAGGCACACTCTATAAACCCCTGGTGCTCCCAGACCTTGAACACTGCATGCAGTTTGGTCGCCCCGTCTCAAAAAGGATATAGCAGAACTGGAAAGGTTCAGAGATGATCAATGGGTCCGGAACGGCTTTCCCATGAGGAGAGACTAAAAGGATTTGGGTTGGTCATCTCAGAAAAGAGACGACTACAGGGACGTGATGGAGGTTATAAAGTTGTAATTGATGTGGCGAAGGTGACTAGAGAAGTATTGTTTATACTTTCCCACAATACAAAAACCAAGGGTCACCTGACTAAATTAATAGGCAGCCTGTTTAATACAAACCAGAGGAAATACATTTTCCACACAACACACAGCTGATCTGTGGAACTCCTTGTCATGGGATGTAAAGGCCAAAAGTATAACTGGATGCAAGAAAGAACTCGATAAGTTCCTGGAGGGCAGGTCCACCAATGACTATTAGCCACGATGGTCAGGGACACAGCCCCAAGCATGGGGCAACCCTAAACCTCTGACTGAAGCTGGGAGTACAAGGCAGGGGTGGATCACGCCATAATTGCTGTTCTGTCCACTCCTCATGGAGCTCTGGTACGGTCACTGTTGGAGACAGGACACTGGGTGAGATGGACCATGGTGTGACCCAGTATGGCCGTTCCTACATTCTTAGGGCTGGAAGGGGCTCAGATAATGCGGGAGGAGGAGATAAGAGCCCATAGAATAGAGTCCAGTGGTTGTTGCCATTGGAGTTTTGTTATTTGTGTGGGTCATGGGGATCCCAAGCTTAGCTTCAACACCGGATGTTTCTCGGTTTTCTGCCATGCCTAGCAATGAGAGGTGCTACACTGTGGCACAAGCATCTCCCAAGGGAATGGAGGCAAACTCCCTCACTTGCTCCAGGGACAAGGGGACTTGATAAATTCCTGGGAAAGGTCCTGCAGGAAGCAGACCTAGATTGGCTACGGGAGGAGCTGGGCTGTCATCTGGCTTTTCCTTCTCTGCTTCCTGAGGCCACGTCTGGCCTGGCAGTTCCCCTGGGAGTCATCCCCCATGTTGTTGCTGTTGGCTGGGAATTACCAGCATTAGGCACCCAATCCCCAACAGCGTTTAATGGGAGTTGGGAGCTCACTGCCCTAGGGCGCTCTGGGCTCCCAGCCTGGGTGGCTGCTGTTGGTACGGGGAACACATGCTCCCCGCGACTTTCCGCTTCACCCCCCTAGGTCTACAACAAAGAACTGGAGATGGAGTTTGACGGCTTTGAAGACTGGCTGCACACCTTCAGCCTCTTCCGGGGGAAGATCGGGGACAACGACGACACCACAACGGAGGAAGAGCGGATAGTGGGCAGGTTCAAGGTGAGTGTGGCGCAGCCGGGAGACCCCATCCCCTGCGAGTAGGGAAATGAATCAGCTACAATAGAAATCAATTCACAAGGAACCCAACCAATCCCTGGTATGGCGCCTTCTACACGCTACCTTGGCGTGATAGCTTGTTGGGCTGAGACAGATCAGTACACGGATGGGAGACCTCCAGCAGATCTATCAGCAGGACCATTCTGGGCTCAAAGCTGCTTCTGGGGAGTGCAAGGGTGGAATCAAAGTTCTGACCCGAAATGTGCATCTGGCCAGTGGAAACGTTTTGTTCTGATATGTTCAAAATGTTTAATTTTCATTTTGGCCCTTTTACAATTTTTCTCATCGAAGTCTATTTTGATACAAAACAGTCGAAACTTTTTGATCTGTGAATGTTGAAACGAGACATTGCTGATGGGAACGATTTCCACAAATGTTTTCCAACCAGTTCCAGTGACAAATTTCATAATTACGGCAATGAATTTCCATCCAAAGAAACTGGCCGGCAGTTGCCCATCCTGTCTCATGTCGTAAGTTCAGGGACATGGAAAGCAGCAGAGAGTGTGGTGTCTCCTGAACTCTCTGGCCCACCAGTAGATGTTCTCCTCTCCTCCCATTGCTTTCGGTTTCATGGTGTCCTCCCTCGGCGCTTTCATCTCCAAACTCGCTACCTGCAGATGTCTACACTTAAAAGTTACGTCGACATAGCTAGCTTGTTCAAGGGTGTGAAAAAACCACACCCTGACCTACGTTGCTATGCCAACCTAACCCCCAGAATAAACACAGCTAGGTCAACCGAAGAGACCGCCTTAGCTAGTCCAGCCATCCTGGAGACTCCCTGCACCTGGATTTCATTTTCCTCATTCAGATTCCATAAAACAGGGATACTGGCAAGTTCAGAGAAGCTTCCCAACCTGACCTACCTTCTCCCAGTCCCAGCTAGAGGCAGGCTATTGGCCAGATTATCAGCGGTTCAGTGTATCAGCCACTCCCGCGGCCCATGCCCCCGGCCAATCAGACTGCGGACTGTTTTCACACAACTCACCAAAATGTTGTTGCCTCCTTGATGCTATTTTCTCATTCGCTCTCTGAACCCAGCTGGTCCTAACTCAGAGGTGTGACGTCTGGAGCCGAGGGCGCCGTGGCTCTGGGTTCTCCCCGCGGTAACAGCGATCAGGATGTGGCCCTTCCCCCGTCCTTAGGGTGGAATCCCACTCGGGAAGTGTTTTCCCCTCCCCCCAGGGTTCCATGTGTGTTTACAAAGTGCCGCTTCCCGACGACGTCACCAAGGAGGCAGGATACGACCCCAACTTCGGCATGTTCCAGGGGATTCCAAACAACGACCCCCTCAACGTGTTGGTCCGAGTGTACATCGTGAGGGTGAGTGTAACCTGGCGACCAGCGCGAGCGACGTGGTCCATTCCCTGGCGGGAGGATGGGTGTGTTGAAATCAATGGTTTTAGGGAGAAGCGAGAGGGGAGGAGGAGGGTGCGGATCTTCATGTGTTTCCAAGTCACTGCCAACCCGTATGAAGATGATCTTGAATGTTGAGACCCACAGTGCCTCCACCTAGACCCCCCCAACTAACCCCTGCGTCCAGCCCCCTCCACTCAGAGACCCCTACACAGGGTGGGACCAGGAATGGAGAGCCGGATGTAGGGCATGGGGCAGGGACCACGCTGCAGGACAGCCAGGAGGCCAGAACCTTTAGCAGACAGCTGGTTTAAAGACAGCAGACAGCTGGTTTAGCAGACGGCGGGTTGAGAACTGCTGCTCTAAAATGTAGGTAAAAGTGATCCTCTAGTCCAGGGGTCTCCAAACTTTGAGACGAGGGTCATATTAGATTTCTGAAGGGGCTTCGCGGGCTGAAGCAACTGTGGAAAAAATTAAATATATGCAAAATCCCCCCCCCTTTGCTCCTCTGGCCACTGCGCCTCCCCTCCCTTTACTCCTCCGGCCACTGCCGCAGGGGCACTCACCCTTCCGCACACGGGGCCACTGACAGCAGCTCGCTGCGGGGGGCAGTGGCGGCTTCTCCACGTGCCCGCTCAGCTGGAGGGCCAGACAAATTGAAGCTGCGGGCCAGATCCGGCCCCCGGGCCGTAGGTTGGAGACCCCTACTCTAGTCTGACCTTCTGAATAGCACAGACCTTCCCCCAAACAATTCCTGTTTGAACTAGAGCAGAGACAGGGAGGCTCTGACACCAGGTGATGTACAGCCTCCATGATACTAGTTGGTCACTTTGGTCCCTTCTTCCCTTGGCACCTATGACTACATTTCCCATGATACACTGCAGCCATGGCGACTCTGACACCATGTCTTGTGAGGGGAAAGAGCCAGAGGAGAGCGAGAGGTTAAGAGGAGGGTGGGGATGAGGGAGCTCAGGAGATGGGCTGGGATGGGCTCACTGGGGCAAGTGGAGGAGTTACAGGAGAGGGGATGAGAAACTTCTGCCTCTGTGCGAGGGGAAGGAAGTGAAAGTTGTAGGAGAACCAAGGGCTCAACCAATGAAACGAATAGGCAGCAGGTTTAAACCAAAAGAAGGGAAGTATATTTCTTCATACAACACACAGTCAGCCTGTGGAACTCATTGCCAGGGGATGTTGTGAAGGCCAAAAGTATCACTGGGATCCAAAAAAGATGGTTTAGACTCAACAAATCCTGCCCCTTGGTGGGGGTCATTAGACTAGCTGACCCTTGCAGTCCCTTCTAACCCTGTTCTATGAGTCTAAGAATGAGATAAGTTCTTGAAGGACAGGTCCAAGGGCTATTAGCCAAGATAGTCAGGGATATAACCCCATGCTCTGAGTGTCCCTTGCCTCTGACGGCCAGAGGGAGAATACTGGGTTAGATGGACCGTTGGGCTGACCCAGTCGCGTTCTTGCAAGGGCGGAGGGAAGTTGTGGCCATTTCTCAGTTTTCTCTTGGAAGAAATGGAGGAGGGGGGAGGTTTGAACAGCAAGAGACGTGCAGCCAGGCTGCAGAAAGTGAACGTGTGGTTGGTGTGGGCCGCTTGTGCCCAGGGAAACTCCCGGGGGACACGGTGTGTCGGGTGTCTTCCTCACAGGCCACCGACCTGCACCCAGCCGACATCAACGGGAAAGCCGATCCCTATATCGCCATCAAGCTGGGCAAGACAGACATCAAAGACAAGGAGAACTACATCTCCAAGCAGCTGAACCCCATCTTCGGGAAGTAAGGCACCGCAGCGGTATTGTGGCGCTTAGTGGCCACGGCGGAGATCGCGGGGCAAGGGTAGTTCAGACGCATGGCGAGAGACAGTCCCTGCCCTGAAGAGAGCAAGCAGGGGCAGGAAGAGAGCTCAGGACTCCCGGGCGCTAGCCCATCCTGACGGCTTGTCTCATCAGAGAACCGTGTCTTGGCCACCAGGGAGGCCGGAGGATAAGGCCGAGGTAGAAGAGGAGCGCTGAGCGGGTCGCTGCTCTCAGCTGCCCGGGGGACGCTGAGGGATGGTAGATTTGTGGTCGTGCAGCAAGGACCCAATGGAGATCCAGGACCTTGGTGCTCGGTGCTGGCCAAAGCCAAAGCGAGAGACGGCCCCTTAGCGAAGGAGCTTGTGACCGAACCACAGCCGAGGGACAGCCGCAGGCTCGGCATCCCCACTTCCTCCAGCGCCGGGTTTACAATGGGGCCAAAGGCGCCGGGCCCACACTCAGAAGGGGCACCAGTGCCCGGACTGCGGCCCGACCCCACTCAGCCTCTCCGCCCCCCTCTCGGCCTAAGCTAACCCTAACCCCCCGCACTCACTCCTCTCTGCCCCTCCCCAGAGTGGGCGGGGCCTCGGGGAGACGAGGCTGAGCAGAGGCGGGGCCTCGGGGCAGAATGTGGGTGGAGCAGGGGCGGGGCCTCGGGGTGAAGCGCAGGCGGAGTGGGGGCGGGGCCTCGGGGCGGAATGTGGGCGGAGCAGGGGCGGGGCCTCGGAGTGAAGCGCAGGCGGAGTGGGGGCGGGGCCTCAGGGCGGAATGTGGGCGGAGCAGGGGCGGGGCCTCGGGGTGAAGAGCAGGCGGAGTGGGGGCGGGGCCTCGGGCGGAATGTGGGCGGAGCAGGGGCGGGGCCTCGGGGTGAAGCGCAGGCGGAGTGGGGGCGGGGCCTCAGGGCGGAATGTGGGCGGAGCAGGGGCGGGGCCTCAGGGTGGAGTGTGGGACAGATCCTTGGGGTCAAGCGGGGGCCGGGACCACGGTCCAGGTGCTGGGCCCCACAAAAGGTGACCCCGGCCCTGACTTCGACGGGGACCTGAGGTGGGGAGAGAGGAGGCAGCAGCGTCACGGGGGGGCCAAGGGAGAGCTGGGAGCGGAGCCCAGAGCTCCTGCGTCCCTGGCCGTTGGCTGCAGGGCGAGCCAGGGCCATCGGCAAGGCCCAGGGTCAAGGCTCTTTGGTCCCCTCTCCTCCCCGTTCCCCAGGTCGTTCGACATCGAGGCCACCTTCCCCATGGAGTCCATGCTGACGGTGGCCGTGTACGACTGGGACCTGGTGGGCTCCGACGACCTGATCGGGGAGACCAAGATCGACCTGGAGAACCGATACTACAGCAAGCACCGGGCCACCTGCGGCATCTCCCAGACCTACTCCACGTAGGGAAACGCCTCCCGCCTCGGGCCTCTACCCAGCCCACCCCCAGCCCAGCACGCGGCCTGTGCTACTTCCCCCCGGGCCTGTCTGCTCCTGTGTGGGGCGCCCCACGTGGAATAGCAGAGGGTGCAGGGGGCTCAAAGGGGGGACACGTAAGGCCAGGACTGAGGGGCACTGGCAGGGCTTGGTGGGGCAGCAGGGGGCTGTGGGTCGGGATGGGGGGCACTGGCAGGGCTTGGTGGGGCAGCAGGGGGCTGTGGGTCGGGATTGGGGGGCACTGGCAGGGCTTGGTGAGGAAGCAGGGGGCTGTGGGTCGGGATTGGGGGGCACTGGCAGGGCTTGGTGAGGAAGCAGGGGGCTGTGGGTCGGGATTGGGGGGCACTGGCAGGGCTTGGTGAGGAAGCAGGGGGCTGTGGGTCGGGATTGGGGGGCACTGGCAGGGCTTGGTGGGGCAGCAGGGGGCTGTGGGTCAGGATTGGGGGCACTGGCAGGGCTTGGTGGGGCAGCAGGGGGCTGTAGGTCGGGATGGGGGGCACTGGCATGGCTTGGTGGGGCAGCAGGGGGCTGTGGGTCGGGATGGGGGGCACTGGCAGGGCTTGGTGAGGAAGCAGGTGGCTGTGGGTCGGGATTGGGGGGCACTGGCAGGGCTTGGTGAGGAAGCAGGGGGCTGTGGGTCGGGATTGGGGGGCACTGGCAGGGCTTGGTGGGGCAGCAGGGGGCTGTGGGTCGGGATGGGGGGCACTGGCAGGGCTTGGTGGGGCAGCAGGGGGCTGTGGGTCGGGATTGGGGGGCACTGGCAGGGCTTGGTGAGGAAGCAGGGGGCTGTGGGTCGGGATTGGGGGGCACTGGCAGGGCTTGGTGAGGAAGCAGGGGGCTGTGGGTCGGGATTGGGGGGCACTGGCAGGGCTTGGTGAGGAAGCAGGGGGCTGTGGGTCGGGATTGGGGGGCACTGGCAGGGCTTGGTGGGGCAGCAGGGGGCTGTGGGTCAGGATTGGGGGCACTGGCAGGGCTTGGTGGGGCAGCAGGGGGCTGTAGGTCGGGATGGGGGGCACTGGCATGGCTTGGTGGGGCAGCAGGGGGCTGTGGGTCGGGATGGGGGGCACTGGCAGGGCTTGGTGAGGAAGCAGGTGGCTGTGGGTCGGGATTGGGGGGCACTGGCAGGGCTTGGTGAGGAAGCAGGGGGCTGTGGGTCGGGATTGGGGGGCACTGGCAGGGCTTGGTGAGGAAGCAGGGGGCTGTGGGTCGGGATGGGGGGCACTGGCAGGGCTTGGTGGGGCAGAAGGGGGCTGGGGGTCGGGACTGGGGGGCACTGGCAGGGCTTGGTGGGGCAGCAGGGGGCTGTGGGTCGGGACTGGGGGGCACTGGCAGGGCTTGGTGGGGCAGCAGGGGGCTGTGGGTCGGGATTGGGGGGCACTGGCAGGGCTTGGTGGGGCAGCAGGGGGCTGTGGGTCGGGACTGGGGGGCACTGGCAGGGCTTGGTGGGGCAGCAGGGGGCTGTGGGTCGGGATTGGGGGGCACTGGCAGGGCTTGGTGGGGCAGCAGGGGGCTGTGGGTCGGGATTGGGGGGCACTGGCAGGGCTTGGTGGGGCAGCAGGGGGCTGTGGGTCGGGATTGGGGGGCACTGGCAGGGCTTGGTGGGGCAGCAGGGGGCTGTGGGTCGGGATTGGGGGGCACTGGCAGGGCTTGGTGGGGCAGCAGGGGGCTGTGGGTCGGGATTGGGGGGCACTGGCAGGGCTTGGTGGGGCAGCAGGGGGCTGTGGGTCGGGATTGGGGGGCACTGGCAGGGCTTGGTGGGGCAGCAGGGGGCTGTGGGTCGGGACTGGGGGGCACTGGCAGGGCTTGGTGGGGCAGCAGGGGGCTGTGGGTCGGGATTGGGGGGCACTGGCAGATCCCGGTGTGGGGAGCTCAGGGCTGGGAGAGCAGGGGACATGGGTCTGCACGGCCCCTTCCCGTAGGATTCCCGGTTCCAGCCGGTGCGATTCCGCCTTCCTCCCAGCCCCGGCGGGGCCCGTTGGCAGCGGTGGGATCCGCAGCGGCTCTCCCTGACCCCCGCCCTCTGTTCACAGCCACGGCTACAACCTGTGGCGGGACCCCGGGAAGCCCACGCAGATCCTCGCCAAGCTGTGCAAAGAGGGCAAGGTGGACGGGCCCCACTACGGCCCCGGAGGGCGGGTGAAAGTCGCCAACCGGGTCTTCACCGGCCCCAGGGAGATGGAGGATGAGAACGGTAACGGGGGGGGGATGGGTCGGACGGCTGCATCGCTCCCCCCACCCCACTGCCTGTCAGCCGGCTCCAGCCCCGGAAAGGAGCCGCGGTGTCTGATCTGGGGTCGCAGCACAGCCGGTCCCGTGCCGGGGGGTTTCTCTGCAGCTACCCCCGGGCCGCTCCAACCACCTGCACATACTGCCCCTGCTCTGAGCCCGTCCCCGTCCCCCCCGCCCCGGGTCAGGCACGGACCCTGCCAGCAAATGGAGCGCCCGCTTTGCAAGGGGGAGATGGAGGGTGGGGGCCGGCCTGGCCGGGCAGGGGGCACCCCGAAGCCCCCTGAACTCAGTGGACTCCTGACTTGGCTTGGGTCATGCCCCAGAGGTGGGACAGCCCCGTGGGGTGGGGGGGATTCCCGCGGCCCGGCTCAGCGCTCGCTCTGCGCCCGCAGGTCAGAAGAAGCAGACGGACGAGCACCTGGCCCTGGCGGTGCTGCGCCACTGGGAGGAGATCCCCCGGGTGGGCTGCCGGCTCGTCCCGGAGCACGTGGAGACGCGCCCGCTGCTGAACCCCGACAAGCCCGGCATCGAACAGGTACCGCCCCCTGGCATCGGGGTCACTGGGGCGGGGAACCCAGCGCCCCGTCCGGCCCTCGGGGCGCGCCCGACCTGCCGAGCCTCGCGGGTTCCCACGTGCCAGGCAGAGCCAAGGGCAAATGGACCCGCCCCGTCCCGAATCCTGAAGGGGGAGCCCCTCCCCCCCCCCAAATCACCCCCCACCCCCGGGGAGCAACAGCAGCAATGATCTCTGCCTGATTACCATCCCCTCCCCCACCCCGGCACCTTTCCATACCTCCCCAGGCCCCTTCCCTTGGCTCCCCAAGGCCCCCACAGCTGCAGGGCTCTGGCTGCCTTCCTCATCCCCGGACCCTGTTCTCTACCCTCCCTGCCACCCTGCATCCCCGTCCCGTGGCCACGCCTCTCCCACCGTCCCCCATGGCCCCTCGGGACCTCGTCTATTTCCTCCCCTCTGCTCCACGGGCAGGCGACCCTCGGGGGAGGGGGGTGCAGCAGAGCCCCCGAACCGGCAACGTTCCCGGCACGCACGGCCTGGTCTCCGGGCACCGGGCGCCTTCCGGCTGTGCTGGGGACGGGAGGGGAGGAGACACAGGGGGAGCTCACCGGGTCTCCCCAACCCTGCAGGGCCGGCTGGAGATGTGGGTGGACATGTTCCCCACGGACATGCCGGCACCCGGCCCCGCCATCGACATCTCTCCCAGGAAACCCAAGAGGTAACGGACCTAGTGGGAGCCTGGGACCAGCCTGGGACCCACCTCGGTCACCCTGCGTCGGTCACCCCCTCCCCCCACCTGGGTCACCCCCTCACCGGTGACCCCCCCACCCCACGTCGCTCCCCCCTCCCCCCACCTGGGTCACCCCCTCACCGGTGACCCCCCCACCCCACGTCGCTCCCCCCTCCCCCCACCTGGGTCACCCCCTCACCGGTGACCCCCCACCCCACGTCGCTCACCCCTCCCCCCACCTGGGTCACCCCCTCACCGGTGACCCCCCCACCCCACGTCGCTCACCCCTCCCCCCACCTGGGTCACCCCCTCACCGGTGACCCCCCACCCCACATCGCTCCCCCCTCCCCCCACCTGGGTCACCCCCTCGCCGGTGACCCCCCCACCCCACGTCGGTCACCCCTCCCCCCACCTGGGTCACCCCCTCGCCGGTGACCCCCCCACCCCACGTCGCTCACCCCTCCCCCCACCTGGGTCACCCCCTCGCCGGTGACCCCCCCACCCCACGTCGCTCACCCCTCCCCCCACCTGGGTCACCCCCTCGCCGGTGACCCCCCCACCCCACGTCGCTCCCCCCTCCCCCCACCTGGGTCACCCCCTCGCCGGTGACCCCCCCACCCCATGTCGGTCACCCCCTGCGTCGGTCACCCCCTCGCCCCCTGCCGGTCGCCCCCTCGCCCCGTGCCCCACAAGGAGTGACCCCTCCAGCCCATGCGCCTGGTCCCCGGAGTCAGGAGGGGACGTCCCCCCATCCCCTGCTCCTGCCCTCTGCTCACAGCGAGGCAGCGTGCAGGGGGCCAGCCGGGCACCGAGGTGGAGTTAGCGCCCGCAGGGCCTTGATCTTCCCCGGCCGGAGAGCTAGGGGCCCGGTCTCAAGCCCAGTGAAATCCGCGAGGCTCCTTCTGCTGGCACCGGGCCAGGCCTGCCTGGGGAGCAGGAGAGCTCAGGACTGGGGGTGATCTGGCCGCGGGAGGGGGGACCGAGAGGCTGGGCAGGGAGGGCGATGGAGGAACCGGCACTGGGCCCTTCTCCCCGTGGCCGGGGCAGGGAAGGCGTTCGACAGCGTCCAGCGCCAACGCGCTGTCCACTCACCCACCCACCCGCCCGCCGCTGGGAAAGCTGAGCCGGGGCCCCGCCGTCTGCTCCCGACCGCGACGTGTGGCCAGGGCCAGACAGCCGGCAAAGCCCCCGCCCTCTCTGTGCACGCGTGAGTGTGAACGTCCCCGGCCTGCTCGGGAGACAGAGTGTGGAGCGAGCCAGGCCCCGCGAGCCCCCGGCCATCCGCCACGAGGCTGCAGAGCCGGGGACGTTACAGCCGGACCGCGGGACCATGGGCTCAGGCTCCTCCCAGCTCCCCTGGCCCCAGGGCTCTGCTGGAACATCTGGGCTGCCGGGATGCTGGCTTGAGCCCAGAGGGGACATTCTGCTCCCGGTCGCCCCCGGTGCAGCCCCCGGGACTTCCACTGAATTCTGTGGAGGAGAATTTTGTGGGCCGCGGAGCCAGGCGCTGAAGCCCCAGAGCAGGCAGCCTGGCGACAGAGCCCAGAGCGGGCAGCCTGCCCAGGTCCCCCAGCTGGCAGGACGCCAGACTAGCTGATCCTAATGGTTCCTTCTGCTCTGAAACATCTGGGAGATCCAGGCCGGGGCTGCCATGATGCTCCCGGCTGAGCCCCCCTCTTGGGCCTGCACCGCGGCTGCCCCCAGGAGAGGGGTCTGGTCCCGGGGAGCCGATCCCAACGCCCTGCCGGGTCTGTGCCGTTCTGCCCCGGATTTCCCCGCCGGCCTCCTCTCACCTCCTTGTCTCCCTTCCTCCTGCCAGATATGAGCTTAGAGTGATAGTGTGGAACACAGATGAGGTAATCCTGGAGGACGATGATTTCTTCACTGGGGAGAAATCCAGTGACATTTTTGTCCGGGGGTAGGTACAGCGCGGCGAGCCGGCTCCCCGTGCGCATGAGCGTCTCGCGCCTGGCTCCGGGCTCCCGCTGGCGCTTGGGCTGGGGGCTGTGATCCGGCTGGGGGGTGGTTCTGCGTGGGGGTGAATAACAGACGTTCTGCTTCTTTGTTTTGCCTCTGTGTGTCCCCCCCCCCCTCCGCCGTGTCTGCTCCGCGCCCGGTGTGCTCTGTCCCCGTGTCCCCGGCCGCCCAGCTCCGAGCTGCGGGTGGTGGTTTGGAACACTGACGAGGTTTTGTTGGAGGATGATGGGTTCATGACAGGAGAGAAGATATCTGACATCTATGTCAGGGGGTAACAGACACCGCCCTGCCGGCCGCCTCCCCTGCGCCCGCTCAACCTGTCCCGAGTGTCGCTGGCGTTCAGCGCTGCCCCACCCAAACCCAGAGCCTGAGGATCATGCGTCTGGCCCCTGGCTCCTCCCAAGCCCACTCAGTGTCAGCTCCAGCACCGCGTTAACTCCGGTTCCAGACTCCGAGGGGTCCCTTGTCCCCATCAGTCGGGGCTGAATTCAGCTTCCAGGGCCCCGTTCCTGCTCCTCCCAAAGCCGGCCCGGGGCCAGCGCTGAGCCGGGACTAGTCTGGTACCCGGCCATTGTCTGCGCCAACGCCTCGTTCATTCCCCTGCCGAGACCCGATGAGGCACCGTTAACTCCCGGGCTCATGCCCGACGATTTCGGTGGCCGGGTTAGAGCCGTTGCTGTGACACGGTGAGCAGCTGCTGAGCTCATCTCGGCCCCTCCGCGGGCCCGTCCTGCTCTCAGCGTGGGCCAGGCGGCCCTGGGGGGCTCTCGGTCTGCAGCTGATAGTGAGAGAGACAAGGAGCGCCCTCTGTTTCTACCCAAGAGACGGTTACGGGGTGGCAGGCTCACAGCCTATCCCCGGGAGGACGTATTTAACTGTGCGCTCTTCAGGCTAGCGGGGGAAGAGCCAACAGGATCCAACGGCTGGAAGCTGAAACCAGGCAAATTCAGAGAGGAAATAAAGCGCCATTTTCAAATAATGAGGGTAACTAGCCGCTGGCACAATTTCCCCGGAGGCCTGGTGGAGTCTCCAGCGCCGGCGGTTTTTAAGTCAAGGTTGGGTGTTTTTCCAAAGGAGACGCTGCAGATAGGACGTGCCCTGGCCTGGGATCTCCAGGAGGTCAGACGAGCTTATCACACAGGTCCCTGGGGCTCTAGGAATCTGCAAACCCGCCCTGCCCACAGCCACCTGGGGCCCCTCTCTGCCAGACGGGCAGTCCCCGGAAGCAAGAGTTGCTAACCGTAAGCTGGTGATCCTCAGAGCTCCCCTGCAGGCAGAGGGACGGCGTCACGTCCCCCAGGGGGTCTCCTCTCCGCCGGGGGCAGAGGTGCAGAGACACGTTGTGCGGGGGTCTCCCATCCTTCCAGAGAGTCCCTGCCCTTAGTGGGGGTTTCTTCAGCTCCGCGCGCTCTGCCTCCTTAGCCAGGGCCCCCAGCCCGTTGCTTGCGGTCGTTGCTCCTCTGTTTTGTGTGTCTCTCTCTGTGCCGCAGCCGAGGGGATGCCTTGGTAGCTCCTTGGCACAGGGGGGCTGTGCCCGGTTGTCCCGTCACTCCCCGTGACCAGCCCCGTCCCCTTGCCCGACTGTCTGGTCCCTGCAGGTGGCTGAAGGGCCAGCAAGAGGACAAGCAGGACACGGACGTGCACTACCACTCGCTCACCGGCGAGGGCAACTTCAACTGGCGCTACGTCTTCCCCTTCGACTACCTGATGGCCGAGGAGAAGATCGTCATCTCCAAGAAGGAGTCCATGTTCTCCTGGGACGAGACCGAGTACAAGATCCCGGCGCGCCTCACCCTGCAAGTCTGGGACGCCGACCACTTCTCCGCTGACGACTTCCTTGGTGCGTAGGGGAAGGGGTGGGGGGTTGACGCTGTAACGGTGCGGGTTCCGGAGGGACCCAACGGAGAGTGCCAATTCAGGACAGGTTCCTCCACGCAGGGCAGTTACAGCTGTCGGCCTCCGGTGGTTTTTTCCACCTCTAAGGCACCAACCCAGCCAGCCAGAGAAGACTTTGGTTTCACCCCACTGGTTAACCACAAGTCACACAAACAATTCCCTTAGACACTCCAGGTTCACCATGAGTGCCACTCGTTATGGGGATGAATGGTTATGAAAACCAATATCCCAGTATATGAAAAAAGGTTCTCCCGATCCCAAAGGACCAAGCCCCAGACCCAGGTCAATATACAAATCAGATCTTACCCACAAATCACGCTGTTGACAATCCTTTAGGATCTAAAATCTAAAGGTTTATTATACAAGGAAAAAGAGAGGAGAGCTAGAACTGGTTAAATGAGATCTATTACATGCAGTGATGGCAAAGTTCTTGGTTCAGGCTTGTAGCAGTGGTAGAATAAACTGCAGGTTCAAATCAAGTCTCTGGAGAACAAATATCCCCAGCTGGGACGGGTCCTTCAGTCCCTTGTTCAGAGCTTCAGTTTGTAGCAAAGTCCCTGCAGAGGTATGAAGCAGGATTGAAGACAAGATGGAGAGGAGGCATCCGCCTTTTCTAGTCTTTTCCAGATGTAAGAACCACTTTGTTCTTACTGTGGAAAACTACAGCAAAATGGAGTTTGGGTCACATGGCAAGTGCCTGCCCACCTTGCTGAGTCACAAGGTGTGTCTGCCTTCTCTCAACGGGTCAGTTGTGTAGCTCATGGTCCTTAGTGGACCATCGAGCAGGGTAGGCAGAGCTGACACCAGCTTGTCCGGCATGTCACCCAGAAGCACAGCCCAAGTTTGAGTGTAGAGCCAACTTCAAATACAAAAAATCTAAATGCCAACAGGCAGCATAATCAGAACCAGCAAACCCTAACCTGGACTTAGACCCCTTATTTGACCCCCGTCGTACAAGATTTGGTGCCACTACCGGATCTTGGTTGCAACAATGACCCATATGGTCCCAGATCAATAACGTCACAGAGGGGCTGCCAGGCCTGGGTGCGAGGCTGCGGTGGGGCAGGGAGAGCAGCTGGGGATCCACTCTGTGCGCTGGCGAGCGCCAGAGGATGGGGGTGGAGGGCAGGCGAGAACCTGCTGAGTTGTTGAGCGAGAAGAAGCCGCCGAAGGAGACGCTGATCTGCCAAGGCAGGGAGACCCCGGGGGCTCGGAGGAGAGGGAGAGCAGGGGAGGGGAGGCCCAGGGACCAGCAGAGGGGGGTCCCCAGGCTCTCTCCATGAGGCTCAGGGTGTTGGCCCCAGAGCTGCAGCCCCCCCCGGACTGTGCACCCAGTGGCAGCGCCTGGGACGGCTCCTGTGGTTTCTCCCCGCCAGGGGCCATTGAGCTGGACCTGAACCGCTTCCCGCGCGGCGCCAAGACGGCCAAGCAGTGCAGCCTGGAGATGGTGACGAAGGAGGGCGACCTGCCCCTGGTCTCCATCTTCAAGCAGAAGCGGGTGAAGGGCTGGTGGCCCTTCGTGGCCAGGAACGAGAACGACGAGCTGGAGCTCACGGTGAGGCTGCCGGGGAGAGGGGCACTGCCGCATGCAGCACCAGGGCAGTCACCACCAGGACGGGCGCTGGCAGAGCTGGGGGGGGGAGCCCGGGACCCGGCCGGCAGGGGGCTGCGGGTCGGGACTGAGGAGCGCTGGCAGAGCTGGGGGGGGGGGGGGGAGTCCGGGACCTGGCCGGCAGGGGGCTGCGGGTCGGGACTGAGGCGCGCCGGCAGAGCTGGGGGGGGGGGGGAGTCTGGGACCTGGCCGGCAGGGGGCTGCAGACCAGAAGCGAGGGGTGACCCCCCACCCTGGGGGGCTCTCAGCCAGCGCCAGCCCGGCCCCCCAGAGACACTCTCTGCTCCCCCCAGGGCAAGGTGGAGGCGGAGCTGCACCTGCTGACGGCCGAGGAGGCGGAGAAATCCCCGGCGGGGCTGGCCCGCAACGAGCCCGACCCGCTGGAGAAACCCAAGTAAGGGACGGGGCGAGTGGCCTGCGGGGTCCTGGGGGGGAGGCTGAGGCTGTGGGGCGGGTGAAGGGATCCTGGGGGTGAAGACTGGGACGGGGGGGTTAGATGCGTGGAACTGACACTGCAGGGCAGGGAGGTGGTGGGGACACCCCATAGCACGGGCTGTTCCCCCCCCCCCCCCATACACGTCCAGGTCTCTGTGTCTGTCTGTCAACCTTTCTTTCCTGCCTTTCTTCACCTCCTCCCCCGCACTCCGCCCCCCCCTCCCCCGGCACCCCCCCAGCCGCCCCGACACCAGCTTCATCTGGTTCCTGAACCCCCTGAAGTCCGTCCGTTACTTCATCTGGCACACGTACCGCTGGCTCCTCCTGAAACTCCTCCTCCTCCTCCTTGTTCTCCTCCTGGTCGGCCTCTTCCTCTACTCCATGCCGGGCTACCTGGTCAAGAAGCTACTGGGGGCCTGAGGTCACCGTCCCCTTTGTTCATGGTACTTCCCGCCCCGAACACCCGGGGCGCAGTGAGGAGCCTCAGAGGGGCCGGGCGGGGACTACGGGGGGGCATAGTTGGGCTGCCAGGGGCCGGGCATCAGCCCTGCCCAGTCCCACGGGGGGCAGGGAACAGCCGGGACTCATTGGCGACTGGCCCGCGGGAGGCCGGCTGGGTCTCCTGGGACCGAGGCGCGGCTGGGCTGAGACGCGGGAGGGGTGCGGGCGGGAATTGGGAGCCAGTTTCGAGCCGCCGAGCCTTGGGGCGTCGCTGAGGGAGCAGGGAGGGGGCGGGGAACTGGGGTGGCCCAAGGCGGGGTGCAGGCACAAGGCCCTGGCGGTGGGGTGGGGAGACGGCTCTTCCCCAACCCAGGGGCCAGGCTGGGTCTAACGCTGCTAACCCGGGCCGTGCGCCTCTTCCTCCCCCGCCCCTTGGACAGTCGCCCCGACACCTCCTTCATCTGGTTCCTCAACCCGCTCAAGTCCCTCAAGTACCTGATCTGCACCCGCTACAAGTGGCTCATCATTAAGATCGTGCTGGCGCTGCTGCTCCTCGTCATGGTGGGACTTTTCCTCTACTCCATGCCCGGCTACATGGTCAAGAAGCTGCTGGGGGCGTGAGGCCGCCCGGGCCCCCTCACCCGCTCGCCCTGGGCCCGGGCCCGCGGCGTCGCCTTGTTTGTGTTTCCTTCTCCGCGGCGCCCTGTGGTGTATGTCTCTCCCGAGGCCGGAGGGAAGGGGGAGTCGGGCCTGGGCCGCCGGGCTCCCCGGGTGAATGGAGCGGACCAGGCGGGCGAGTACCGGGCGTCGGAGCTGGCTCTAGGATCACCCCCACCACACCCGGGAAGAGCCTCTTAGCCAGGCCCCACTTCTGGCTCCCAGCGCCCGAGGAGGCCGGTCGCACTGGCCCACGGCTGGCCTGGTTTTGTTCCTTCCTCCACGGCCAGAGCCGCCCTGGGGAGCAGGTGCCTGGGAGAACGGGGCGGGGGGGTATTGAACACTGAGGGCTCGTTTCAGAGGAGCCGGGGGACTGTCCAGAAAAGCAGCCCCCCCACTGCTCCAGAAAGGCAGAGCCCCTCACCGCAGGCCCCGGCGGGCTCTCATGCTGCCCGTGACCCAGGCACTGGCCCTCCTGTCCCCAGCCCCCGGAGGCTGTGTTGAAAGCAGCGGCTCAGCAGCAGAGCCGGGGAAACGTGGCCTGTGTCATCGTGAGATCGGCCTGGGCCCATTTCCCAGCCCCCCCTCCCCCCCCCCCATGGTGTGCGTGGGAATCCCTTCGGCGCTGGCTGGAGGCCGCCGCGCCGGTCCCTCTTCCAGCCCCGCTGCCCAGTAAACCCAGCTGGGCCTGGCACCGCAGGGGATCCTGGGAGGGGCCCTGCTGCCCCCAAGCCCTGCGGACGTTTGGTCTGGTGTGTTACAGCCGTCCCCCCCCCCCCCCCCGTTCAGCCCATCCCACCTGGGCAGGCGCCAGCGGGTGGCTGGTGGTCCCTGATTTCTGGGGCTGAGGCGGCTCGGGGGGGGGGGGGGCTGTTTGGTTTGTTTTTATGATGTTTGTGTTTTAATCTGTCAATAAAATGGAAGCAGCCCCGGGCCCACGGCTCAGGCGCCGGCTGCCCTTTGGGGCGTGGCTTCGTCAATCGCTGAATGGACTCGGTGGAGGAGGGGGGCCCCCAAACTCCAGCATGCATGGAGGGCGTGGCGCTGTCCAGCCACGGCACCACAACCTGGGGGGGGGGGGGGGGAACAGCACGGCCTAGTGGGCAGGGGAGGCCTGGGAGGCCGGATCCTACGTCGCTCCCCCTCTCAGGGCCGAGATTGGAGGAGCAGGAACCCTGCACAGTTGTACTGGTGGGGGGGTGACACCCCCCCCCCTTCTCCACCTTCATTGCAGCACTGGGGGGGGGTAGTGACCAGCGCACACACACACCCCCGCCCTGAACCATGTACCTGTGGCAGGCACCGGGCCCTGCACTGCGGGGGCTAAAGCTGGCTCGGCATCGGGCGCTGCCACGTCTCCCCCACGTGCTGCAGCTGACTACGGCCCGGGCACCAATAAACGGGGCACTGTAGCTACGTCACTCGGGGTGGGGGGGGGGCGCCAGCCCTGACTGGCGTTTATGCCAAGCGAAGCCCCGCAGGAGCCAGCCCGAGGGTGAGAGCTGGCGGTTTCCACCCAGGGACTGTGCGGAGGAGAGACACACACACACCCCGGCCCCGGCAGCGCAGGTGGTGTCTCCACTGGCACCACAGCCAGCGCAGTGAATCCAACCCCGTCCCCTGGGAGCCAGGCGGCTGGTTACCCCAGAATTCACACGTCACGGGGCTCCCGCAGGTAATGGCCAAACTCAGCAAGTGCCTGGGCCCCAGGCAGAGGCCTGCATGTAACACCCCCTCCCCCCAAATTTTGTACCAGTGTCACTGTAGCCTGGTGCGGGGGGGGGGGGGGGAGTGATTGATACCGTTAGCCCAGGCCCCCGCCCCACCCCGGCGTGGACACAGAGTTATAGTCAGGTGCCTCGCCCTGGTACAGTGTAGGCACAGCTCTAGCATTCAGCCATAACGCCCTCCCCCCCCTCCCCCATCCTGTGAAGGCAGCGGGGGGGGGGGGGCTCTAACACGCGCAGGGCCCGTTAACCTGGTGGCTTAGCAAAGCTTGGGGAAGAGGCGCAGCCAGCACCTCGCTGTTTGGGGGGGGGGGTGAGTTTAGCCCTTTGACCCAGGCAAGATCTGCTCCCAGACCGCCTGGCTCTGCTGCTGTCCTGGCGCGAGAGCGTGGCCATGTCACAAACACTCAGGGCCTCAGTCTCCCCAGCTGCTCATGCCCTCACACGCCCCGTAGGAGCTAAGCCCAGGTGTACCCAAGACACCGTCCTGCCCCCGCCCCGGCGCGCATGGTGCCCGATCCGCTCTCATGGGGAAGGGCCCCCGCGGGTCTGAGCCATGGCAGTTAGTGAAGCAGGGCTATGCTCTCCCCAGCCGTGCAAAGCACGTGCATTGCGTCCTCTCTGCACGGCTGGCCCCACACAGGCCTCGGTCATGCGGGCAACAGGGTGCAGTTGTTACTTCATGGGGTGAGGGGTGGGTGTTCTCTGTGGACTGGTCCTATGTGACCTCACATAGGACTTCACATAGGACCTCTGGACTTCAGAACAGCAGACTTTACCTCCCTCAGGGAACTCATGGGCAGGATCCCCTGGGAGAATAACATGAGGAGGAAAGGAGTCCAGGAGAGCTGCCTGTATTTTAAAGCATCCTTATTGAGGTTGCAGGAACAAACCATCCCGATGTGTAGAAAGAATAATAAATATGGCTGGCAACAGCTTGGCTTACCAGTGAAATCCTTGCTGAGCTTAAATGCAATAAAAAATCTTACAAGAAGTGGAAGATTGGACTAATGACCAGGGAAGAGTATAAAAATATTGCTCAGGCATGCAGGAGTGAAATCAGGGAGGCTAAATCACACTTGGAGTTGCAGCTAGCAAGGGATGTTAAGTGTAACAAGAAGGGTTTCTTTGGGTATGTTAAGAACAAGAAAAAAGTCAAGGAAAGTGTGGGCCCCTTACTGAATGAGGGAGTCAACCTAGTGACAGAGGATGTGGGGAAAAAGCAAATGTACTCAATGCTTGTTTTGCCTCTGTCTTCACGAACAAGGTCAGCTCCCAGACTATTGGACTGGGCAGCACAGCATGGGGAGGAGGTGAGCAGCCCCCTGTGGAGAAAGAAGTGGTTCAGGACTATTTAGAAAAGCTGGACGAGCACAAGTCCATGGGGTCGGATGCGCTGCATCCGAGGGTGCTAAAGGAGTTGGTGGATGTGATTGCAGAGCCATTGGCCATTATCTTTGAAAACTGATGGTGATCGGGGGAGGTCCCTGTTGACTGGAAAAAGGCTAATGTAGTGCCCATCTTTAAAAAAGGGAAGGAGGAGGATCCAGGGAACTACAGGCCAGTCAGCCTCAACTCAGTCCCTGGAAAAATCATGGAGCAGGTCCTCAAGGAATCAAACCAGACGCACTTAGAGGAGAGGAAAGTGATCAGGAACAGTCAGCATGGATTCACCAAGGGCAAGTCATGCCTGACTAACCTAACTGCCTTCTACGATGAGATGACTGGCTCAGTGGATGTGTTGTTCCTTGACTTTAGCAAAGCTTTTGATACGGTCTCCCACAATATTCTTGTCAGCAAGTTAAAGAAGTATGGACTGGATGAATGGACCATAAGGTGGATAGGATAGAAAGCTGGCTGGATCGTCGGACTCAACGGGTAGTGATCAATGGCTCCATGTCTAGTTGGCAGCCGGTATCGAGCGGAGTGCCCCAAGGGTCGGTCCTGGGGCCAGTTTTATTCACTATCTTTATCAATGATCTGGAGAATGGTGTGGACTGCACCCTCAGCAAGTTTGCAGATGACACTAAACTGGGAGGAGTGGTAGATACACTGGAGGGTAGGGATAGGATACAGAGGGACCCAGACAAATTAGAGGACTGGGCCAAAAGAAATTTGATGAGGTTCAACAAGGAGAAGTGCAGAGTCCTGCACTTAGGACAGAAGAATTCCATGCACTGCTACAGACTAGGGACCGAATGCCTGGGCAGCAGTTCTGCAGAAAAGGACCTGGGGTTACGGTGGATGAGAAGCTGGATATGAGTCAACAGTGTGCCCTTGTTGCCAAGAAGGCTAATGGCATTTTGGGCTGTATAAGTAGGGGCATTGCCAGCAGATTGAGGGACATGATCGTTCCCCTCTATTCGACATTGGTGAGGCTTCATATGAAGTACTGTGTCCAGTTCTGGGGCCCACACTACAAGGATGGGGAAAAATTGGAAAGAGTCCAGAGAAGGGCAACAAAAATTATTAGGGGCCTGGAGCACATGACTTATGAGGGGAGGCTGAGAGAACTGGGATTGTTTAGTCTACAGAAGAGAAGACTGGGGTGGGATTTGATAGCTGCTTTCAGCTACCTGAAAGGGGCTTCTAAAGAGGATGTATCTAGACTGTTCTCAGTGGTACCTGATGACAGAACAAGGAGTAATGGTCTCAAGTTGCAGTGGAGAAGGTTTAGATTGGATATTAGGAAAAACATTTTCTCTAGGAGGGTGGTGAAGCACTGGAATGGGTTTCCTAGGGAGGTGGTAGAATCACCTTCCTTAGAGGTTTTTAAGGTCAGGCTTGACAAAGCCCTGGCTAGGATGATTTAGTTGGGGTTGGTCCTGCTTTGAGCAGGGGGTTGGACTAGATACCGCCTGAGGTCCCTTCCAACCCTGATATTCTATGATTCTACGACCTTTGCAGTCCACTGCACGGTCCAATGCTCAGTTTAATGTTCTCTAATGAAAACCTGCCTCCGAACATCGCCACCTCCCAGGGCCGCTGAGGAAGACTGACCCCAGGGCTGTGGGGATGGGGGGAGCTCATGGTAACTGCTGCATGGGGGGCAGGGCTGATAAAAAGAGGCGGAGCGGGGTGGGTGATGGGCTGGGTGATTGGTGGGCTAAGGCTGGGGTGGTAATTAGACCCGCAGGGAAGGGCTTTGCGGGACGCATGTTTGAGACCCCTGGGCTAAAGTGACCATTGCTCAGTTCGTTCTCGAAGAGGGGAGATGTGTGACGAAGTGGGAGTACTGTGTGTGTGCGTGCCTCAGTTTCCCCTATGCATTTCTTGGGCGTCTATGTGGAGGGAAAGGAATGTGTAGCTGATGCAAAGCAAAGCCAAGGTGAAGCTGTAACCTGACCCCAGGTGGGGGAGGGAGGTCAGCTGAACCTGTTGGAGGGAGGTCAGGTGATACCTGAAGCCCGGGAAACCAAACAAAGGACAGAGGGACTGGAGGTGGGGTAGGCGGTTTGGGGTTCGGTCCGGGTCCGGGGGGGCGGTTCGGTGTTCGGTCCGGGTCCATGGGGGGGCGGTTCGGGGTTTGGCCCGGGCCCGGTTCGGTTGGGGGGGGCGGTTCAGAGTTCGGTTCGCGGTTCGGTCTGGTTCGGTTGGGGGGGGCGGTTCATGGCTCGGGGGTCCCGGCCCCCATCCCCGCTCTCACCAGCGCTTGGCCACCAGCCAGGCCGCGATGCGGAGGCGCCGGGCCATGATCCGCTCCTCCTGATTCTCCGAGTTCAGCGACGGGTGCCGCGCGAGAGGCTCCCCCAACCTCTGGGGCGACCCCTCGGCCAGCGCCTCCCAGCTCATGGCGCCCCCCGCCCGGCTGGGCCTGGCCGCAGCGTCACTAAGCAACGCAGTGTCGGGGGCGGAGCGCGAGCTCGAGGGTGTGCGCTCAGGCCCCGCCCCCTGCGAATCCGCGCGCCGCCTCCCTGCATCCCGGTTCCGCGAGCCTGCCCCATGCTCCCTGCAAATCCAACCCCCCCCCCGGGTCCTGGCACCCCCAGTAACTGCCCTGCCCGGGACACCCGCCCTCCGTGCGCCTGCCCCGGGGTGCAGGTCACTGCCCTGCCCCCATTCCCAGCATCGCTGCTCAGCATCCACCCCTCCCCTCCTCCTTCGAGCCCCGTCATTCGTCTGGTGTCTACCGGGACTCTGCCCGCCGGATAAAAATGGCCAGCGGGCCACAGGTGGCCCACGGGCACCGTTTGCCCACCCTGCTCTAGGGAGACTGGTTGAGCCCCACTCCTGCTCTGGTGTGGCACCAAAATCCCCAGTGGCCTGTCCCTGCTACACAACTGCAAACTTCCCCTAACCCAGCAACTCATGAGAACGGCCAGACTGGGTGAGATCAAAGGTCCATCCAGCCCAGTGTCCTGTCTACCGCCAGTGGCCAGTGCCAGGTGCCCCAGAGGGAATGAACAGAACAGGGAACCATCCAGTGATCCATCCCCTGTTGTCCATTCCCAGCTCCTGGCAAACAGAGGCCAGGGACACCCTTCCTGCTAGCCTGGATAACAGCCATTGATGATGGACCTGCCCTCCATGAACTTCTCTAGTACCTTTTTGAGCCCTCTTATGGTCTTGGCCTTCTCAATATTCTCTGGCAAAGAGTTCCACAGGTTGACTTTACATTGTGTGAAAAAATACTTCCTATTTGTTTGTTTTAAACCTGCTGCCTAGTTATTTCATTTGGTGACCCCTAGTTCTTGTATTAGAAAAACAAGAGATGGACACAGGAGTTGTCTTTGACACAGCACACAGCTGCGCAGGTTTTATTCCAAGTTCAATTTTCAGCGGGAGCGTACCAACAATAGCAGCGAAATGGTCCACACAAGTGCACATAAAATACGTTCTAAAAGAAACACATACAGACGAAAACACAAAGAGCGAATGAAAGTCAAAACCGGGCAAACCACCAGCTATGTGCTGCTCCCACTAACAGGAAACCTCACACGAATCATCCTTCATGTTCTCATATGAACCCCCCGAGCTTGAATTAAATTAGTTTATGAAATTAAGACCGATTAAAAAAAACCTTAAAACATTTTATCAGTAACAGTGAAAAACTTAAATACATTTTATTTACAGCACCATTTGTCACACTAGTCTTGCTAGTCCTTCCCTCCCTCCAGGTAGAGAGGCACAGAGACTAGGATCAGGACCAGCTGTGCCCCCCAAAAGACCAGGCCAACCCTCCAAATTGGACCAGAACCACATCCCTTCTCAGTCCAAATGGACCAGACCCGCCTCCCTCTGCAGACCAAAGCCCCCAAACCGGATCAGACCCCTCTATGAACTGGCCCCTCTCGGTCTGAACCTCCCCACTGCCTACCAGAAGAGGGCTCCTCGTGAACCTCTCTTCCTGAACGGGACCCCCACCCCGAATCTGCAGCCAGACCACGCTCAGGCCCCCTGCTCCAGAGCCACCCCCTGCTGTCAACCTGCTCCTGTTCTCCGAACCGAACTGGGCCGGGCCACACCTGGCTGCAGCTTGGCAGGTGCAGCTCCCCACCTGGCCTTGAGCACAGGTGGGCCAGGGGAGCTCAGGGGGCTCAAGTCTTCCCCAGGAGTGTTGGTCAGGGGATGGGACAGGGGGCACTGGGTCTCCCCATGGGCAGGGGTGCTGGGTCTCCCCCATGGGTGGGTGCTGGTGGGGGAGCTGGGACAGGGGTGCTGGGTCTCCCCCATGGGTGGGTGCTGGTGGGGGGATGGGGTGAAGGGGCACCGATTGCTCCGTAGAGCCTGGGGGGTTACCTGCTGCAAGGAGCACCCCCTGGCCAGGCTGTCTGTTGGCCAGGTGCCAGTGCTGCCTCCTGCCCAGCATGGCCCAGGACCCCCCGGTCCCCAGACTCTGCATTTGAATAGTGGTGGGGCTGGGGCGGGTGCCCGGGACAGGGGAGCTGTGTGCGGAGCTCCCTCCCACCAAAGCTGCCCCCGAGCCCAGGGAGGAGGTGGAGGCCGCACCATGGGGGAGCCCAGCTGTCCGCAGCAGACACCCCTGACCCACGCCTGCTGTCGAGCCTCCCCCCACTCCCGCTCGCTCCGCCTAGTGGTACAAGTCTCTGGCACCTGGAGGGGCGAGGGCTCTTCTCTGCCCCGTCACACGGGCAGCTGGTGATGGGGGCAGAGAGCAGCTCCTGGACAGCTGGCCGGCCAGCCCCGAGGCGGGGGGAGGGGGGCGGCAGTGGGTGGGGAGGAGCCAGCAGGTGGGGTCAGGGAGAAGCCCCAGTCCGGCCTGCTGAGAGAGGAGCGGGGAAGGGAGGGGCTCACGGGGGGGGGAAAGGAACCAGTGCCCTGGCCTGGCTGAAGCACAAGCAGAGTATCAGGCCAGGCCAGGGCCCCTTTTGAGTGTGAGCCTGGCACCATGGGGCCCCTGGCGCCATAATAAACCCAGTCCTGCACCCAGCTAAGTGTGGGGAGATGCTGGAAGCACCTAGCTCGAGAGGTGGCGGAGGCACAAACCTTTTGGCCTGAGGGCCACATCGGGGTTGTGAAACCGTATAGAGGGCCGGGTAGGGAAGGCTGCGCCTCCCCAAACTGCCTGGCCTGCACCCACATCTGACCCCCACTCTCTTCCCTCCCCCTGACTTCCCCCCTCAGAACTTCCCACCCATCCAAACCCCCTGCTCCTTGTCCCGACTGCCCCGACCCCTAGCTGCACCCCCATCCCAACAGGGACTCCCAACCCTATCCAACTGCTCCCTGTCCCCTGACTGCCGCCCCCCCCCCCCCCCGGACCCACTGCTCCTTATCCAACCACTCTGCCCCCTTACCACGCTGCTCAGAACACTAGGACTGGCAGACACGCTGCCCAGTCCCACTGCCCAGAGCGCTGGCAATGCGGCAAGCTGAGGCTGTGGGGAAGGGTGGACAGCAGGGGAGGGGCTGGGAGTAGCCTCCACGGCAGGGAGCTCAAGGGCCGGGCAGGACGGTTCCGCAGGCTGGATGTGCCTGTCAGCCTGGAGGACTGGGTACAGCATGGACTGTGCCCACATGCGCCACGGCAAAAGCACAATCTTCTTTTCCTCTTCTGCTTTACAAACAAACCATCTGTCATTACATCTGCCCCATGGAGTGATGTCACTGCTATTTCTACTGTACAGATGGGGAAACTGAGGCATGGGGGGTAAAAATGGTTTCCCTAGGGACACACAGAACCAGTGACAGAGTGGGATCAAATCAGAAGCATTCCCGGCCCCCAGTCCTGTGCTCAGATTGCCAGACTGTAACTCTCCCAAAGATGCTGTACAGGGGACAGAGTAGTTTCCGCTGGTGGCAAAGGATCCCAAGGTAGTAGCCAGTGTTTTGGTTTTTAAAATTTCTCCATGATATGGTGGTAGATTTAAATCCCTTGCTCTTTGGGGTTGTATTTAGCCTTAATGTAAGTGGTAGTAACTCCCACTGACTTTAGTGGGGGCTGAATTTGGTCCTTAGATAATCTGGAAGGATTTTCCTTCCGATTACAGGCATATAATGAAATAAAACAGGGATGAATAAATAAGAACAAATAAATAATTAATAAGACAGGACTTTGCACTTTTAAAGCAGACTTCACCACAGGATTTCAAAGCAATTACTGCACAATGGTTCGTTAGACCTTACAACACCCCTGGGAGGTAGATTAGTATCCCGATCCCTGTTCTACAGACAGTGCAACCAAGGAATAGAAAGGGGACGTGACTACTCCATATCACTTAGTGACAGACCACACAGAACTCCTGACTCCTACAGGAGGCCAAATGTGCCAAAAGACCTCGCTGAACATCCTTTCAAACCTGGTGGTAGAAGGGAAAGGGGGACGCTGGCCATACGGGTCCAAGAGACCCCATGGATTGCAAGAGACCAAGAAGGTTTCAGCTGGGTTTCCTGGAGGAAGCCAACATGGGGCTGTCTCTCAAAACCAGGGTGACCAGTGGCAGATTAGCCAATAGGCCCACGGGACCCATGCCTGGGGGCCCTGGCCAATTGGGGGTCGCAGGAAAAATGGGCACCCCGCCACCAGCAGACAAGCACCATGGCCCAGAAGCCCCTGCTCCCCGGCAGCAGTCAGTGCTGTGTGGGCACAGTGGGGGAAGCCCATGAGCCCCTGACCTGGCAGTGGTCTGTGTAGTCTACTATGGCATCACCTTGGTATGTACGGTCAATCATTTGAGTGGAAGGCTGTATCCCTGTCCTCTCCTGGGTTAACAGAATAGTCTGTTCTCGGGAGTCCTCAGAATCGGAGACAAACTCCCTAGTAAAACCTGCGCAATTCCTCAAAGGCGGCTCACCCCCTGTGACGGGGCTGTTCCTGGTGGGATTCAACTGTGAGTGTCAGATCAGGACAGATTGCTTCCAAAGGGGCAACTACAGCCCAAAGCTGGGGTTTTTCCACACTAAGGCACCAAACCAGCCAAACAGAAAAGACTTTGGTCTCACCCCACTGGCTAACCACAAGTCACACAAGCAATTCCCTTAGACACTCCAGATTCCCAGTATCACCACCAGCAGCCACCTGTCCTGGGGATCAATGGTTATGAAAACCAATACCCCAAATAAAGAAAACGGTTCTCCCCAATTCCAAAGAATCAGGCCCCAGACCCAGGTCAATATACCAATCAGATCTTCCCACAAATCACGCTGTAGCCAATCCTTTAGAATCTAAAATCTAAAGGTTTATTATACAAGGAAAAAGGTCTAGGTGAGGGTTAAGAATGGTTAAAAGAAATCAATTACATGCAGTTCTTCCAGGCTTTATAGACTTCCTCCTGTGGGCGAAGACCCTCCTCCTCCTTATGCAGAGTCCGGTTGCAAACTGGAGGTCCATAGCCACATGGTCCAATCACCAGACTCTCAACGATTCAGTTTTTGCCCAGGCATGTCCCATTCCTGAGGAGGCTCCTCGGGTGTGGACAGAGTTCATTGTGCAGTTGATGGCCCTTTAATGGGCCATCAGGCAGGCCATTCAAGTTAACACCAGCTTGTCTGAGATTTCACCCAGAAGCCAAGCATCAGTTTGAAGTACAGATCCCTATAGTCAATATTCATAACTTCAGTTCCAAAAAGATACCCACATATCAATGGCACATTCATAATCCGCCCTCCATAACCTGGTCATAGACACCTGCTATGAGCCCTTCACATAATATTTGGTACCCCAATGATCTATATGGTACCAAATTATTTCGGTACCGTGACAAGGTCTTATTTCACCCTCTTAGGGCATTCACTCACAACAGTGTTCCTGGTTGACTGGGGACTGTTATGACAGTCCTAGGAGTCCCAAGCACCCTGAGTTCAGAGAACATCCCTCTGCTCAGCTCTGGGTCCTTTCTGTAGGACAAGTATTCTTAACCCAGGCCCAAACTGAGTGTGCTTCTTCCTGGGAGAAAGAACGTCTCCCATGGCTCAAGATCTTCCTTTTAAGGAGCTCCTTACCCAGGCCCAGCTGTCAGCTGGGACCACCCCTTTGAGGTGTGGAAGGTACTTTACCTGCAACTGAAAACACTTTAAGCTCCCCTGATGGGGGCAGTGGGGCACCCTGTCATGACCTGAAATAGGAAGGTCCAAAATGATTTAAGGCCTGGAAAGACTCCTGTATAGAGAGAGCGATTGAAAAGACTGGGACTATTTCAAGAGGGAACATGCAGAGGTATAAAATCATTCATAGCTTCATAGCATTTAAGGCTAGACATTAGAGCAGTGGTCGCCAAGCTTTTGGTCCCCACGGACCACTAAAGTGGCATGGCGTGGCGCGGCTCGGCCCCCGCCCCGGCTCCAGCGGTACGGCTCGGCCCCCCCCCCCCCCGGCTCCAGCGGCGCGGCTCGGGGGGGCCCCCCCCGGCTCCAGCGGCGCGGCTCGGGCCCCCCTCCCCAGCTCCAGCGGCGCGAGACGGGAGGCAGTAGCGAGCCAGCGCTTGCTGGCCGACGGGGACGGGGCGGGACAGGCGCCCGCAGCCTCTTGCCTGCCCAGAGGGGCGGCCGTGAGGGAGCCCGGCGCCGCGGACCACCAGAATTTTCCCGCGGACCACCGGTTGGCAACCGCCGCATTAGAGCATCCTTGGATGGTGGTGGCGGCTCTGTGGCTCTCTGCCAGTTCCTGGCGGGTCCGGTAGCCCCTGTAGTGGGCTTGGGTGATGGTGGCTGCCAAGTGCTGGTTGTAAATCTCACACCTCACCCGGTAGCCCCGGTAGTGGGCCTGGATCACCACAGCAGCCCGCACCGCGTCCAGCTCCGGCTCGGCCCAAACCGGCTCCCTTCTGGCCGCGTAGCCGGCTGGACGGCTAAAGGTACTTGAAACCGCTGGTACCCGGAGGCCCCCCTTTCTCTGGTATGCGCTGGGTTGGCCTCAAGATAAGGGCCGAGAAGAACTTCAAAGTGGAGTTACATGAGCTAACTTTCTCTAACAAGGGGTCGATGCACCCACCCCCAGTCCCTCCACCTAGACGCTCGAGTAACACCTAGGGGAAACTGAGGCACAGTATTCCGAGAAAACATTAAGAACATTCCCACTGTCAGAGGATCAAAAGTGCAAATACCCCAAACCAGTCTGGGGGACTAGAGCAGCGGGTGCCTCCCCACGCAGGGACCGGGGCAAGAAACCCCCAGAGCACCCCCATCCCAATGCCAAACAGAGCCAAGGGAGCGGAGCCCGGGCAGCGTTTGCAGTCTGTCTTGGGCCTCGTGTTGTTCTCGCCCCCTGGGAGCGGAGCCCCGCGCTGACCTGCCCTTGCTCACCTGACCCACAGGGCCCCGCGCTCTCAGGGCCCTGGCGGACTCAGTGGGTCGTGATTTGGGGGGTGGCAGCGTCACCCGGCCATGGCTTCACCCTGTAGGCCCTACAGAAATCGGTGGGTGACCTGCCAGGCCTGGGGGGGGGGGCCTGTGTGGGGAGCTGCCTGGCAGTGCCCAGCAGTCCCTGGCTCCGGGGCTGCAGGGGACCGGCAGTGACAGGCTCCGGGCTGGGTGTCCCGTTTGGCCGCGGGGGGCTGAGCCGAGCCGTGATGGCCACTCGTGTGTGCCCAGCAGGCCCGGCGCAGGAGGAGGAACCGGAGGGGCCGCCGGAGAACACGGCCAGGTGAGCAGCCTCCTCCTCCCCCCACACCCGCGGGGCTCGGTCCGGCAGCCCTCCAGCAGCTAACGATCCGCTCTGTGTCTCCCCCAGCCGCCTCTGCGCTCCGGGAGCAGGGAGCCCGGGAGAGAGAGCCGTCCCTCGGGGCCAGGTAGGCACCCCCCAGCACCGGGCTGGGGGGCTGTCACGGGGTGAGGGGGAGGCAGGGCCCTGCACCCCACTTCCTGCGGTCCCCCGGGACTCTCCGCCAGCCCGTAACACAGGAGAGTTATCAGGGACGACAGGAACTCAGTCCAACTCCGAGCTCGTGTGAGGGTTGAAGAAAGCAAATAATGATAAATGTTGATGCAGATATGTAGAGATCAAAATACAAGATCTCCATTAAGGAAATAATAGATAGTTATAGTTATTGTTTAATGTTCATGTTTATTTTAATAAGGTTATGAGAATGTTTTGAATCAATCATGTAACAATTGGTTTTTGCACAATCACTACCTCATCAAAAGTAATATGCTGCTATTGCATGTTCTGTGCACAAGCAATGCAACAATCCTGCAAAAAGGGCGCGAAATTCTGTCCAATCACGCTGTTCCTACCACGTGCCTGCTCCACGTGAGTAGTCTAAATCTGCCTAGCAATATGGGATAGCCAATCATGTAACACATAAAGAAACTGCGTAGTTAACCAAGACTATAAAAACTGTAAGTTAAACGTGGTTGGTGTGGCAGTTTCTTCACGCTTTTGGGCGGCTGCCACCTCGGCCGAATAAACACGTTTTGTTTTGAGCCTCATTGGTCTCCTTGAACTTTATTACTGGTCTCCCTCTATAGCCTAGCGAACATCCCGCTACATCTTCTGGGGGCTCGTCCGGGATGTCGAGGGACGATCAGGAGCAGGTTCAGGGATAAGTCCATTGGGGACTTGCAGGGGTGAGTCTGCTTCGGGGGCCGGCACAGAAGCGGTGCATCGAGAGGGGCCCCGTTTTGACCGGTGGCCGCTCGTGAGCCGGTTCGCCGTTCAGATTGCCTTTTTGCGCCAACGGAGAGGCTTTGAAAACAACCGTGGGGAAAGGGAGGGAAACTCCAGCCAGTCTACGGAGAGGCAAGTATAAGAGGGTCTCTGGGAGGGATCTTCTTGTTGGAGTGACTGATTGTGTGTGTGTGACTGAGTGAATGGCCATTACGGTTCCTGTTGTCAGCCGTTGGAACGTCCGGTGACTCAGGCTAGTGGCGATTGAGAGTAAACCTCAACCCTCCCACCAACCGACTCCCCCATCCTCTATAGTCGGTTGGGAACCCGTCTTCCCTATTGTGTCTGTTTTATCTGTTCTATCTGGGTGGAGAGGTAAATAGGAAAAGTAAAGACAGCTGTAAAGTCAGGCTAGTGAGGGTGCCCCAAGACCTAGTTTGCAAAATGGGAGGAAGCGGATCCAAGGAAGACCGCAAAACACCTCTAACTTGCATGTTAGAGCATTTCGGAGAATTCAAAAGGCGCATTCCCACCGGCAGCCGTAAGGCCGGATTGTTAAAGAAATTCTGTGAAAAGGACTGGCCGGCATTTCCAATTCAGCCCACGTGGCCGGCCATAGGGACTTTGGACATGGATATTATTAGAGATGTCCTCAATTTCGCGGGACACCAACACCCCGATCAGTACCCTTATATATCTGCATGGTTTGATATAGTAGAGGAGAATCCATCTTGGTTACAAAAATATACCAAATGCCTAGTCCTTCGCACACGTTCACAGAGGGGGCTCAGGGGAACCCAGGAGGAATCGAAACCTATCTATCCAAGCCTCCCAGACGATGAGCCACAAGCCCCACCCCCTTACATGCCGCTACCCGTAGTCCCGGCCGCCCCGCTCGAGCCTATACCTATACCGCAAACACCAACAGCCCCGCCGCCAAGCGTATCAGGCATGTCCGTCTCAAATTCACCAACTGACTCCGGTCGGTCAGGCTTACAGCAACTTGAAGAGAGTGTGGCAAAACTTCAACAACTCCTAACCCCTGAGAGAAAACCCAAAGATCATGATTCTAATCAGGATGAGAAAAGAAACATTACAAAGGAGCATTCCTATGCCCTCCGGAGTAGGGACCGCGATACCTCTCCGGTTCGACAGTTCCCTCTCCGGGTAGTTAATCAATTAATTCCTCCTCTCCCAGACAACCCCACAGGACAGTACCGGGTCCAGGGAGTGTATCAGCATGTTCCCTTCACTAGTAGTGATCTCCTTAACTGGAAAGCTTCAAAGGCACCGTGGACAAACGATCCCACAGCTATTGCCACCTTAGTAGAGGGAATTATTGGGACTCACTATCCTTCTTGGATGGACATCAGCCAACTTCTCCAAATGTTGCTTAGCCCAGAGGAACGAACCCTAGTTCTAAGCCGAGGGAGAGAAGAAGCCCGTATAGAGTATGGAACAAGAGATCCTAATGGCCTCTTAGATTTTATGGACAGTACATTTCCCACAATTAGAGATCCAGGGTGGGACCCTAACACACCAGATAGCAAAACTGCCCTTGATTTATACCATCGGTTACTTGTTAGGGCTCTCAAAAGGGGGCCACCTAGAGTTGTAAACCTCCGGAAAATTCATGATTTGCTCCAAGATAGAGAAGAAACACCTGGAGCATTCCTAGAGAGATTGAGAGAAGGATATCGTAAATGGTCCCCATATGATATGGACAATGAATCAGAAGACAGTCCAGGATCCCAAGCCTTGAAGAATAGTTTTATCAGTCAATGTGCACCAGACATCAGGCGTAAGCTTCAGAAGGATCAGGGATTAGTCCACATGAATATGGGGCGCATTCTTGAAGTAGCTGCTCGAGTGTATGCTGCCCGAGAAGGTGAAGAGGAAAGGAAAGCGGAAGAGAAGGTGAAAAAGAGAGCCCAGTTGGTTGCCGCAGCCTTCCAGGACAATTACAATGGAAAAGGAAGAGGAAATGCCCAGCGCGGTGGAGGAAGAGGGCGAGGCAGAGGTCGACTAGGATTCACCCAGTGTGCCCATTGCTTCCAGGTTGGCCACTGGAAAAATGAGTGTCCTAACAAAGAAAGTGAAAATACCTCAGAAAGTGAGAAAGGAAGAGGAGGGTCACACAATAGGGGAAATAGAAAGGAATATGGGGCACCTGTCTGGTCAAAAGCAGCAACTGCTCAAGCACTTGATGGAGATACCTTTGGTATGGCAGTGATAGAGGACTGGGCAAGGAATCAAGATTAGGCCAGACCGGTTCCTCGGATCCCGACAGAAGTATTTACAACTGGCCCCGGGGAGCCGATGGTCTGTATGAATGTGGGAGGCCAGTTCATAGACTTTCTAATTGATACAGGAGCTACCAGGTCTGTGGTTAACACTAAAGTAGCCCCTGAGAGCCAACAACAAACCACTATCGTTGGAGCAACAGGACAAATAAAACCCTGTCCCTATTTACAAGAGAGAGCATGTAAATTAGGAAGCCACGTTGTTACCCATAAACTTCTCTATATACCTGAATGTCCCATTCCCCTCCTTGGGAGAGATATGCTATCAAAACTCAGAGCCACTCTCACCTTTGATAGTGATGGAAACATGAAAATGCAATTAGGAGAAAAACCATCCCCAACTCAAAGCCTTATGTTAGCACTCCCCGTAGAAGAAGAATGGCGACTTTACACCTCCATGGAAAATAGACAAGATTGGCAAGCTTTCAATATCCCAGGTGTATGGGCAGAAGATAATCCACCTGGACTGGCAGTTGACATCCCTCCCATAATCATTGATCTAAAACCCATGGCAACTCCTGTCTCCATTCCCCAATATCCTCTACCTCGAAAAGCAGTAATTGGCATACATGAACACTTACAAAAATTATCAGACACTGGTATTATCGTCAAATGCCAGTCAGCCTGGAATACTCCCTTGCTACCTGTGGAGAAGCCTGACAAAAGCTTCCGACCTGTACATGACTTACGGGCCGTGAATAAAAGAGTGATCCCATTGCACCCAGTAGTACCAAATCCCTACACTCTTCTCAGTTTGGTACCAGCTAATGCCAAATGGTTCTCAGTGCTAGATCTTAAAGACGCCTTCTTCTGTCTCCGGATTGCACCCATCAGTCAGCCTATTTTCGCTTTTCAATGGGAACATCCTGATACTGGTCAAAAGACTCATATGACATGGGCACGTCTCCCACAGGGATTCTGTAACTCACCCTCCTTATTCGGACAAGCCCTAGCCCAAGACTTGGTGCCTCTCACACAAGGAGGCAACCGCTGGAACATCCTCCAATATGCTGACGACCTTCTAGTAGCTGCTCGTACCTACACTGAATGCACAGAGGCTACTGCTAATCTCTTAAAACATCTCTATCTCAAAGGTTACAAGGTTTCTAAGAAAAAGGCTCAGCTAGTACAACAGGAAGTAAAATATCTGGGATTTAAGCTCACACAAGGAATCCGCATGCTAGACATTGAGAGAAAAGAGGCAGTCTGTGCCATTCCTACCCCTACAAACAGACGCCAAGTGCGCGAGTTTTTAGGAGCTGCTGGCTTCTGCCGTCTTTGGATCCCTAACTATGCTACACTAGCTAAACCCCTTCATGAGGCCACAAAAGGCGGGGCTACAGATCCCTTTATTTGGACAGAAACACAACAAAAGGGGTTTGAAGATATCAAGTCTGCCTTGATGACAGCCCCTGCATTAGGCCTCCCTGATTTGGAAAAACCTTTCACACTGTATGTAGGAGAGAGAAAAGGTATTGCAGTTGGTGTTTTAACCCAGACCATCGGTAGCTGGCCGCGACCAGTAGCATACTTCTCTAAGCAACTAGACACTGTAATACAAGGATGGCCACCCTGCCTACGTGCCGTAGCTGCAGCTGCCCTTCTTGCTGAAGAGGCAAGTAAACTCACCCTAGGACAACCAATCTCCTTAAAGTGCCCACATGCTGTGGTCACCCTAATGGAACACAGGGGCCATCATTGGATGACAAACACCAAACTCCTCAAGTATGAAAGTATATTAGTAGACAATCCTTCTGTTGCCATCTCTGTCTGTTCCACCCTTAATCCTGCAACTATATTGCCAGTAGAAGAAGATCCCACTGAGAAACATGATTGCCTTCAAGTCATGGAAGAAGTTTATTCTAGCCGACCTGACTTACTGGATACACCTTTAGCCACACCTGACTCTGTCCTTTTCACCGATGGTAGTAGTTTCATTGATCAGGGTCAACGTTTGGCAGGATATGCCATAGTCAACGATCAAGGCACTGTCTGTGAAGCAAAGGCACTTCCTCCTGGCACCTCCGCCCAGAAGGCTGAACTGGTCGCCCTTCGTCGAGCACTTGAGCTAGCAACAGGGCAAAAGGTCAATGTTTACACTGACTCAAAATATGCCTTCTTAACACTCCATGCCCATGGTGCCATATACAGGGAAAGAGGACTTCTGACTTCAAACGGACAGAAAATAAAGCATGCAGATGAAATTCTGGCCCTTCTTGATGCTGTTTGGATGCCCAAACAAGTTGCTGTAATGCACTGCAAAGGACACCAACATGGTGAGGATCCTGTCGCAAAAGGAAACCGACAGGCAGATGAAGAAGCAAGGAATGCAGCGCGTCAGCAATCTCCAGCTATTCATATCCAGCACCTCAATGTGGCTGAAATGATTCCTGCTGAAGTACACTACACTGCACAAGAACAACTTTGGGCTGAACAGGAAAAAGGAGTAAAGCGATCAGGTTTATATGTCTTGCCAAATAATAAAATCTTCCTGCCCGCAGTGGTAGCTTGGGAATTGATCCAGGAATTACATCAACAGACCCATTTAGGTAGCACTAGTCTAACTGAACTCTTAGACCGTGAACTGTACATAAATGGTCTACATTCACTCACCAGACGTGCCGCCCTACGTTGTCAAATCTGTGCAAAACATAATCCTCGTGTAGGACCCCTTCGACCACCTGGAGTCCAGCACATAGGATACAGTCCAATGGACTCACTAGTTGTGGACTTCACTGAAATGCCAAAGTCTGGGAAATTCAAGTACCTGCTTGTAGCGGTTTGTACATATTCCGGCTGGGTTGAGGCATGGCCTACCACTAATGAAAAAGCTGAGCAGGTTACTAAGGCCCTGCTCCGAGATGTAATCCCCCGATTTGGACTCCCATTACACATTGGAAGTGACAATGGTCCCGCTTTCGTTCACAGAGTCATCCGCTCTTTATCAGTACTCCTAGGCATCACCTGGAAACTCCATTGTGCATACCATCCACAGGCGTCAGGAAAGGTTGAAAGAATGAATAGGACTTTAAAAGATGCCCTAGGTAAAATTTGTCAGGAGACCGACTTATCATGGACTGTAGCCTTGCCCATGGTACTGCTCAGAGTTCGATGCACTCCCACACGATCCTTAAAGCTCTCACCCTATGAGCTAGTGTTCGGCCGACCACCCCTAGGGGTCCGCCACTTGAAAGGGGACACTTACCTTCTGGGAAAACAAGATCTTATCAGAGAAGTTCAGCTCCTAAGCAAAGTGTTAACTCAATTATCCACCTATGTTAGTGAGCTCAAGTTCCCTCTCCCTGTTACTGCTCTGCACCCTTTCTCCCCAGGAGATTCTGTATGGCTCAAGGACTGGAAAACTAACCCCTTGGGACCTAAATGGAAGGGCCCCTATACTGTTCTCCTTACCACTCCCACTGCTGTTAAATTAGCCAGTGTTAAGCCATGGATTCATTATACCCGTGTCAAGTCCGATCACACATCGCCTCCACCTGATTGGCAGGTCTCTGTAAAGAGCTCCAACCCTCTGCAAATCGTCTTCCGCAAACCAGCCCAGCCACCTAGTCAGCAAGATGTTCAACCTACCTCTTGTGAGTCAGGTGACCAAGCACCACTCTGAAAACCTGCACTACTGTATGAACATTTGTTCTTAAAGAAAAATCCTATTCACCTGCTGCCCCAAAATGTTACTGTAATGTTTCTCAGGAAAAAGGGGCAGAGGTGGGTTTGTTCAATGTGTGTGAAGTATACTATTTTTAATATTTTTGTTTATAATAAGTTCTCTTGTTCAATCTTATCTTAATGTGTTATATATTCTGTATGTCTGAAAAGTAGTTTAGATACTGTAATCTGTTATAATCCGAAATAATAATGTTAATGTTTAAAAAATTCACCAATAACTAGTAATAATAATGTTTACAGTGTTACTAGTTTGCAATAACTAGCAACAAGAAAAAGGAGGGAATGTGAGGGTTGAAGAAAGCAAATAATGATAAATGTTGATGCAGATATGTAGAGATCAAAATACAAGATCTCCATTAAGGAAATAATAGATAGTTATAGTTATTGTTTAATGTTCATGTTTATTTTAATAAGGTTATGAGAATGTTTTGAATCAATCATGTAACAATTGGTTTTTGCACAATCACTACCTCATCAAAAGTAATATGCTGCTATTGCATGTTCTGTGCACAAGCAATGCAACAATCCTGCAAAAAGGGCGCGAAATTCTGTCCAATCACGCTGTTCCTACCACGTGCCTGCTCCACGTGAGTAGTCTAAATCTGCCTAGCAATATGGGATAGCCAATCATGTAACACATCTAGAAACGGCGTAGTTAACCAAGACTATAAAAACTGTAAGTTAAACGTGGTTGGTGTGGCAGTTTCTTCACGCTTTTGGGCGGCTGCCACCTCGGCCGAATAAAACACGTTTTGTTTTGAGCCTCATTGGTCTCCTTGAACTTTATTACTGGTCTCCCTCTATAGCCTAGCGAACATCCCGCTACACTCGTAGGCACAACCAGGACCCCTCAGACCAGGGCCCCTCAGTCGGGTCCTCCTGGGGGACAGGGAGATTAAACCCCAGACCTGGGGGGCTCCCGCCGCTTCCCCAGTCAGCTCCAAACTCCGACTCCCCCAGCCCCCTCTTGGCTCCTCCAGCTAGGGTGACCAGACGTCCCGATTTTATCGGGACAGTCCCGATTTTTTGCCTTCTGTCCCGCGTCCCGACGAAACTCTGATCGGGACGCCATTTGTCCCGATTTCGGGAATTTATAGATGAGCCCTGCCTGCGCGCGCAGGGCTCATGTAGGCAGCACAGCCCCGCCCACTGCCCCAGGCAGCCACATGCTGGTTGGCTGCCGGCCCGACCCCGCTCCCCTCTGCCGCGGAGCCCCGTGCTCCGGGGCCGGGCTGTTAGCGGCGCGCCGCCAGCCCCCACTCCCCGGTCGGGGCGGACAATTGCGGCACGCGCTGGGCCCTGCGCTCCCCAGCTGGGGGCTGGGCCGATCGGCTGCCGCGGGACGAGCGCGGGAAGCTGAGCCCCCCTCCCTCCCCCTTCTTGGCTGGGCCCTGTGCTCCCTGGCCGGGGGTCGGGCCAAGCGTGGCTGCCGCAGGTCCCCGCCCTTCCCCGGGGAGGCGGGGGAGGAACCTGCTGCTGCTGCTGCTGGCTTACCAGTGCCTTTCCCCCCGCCCGCAGAGACAGGCGGGGGTGGAACATGCAGGGCGGGCAGAGTGGACCCCCCCTGCATGCAACCAGCGCCGAGAGTGGGACAGCAGGTGAGGGGAGCAGCAGCAGATAGCCCACTGCTCCCCCCCTCAGCATCTCCCCCGGCAGAGACAGCATTCAGGGGTAGGTGGGCGGGCCACGGCAACGGCCAGGAGAGCTCTCTCTGCTCTGCCTCCCGGAGACTCATGCAGCAACGGGGGCGGGGGGGTAGAGAGCCCACTGCCCCCCCCCCCCCCAGAGACAGAGAGCCTCCAGCCGCTGCGGCCCGCTCCTGCTCCCCCCCCTCGTGCCCCACCCCCTGCTCCTCCAGCCCCCCCCCCGCACTCGTGCCCCGCCCCCCGCTTCTCCACTCCCCCCCTCCCCCCCGTGTGTCCTGATATTTTACTCTTCCCATCTGGTCACCCTACCTCCAGCCTTCGTCCAGTTTCCTGGGCAGGTGTCACCTGCTCCCAACCCCCGTCCCGGCTCAGGTCACAACCCCGGGATCTTCCTTCCCGTCCCCAATGGGACACTCCCAGGGCGAATCCGGCAGAGGGGCGGGGGCAGGAGAGGCCCGGTTCGTGGCGCTGACCCGGCTTCTTTCCTGCAGCTGCCCGGGGCTGTGCCAGGAGCTGCCCATGGGCCTCACGCTGCGCATGGTGGAGCGGGACCTGCAGCATCTCGCCAGGCACCTGGGCGAACTCACCAGCCCGTAAGGGGGAGAGGGGCTGGGTGTGGGGCCGGGGTCCCCTCGGGGCCCCTCACCCTCTCTCAGCAAACAGCCTCCAGCTCTGGGAGCTGAGCCTCCCACCCCACCCGCCACCCCATCGGCCGTGGGGGAGGGCAGCACTTGAGTCTGGCCAGATGCCGATTCAGCACTTCACGGAGCCCTCCTGCCCCACAGATCTGCACCTCCTCGCCCCCCATGGAGCTTGTGCCCCAGCCCAGCCAGTACCTTGGGACCGTGGATGGGCCCCGTTCCCCCCATCCCAGATCCCCGTCCCCACTGACAGCCCCGTCCCGCCGTCGGCCCCGCCCCACCCAGACCCCACTGACAGCCCCGTCCCGCCAGCGGCCCCGCCCCACCAAGATCCCACTGACAGCCCCAGCGGCCCCGTGCCATGCCCAGGCTGTGCCACGCCCTCCCGCCCGCACTGTCCGTGTCTCTCTCTCCCACAGGGCGGCCTGGTGAGCTGAGGTCCCCGGTGGGGCCCCCAGGGCTGTGGACTCCGGCCCCACCTCGCCGGGGAGCTGCGCGGGAAGAGACGCTACCTGGACCCTGCGGGTGCTCTGGGCACAGCCCTGGGAGATCCTGGCACGGCTGCTGCCTTGCCCGTGGCCCCCATCCCCTTGCCCAGGGGCCGCCGGAAACTCTCCGTCCCTCCCCACGCGCCCTGCCGCGCGGGGCCTTCGGGCGCGGAGCTCGGGGCTGCCCGTCCTGCGCCGGGACGCACTGCGCAGCCTAGAGTTCAATGTGCAGAGCAGGCACCTGCAGGCCCTGTGGGGGCCCCCCCCGAGGCCTCACCCCGAGTCCCGACCCCGGCTGGTCCCCAGCGCGCCCAGCGTCACCTTCAGCACGAGTAGCGTCTCCTTCCGGAGCAGCGAGGGGCACGAGGAGCTGGCGTGGCAGCTTCGCCAGGAGCAGAACTGCCTCTGCGCCCTGCTACCCCTGAGCCTGCGCCGCCCCAACGCCGGGCCGATGGGCACGGAGCCGCAGCACGGACTCCAGAGAGCCGGTGCCAGCCCCCTGTGGCCCCGGCAGAGCCAGGAGTCCGGTGTGGGCGTCACAGCAGCCTCCCCCTCCCCAGCCGTGCTGGGCCGCCTCACCGCGGCGAAGCTGGCCAGGCTGCAGCGGCACCTGGCCAGGGAGAGCTCGGAGTGTTTAAATTCTTGTGTTATGAGTAAATAACACTTCCTTGTGTACTTTCTCCACACCATCCGCCAGGCCAGCCAAGTTAACAACAGCTTGTCTGAGATTTCACCCAGAAGCCAAGCATCAGTTTGAAATACAGGCACCATATAGCCAATATCCATAACTCTAACTACAAAAAAGATACGCACATACCGATGGATTAAACATAATCAGCAGACCATAATCTGGTCGCAGAAACCTTATCTGGCCCCCTTTACATAATATTTGGTACCCCAATGATCTATATGGTCCCAAATTATTTCAGTCATGTGACACCCCCCCGTTACCTACTGAAATGAGCCAAACTGACAATTAGTTTACAGTTATAGGCTGGCTCTTATTGGGATGCCTTGGGTGCAAATTTTGGGGTAACCACTTGGCATCCCTGGGTGGACTCAAGGTGCTATTTAAAGCCTAAAGGAAGGTATAGTGCCCTCTACTGGATAAGAGGACGATTGACACTAAGCAGTAAAAAAAAATATTTTAGTTTATTTTAATGAATTATTTTGAAAACCGGTTTCATAAAGCATGCTAAGGGGAAGTCACTCAAACTGAGAAAACAAGGTTACTTACCTGTAACTGTTGTTCTTCGAGTGATTGCTCACATCCATTCCACTATAGGTTAGGTACGCGCTGCGGGCCTGGTTGCCGGGTAGATTTTTCCCCTAGCTGCAGACTGGGTGAGCAGGGGGCCCCCTGGAGTGGCGCCACTAAGGCACTCTATAAGTACCCCTGCGACACAGTCTGGCCCTCAGTTCCTTCTTTGCCGGCTAAACCGACAGTGGGGAAGGAGGGTGGGTTTGGAATGGATGTGAGCAACACATCTCGAAGAACAACAGTTACAGGTAAGTAACCTTGTTTTCTTCTTCGAGTGATTGCTCACATGCATTCCACTATAGGTGACTACAAGCAATACCTAGGAGGTGGGGTCGGGTTGACCCATTGCTGACCGTAAGACCGCTGACCCAAACGCCGCATCGTCCCTGGTCTGCTGGACTATGGCGTAGTGGGCGGCGAAGGTATGGACGGAGGACCAGGTAGCCGCCCTGCAGATGTCTGTGATAGGGACTCCCTCCTGGAAGGCCGCAGAGGACGCCTGCGCTCTCGTGGAGTGTGCTGTTACTCTCTCAAGCGGCTTGTCCGCGAGTTCATAACAGGTGTGAATGCACGAGGTGATCCAGGAGGAGAGCCTTTGGGCGGAAACTGGCTGGCCCTTCATTCTCTCTGCAACTGCCACAAAAAGTTGCGTTGTTTTCCTGAATTGCTTTGTTCTGTCTAAATAAAAAGCAAGAGCCCTCCTAACGTCCAACGTGTGTAATTGCTGTTCCCTTCCAGAGGCGTGAGGCCTAGGGTAAAAGACTGGAAGACAAATGTCTTGATTGACATGGAAGGGAGAGACCACCTTAGGCAGGAAGGCCGGGTGGGGACGTAGCTGCACCTTGTCATTGTGGAAGATAGTGTAAGGCGGCTCGGAGGTCAGTGCACGGATCTCTGACACTCTACGAGCCGAGGTGATAGCTACTAGGAATGCCACCTTCCAGGAGAGGTGTATCAAGGCACACGTGGCGAGGGGCTCGAACGGGGGCATCACGAGGCGTGAGAGCACGAGGTTGAGGTCCCAAGGTGGGATGGGACGCTTAACGTTCGGGTACAGCTTATCCAGGCCCCTGAGAAAGCGGTATACCACAGGATCGGAAAAGACTGAGTGGTTCGACTGGCCCGGGTGGAAAGCTGATATGGCAGCGAGGTGGACGCGGATGGTGGAGGTAGAAAGGCCCTGATTTCTAAGGCCTAAGAGGTAGTCTAATATACGTGGGATAGTAGCCTCACTTGGGGCTATATCGTGTTGTCTACACCATGCAGAAAAGCGGGTCCACTTGGCCGTATAGGTACTTCTGGTGGACGGTTTCCTACTTCCCAGAAGGACATTCTGTACCTCGGATGAGCATAGGAGCTCAGGACCTCTCAGCCATGGAGTAGCCACGCTGTGAGGTGAAGGGACTGCAAGTCCGGGTGCAGGAGGCGACCGTGATCCTGCGAGATCAGGTCTGGCCACAGCGGGAGGCTGATGGGAGGGGCCCTGGACAGCCGGAGGAGGGACGCAAACCAGCACTGCCTGGGCCAGGCCGGGGCTATGAGGATGACTTGTGCCCTGTCCCGTCTGATCTTCAGGATCACCTTGTGGAGAAGCGGGATCGGAGGGAACGCGTAGAACAGGTGTCCCGTCCAGGGTAGGAGAAAGGCATCTGTCAGGGATCCCCGGGAGCTGCCTCGAAAGGAGCAGAACTGGAGGCACTTCCTGTTCTGTCTGGAGGCGAAGAGATCGATGTGGGGAAACCCCCACCTCAAGAAGATCGGTCGGATGACATCCGGCCGAAGGGACCACTCGTGAGTCATAAAGGATCTGCTGAGGTGGTCCGCTAGGGTGTTCTGGATTCCGGGAAGGAAGGAGGCCACCGGGTGAATAGCGTGGGCTATGCAAAACTCCCATAGGAGAATCGCCTCTTGACACAGGGGGCTGGAGCGGGCCCCGCCCTGCTTGTTTATGTAGTATTGGGCTGTGGTGTTGTCTGTCAGCACCGCTACACAGTGACCCTGCAGCGTGTCCCGGAACGCGTGGCACGCAAGTCGGACGGCCCTCAGTTCTCGGACATTGATGTGGAGGCCGAGGTCTGACGCCGACCAGCGGCCCTGGGTCCTGAGTTCCCCTAGGTGAGCTCCCCACCCTAGTGACGAGGCGTCCGTCACCAGGGACATGGACGGTCTGGGGGGGAGGAAGGGGACTCCTTGGCACACGTTGTTCTGGTCTTCCCACCATGCCAGAGCGGATAGGGTGGCTCTGGGGATGGAGAGGAGGGTGTCCATACTGTCCCTTCTTGGTCTGTAGGCCACTGCGAGCCACGACTGCAGTGGGCATAGCCTTAGTCTGGCGTGCTGTATGACGAAGGTGCACGATGCCATGTGGCCTAACAGGCTGAGGAAGACCCTGACCGTAGTCATCGGACAGTTGCAGAGTTGTCCGATGGCCGACTGGATGGTGAGGAACCGAGGCTGGGGCAGGGATGCCCTTGCCACCTTGGAGTCTAGTAGGGCTCCTATGAACTCTATGCTCTGAGTAGGCTCCAGGGTGGATTTCTCCTTGTTGAGGAGGATTCCCAAGCGGTCGAACGTGCTGATCACGAGACGCACGTGTGCTGACACTTGTTCCCTGGAGGTGCCTCGGATGAGCCAGTCGTCGAGGTATGGGTATAAGTGTACCCCGCGGCGTCGCAGGAACGCCGCCACTACCGCCATACACTTCGTAAACACCCTGGATGCGGTGGACAGGCCGAAGGGTAGGACGGCAAACTGATAGTGTTCTCCCGCTATCAGGAAGCGGAGGTAACGCCTGTGTGAGGGTTTGATGCTCACGTGGAAGTAGGCGTCCTTCATGTCGAGGGCAGCAAACCAGTCTCCCGGATCCAGAGAGGGGATAATAGTGCCCAAGGTGACCATGCGGAACTTGAACTTGATCATGTAGGTGTTGAGTTCGCGCAGGTCCAGGGTGGGCCGGAGGCCCCCTTTCGCCTTGGGGATTAGGAAGTAGCGGGAGTAGAACCCCTTTCCTCTGAACTCCTGTGGTACAGGTTCGATGGCTCCTAATGCAAGGAGCGACCTGACCTCCTGTACGAGCAGTTGCTCGTGAGAGGGGTCCCTGAAGAGGGACGAGGGAGGTGGGTGGGTGGGAGGAGTGGCGGAGAGTTGGAGGGAGTATCCTACCTCCACCGTGCGGAGGACCCACTGGTCTGATGTAATGTCCGACCATGCACGGCGGAAGTAGGACAGACGGTCTCCGAAGGGAGGATCCAGGACTGTGGTTGGTAAACTGCCCCCGGGCGCACCATCAAAAGTTGGGCTTAGGCCCCTGGGTAGGCTTAGGGCCTCGCTGTTTTCCGCCTTGTCTGGGCCCCTGCCGCTTACGGTAGGGGCGGCCTCTCCTGCTAGAGGAGTCCTGGGGCGGGCGAGCGGGTGGGAAGAACCTCCTGCGTGGAGGAACGAAGGGGCGTCTTTGTGGGCCTGGGGTGTGCATACCCAGGCCTTTGAGGGTCACCCCTCTGTCCTTGAGGGCCTGGAGCCGGGTGTCCGTGTCCTCTGAGAAAAGGGACTGTCCCTCAAAGGGGAGGTCCTGGATCTTATATTGCATGGCCGGGGCTAGGCTGGACGAGGAGAGCCACGCTGCCCGGCGGAGGGCTATGCCCGAGGCCACTGTCCGGGCCGCTGAGTTGGCCGAGTCCAGGGCCGCTTGCAGGGCATGTCTGGATATGTCCCTGCTTTGAAGTAGTAGGGCCCTGAACTCCTCCTGTCTGCCCTCCTGGGGGAGAGCGGTCTCAAATTTGGTAAGGGCCTCCACCGTATCGAAGTGGTGTCTACTTAATAGTGCCTGATGGTTGGCGACTCTAAGTTGTAGGCCCCCGGAGGAATACACCTTCCTGCCAAAGTGGTCCAGCCTTTTGGCTTCTTTGGCCTTAGGCACCTGCGCCTCCTGTCCATGGCGCTCTTTGTTATTAACTGACTCCACCACTAGGGAGGAGGGCGTGGGGTGAACGTATAAGTATTCATAGCCCTTGGCCGGAACAAAGTAACGTTTTCTACCCCCCGGGCAGTGGGGGGGATGGAGGCGGGGGTCTTCCAGACCGACGCCGTGTGTGCCTTGATGGTGTTAATGAATGGCACTGCCACGCGTGCCGGGGTGCCCTTTGTCAACATGGTGGTGACCGGATCATCCACCGGGACCTCCTCTAAGGGCAGGTTCATGTTCTTTGCGACTGCCTGGAGGAGGTGCTGATAGTTAGAGAGCTCCAGGGCGGGCGGGTGGGCTAGTGGAAGAAGTGCCCGCCACTGCCTCTACCCCTACAGGGGAGGCGTAAGGACCTGGCTCTCTAGGGCTCTGCACCGCCGAAGGCTGGCTGGCCGATGGTGGTCCCGCCATCGCCTGCCGAGCACCCCCTGCGCACACTGGGAACCCGGGTTCAGATTGGGTTTCCGCAGGCTGTTCGTACTCCCATGCCACCCATTCTGGCCAAGCAGGGTTTTGGGTGGCTGGGGCTGGTCCCGCTAAGCGAGGGGACACTGAGGCAGAGGAGTGCCATGGGGCAGCTGCAGTGGCCGACTGCAGGGCCTTGGGCGGAGAGTCATGCCGGGTTCGCGTGCCGACAGACTCTCTACGCCACATGTGTCAAACTCAAGGCCCGCGGGCCACATCCGGCCCGCCATACAATTATATCCGGCCCGCGAAATCGTTTTATATATCTGTTTTTAATGGCCCTGTGATATGACGCCCCAATAACACACACTACAAATCCCATGATGCAGTGCAATTGCCGCCAACGGCAAGCCACGGTTCAAGTTCGCGGTCTGTTGATGTATACAACGCTAATATCAAATCAAAGCTAGACCCCAACAATGGCCAAGAGAAAAATTGATTCTGAAAACCGAGGCTTTCAAAGCCGGTGGGAGAATGAGTATATGTTTACTGAAATTGCAGGTAAACCAGTGTGTCTCCTTTGCGGGAGTAATGTCGCTGTAATGAAGGAGTATAACCTAAGACGGCACTACGAGACGAAACATGAGAACAAATTCAAAAACCTGAGCGCAGGACAGAAGCTACAAAAGGTAGAGGAGTTGAAGAAGAATTTGACATCCCAGCAGACGTTTTTCACCAAAGCAAAATCACAAAGTGAAGCTGCTGTGAAAGCAAGTTTCATTGTGGCCGAAGAGATCGCCAAATCAGGACGGCCGTTTACCGAGGGGGAATTCGTAAAGAATTGTATGATGAAAGTGTGCGACGTCCTTTGTCCAGATAAAACGCGAGCGTTTGCAAATGTAAGCCTCAGCAGAAACACTGTTGCTAATCGGGTTTGTGAGATGGCGACTGATTTGAAAACACAGTTGATTGAAAGAGCAAAAGATTTTGTTGCATACTCCCTTGCCGTGGATGAAACTACTGACGCGACTGACACTGCACAGCTGGCGATATTTATCCGTGGTGTGGATTCCAATTTGTGCGTAACAGAGGAAATACTGGACATTAAATCGATGCACGGGACAACGAAAGGAAAAGACATCTTTGGAAATGTATTTCAAAGTGTAACCGACATGAAACTGCCGTGGGAAAAACTCGTTGGACTTACAACAGATGGCGCACCTGCTATGTGTGGTGAAAAAAATGGACTGGTGGGAAGGATGCGCTCAAAGATGCGGGAGGAGAACTGTGCCGGTGAGTTGACAGTGTATCACTGCATCATACACCAGGAATCGCTGAGTGCTAAAGTCCTAAAAATGGATCATGTGATGAACACTGTAACACAAACCGTCAACTTTATCAGAGCCCACGGTTTAAATCACCGCCAATTCCAGTCTTTTCTGCGGGAAATAGATAGCGAGTTTGGCGATATGCCATATCATACGGAGGTCCGGTGGCTAAGTCGGGGAAAAGTTCTCAAAAGACACTTTGAGCTGCGAGAGGAAATCTGCCAGTTCATGGACAGTAAGGGGAAAGACTGCACAGTTCTGCGGGATGAAAAGTGGAAATGTGAGTTGGCGTTCCTGGCTGACATAACGTCGCATCTTAGCGCTTTAAACCTTCAACTCCAGGGACGGGAGCACATAATAACCGATATGCATGATGCAGTGAAGGCATTTCAAGTGAAGCTGCGCTTATGGGAGACACAAATGCACCAATGCAACTTGTCTCACTTTCCCTGTTGCCAAGTAATACGGAACCAAGAAAGTGCCACAGTTTTCCCAAATGCCACCTTTGCTGAAAAACTCAGCGCGCTGCGCACTGAGTTCGCACGGCGCTTCAGTGACTTTGAGGCACAGAAAAGTAACTTCGAGCTGCTTCGCAACCCATTTGCAGTCGATGTGGAAACCGCACCTGTAGAAATGCAGATGGAGCTGATAGAACTGCAATGTAACGGGACACTGAAGGCAAAGTACGACACTGCGGGGCCAGCACAGTTCACTCGCTTCATTCCTGAAGCGATGCCGCAGCTCCGCCAACATGCGGCTCGAATCCTGTCCATGTTTGGCAGCACATATCTGTGCGAGCAGCTGTTCTCTGTGATGAAAATTAACAAAACGTCACACAGGAGTCGCCTCACTGATGAACACCTGCAATCGATCCTGAGAATCTTCACAACACAGAACCTAACCCCAAACATAAACGAACTTGTTGCAAAGAAAAGACTCCAAGTATCAGGCTCTGACTAAATAGGACAAGAAAATGGAATGTTATGATTTGTTATGATTATACTTTTGCTTTAAATTCAATTTTTTATTTATATTTTCAGATTTTTTAATATTCCAGCATGTACAGATTTTGAATGTATTGTATTGACAGGATATTTTTTTATGAAGAGCAAAATATTTTAAGTTGAAATGTATTTATTTTGGAATGATATCCTGTATTTTGGTTCATATTAATGGTTAAAAAACATAAATATTTAGTCTGTTAAATAAATGGTTATACTGTTCGGCCCGCGAGTTTTGAGTTTTGGCCCCCTGTGCAATTGAGTTTGACACCCCTGTTCTATAGCATGCCATGAAGGCGCCACGCTAGGGGTCTGCCCTGCCGAACCCGAGTACCACTAGAAAAAGCTTCCGGGAACGCGCATGCGCGGCGTGCACACACATCTTGGAATGCACATGAGCAATCACTCGAAGAAGAAGAACCGTTCCCCCATTCAAGCACACGTACACCATTTTCAAAATGGCAGATGACGCCAACCTTCCACGAACCAGAAATGGGGGGTGCAACAACCTGTCAAGATTTGGATGGTGATGAAAGCTATCGAGGCCTTTACTATTGGCATTAAACTTCTATCTGGAAGACATGAACCGAAAACGTGTGCCTATCAATGGCAGCATGTTGCGAGAAAAAGCTCTTAGCATTTATGCGCTGTTAAAACGTCCCGCCGAAGAGGGACAGCCTTCTGAGGAGAAGGAATTCAAAGCCAGCCAAGGTTGGCGTCACAGTTTTAAGAACCACTCAACCTCAAAAATATCCAGACTGCTGGTGAAGTAGCATCTGCCAATGAGGAAGCAGCCCACCTGGCTTCTTGGCACTCTTCTGGCTCTGTCAATCTATTTTTTCACTTCCCCAGGTGGGTATTGTAATTTTAAGAATGCTTGGTTGAGATCTTGTAGGTGTTTGTCTCTGTCTGAGGGACTGAAGCAAATGCGGTTGTATCTTAGAGCTTGGCTGTAGACAATGGAAAACACATCAACCTTCCTGGCTTTCTGCTTTCTGTATAAATGCATCTTACTTCTGTTCCATTCTATGCATCCCATGAAGTGGGCTATAGCCCACGAAAGCTTATGCTGAAATAAACTGGTTAGTCTCTAAGGTGCTACAAAGTCTTCCTCATCTTATTTACGGATACAGACTAACACGGCTGCTAATCTTAAACCTGTAAATAGTTAGTGTTAGCATTAGATAGCTACCCCTGCAAGGGGATTTTTTCTTTCACTTTCTCCACGTTTGCAGAGCTTTTGTCTTCCCGGCACCGGGGCATGCCACGGTCGACAGGATTCAAGGTGTGCGAGTCCTGTGGCAAGCCTATGCCCACAAGTGACCCGCACATGCAGTGTCTGAAATGCCTAGGCAAAGGACACTAGGCAGATAAGTGTCACTTCTGCCACAGGTTTAAGCCACACACAAAGAAGGAGCGGAACTCAGCTTAAATTGTTGCTAATGGAGTCCGCCCTACAGCCTGAATCAGCCCCTTCGGTGCGCAGTGCACCGGCCTCGGTGCGGGACACGCAGGCACTAAAGGAGACTTCTCCCGGGGCTGCCGGCATAAGTCACCGGCGTGGAAGTCAAGCGCTTCCAGACGGCACCGGTCTCAATCCCCAGTGCCTCTGAAGAAAAAGAGAACTGATTGGGGACGTTCGCCCGCGAAGCGGTCTCATGGCCCTCAGGAGGGTGCTCGGCCTTCGGCGGCACAAACCAGCTGGAACCGCCAGGAGCCGACGCCTTCGACGTCCGACTCGGCGGTCCAACTCCCGATCCTGGCACGGAGGGAGTCGCAGCCCTGACACCAATCGGTGGAAGACTTTGACAAGCCCTCGACACCGAACACCTACGAGGCTGCCCAGGGCCTCATAGAGATGGTGCAGGACCAACGTGCCCAGAGCCAGCGGCATCTGACACCCCCCTCGGTACCGAATGCATCTTCCAGGTCGGTTACTACATCGACGACACCCAAGCATATCTTTATGGCACCGGGCACGCTCGTGGCGGATGCAGGTAACCACAGGGAGCGCCAGGGCCAGCCGGGGTCAAAATCCCGGGACGCCAGAAAGTTGGACCTTTACGGCTGTAAAGTCTACTCCACGGGCGTCCTGCAGCTCCGCATTTCCAACCAGCAGGCTGCCCTCGGTCGTTACATCTACAACGCCTGGTCCGCCTTAGGGAAGTTCCAGGCCATCGTCTCGGAGGATTCCCGCAGGGAGTTTGACGCCCTGCTTGACGAAGGCAGAGTGGTCTCCCGGGCGGCCCTCCAGGCGGCGCTGGACTCCGCGGATTCCGCGGCTAGAACAATGGCCGCCGCCATCGTTATGAGGCACAACTCGTGGCTCCAGGTCTCGGGTATCCCACCGGAGGTGCAAAGCACCCTACAGGACCTCCTCTTTGACAAGGATGGCCTGTTCGCAAGAGACGGACAAACGCCTCCACAGCCTGAAGGACTCTAGGTCCACCCTGAGATCCCTGGGCCTACACACCCATCTTGGAATGCACATGAGCAATCACTCGAAGAAGAACAGGCATTTGGCTGCACAGCTTAAATCCAGAGCTAATAAGAGCCAGTGCAAGGGGAAAACTCCCTGTCACGTCGGTTTCTCTTCTCCCTCCTCCTCCAGTCAGGCTGCGGAAGGCAGCTGGGCTCAACGTTCCCCCGACCCCCCGCACTCGGCAGGGGCTGCGGCCGCTCCCCTCTACTTTGCAGCAGGGAGTGGGGGACTGGCAGAGGGAGAAGCCGGTGCAGGACGCCTGCTGCCTGCGTAAGAACAGTTGAAACTCAGCTGTTCCCTCCACGAATCAGCCCCTGGGATTAGGGGCCATTTCTGGCATCCTTGTTAATTTCACTCAGTTGTTGGGGGGAGGGGTGATCAAGGCAGGGCAGTTCTTTTCTGCCCCCTGGTGAAACCAGGACCAACCCCAACTAAATCATCCCACCCCATCATGTCACCCTGACCCTAAAAACCTCTAAGGAAGGTGATTCTACCATCTCCCTAGGGAACCCATTCCAATGCTTCACCACCCTCCTAGGGAAATAGTGTTTCCTAATATCCAACCTAAACCTCCATCACTGCAACTTGAGACCATTACTCCTTGTTCTGTCATCTGGTACCACTGAGAACAGTCTAGATCCATCCTCTTTGGAACCCCCTTTCAGGTAGTTGAAAGCAGCTATCAAATCCCCCCTCATTCTTCTTGTGACTAAGTGGGAGTGCTGTGTGTGTGTGCCTCAGTTTCCCCTATGCATTTCTTAAGTGTCTATGTGAAGGTAATGCAAAGCAGAGCCACTGCAGGTATTCAAAGGTGAAGCTGTAACCTGACCCCAGGTGGGGGAGGGAGGTCAGCTGAATCTGTTGGAGGGAGGTCAGGTAATACCTGAAGCCCGGGAAACCAGACAAAGGAACTAAGGAGAGCAGCAAGTGGCTAGAGGGAGGGGTCAGTCTGGGTCTGGGTCTAGCTGGGAGAGGGAGAGAAGCCATCTTCTCGCTCTCTAGCCCCAGGATGGATCCAGCGGAGGGCTCACGCTCGCTGGCTGCATGGTCTGTGTTGGACCAGATGGAAGTCATCGAATAAATCTGGGGAGGAAGCAGGAGCCCAGAATCTTGGTCTCACCTCCTGGCATCCCCCAGAAAGGCCTGAGAAGCTGTGAGTTGGATGGTGTTCCTGACATCTCAAATAAACTGTCTATTCTGCTGGCTGGCTGAGAGTCACGTCTGACTGTGGATTTGGGGTGCAGAACCCATGGGCTTCCCCAGGACCCCGCCTAGGCGGGCTTGTTGGGGGAAGCACACGGAGGGGCAGAAGGTGCTGAATGCTCTGAGGTCAGACCCAGGAAGGTGGAAGTGGGGACCCCTGAATCTCCTGGCCTCGGAAACAGGCTGTGTACGGAGAAGGGGCCCTTCACCCGGAGTCCGGTCTGGCTTCCTAGGGAGCGGTTCCAGACCATCGCCCGGGCGCTCCGTGACACTTCTCTTCTGCAGATTAAACGATCCCAGTTCCCTCAGCCACAGGGCAGTGGCTCTCAACCTTTCCAGATGACTGTGCCCCTTTCAGGAGCCGGATTTGTTGTGTGCACCCTAAGTGACCCTCCCTCAGAAACGACTGACACAAAATCAGATATAAAAATACAAGCGGATCACAGCTCACTCCATTGCCGACTTTCTCATTCCATCTGTATGACATTTCAGTTTGTACCAACTTCACTAGGGCTTTTCATGTCACCTGTTATAAAACTAGGCAGATCTCTAGATGAGTCGATGTACCCCCGGAAGACCTCTATGTTGAGAACCACTGATCTAAGGGGCTGCCGGTGCAGGAATTATCGAGCTGTGTTTTCTGTAGGACTGATTTGTCCAAGTGCTGTAACATGCATCCCGAGATAGTTAGGGTCAGTCCTACAGGAAGAACAGGCGGCCTCCAATCAAGCCCGAGGACTAGGGCGGCGAGGACCTGTGTGCTCGGAAAAGACAAAGAACGCCAGGAGGAAGCAGCCCAGGTTCCTGGTGACAGCCTCACCTCAGCAAGCTCCTGCCGCAGAACCACCGTGGGAACAAGCGGCTGTGTGATCGGAAAGGCTCAGGGGTGGCAGACACAGGCAGATGGACAGGAACAGACGGAATAATCTCATCTCCGAGGGTCCTCCCCCGACCTCCACCCTAGACTACTTCTATAGGGTTCATTAAGCGCCCGCATGATACTTTATTTGCGCTGAACATCCAAAAAAGCCTGAAGCTGTAACAGCAGCGCCTGGAATCGGCACATACTGACCCCCTCAGGCGACAAATTCCGACTTGTCATATCCCCGAATCTTGTTGTTTTACTAAGGACAGTAAATAAAACCCAGCCTCTTACCTGCACTCTTCTGTGTAACATCATATCCAACTCTGCCACTCACTCGCCTGTTTGACTCACCTTGGGCAAGGTATGTGCCTCAGTTTTCCCATCTGTAGAACGAGGATACAAACCTACCTTCCTCACAGGGGTGCTCTGAGGACTAATTAATGTCTGCAAAGTGCTTTGACCATGCAAAGTGCTATGGCAATGCTATCAGCATCTCCATTATTAACGATCCCTTTTCTGCATCACACGTACTTCAGAAGTAGGCCCTGAGACGTGGTTAGTACATTTTGGGGGCTTGTTTTGAACAGCCAGGTTTGAGCAAGAAGCAAGTTAGAGCAGGGGGCTGAGCTCCAGGACTCCTGCGTTCTAGTCCCAGCTCCACCCCCACGTCACCGTGCCTCAGTTTCCCTGCCTGTACAGCAGACAGCATGCCTCCATCTGCTGCTTCGTAGAGGGTTATGAGCATTCTGTGGGGCCTGTATCAGGTGGCTAGCAGCAAAGTGTTATGACAACAGGATGGCTGAGGAATAGGTGTATCCCACTTTGCCTTCCCCTTCCTCCCTCTGAACGAAGAGCAGCTACAGGGTGACCCTGCCCTGCTCAGACTCCTCGTTCTCCAGCTGCTCCCCCGAGAACCCTCCCGGATACTCCAGTTCAGCCCCTCCTGTCCCACCAACTTTCCCAGCGCTCACTGCGTCCAGACGGCGCCCGCTTGCCGAGCTCTTCGAACGTAGCCACGAAGGAGCTGCGATCCCGACTGTCCCCGAGAGAGGGCGCTCTCTGCCCCTGCCCCAGCTCCGCACCCCACAGACGGCTGACACACAACGCTATTAGACGGTCCTTATCTCCCGCGGCGCTGCCGGGTCCGGTCCGCTCCCCTCCGAGAGGCTGCCCGGTCCTGGTGTGGGGGCGGGGATCATGGCTGCACGTTTCTTTCTTTGCCTGCAATGAATGGGAAGTCTGGGTGCTGGTATCAGAGGAAAGGGAGGGACACGCTGCCCCCTCCACCTCTTCCCCCACCATCCAGGCATGGCCAACTCCTGGGACCCTCCTTTCTCCCCCAGCCTGGCTCGCTGCTGCCCAGGACACTCGTAACCTCCTCCCTGTCTGGATCCCCGACATCTCCCGTCCCCTGGCACCATCTTCTCCCCCAGCTCGGCCCCCGCCGTCCCCCTCGGGCCCCCGCATCCACCCACAGGGCTGTTGGTGAATTACGCAGCATCGTTTCGGGGGGGTTGCAAGCCCCGTCCACCCCTTGTAACACTCTCACACTGACCCAAACACACAGAATAGTGGCATTGGGGGCGGGTGGGGCCTTAGGTCATTGATGAACGGCCAGACCCCTTTCCTGTGCGCGGACCTCAGCCTTCTTCCCCGCGGCTCTGCACAAACAGGGACTCCCCATCTCACCCCTCCGGCTTCTCCTTCACGCCCAGTCTCCTTGGCCGCCTCCTCCCACTCCTGGCTTTGCGTCTATTTCATGCCAACCCCGCGGGGGTGGGAGGAGCCTGCCCAGGTGGCAGGAATCCTGCCTGGACTCCTCCAAGTCCCGGTCTGCTCGTCAGCCAGTGCCCTGGGAGCGCGCTAGAGGCGACGGTGTCCCCCAGCCCTTTGTCTGCTCTGCAAAGCCTCACCTTGCAGCCACCCCCTGTACATCTCCCGCACGCAGGCGGGGGTTGGGAACAATCACGCGGCCCATTAGAGACACCCTCACTCAGCCGGACCAGTGCATCAGGCTCACAAGGATCTCGTCCAGGGCCGCCCGACCCAGCACGGCAGGCAGGGGAACCCAGCAAGCAGCCCCCGAATGCAAGAACTGCCCCGCGGTTCAGCTACGTAGCTTTACAAAGCACCCGATGGAGCGGACTGTAGGAACAGGCGGTCTGCCATTGCCGTTTGCAGCGTAGCCGCGGTGAGCCCAGGGTCTGAGACACACACGAGGACACTGGTCCCCCTCACCCGCCTTGTCTTTATAAAAAGGACGCGGCTTGATTTGGATGCAGTGCTGCTGGAGAGATACAAGGTGGGGGAAGCAATATCTTATACTGGACCAACTTCTGCTGGGGAGAGAGACCCACTTCTGAGCTCCCCAGAGCTCCCCTGCCAGCCTGGAACCCTTCACTGAGTTCAGAGTTTATCTGCCTTTTCAGGGTCCCTGTCATCTGGCTTGGCTGGGGCCCACGAGAGGGCAAAGGGGCCCTGCGACACCTTGCGCATCCGCCCCATCTCAGCCCTGCAGGCCGGTCTGCAGTACTCCGCCCACCCCGCCTGCCTCTGGCCATGGGGCTGAAGAGCAAGGCAAGAGCTGGAAGTGGCAGGCTAGGAACTGCCCTGCCCGGGCTGGGGAGAAGGATCCAGTCCCTGGCTAATCGCTGCCAATGGCCGGCCCCTGCGCCAGGCCTCCCGCAGCACCCCAGAACCTCGCTAGCTCGCTGGGCTCTGCTACACACGGTGCTGATCCCCCATAGCCCCCAGGCCTGCTGGAAGTTACTAGCCCGCCCCCCAGAGCACCCCACCATCGGGGCATGCGACTGACGCAGGGCTCTGCCCGTCACCCACTCCCCCGCGGCATGGGACCTGCAGCTAGCCAGGGTGGCCAGCAGTGGTTGAGATGCACGGTTGTCACTTCTCTGCTGGCACCCAGGAGGCCTGGGCTACCTGCGCTCCCGGGGGCACAGCACATGCAGTAAACAACACACACACACACACACACACACACACACACACACACACACACACACACACACACACACACACACACACACACACACACACACACACACACACACACACACACACACACACACACACACACACACACACACACACACCCTTCACAATAAGCCAAAAAATAAAAGCTAATCCCATTTCAAAGCAAGGCCAGATCAAGCCAATCCCTTAGAACCTCGACAGTCTATGTGGCTAGACCCCCCCTGGCCTGCAGTCTAGGACTGGGGGGGCCGCAGTGCACCCCGACTCCCTCCTCCCTTGCTCCTGCTTACCAGGAGCCGATCCAAAGAAAGAAGCAACAAGCCAAAAACTAAACAACAAGCAACTCACAAGCCAATTCAGCCAAACACCAGCCCAATCTGTGCATCTTTTCTGTGGGTTTGGCTCGTCTGGGACACAGACGTCTCAGCTCGGGCTCCTCGCTATGGAGGGCTCAGTCAGGGCCGTGGGCCTCCCCTCCCTCCCCCTCTGCGGGCGACACCCTTCGGGCTCTCGGCCCGACCCTCTGCTACCTCAGCCCCATGAGCGTGTCGGGGTGCAGCATCTCTGCACACGGGGGATCCGCGAGGAGCAGACGCTGGGGAGAAATGGTGTTTACCAGTAACCCGAGGATGTACGTTCCAGGAGGGAGACGGCATTTGACCCTTAGAGTTGGGGGCCCTAACAGTGAAGCCTGAAAGTGTTTCTGGAAGTGCCATCTCTGATCCTGTGTGGACAGGAGCCTTGGAAAAGCAGCCTTGCACCTTATCTCCAGGCCCATTAACCCCGTTTCTCTAATAAGGGCAGGTGCTTTAAGTGCTGTTCTGAGCCTAAGGATCAATTCTTGTGATTGGGGCCAAATTTCTAACACTGAGGTTTGTCCAGATGGGCCGACCTGCTTAGACAGATACCGAGCCCTCGGCAAACCAACCCCGCCGCGGGCTGCAGCCCAGATTGATTTTCAGTGCAAGTTACACACGGACAAACCTGTGTCGGTTCCTTGGAGTGTCCCGCCCGGGCCTGTCTAGGCCGCACGCGCTTAAAATGGGAGGAGAGCAACTTCCTCTTCCTCCTGAAAACCGGGAAAGCCAACCCAAGACATCCTGTTCTGTGGTCTCATGTCCCGCCCCCGTACGCTGGCTCTCCACGCTCTGCTCTGCCTCCACGCTCCGCTGGCTGCCGCCTCCCACTCCTGGGGGCTTTTCTACGCCCCTCACCCCAAACACCATCTCTGCAGTTCAGTCCCCCTGAAGAGACTCACTTCTTCTCTCCTGTGGGCTCCCAGCAGGTCCCCTCTGTCCCGGTCGAGTGCAGGCCCTCGGGACGGAGACTTGGGCGTCTGGTTCTTCTTCAGGGTCCGACTCCACATCTGTTCTCAAAAACACAATAGCGGCTGCAGGAGCTGTTCCCGGTCCCGCTCCGGCCCAAGAGTGATGGGGAGGGAAACCGACCAATAGTTCTGAGATTCTGCTGCAGAGATTTGGAGACAGAGAGGCCCAAAGCTGCAGGATCCGATCAGGACTGGGGGGGGGGGCGGGGGGGCGGGACACACAACAAAACCCTGACAACAGAACCACCCCATGGATCCACCCTGCCACGTGCTGAACAACCAATGACCAATCCTTTGTCCGTTACAACCCTTCCTCCCCCTCCCCGCAGATGGCAAACTCTTCGGGGCCAGGGCTGCATGTGATGCTGCCAGACCAGGCACCAGCTCGTGCCAACTTGGCCGACCTGAACACAGAAATGCAGAGCTGGAAACCAGCCCGGCTCACCTGTGGGTTAGCAGGGCTAAAACAGGCAGTAGGGTTATAACAGTGCGGTTAGTGCGTCTGAAATGCTTGTGAGCTGCTGCCCGCATTAATCTCACTTACGACTCTGTGTCCCGTGCGGTAAGGGAAGATTTACATGTTTGCTCTAAAACTACGAGCCCAGGAGAGAAGCATTCCCAATGCGAAGGGTTAGCTCACCACAAGAGGGGTCATCTCTTCTCCAACACAAGGGGGCCACAGACACCTGACAAGCCACTGCGGAGCATCAATGGACCCAGGACTTTGTTGATTGCTCCCTCCACACACAGGAAGAGGAGACCTGCACGGACACTCGTCCCATCAGCGTGACCTCCGGGGGGCGGGGGAATAAAAATCCCTGTCAAAAAGAAATGGTTATTTCTAGGCTGCTAGGATTTCAGGGGGTGGATAAGACTTCGAAGCAGAAGTAAGAGATCCCTGTGTGTTGACCTTGGGTTAGCCCCAAAGGTCATAAAAACAACCATACTCAATCGGACCCAGGATCCATCTAGCCCAGTGTCCTGTCTTCCCACAGTGGCCAATGCCAGGTGCCCCAGAGTGAGTGAACAGAACAGGTGATCATCAAGTGATCCATCCCCTGTCACCCATTCCCAGCTTCTGGCAAACAGAGGCCAGGGACACTCTGCCTGCCCATCCTTCTATCCTTCATGAACGTATCTAGTTCTTTTAGGAACCCTGTTATAGTCTTGGCCTTCACAACATCACAAGGCACGCCGCCCGGACCCGGGATGGAACTCCAACTCTGCATAACGCTCCAAGAGAACCGGCAGCTCAGTTCTGCATCAGCCCCTCTCCTCTCACCTGCCCTGGTCACATCACCAGACCCCACCATGGCTCACATCACAGATCAAAGGGGTCCCCGTGCCACCCCGCCCCAGCCCCAGCCCAGGCCAGCTTCTTCTGCAGTGAAAGCTCCTAACCCGCAGACCCCCAGGCCTGGCCTGTGCAGAGCCCCTCCCCCCACAATTGCTCCCTGCTGAATTTCAAAGCCTGGGGTCCATACAGGAAGCATGAGCTGAACTCCCCCTGGCTACAAACCACTCTCATCGGAGACACCTGACTGTGAAATCGTAAGGGCCCACTCGAAACCCGCTTTGCAAACCAGTTTAACGCTTGTGCTGAACCATCTGAGGGCAAAAACTCCGATTTCTTTCCCTGGAGAAGTGCAGTGTGGAGTTCGAAACCTTCCTAGAACAGAAGATATTGGCTTACCACCTTGTCACTCCCATATCTGGCAGGAGACACCAGAGCCAATTTTTCAGACAGGAATTCCAGCCTCCTTTCATTTCTAGGTTGCCCCAAGACTGGTCTCCTGTCACTAAAGGACCAGGTAACAAAGTCCTGTGGCACCTTAAAGACTAACTATAAAGTTTTGAAGCATAAGCTTTCATGGGCTAATACCCACTTCGTCGGATGCAAGCAGTGGATCCGATGAAGTGGGTATTAGCCCACGAAAGCTTATGCTTCAAAACTTTAAAGTTAGTCTTTAAGGTGCCACAGGACTTTGTTACCTCTGCTATTCCAGACTAACACAGCTACCTCTCTGATAAAGGACCAGGGGCTTTTTAGATCCCTCAACCACCTTCTTTACTTTTTCCCACTTGTTTTACACATCAACGACTATAACAATTCATTGACTCACGTGTATAGGCCAGTCGCGTTCTACGCATATTTAACAGACGCAAATTTTACTTTACGCGGCTGGCCAAAAAAAAAAAAAAAAAACCCACAAGCTGTCAGGGCCAGCAGCCTGGGATCAGAAGCTCCCGCAGCCCTGCAGGGGGGAGCCAGGCGGGGGGGTTTGACAGTTCCCACCGGGCTCCCCACAGCGGGGAGCCCGGCGGGAGCTGTCAACTCCCCCCCCTCCCGGCTCCCTGCAGGGGGACCCGGGGGGGGGGGGGGTTTGACAGTAGATAGAACTGTTTTGATAGTAGATACAGTGGTTAGCCAAAAAAAAAGTATCAAATGAAGTGTAGGGGTTGGATTTAATTGCAAATCAACCTGTTTTCATGGTTAATCAATTTGTCTTCAAGAAAAAGAACTAAAATACCAAATGCAAACCAAGATTTCAAACAGTTTCCTGCTTCCTAATTTAAACTATAATCAAATCTGGTGATTTCAATTGCTTGGGTTTCAAATAGATTCACCCTAATCTGTCAGGTGGCCCAGTCTGCGATACCGTCCAGGGATCCCTGAGTTCCTCCCTCCGAACCAGGGAGCTCTGGGCCTTAGGGGGAGGCAAACTGGGCATCTAAACACCCCACAAGGGTCTGGGCTCCCGAAGCTGGAACTTGCAGGTGCCCCAGACAAGTGCAGCTATTCCTGGGACAAGCAACAGACACTCCCTGGATTCACTACAACCAGCACCAGTCAGCTGCACCCCCAGTTCTCGGGGGGGGGTGGGGTCTGTCCTGCAGGGAGGGTCCTTCCACCGCCCCGCCCCCAGCAGGGCTCCCCCGCACAGACTTTTGTTTTCTTGGGGGGGGGGGGCTCTGTCCGGCCTCCCTGCACCCGGGGAACTCCCCGTGGGGTCCCGGCCGCCTGCAAATCGGAGGCTGCCGCGCTCCCACGCACCCCGGCCCCCCCACAAAATGCAACCCGAACCAGGCTCCCCCCCCTCGCCCGGGGGCACCTGCCTCCTCCCGTCACCGCTGCCCCCCGGGGAGGACTCTCTGCTGGGGTCAGGGGGCTGCCGCGGCCTCTCCCGGGTCAGGCCCGAGCCACGCGGGGCCGCCCTGCCCCGGGCATCTTTCAAACCCCGATTCCAAGCCCCTTTCAGGGTCACAAACCCAAACCCCGCCCCCGGGCTCCAGCACCCAAGGGACCCACCTCAGCACCCCTGGGTGCGCACAGCGCCCGCGGCCCGGCAGCCGCGGACCCGCGGGCATCGCAACAGGGGACGCGGAGCCCAACCTCCCCTGCGCCCCCTTGTCTTGCAAACCCCACGCGGCCCCTGCCCGGCCCCGCCCCTGCCCCCTTCCCCGGGAAAGGGGCGGAGCAACAGCCCGGAGACGCGAAGGTTTTGCATTGAGCCCCCAAGGAGCATGAGTCTGCGCTGGTGCGGACAGAGCGTCCAGCCTTGCACGGGTGTGCAAAGTTCCCCGCCCCCACCCCCCGTGCAACACCAGCCAGACTCCTGTGCACCGCCCGCGTGCAACGCCAGCCAGCCTCACCTCGTGCATTTCCCCTCCACAGCCCCGGTGCAACGCCAACCAGCTTTGGCTCGTGCAATGCTCCTCCTCAGCCCCCGTGCAACGCCAGCCAGCCTCACCTCGTGCAATGCTCCTCCACAGCCCCCGTGCAACGCCAGCCTCGGCTCGTGCAATGCTCCTCCTCAGCCCCCGTGCAACGCCAGCCAGCCTCACCTCGTGCAATGCTCCTCCACAGCCCCCGTGCAACGCCAGCCTCGGCTCGTGCAATGCTCCTCCACAGCCCCCGTGCAACGCCAGCCAGCCTCACCTCGTGCAATGCTCCTCCACAGCCCCCGTGCAACGCCAGCTTCGGCTTGTGCAATGCTCCTCCACAGCCCCCGTGCAATGCCCACCAGCCTCGGCTCGTGCAATGCTCCTCCTCAGCCCCCGTGCAATGCCCGCCAGCCTCGGCTCATGCAATGCCAGGCACTGCCCCGTCACTGGCCATACAACACCTGAGGTGTCTGCTCATCACTGCTCCCAGGAACCAGCAGCGCCCCCCGGGGTGGCTGCACTGGTCACATCCACACTCACCTGGACGGTCACAAACCCCACCTGCACCTTTGCAAAGCAGTGAGTGTCGGCGCAGGTCCCAGGCCAAGCACCAGGGGCTGCACTTCTCCTACTGCAGGGAGCCATTACATTTGGCTTGTACCCCGATTGCACTGGGCCTCCCTGCGGTCCTCAGGCCAGCCCTGGGCAGAGTGGGGCTCCCACAGGTGACGGGAGTTAGTTGACTGCAGGAGAGGACCGAGAGCATCTGTTTTGCAGCTCTGGCTGCATGTGGATTTTCGTAGCTCTCCGAGCACTTGGCAGAGGAGGTCAGTATCATTACTCCCATTATACAGACTGGGAAACTGAGGCACAGAGTGACCCTCCATGCCCAAGGTCAGCCCGCAGGCCAGTGTGGGAGCCAGGCTCACAGCCCTCCCGGATTGGTGGGACTCTCCCACAGTCAGTCTCCATCTCGTGGTGGCTAGTGTGGGGGAAGAAAACTTTAACCCTAGAATAGTTTTTATGTTTAGCTAAATACAGGCCTCAAAACCTGAACCAAAGTTTTCCCCTTTGTTGTTTGTGTCCTACTCCTCACCCACCCCCTCCCATTCCCCAATGAAAACACCTCTAGTAGAATGATTGAATTGAAGGTCACAAACTTGCTGATTAGGGGGATTTTAACAGTATCCAGAGAGGAGAGGCAGAGAGACCCCTTCTGTCTTATGAGATAAGAGATTACTTTCCAGGAAAAGGTTACTAGTCCCTGATAGGTTAAGACCCCTGTCTGTATTACAATTCTATGTGCTACATTGTCTGATAAGTTGCCACCGTGCTGCACTCCCCCGTTGTAGATCCTTGTGACCGACCCCTGGTTGCATGTTCTGGTGATAAAGTGTCTGTTCAGATCCAAGTGACCACCAGCCTTATTCTTTGCAGGGAAGTCACCCCTGACACTAGCGAAAGCTCCCAGAAGCGACGGGCACAGCCCTCTGGTTCCTAGGCACGGGGACTGCCAGAATGCTCCATGCCGTGCCCCCACCCCCAGCACCGCCTCCACAGCTCCCATTGGCCAGAAACCAGAGCCAGTGGGTAGCTGCAGGGACGATGTCTGCAGGTAAGGGCAGCGGGCAGAGTCCATGTGGCCGCCCCTCAACCTAGGAACCGGACAGGCTGGTCACTTCTAGGAGCCCCCAGAGCACACACCCCCTCCCGCACCACAACCCCCTGCCCCCAGCCCTGAGTCCCCTCCTGCACGCTGACCCCCTCCCACACCTCTCTGCTAGCCCTGAGCTAGCTAAAAGGTACCATGCATGAAGGTTTCTATCCTTGTAACAGGGAGGCGGTGGTTGCCTGAAACCCCCACTCTTATAGCAGGTAGGCACTGCTAACTCACTAATACATGGGGCTCATTACTCCCTCTGGAGATAAGAGAGCTGGAAGTGACTGAGAGGATCTAGGGGGCGGGTTGAGCAACCCTGAGGGAGGAACCCTAGGAGTAGACCAGCTTCCTATTGAGAGTGTTTGATTCTGCTGCCCTTCTCTCCCGGCCCAGTACACGCTGTGCACTTTGCGGAAATGTAGCCATTAGCTTAGCCCTGCTGAAGAGGAAGGTCCCTTCCCCATGACAGTCACAGAGCTGTCACGCACTCAGTGGGGTCCTGTGTCTCTGCTCCCCCGGGGCCCTGCTCTCCACACCTGCCCGTCGTTCTCCAGCTGGATCTTGATGGTAGCGTATTCCTCAGCATCCTGCACCCGCAGCTGATTCAGCTGCTTCTCGTACTCCTCCACGTTCTGCATGCGGGTGATCAGGTTCTCCAGCTGTGGGCAGAAAGACCAGAGGAGAGTCAAACCACCGCAGAGAACCCCACAGCTCTGATCAGCCGCTCAGCCTTCCCGATCCCAGCCGCCCCGTGGAACAATGTACCCTGGGCTATCAATGAACCAGGCAGGTGTGTCACTTCCTGGGCCCAACCGTCTTTACTTCAGACACCAACCTCATGTCTTTCCCTTACACGCAGCGCATGCGGGATGTAGTGTGTGTGTGACTGGAATAGGAGGTACAGAGCCAGCCATCTGCTCTAGTCCCTGAATACCTGCCCCCCCAGCTAATCAGACACCCGGTCCATCCCTTTCCTTTCAGGCCCTCAAAGTGACGCCGGCTGTTCCTGCTCTGCTGGAACTCCACCGCTGCAAGAGGCGGAAGCGGAGTCCACTGGGGAGCGGCAGTGGTCGACTTGCTGTCGTGTGGACGCCAAGGTAAGTCGACCTATGATACGTCTACTTTAGCTACACTATTCATATAGTAGCATAACTTAGCTGAAGTTGTGTATCTTAGGTCAACGTATCAAGGCCCCCCTCCCCCGCAGTGTAAACCTGGCCTTAGAGAGGAAAAGACCTCAGAATCACATAACCTGGCCCCACAGCACTCTGTTCGACCTGGCAAAGTGAGAGCTCTGGTCCACAGAAACATCTGATTGCATCCACCACCCAGCGTTGCTGAAATGGCAGTGTAATGAGCAAGAGACCACTCTGCCAGAGATAATTCCATTAAGGAGAACTCCCTGGTGGATCTATCGTTGGAATCATTCACTGCTTGCTCCCACCCTGCTACCTCAATCTGCGTGAGTTCCCGACGGTACGTTTTCATTAGATTTCTGATCTGCTCCTCCATTCTCTCCAGCAGCAGGTTAACGTCATCTGACTGCTTCTTGAGATCCTTCACATACTGGTCATCTTTGCTTTTCAGCTCCTGCAGGAGAAGAGCAGACACTGAACTGATAAACGCCACTCTGCAGAGAGTCAGCACAAGCCAGAGAACCAACCAATCAATATCCTGCATCTGCCCCTTTAGACATTACGGAAAGTGATGAGGGAAGAGAACTGAGGAACAGAACAGTAGTTAGGAGAGAGAAAAGATGATGGAAGGATCTACTACACTTGCTAGCCCAATTCCTGGGCTACTTAACTCCTATCTGGACTAAGGGGGGGCAGGACTAGAAAGCCCCAAGAGTAAACTACAGAAACAATCAGGAATTGGCAGGGAGATTACTCCAGGGGGGATTCTGTGCCAAAAATAACAATTCTGCAACAAAAAAATTAAAATTCTGCAAAATTCTGCATATTTTATTTGTCAAAATAACACAATATAATCACACAAGTTTCAATTACATTCGGTCAGTTATTTCCAAATACCTGTCAGCGAGTATGTCTGTGACAATACAGACAATAAAAAAGATTCAGGAAATGTTTTTTGAAAAATAGATTCCTTACTAGGCATGAATACAGAACTCTGAGTAATAATTCATTTAAACTACAATACAGAACTGTATTTCCCACACCCCTCGGAAGTAGCACAAAAGCTTGGAGGAGTCACGGGTTAGACAGGAGCTGAAGGAGAGGAAAGAAAATTGCGAGAAGAAGCCTGGATGTGCACTTGGAGGGCTGTTGGGTATGCGTGGAAAAGTATGGAATGACTTTTTTGGGTCCTGGTCTGTTCCTGCCAGGACATGAGTGTGTGCTGAGTCTGTGTCTATGGATTTGTTATTGGAGGGTAGCACAGTACCCTGGCCAAAGAGAAGAGACAGTCAGGTCTGGGTCACTTTCTCTTGTCCCTCTAACACTAACATGCTCCAACATGTTCCCTAGTGTCTCCGCCAACCCCCCGGCGCTGGCAATCTACCTGCTGCAGTTCGCTGATGAGCTTGTTCTTCTCTTCGATGAGCAGCGCACACTGCTGCTGCTGCTGGTTGAGCACGTCCCACAGGTCCTGCGGGATCGTTTTCTCCTTGGCGGAGCCCCATTTCGAGGTGATCTCTTCGAACTTGTCCTGATTCGTCTTGGATTCATTCTCCAGTTTCTCGAGCCTGCAGAGAGCAGCCAGCACAAGGCAGATAATGCAACTGGGGCTGGTGGAGGGTTCGGCGGCTGCCCTTGGCCCTGTCCACGCGGAGATTTCCAGCCATGTTAGTGTCTCCCTGGACAACCAGCTTTAGGGACTAAATCAGTTTCAAACCAAACAGTAAACAAGACCTCAGTGGGGAAACAAGCTTTTCTGTAGCCCTAACGATAGGTTCCATCTCCTGATCTGAAAAGACTCCATGGCTGCAGGACTGGTCTCTGGGTCAGAGCCCTGGGAATACACCGGATTCAAAGGGAGTACAGTAGACAAGCAGAAATTGATCCGACCAAACTGGCTGTGGAAATGCTTGTCTGGCTAGCTGGGTCTGTCAGGAGGCCCCGGACCATTACCACTGCTGACAGTGAGCTTGGCCAAGGAAACCTCGCTCCAGCAGCAGTCACCGATGCAGTGAGGTTGGCGTTAGCAGAAGGTGTTGGATCTGCAGCACTAGGGACCCAAGGCCTCCATTCATCCGTGGAGCGGATACATTACACGACACACACCCCCTGCCAGTGGCCCATCGCCAGGGACTGAGGGTTTTCTCTTTCCTAATGAGACTTCCAGCAAGGCTGCCAGCTGAGAGATGGACACCGGTCACCTAAGAACTAGCCCAGGACTAAACCATTGCACACCGTCCCCTCCCAAAGTGACCCACAAGTGAAATGCCCACAATTTCCCAGCAGTCCCCGGCTCTCCGGTCCCAGCAGGTTCCTGTGGAGTGCCATGGAAATGACCGGGGGCTCTTAGGAGGCACAGGTCCATTCAGCAACCCTGGACTTGTTTGCTCATGACAACTGGTAAGTCCCACAGCAGGGAGATGGGGCTGAACCACCAGGCTTCTCTACCGCAATCCCAAAGAGGAGAGACCAGCGCTGGCTCCTCTAAACCAGGGGTGATGGCTAACTGAGAGCTACAGGCCACAGCGCTCTCACAAGTAATCACCGAGGGTGGGCTGGGGAAGCCATGCACACCACCATGCAATGCTCCATCCAGATCCAACCAGGCAGGCCGCACTGCACGCTGGGACCTGCAGCTTCTCCACACCACCTGCGCATATTACAGATGAGGGTGGCTGCCATTTGCTCGTTTATGTCAATTAAGCTCAGTTCTCGCCTGCCAGTGAGTTGCCAAAGGGGCCCCCAGTTGATCGGCATATGGATGGCCCTGTTCCGAGCTGGCGCTTTCAGGGGATGCTTAGGGCCTCGCACAGGAGAACAGATCTTCCTGCCAGTGACACAGCAGAGCTGCGGGATCTCTTACCTCTGTCGCTTCAGTTCGTCCTCCTCAGCCCTCCTCTGGGTCTCCCTCGCGTCTGCAGCCACCTGAATATTTGTCACGAGCCGTGTGCCGTCATTGAGCAGCTTAACTAGCCTCTGAGAACCAGCAAAATGACAGAGCAAGATGATAGGCAAAGGGACCCCAACCTCATTATAATTATCGCCATTAGATATAATTAATTATATAGGCATACAATTATAATTAATGATAAGCAAAGGGGCCCGAACTCATTATAATGGAAGACTACTTGGCTAGCATTTTTCAAGCCAGGGTGTCTAAAGTCTGGTTCCTACAGCCATATTTAGGTACCTAAATACAAGTAGCCTGTGCACCTGCTGCTTCCACTGAAGAACAAAAGATTCATTTCCCCTGGCGACTGGGTCTTTGAGATGACTCCCGGCAGGGACCCACATCCCCCCTCCCCCCCCCTCACTGGGTCAGACCTTCACAACAGATTCTCCATATACAGGAGGAACCGAAAGCACCTGAGACGTGTATCACCTGCAGGGCAGCCTGGGTGACCAGATTTATACCGATAGTCCCAATTTTGGGGTCTTTTTCTTACATAGGCTCCTATCACCCCCCGTCCTGATTTTTCACACTTGCTGTCTGGTCACCCTAGCGGCAACTCTACGCAAGCAATCGCCTCGAAGAATCATTGTTACCACCATGAGGACCAGCTCTTCCCAGTGGGTTGTAGCTTCGCTATGCCCTTAGTGCGATGAGAGGGCACCACACAACATGTTCTGTACTTGGGAGCTCAGTATATTGTGTGTTGGCCAGGCTTTAGCTGCAGAGTTGAAAACAGGAGGCTGTTTTCAGGAACTCCTAAGGGTGAAGAGGTAGAAGAAGCTGGGTGCTTCAGAAGCAAAATTTGTCATGAGCTTATGGTCGTAGATCTCTCTGCATATGGACACGTTTTTCAGACATTAATCCTCAACTGAGCAGCCGGTGTGATTGTGCTGTGTTACAACAACCCAGTGGTTGACTCTGAGCTGTGACATCAAAGTCTATCGGAATAGGAGTCCAGAGCCAAACGTGATCCGGGGCCCTAATCAACTTGCATCAACTGTGTTGATCTACATTGCCATAGCTTCGTTCTAACCTGTCTGCTTTCTTCAATCTGCTTGTGGCTCCTGCTCAGCTCTTCTGCCTCAGCCTTCTTCGCATCTGGATCCTCTCCGAGGGCCTCCCTGTGTGGGGACGGGGGGAAGAGAAACACTTTAGTAACCCCTCATCTTCCATATCTTAACAATCTCTATGGAGCCATACTGCCTGGTTCTGCGATCCTGTACGATCCCACAAGGGAGACTCCGCTCAGTGCTCGGATGGAAGAGTGACCCAGCTGCTCTCAGACTTGGATGGGAGATAACTGGGTCCCTCCATCATGGCATGAGAGTTTAGCAATGAGTACAGGGTTACTGCCATGGTAGAACACATCCGGGAGGAGGCTCCTTCCTAGTGAGCTCCACTCGATTGCTCTGGGTTTGCTTCCAGATCTCATTTGCAACACGGCTGGCAGTGATTTTAGAGGAGCACCGGCCCATTTGACCCAATGCAGAGAAGACGGCTGGTCTTCTATCGGATCCGGCCCTTATTCTAAGGCTGCTGCTCCCACAGACCGGGTCACACTGACGTGAGAAATAACTTTGGCTAGAGGATGACAATAGACCAGGAGGGGGAAGAATCAGCCCCAGGGATAGGCCGGCTCGGTCATCCCAGACCCACAGTTGGGCACCCAGGCTGCCCCCTTCCCACTGCTACCGACTGTCACACTTTGGAAAATTCAGAGGAAAGTTCGCGCCATTGCAGTTAGGCTGGGCCCAGGGGCGTAGCCAGGTTGGAACACAGGGGCAGCGACCACCATCCAAAAAAAGACACCACTCCCACTTTCCATCCGTGGGGGAAAACCGCCGCCACCAGACCAAGCGGTGAAGCGGGAAAGGCTGCGGAAATACGTGGAGCCCTTTCGGCAGCATTTCAACGGCGGGACTCGCTTCGCCGCTTTGTCCGGTGGGGGCGTTTTGGCGGCAACGCCACGAGTCCCCCCTGATCCAGCCACCCGGTGAGTAGTAAAGGCGCCCCTTTTGGGAATCTGGCCTCAGGGGGAGAGGCCGCCCAAGCCAGGTTGGGAGTGTGTGGGGGGAGTCCGATTCGGGGTTGGGCCTGGTATTGGTTCGTGGGGAATCCGATCCACAGTTGGGTTCAGAGCCAGTTCGTTGTGGGGTCCAGTTTAGGGGGCACAGTTTGGCCCGGTTCGGGAGGGGAGGTTCAGGGTTCGGCCTGGATCCGTTTCTGGGGGGAAGTTCAGGGCTCAGCCTGGGTCCAGTTCGGGAAGGGGACGGTTTGAGGTTCGGCCTGGGCCGGGGGGGGGAGGGGGGGTTCAGTTCAGGGGCAGTTTGGGGTTCAGCCCAGGTCTGGGGTTGGGGTTTGGTCCTAGTTTGGGGTTTGGCCCGGGTCCAGTTGGGGGGGGGGGGACATGGTTCAGGGCTCAGTCTGGGTCCAGTTCGGGGATGGTTTGGGGTTCGGCCCAAGTTTGGGCGGTTCAGGGCGGCAGTTCCAGGTTGAGCCTGGGAGGCGGTTGGGGGGGGCGGTTCGGGGTTCGGTCCAGGGTCCGGTTCGGGGGGACGACGACGATTCGGGGTTCGGTGTGGGTCCGGTTGGGGGCGGTCGGTTCAGGGTTTGTTCCGGTTCAGGGGAGGCGGTTCAGGGTTCGGTCCAGGCCTGGTTCAGGGGGAGCGGTTCATAGTTCGGTTTGGGGCAGAGTGGTTCGGGGTTCGGTCCGGGTCCGGTTCCGTTCAGGGGGGGCGGTTTGGGGTTCGGTCCGTGTCCGTTGGGGGGGGGGCAGTTCGGGGTTCGGCCCGGGCCCGGTTCGGGGGTCGGTCCGGTTCCGTTGGGGGGGGATTCAGAGTTCGGTTTGGGGGGGCGGTTCGGGGTTCGGTGCGGGTCTGTTTCCGTTGTGGGGGGCGGTTCAGAGTTCGGTTCAGGGTTCGGTCCGGGTCCGATTCCGTTCGGGGGGGGGGGGGGTTGGGGTTCGGTCCGGTTCAGGGGGCGGTTCGGGGTTTGGTCCGGGTCCGTTGGGGGGGGCGGTTCGGGGTTCGGTCCGGGTCTGGTTTGGGGGTTCGGTCCGGGTCCGGTTCGGGGGTCGGTCCGGTTCCGTTGGGGGGGGGGGTTGAGTTCGGTCTGGGTCCGGTTTGGGGGCCGGTTCGGGGTTCGGTCCGGGTCCGGTTCCGTTCGGGGGTGGGTGGTTCAGAGTTCGGTTCGGGGGTCGGTCCGGTTCCGCTGGGGGGGGGCGTTCAGAGTTTGGTCTGGGTCCGGTTTGGGGGCCGGTTCGGGGTTCAGTCCGGGTCCGGTTCCGTTCGGGGGGGGAGGGTTGGGGTTCGGTCCGGTTCAGGGGGCGGTTCGGGGTTTGGTCCGGGTCCGTTGGGGGGGCGGTTCGGGGTTCGGTCCGGGTCCGGTTCGGGGGTCGGTCCGGTTCCGTTGGGGGGGGGGTCAGAGTTCGGTTCGGGATTCGGTCCGGGTCTGGTTCCGTTCAGGGGGGGAGGGTTGGGGTTCGGTCTGGTTCAGGGGGCGGTTCGGGGTTTAGTCCGGATCCGTTGGGGGGGGCGGTTCGGGGTTTGGTCCAGGTCCAGTTCGGGGGTCGGTCCGGTTCCGTTGGGGGGGGGGTGTCAGAGTTCGGTTCGGGGTTCGGTCCGGGTCCGGTTTGGGGGGCGGTTCGGGGTTCGGTCCGGGTCCAGTTTTGGGGGGCAGTTCGGGGTTCGGTCCGGGTCCGTTTCCGTTGGGGGGGGGCGGTTCAGAGTTCAGTTCGGACCCCACTGAGGGTCCCGGGCCAGGCCGCTCCAGACAGCCCAGCAGAGCGGAGGCATGGGGCAGCCGGAAGGGAAGCTCCGGCCATGGCACCAGCACCCAGCTCAGCCAGTCCTGGGGTCCCTACCAGGCACCCTGCCCCCAGCCCAGACAGCCGTGTGTGGAGAGGGGCAGGAGCCGGGACCCACAGCCGGGGAGGCCAATCGCACCAGGTGGCTGAGGTCAACGCTCTGACTTCCCCGCCTGTACCCCATCCCCCACCCCAACCACACATCCCCGAGAGCCCGTAGACCCTGAGGTCTCCCCTGCCACAGCTAACACCAGCCCTGCCCCTGTCCTGGTGCAGGTTAGACAGACACCCAGACGGACATCTGGGCCAAGAGGAGCTCTGCCCACCCTGGGCGGAGGCTCACACCATGGCCCCAGGGTGACCTTCCGGTGCCCCACCCATTCCGACGAGATGGGTGCTATGTAATGACTCATCGAGAGGTGCCACGGGGCTAGAAAGAGTTAATGAACCCCCAGACTGACCCCCCCCCCACAGCCACAGGTGCCCACGGCTCGGCCCGCTGCTAGGGGGAGACCCCCTGTCCTGCCCGCCCCTCCCCGCCCGCACAGACCTGCAGGTACGCGGCCATCTGGGGCTCCTCCATGGCCTGGATGGCCGACTCGGAGGAGGTCTCCAGGGGCTCGCCGTACTGGCGGATGAGGGAACGTATGCGGCCCACCCGCGCCTCCTGCTCCCGGCTGACGCGCTGCAGCAGCTCCTTCGTCCGCTCCTCCAGCGTGCCGTACAGGGAGTCGAAACACTGTCTCAGCTGCCGCTTCTGCTGCCAACTGCTCTCCTGCAGGGGGCGCCGCACACACGTCACTGGGGCCCACCCCCTCCAGCCCCCCAGAACCCCCACTGACCTCCCCCCACAGCCGCGGTTCTAGAAAAAATTAATGAACCCCCAGACTGACCCGCCCCCACGACCACGGTGCTAGAAAGAGTTAATGAACCCCCAGACTCACCTGCCCCCACGGGGCCAGAAAGAGTTAATGAACCCCCGGACTGACCCCACCCCCATGGCGACGGGGCTAGAAAGAGTTAATGAACCCCCAGACTGACCCGCCCCAGGGCCCAGTGTTAGTGACTGGGTGGGGAGCTGGACATGCAGCGGTTGAAATGCAGCTGGCGGCGTTGGGGGGGAAGGGTGGGCCGTGTGCTCTGGGCTGGGGGTGTCAGCGAACCAGTCTGGTGTATTGCCAGGGCTTGGAGTCCCAGATCGGAGGAGGAGTGTTAATGTTCAGGGACACACTGGAGTGACCCACGGGGATTGTCTCGGTGGGTTGTGGGATGGAGGAAGATACTCGGGTGCAATAGTGTTGTTGTCTCGGTGTCTCGGTGGGTTGTGGGATGGAGGAAGATACTTGGGTGCAATAGTGTTGCTGTCTCGGTGTCTCGGGGGGGATGGAGGAAGATACTCGGGTGCAATAGTGTTGTTGTCTCGGTGTCTCGAGGGGTGGTGGGATGGAGGAAGATACTCGGGTGCAATAGTGTTGTTGTCTCGGTGTCTCGGGGGGTTGTGGTGACCTGGATCTGGACTGTTTGATGGATAAATTCCCCTCCGCTAATTGCCATGAGGTGGGGAGAAGGGAAGTGAGGCCGATTGTTTTCTCAGGCCAAGAGGCTGCTGGAAACGTAGAAAACCCTGGGACAGGATCCGTCTTCATCTCCGATCTGCTTTGGGGTTCAAGAAGGGGAACCCCTGAGCCCGGAGGATTGAGATCCCCAGTCACCGACTGGAGCACCCGCAATATGGACATTGGACTGGAACCTCGGGACTGTTTCTAAAAGGACTTTTGGCGGCTCCCAGCTCATCTCTGCACCTCGAGAACTGAACCCGTGTCTGTCCGTCCAGTGATCCTCAACCAACCCGCCCTCGGTTCTTTTGTAGTAAATGTTAGTTTAGTTAACAAGAATTGGCGCTAAGCCTGCGTTTTAGGCAAGAGCTAAGTTACCCTTTGACCTGGGTCTGGGGTCTGGTCCTTTATTTCGGGGATTGGTTTTCATAGCTAGTAGTCCCCAGGACAGGTGGCGGCTGGTGGTGAGACTGGGAAACTGGAGTGTCCAAGGGGATTGATGTGTGACTTGTGGTTAGCCAGTGGTCCTCTCTGGCTGGTTTGGGGTGCAAAGGACCCCCAGCCCCGGGCGTCACTGTCCTGCTCTGAGCAATTTGTCCTGAACTGACACTCTCCGAAGTGGCCCAGCAAAGGCAGCTTCGCCCCCCCCCCCCCCCCCGTGCACCCCTCGTGGTCCCGCCGGGCACCTGTCTGGAATTCGATGGTTCTCAGCATCTCGGCCAGGTAGTCCACGTTGACTGAGAACTGGTGCTCTGGGCGGCTGCTCATCGACACCTTCGACATGCCTATGATCCTGCCAGGCAGAGCCGGGGGCACTTCAGTCTCACAAACCCGCCTGACTTCATGTGAGGCAGCAGGGCATGGGGCAGATTTGACCAGGGAGTGGGGGGCACTGGAGAGGTTGTTCGGGGGGGCTGTCCCCAGGAGTGGGAAGTACTGGGGGGGTTTCTAGGGGGGCTGTCCCCAGGAGTAGGGGTACTAGGGGGAGTTCTGGGGGGCTGTCCCCAGGAGTGGGGGTACTGGGGGGTTGCTGGGGGGCATCCCCGTCCTTCACACAGCACTCCCGACCCCCCACGTCCCTCACACAGCGCTCCCCGACCCCCCCATCCCTCACACAGCGCTCCCCAACCCCCCACGTCCCTCACACAGCGCTCCCCGACCCCCCCGTCCTTCACACAGCGCTCCCCGACCCTCCCGTCCCTCACACAGCGCTCCCCGACCCCCCCCCCCCCCGTCCCTCACACAGCGCTCCCCGACTCGATGAGCAAACCCCAACGTATCTTTGGGCACCACAGGGATCTTTTAGCTGAGGTAAAAGAAGCGTTGCTGAGGAGTAAATGGGGGAAGCTACAGACACGAATGAGTAAAATTCAGAGTGAGAGAGAAACAACCAACTTCACCATAAGGGTTATTTATTGAATAATAATGATAACCATACAAAGAGAGCCTAAACCAGCATAGCATCCATTATTAAAGGGTAATTCCTGAGGCAGGAAGGAAAAGAGAGAGAGAGAGAGAGAGAGAGAGAGAGAGAGAGAGAGAGAGACAGACAGACAGACAGACAGACAGACAGACAGACAGACAGACATCTCCCCACTCCTGCAGCATGAATCAGTCGGGGTTCCCAGGTGATGGTAGCTGCTCAGGGTCCTGAAGGTAGGAGACTGGCAGAGCCCCCAGCATGATCAGTTAGGTGATGATGGAGTGGAACTGGTGCAGAGTTTGGGTCTCAGCATCAGAACACTGACTGGGGCACAGGTAGGGGGTTTTATAGAGAAAATACAAAGGTTTAAGGGAGAACAAAGATTTGTTTAGGAGTAAACTGGGGATTCCAGGGTTTTCTTTAGGATAGACAATAGGAGCTGATCACTCTTGGCTATGGGAGGTGTTTTCTTCAGGGAGCTCACAATGTAACCAGGTTGCTTCAGTATTTTGGGATATCAGTCAAAGATCTATTACTAGAATTGGTCTGATAATTGCTGAGCTGGGTGTGTACAGGTGTAGGTTCATTAGCATCTGGAGTAGGGTGTGGTGAAGTGGGAGTACTGGGTGTGCATGCCTCGGTTTGCCCTATGCATTTCTTAAGGAATAGGGGCTGACACTGGAAGCAAGGAGGCAACGCCCTCCCCTCTCAAGGTGTGCAGCCCTGATGATGTAATCTGACCCCAGGTGTTGGAGAGAGGTCAGGTGATACCTCCAGCCCGGGAAATCAGACAAAGGAAAGCACAGAGAGGCTGGAGGGGTAGTCAGTCTGGTTTAGCTGGAGCCAGGCAGGAGGGGGGAGAGCAGTGATCTCACTCTCTGGCCCCAAGATGGATCCAGCTGAGGGCTCATGCTCGCTCACTGCATGGTCTGTGTGAGACCAGATAGAAGTCATCAAATAAACCTGTTTTACTGGCTGGCTGAGAGTCATGTTTGACTGTGGATTTGGGGTGCAGAACCCATGGGCTCCCTCAGGACACCTCCCAGGCGGGCTTCCTGGGGCAAGCACACGGAGGGGCAGAAGTTGCTAAATGCTCCAGGACCCAGGAAGGTTGAAGTGGGTATCCATGAAGCTCTTAGCCTTGAAAACAGGCTGTGTACGGAGAAGGGGCCCTTCACCCGGAGTCTGGTCTGGCTTCCCAGGAAGCGGTTCCAGACCATCGCCCAGGTGCTCCGTGACAACTGGTGGGAGAGGTGGGATGTGCGGCACCCCATGGACCCTGTGGACGGCGCCCCCCGCAGTAAGTGACTGTGGGAGTACTGGGGAGCAGGTGTGCTAAAGGCCCAGAAAATGCCAGTTACAGGGGGTGGAAAAGCTGCAGCTTAACCCCTGAGAGTGTGTGACCAGAGAGAAGGACTGTTGCGGATCCAGGGTCCCCCGTAATCAATTGGCCCCGGGTCTAGTGTCCCTCCCGCCAGGCTGGGGGAGGGACTTTAGTAACGGGCGGGCTTAGGCCTGCACACCTCCTGGGTATCCAAAAGGTGCACATCCTGAGGCTGATATACCTGCCTTCCAGCACTCTCTTATACCCTTCTTGTCTGACACTGTCACAGGACATAAATGCCAGATCAGCAGCGCATGTTTTAAATGCATAGGATTAGTGGCCCATGTACCTTTCAGTACTGAAGAAATCTGAATGTTGGATACTTTTGTTTTTCTTTGCCTGGTATGTGCTGTATTGCTGTAATGATAAGAGCATGTTTAGATGTATGAGGAATCTTAGTTAACCCACAAATTGTCATCTTATAAATGGAAGGATTTTTTGTTTGTTTGTTTTAGTCTGAGCAGCTTTACTACACTGTGGTGTCCTCCAAATTGGAGCAAGTCAGGGTACCAGCATCCCCACTGTCCGAGTTTGCATAGTTGTGTTGTTATCCCCAGGTGGGAGTTCCACTGTCAGAACAGACGGAACCTGCTCACTATCCCTGCAATAAATTGGAATTATTATGGGTACTGCTGTAATCAATGGTTTGGCCGGCTACACTCAGGCTAGGCCCTGGTCTCCGGCTCTTTAACAGAGCACTGACTCTGCTCTCCCGGGAGCCCCTCTTTGCCCGAACACAGGTTGCTTTTCCAGGCCCAACTCACCATGTGACATCTCCCCTTCCTTTCCGTCCAGACTCCATGGAAGACTGGAGAACTGAGCAGGATTATGACATCACAGGTATCAAGGAGATTGAACAGTTGAAATGTAAGAACGGCCAGACTGGGTCAGACCAAAGGTCCATCCAGCCCAGTGTCCCGTCTTCCGACAGTGGCCAATGCCAGGTGCCCCAGAGGGAATGAACAGAACAGGTGATCATCAAGTGATCCATCCCTTGTCACCCATTCCCAGCTTCTGGCAAACAGAGGCCAGGGACACCCTGCCTGCCCATCCTGGATAACAGACATTGATGGACCTATTTTCCATGAATTTATCTCATTTTTTTTGGAACCCTGTTATAGAGTTGGCTTCACAACATCCTCTGCCAAAGAGTTCCATGGGTTGACTGTGCATTATATGAAGAAATATTTCCTTTTGTTTGTTTTAAACCTGCTGCCTATTAATTTCATTGGGTGACCCCTAGTTCTTGTGTCCTGAGAAGGAGTAAATAACTTCCTTATTTACTTTTTCCATACCAATTATGATTTTATAGACCTCTATTATATCCCCGGTTGTTGTCGTCTCTAAGCTGAAAAGTCCCAGCCTTATTAATCTCTTCTCAGATGGAAGCTGTTTCATACCCCTAATCATTTTTGTTGCCCTTTTCTGCACCTTTTCCAATTCCAATATATCTTTTTTGAGATAGGGCAACCACATCTGTGTGCAGTATTCAAGATCTGGGTGTACCAGGGATTTATATAGAGGCAATATGATATTTTCTGTCTTATCTATTTTTTTCCTAATGATTCCCAACTTTCTGTTTCCTTTTTTGACTGCACATTGAGCAGATATTTTCAGAGAACTATCCACAATGCCTCCAAGATCTCTTTCTTGAGTAGTAACAGCTAATTTAGCCCCCATCATTTTATCTGTAGAATTGCGATTATGTTTTCCAATGTGCATCCCTTTGCATTTATCAGCACTGAATTTCATCTGCCATTTTGTAGCCCAGTCACTCACTTTTGTGAGATCCCTTCATAACTCCTTGCAGTCTGCTTTGGACCTAACTATCTTGAGTAGTTTTGTATCATCTACAAATTTTGCCACCTCGCTGTTTATCCCTTTTTCCAGATAATTTAGGAATATGTTGAACAGTATTGGTGCCGGTACATATCCCTGGGGGACACCACTATTTACCTCTCTCCACCGTGAAAATGGATTATTTATTCCTACCCTTTGTTTCCTATGTTTCAGCCAGTTACTGATCCATGAGTGGACCTTCCCTCTTATCCCATGACAGCTTACTTTGCTTAAGAGCCTTTGATGAGGGACCCTGTCAAAGACTTTCTGAAAATGCCAGTATGTCAGTGCACTGCAAGGCCTTCAGTGACTTGAAAACTTTCCCATGGGGACATCGGAGACATGGTCCAGTTAACTTGTGCTCAGTCCTAACAAGAATTCAGATGCAACCTGCTGTGGGAAACTCTTTAATAATGATGCCCTTGTACCAGCACAGGTCACAGGTCAAACTGTGTAACTTCAGTAATTTAAAGAGTTCTAAATAGCTACCACAGAAATGTATTGACAATGACCCATTACTTCAAATGTGCTGTGGCCTAGTGGATAGAGCACTAGATGGAACTCAGAAGACTTAAATGCTAGTCATGGCTCTGCTACTGTCTTATTGGGTGACCTTGGGCAAGTCACTTCTCTGTGCCTCAGTTTCCATCTCTAAAAAGGGGCTAATCCTACAGGCCTCCTTTGTAAAGTTGGCCCGTTGCAGCCTTCCACTAGAACCCCAAGCCAACCATTAGCTGCTGTTTGATAGGATCAGCAGGTTCCCAACACCTGCTGGCTGGGCTTCTGCTGAGGCCAGGACTTGCTGCTCCCTGGAGCAAAGGGGCAGACGGCCCTGTGTGTGTGGAAGAGCTGATGCAAACTTCGAGTGCCACTGTTTCCGTTGGTTGTGTAGTACTGACCGTGTGTGAGGCGCTGTACAGAATGAAGACAGTTCCTGTTCTATTGGTTTATGTTCAGTAGCATCTACAATCTCTGATCAGGCTCAAGGCCCTGTTGTGTTAGGTGCTGTCCAGACAGAGAAGAAAGCATGTTTCCTGCCCCCAGGAGCTTACAATTTGAAACGGCGTATCTGCCGTCGATCCCCCCCGCTAGTGAGGACAAGCCCTGAGGGAACTGCTTGTGTGACTTGTGGCTAGCCAGTGGGGCGAAACCAAAGTCTTTTCTGTTGGGCTGGTTTGGGCTGCCTTATTCCAGCTTTGGGCACTAGTTGCCCTCTTGGAAGCAATCTGTCCTGATCTGGCACTCACAGTTGGTTCCCACCAGGAACTGCACCATCACACTGAGACCCGCTGCACAAGGGCTCTTTGTGTAGAGACGCCCAGTTTGTCTCTTTTGTGGCTGCACAACCCTGTGGGGGAGGATTTTGCTTGGCAGTAGAGCTCTCTACTGATGCAGGGATGGGCTCCTGTTTGCTCCCAGGGGTAACTGTATTTATTATTGATGAGTGTAGTTTTTAATCCCGCTGAGGTGCCTGGATGCTCCAGTGATGAACATTATGGATGGGTTTAGAGATGTGAATAAAGACAGGCTGGGATCAGCATGGTCGGTTCCTTAGTTTGCACAGAATAAGCACAAAAAATTCCACATAACTGGGATGCATTCAGCCAATGCACAGCAATTAAGTGATGCTTAATCAGGTATTGAATAGGAGTCAAGTGCAGAGCTGATGGGAAAGGGGGAGGGATTCTGATCTTCCTGACCACAGTGCAAGGCCCTGTCCACATGACAACTGTTAACCAAGTTTGTAACCATTTCATGGACTGATTGGCTTTAAACATGGTTTGTGTCTACACAACCAACACCCGGGAAAAACAGGGTTATTAGCCATGACAGCTAACAGTGTTTCACACCTGCCTATGGCTGTGTTCCTATAACTCGGCTGTGACACTGTTATTATGAGGTGGACAGGAACCCCTCCCTGCCTCCCATCAATTTGGCAAGTCTTGTTTTTCTTCCCAGTTCTCTGTGAGCTGGGCTATCCCAGAATGCATTGCCCCATGGGCTACTGGTGCTGCCCTCTCTGCGTATCCTTCAGCCACTCTGACCTTCTTTGAGGCGCTATGGAGAGCTGCCCAGATTTTCCCAACATGCACTGATACGAACAAGGTTAGGCAGCATGTTTAGTATGGATGCCATGACAAAAAAGCTATGTGTGACCCACAAGAGAATCACACAACCAACAGTAACTGGCAATTCCTTGGCTGGTTACAAAATCACAGTTAATAGGTGCAGTATAGACAGGATCTAAAGTTAATGGAGTTAGTCCAGAATTACACCAGTGTAACTGAAAGCAGCAGAATTTGCCCAGGGTTCTGAAAGGGACAAGTTTCCAAATAAAGATTTAGAAGAAGAAGGGGGCAGGGAATCAAACAAAGGTGAAATGTTACAAAGATGCCAGAAATCATCTTCCTCAAGACAGGGATCATGTACTCCCTGAGCCCAGCCTCCCAGAGGAGGGCTGAGCTGGTGAATTGCAGCAGGGGAGTTAAATTCAGGGGATCCCAAGGCTCTGGTTTTATTGGGAAGCCAGAGCAAAGAGACAGATGTGTCTTACACCTCACTCTGAAAGAGGACAGGTTTGGGCTCAGGAATAGCTGCTGGGATTGAATTTCGGAGGGGCAAGCCCTGACCCTGAGAATGCCCTGCCCTCTCCTCCCACAAAAACAACATCCCTAGGATGTCCAAAGCCCATTTTCCGAGCACTCACGCTGTGGCAGGGGATAGAGAGGGAGCTGAGCTAGCTGGGGCCTAGACAACTTGTGGTCTGGTTTTCACTTCTGGATCCCTTTGATTTCAGCTAGAGCTGCAGCTGCTCAACACTTGGGAAGCATTTAGCGCTTTATCATTAGTAATTTCACTTGGAAGTGAGCTGGCTGGCAGAGCAGAGCACAGGTGTGATATGCTGTGGGCTGCCTGTCCTACTCAAAAGACCATATTACCCACTAGCTGATGCTTGAAAGTGGCCTTGGCCATTGGCCCTAGGGAGAGCACATTGCAGTGATCTAGACTAGAGGTCACAAGGGTCCAGATGATCATGGTCAGGTCTGAATCTCAGAGGAACAGCCAGCAAAAAATGAAGAGAGTCTCTGGCCATTGCCGCTGTGTGGGAGTCCAGAGCAGAGAAAAGCCTGGGAGAAACCCAAGATCTCAGCTGACTTTGCCAATAGATAAGCCAGGGCCCTCAACCGATGTAGCAGATGCAGTTCCTCAGACTGCTTCCTCTTGCCAAGCAGCGGAGCTGCCCTTCTATCTGAACTGATGCCGGCGGGTTTCCAGCCAGGTCCCCGTCTCTGCCAGACATTGACAAGGCAGGGACTGGTCCCAGCCCACCCCATGGGGAAGCAGCCGTAGAGCTGCATGTCTATGGAATAAGCAGTGCAGTCGTTTATTTCATCTTCAGCCTTTTCCCCAAAATGTCTAATTGCCTTTTAGGGAGACAAGGTGGGCGGGCGAGGGATTGTCTGCTATTGGGCCAACCTCGGCTGGTGAACGAGATGAGCTTTTGAGTTAACAAGGTTCACTGGCCATTTACCAAGGTAAGCAGATTCTACAACAAAAAAAAAGGGGGAAAATGTTATGTAACGAGTGGTGATCGTGTACCCAGGAGTAAATCAGGAATAAGTTCACTGAAGTAAATGAAGTTACATTGATATAAAACAGCATGAGCGGGAGGAGAATCGGGCTCCTTTGGACAGGTGTCAATCCAGTGTGACTCCACTGAGTTTGATTTACACAGTCTGTCTGAGCTGACTCTACCCCATTGTATTATAAATTAAACCATTTGGTCCTCATTTCAATACGAGAGGGATATGTGAATTAAACAGTACAGCAGGCAAGGGAGAGAAGGGACATTTTCAGGTGCATGTTGAATGAATATATAGGGCCAGATCCTCATTTAGTTTCATTCTGAGTAGTTCCATTGAGCTACGCTGATTTCCACTAGCTGAGGATTTAGCCTGGAGAACTGATGAGGTTGTTCCACGTGACTGAAGCTGTGGATGAGACTTTAGTAGGGATAATGACAAGGCTGTAGAAAGAGACAGGAATAGAGAGAGAAATCGTTATTTGTATTGATCACAAACATATGTAATTGTGTAACTGAATGTGTTCCCTTCTTCATCTCGCCCTTCTCTAGATTAATTTTTCAACTACAATTTATTAAAATTACAGGTCTAAAACCCAAGTGAAAACAAAATGTAACCGTTAAAACCAAGTCAACTCATGTGAAGTTAACTTAGAAACACAAAGAAATAGGAAGACTGAGCTCATCTGAGGCTGTTGGAACAGTCATTTTGGGCCAGGTGGACCCTTTCGAGATCTGAGGAGCTGCTGGTGGTAGGTTTGTTAGTTTTCTGTAGCATTTTCATATATTCAGGGCTTGACTCTCCTCTCAGCTGACCTGTGATAAATCAGGAGTAACATCACTCAAATCAACGCAGTGTAAAACCAGCCTCTGTGAGAGGAGAATCCGGCCAGCTCTTAACTGAGGCCACGTTAAACTGTGTTCTTGGGCCTTGACATGCTAAAAGTTTGTGTGTGCGAATTTACAGCTGGTGAAAGGAGCTGCCCTGGCAGCCTGGGAGATGGAAGTCAGCAATTCCCCCACTGAGCTGGTCAAATAAAAGCAATGGTAGTCCGTGCTTCCCACATATCATATCACCAGGGCCTCAGCTCTGTTTTAGGGGGGAATTCAGTGGCAGTCTGTATCATTGCAAGGGCATCACCTCAGTATCTGAGTTCCTTCCTACTGGAGTTTTTGGCAGAGGTGTGTGTTGTGTGAGGTCTCTATGGGGAAGCTAAGCTGAAGATGTGTTGTATGTTTCATCATGGAGGTGCTGAAGTCCATGGTCGTTCTGACGTAACCTGAAGGCAAGCTCCCCAGTTGTGGCCTAGCTGCTGGGAAAACTCCATTTCCATTTCTCAGAAGCCTGTTGAATCATTGGCCTCTTCTGTGACTGTAAACCGTGACAATGATGGAATTTGTGCTGTGGACACTAATAAAGGAGTCATACCCAGGATACCTGTAAGAGACTGATTTTCACTTTCCTGGCTCCGGTCACCTAACATGGTGTGATGCTGACAGAGGAGATGCCAACTGAGGTCACAGCCAGGTCAGTTCACTTGTGTATCAGTATCAGGGGTCGGCAACCTTTCAGAAGTGGTGTGCCAAGTCTTCATTTATTCACTCTCATTGAAGGTTTCGTGTGCCAGTCATACATTTTAACGTTTTTAGAAAGGCTCTTTCTATAAGTCTAAAATATAGAACTAAACTGTTGTTGTATGTAAAGTAAATAAGGTTTTTAAATGTTTAAGAAGCTTCATTTAAAATTAAATTAAAATGCAGAGCCCCCAGACTGGTGGCCAGGACCCAGGCAGTGTGAGTGCCACTGAAAATCAACAGCCCATTAGTGTCATAGGTTGCCTACGCCTGGTATAGATCAAAGTGATTGTTATATGTCTAAGTGTGTATTCAGATGTTTAAACTTCATGAAAATTAGTGGAATGTTATTTGTATTGTTTTCTATAACTCTTCCTGTTGTAATGTAACAGCAAACATTTACATTATCTATACCCTGTATCTAAAAGGCCCCTCAAACTACAAAGAAGCCTTGTGAAATGCAAATGAAGAACTTTAGTGGTCAGGATGCGCAGTGATAGGATGTCAAAAGACTCCAAATTCCTTCCTCATTCTTCCTTACCAAAGGAAAAGCTCAGGTGGGTTAAGACCCTGTCAGCTTGATTCCTGTCTGAAGAAGCTTTAACTATGGATACAAGGAAAAATTTATATCCATAATCTCTGGATTGTTTTGAACTCTGACAGGGAAGTGGACCAGCTGCAAAGCGGAGATCCCGAGAGAGTATCTGGGTTCCCTGAAAAGTTTTTTGGAAAACTATCAGTTTATTATCTCTCTACCACCATTTGAAATTACAAACTGTGACTCACCTGTTAATATTTCACCTGCTTTAACCTCTCAATAACTCTCATTTCTTTTTCTTATTTTAACTAAAAAACTTTGTTAGTTTACTAGAGAATTGGCTGCCACTGTTGTCTTTCATGTAAGATCTGATTAGTAGCAATTAATCTGGGGTAAATGACTAGTCTCTTGGGACTAGCAGCAACCTGATTTTTGGTTTGAGTTACCTTTTATTACACAGTCCAGTTTGCCTGGATGGGAAGAGAGTCTGAGGGGACTGTCCGTGATCCCATGGTGAGACTGTTACAGTGATCCAGGAGTTCACATTTGTCATGGGCTTGGTGACAGTGGAACCCGAGGGAGGCACTCACAGCTGTGAGCCACTCCAGAGAGCATGACACATGGGTCAGGATAACAAACTGTGAAATGGCTTTGTCACGTGGTAGGGGTCAGCATCCAATGGCTATAGTTACACACACCTACCCTCTGAGCACTGGATTGAGACATCCCAATATAAACCACTAGCCAGCCACCTAATGAGAAAAAGTTTTAATGATTATCAACCTGGGGTCGGTTTTCACTGGTGACTTATACGTGAAAACTTGTATTATCTCATTAGTCTTCCTCTTAGCCTCTAGGACTTGCGATACAGCCTCTGAGAAGGCCTGGTGCATCCACCCTGTTACCAAAGGTAGCGATCACTATCTATTTTTGAATCAGAGAGGTAGCCGTGTTAGTCTGGAATTGCAGAAGTGACAAAGACGGATGCACAACGAAGTGGGTATTAGCCCACGAAAGCTTATGCTTCAGTACTTTAGTTAGTCTTTAAGGTGCCACGGGACTCTTTATCTACTTTTGAGCAATGTAAAACACTGAGTGATGGATAGCAGCAACTTACAGTGGTACACCCTTTGAACTGAAGACTGCTTTATATTGTACCAGCTGCCAACAATCCCGACAGGTCATTTTGCCAGCAGGGATCACCAGAGCACACGGGTACACCCTTGTTTCCTTGGCCAAGTCATCTGCACCAGGGCCGGTGGAGTGATGGTGTACTGCCACTACACCACTCAGCAATTCCTTAGCTAGGTTCATGGCAGCTTTGTGTGGACCATAGTGGGTCTGAGCATCGAAGCACACAGAGGGAGCATGTGAACAGCATGCATCAGAGCTTCCTGCAAAGGACTGGAGCCCTGGAAGCATGGCTCTTCCCAGTCTTACGAGTGGGGAGGTTGGTACTAGTGTGGAGTGCCCAGTCCCACCCCCAGGACTTCCAGCCTCAGCTGCAGTAAAGTGGCATTGTCACCCCTACCCCTGTCATTTTACAACGCCCTAGTTACAAACGGCTGCTTCTCCTCAAGGATTCATCTGTCAGGTCTTTAGGCCCAGCTGGCTCCCACTGGCGGCCACGTGGACAGATCATCCTGTGGGAGTGCAGCACCTGCAACCCAGCAGGGTCCCAGCCCTTCCAGTCTCGGGGGCACCTGCATCCCCCGGTGTCTGGCACCCAGCAGACTGGCCTGGGCAGGGGACCCCCCACCACCCTATCACTAGGTTGTCTGGGATTCTGCCCCCATTGGTCCCCTTGCCTTGCATTAAGGGGTTGCCCCTAGCCCCCTTGCACCAAGGAGTTCCCCCTCCCCTTGTGCACTGGGGCAGCCTTGCTAGGCCCCAGAGTGACCCTGCCCCCACCCTGCCTCAGGGCCATCTGCTGCCTGGCTGGGAGGTGTCACGTGATCCCAGGCAGCGCCTGCCCCTGCCTGTCCCAAGATGGCGTCAGCGGGAGGGCCGACGCGGTGACGTCATCAGCCACGCCGAGTGGGCTGATGCCGAGCCAGGGGAGGGCTTGAGCGTGAAGCGGCTACGGCAACCGGCGGGGGCCAAGTCAGGTCTGCTCGGTGCCGCCAGTCCCCTCGCTGCTGCTGTCAGACCGGCCGCCGCCATGGTCGGCTACGAGTACGTGACCCCCGAGCAGCTGGCCGGCTTCGACAAGTACAAGGTGCCTGAGGGGGCCCGTGTGGGGAGGGTCGGGGGCGATGGGCCGGGGTGAGCCGGGGGCGATGGGCCGAGGGGGGGGGTTTCCTAGGCGACGCGCCTCAGGCGACGCCCCGGCCCCTCTCCCCCCGGGGCACCGTGACACGCGGGAGGCACCTGGGCACGCGTGGGGTGGGGGGGGTGCTCGCTCCACGCGCTCGCTCCACGCGCTCGCACCTTCCCTGCTCGCTCCGGCGTCTCCCCTCCGCCCTCCCCCGCCCGGCTCCTGCCGGGGGTCCGGGCCGCGGGTCCCACGTTCCCGTGGAGCAGGCTGGACCCCGCCGGGGGGGGGCGTGCCCGCGCCGGTCCGTGCCCGCGCCCGGGCGGGTCCTGCCCGCCTGTCTTTCGGGGTGTGTGTAGGGGGGGGGTTGCGACTCCTGCTGCATTTCTTCCCCCCCCCCCTTTGCTCGCTGCCCCCTCGGGGAGCTGCAGTGGGGCGATCGATTCCCCCTCCCCCGGCTCTGCGCGCACCCCCAGGGGTGCGGGTTATTCCCCCCAGCCTGGCTCCGAGCCGGACCGCACATCCCCCCTGAATGAAGCCCGCCGAGTTGAATAGCAGCAGCCGCGTCCTGCGTCTTAGACCCCCAAAGAACTCGAGTGTATCCTGTGTGACGAATGCAGCGGGTCTCAAACTTCTGCACTGGTGACCTCTTCACATAGCGCACCCGCCTCTAGGAAATTACAACCCCTCTCTCTATTGAACACCATTGTAAATAACCGAGACAAAGCTGGGTTTGGGGTGGAGGCTGACCAGACAGCAAGTGTGAAAAATCAGGACATGGGGTGGGGGGGTAATAGGAGTCTATATAAGAACAAGACCCAAAAATCGGGACTGTCCCTATAAAATCGGGACATCTGGTCACCCTAAGGCTGACAGCTCATGACCCCCCCCACCACATATGTAATAACCTTGGCACTGCCAGTTTGAGACCCCCTGGTATAATGGAGTCCATGGCAAAAGTTTTGACCTTTAGAGCGGTTGTGGTTGCTTTGCTTATTTTAAATGGGGGTGTTTTTGTTAAAAGCTTGCTGCCTGATCCTCCCTTTGTATGTCAGGCTGAGAAAATCCTTCTCTGTCGAATCAGACTGTGTTGGGCAGCACCAGCAGCTTTGGTAACATGACTGAGTCAAGCTAGGAATGGCACAGGATGGGGTTCTCGCGCTATGTTCTGAATATAGTGGATGTATACACCTGGCTGCTTGTGTTGCAGTGTTGTTGTTGACTGGGCTTGTGGTTTTCCGCAGTAGGAGAGTGCTGTCAGCTTGCTGCACGGGGTCTGAGTCACGTGAGTCACCTTGATGTTCATGGGAGTTGTGGGACTAGAGCTCTATTTGGCTGCGAATACCTTATGGATTCAACCATGTTAAATACATGGGTGTGTGTTGCTGTTTATCTTGAAAAACAGATGGATGTTCTTATACAGAAGCTGATCCTTTGATATAGGTAATGCAGCTTAAATACCTGGGAACAATGAGTAGGTCTACATGGATGAAACCTATTTAAGGAAATGATTGTCAACACCAGTAGACTTTTTTTTTGGGGGGGGGGGGGGGTGGAATTCAGATTTCATTATACAGAAACAGGCATTGTACCAAAACTTGTGGGCCCTTTTCTAATGTTCTAGGGACACTTGACATAAGAATCGTTATATTAAAATAGTAAGATTTTCTTTCTGTGGTACTAATACCGGTAAAATTTCAGATCATAATAACTTTAAAAAAATATTTATTATAATTGATATTCAAACACACATACCCCTCACATCAATAGTGAAACTAAACTGGTTAACTTCACCTTCTGTTTAATTTTGCTGTCCGGTTCTTGGGTACTAGCACGGTATTGTATCCCATTCAGTTTTTTTTATACAGCACTTATCACTGTGGTATCTGAGCACCTCCAAGAGTTAAACCTAGTGATTAAATACCAGTCAAGTGGAGTTCCTCTGCTCCTCACACAGGGGGAATGATTGTGTATGGATGCCTTTCCAAACCCATGGCATGTCAGGCTAATAGAAAAAATAGGGGGAAAGAACTGTGCTTTGCCCATGGACTGGAAATGGTGGGTAAGGGAGCGAGTACCACAGTCTTGGGCCATCCCTCGCGAGTGTCATGTCTCCTGAGCAAACCAGCAGCAGAGGACTCTTATGCCCAAAGAGCAGAATTGCTCTATGTAGTGTAGGTACTGTATTTACATGGCTTCCATTATCATAGCAATTGCTTATTTATTCTCACCACACCCCTTGGAAGAAGGAGTGTTCTTATCCCCATTTTACAGATTAGGAACTGGGATAGACAGGTTTAAATCACTTGTTTTTTTTAATTGTCATGGTCAGATTTAGAAAATTTGTGTTGATGCAACTTTATATTAAAATGTATTTGTTAAATTTAAAATGCCATTTTAAAAATGCTACAGTGATAAGCTATCTTATTTGAATCTTCTAAAGCTGATATAAGCAAAAACCACAAAATTGAAAATTTAGCCTGGGATCCTGCAAACATTTATTTAAGCAGATATGTAGCATGACTCGGATGTTAGAGAGGTAGTTGTGTTAATCTAGATCTGCAGAAGTAACAAAGACTCCTGTTGCACCTTAAAGACTAACAAAAGTATTGAAGCATAAGCTTTCGTGGGCTAATACCCACTTCGTCGGATGCGTCCAATGAAGTGGGTATTAGCCCACGAAAGCTTATGCTTCAATACTTTTGTTAGTCTTTAAGGTGCCACAGAAAACTCTGTCTCTTCTGCATAACTCACAGGAATAGTCTCTGACTTCCATGGGACTACGCTGATGCATAAGTGTTTGCAGCTTCAGGAGCTAAAATTGTACCTTTATCTTAATTCCTCAGGGCCCCCATTCCTGTAGATTATGCTCCACAGCTTTTAAATGTATTTGTCTTCATAACGCTCCAGAAGGAGTGAAGTGCAGTTTCCCCATCTGTAAAATGGAAATAGTGATTCATTCCCCAAATTTGGAAGTTGGTGGCAGAAAACCAACTGGAAAACTGCGTAGAACAGGTGGGTGCTGGGTTTGTTTGTTTGTTTTTCCTGTTCTCTCCCAACCTTCCTGGCCAACTCTGTTGAAATAGCAAATTCTTGGGCAGATATGGTGCCTGCCTCAGTGATGTGGACAATGGGACCTCAGTCTTGATTGGGTCTTTGGACACTACAGCAACTCTAATCACAGTAAATTTGAGTGGAGGTGGCAGGACAAACGTGGCCTACTTTTTTAAATCTTATTTCTAACTTTTGATTCTACATGTGTATTTCAGCATCCTATCCTCTGACATGTGTCGGTGTGCAAATTATTTCCGCTACTGGAAGGATGGAGGTCTGGAATCCAAAGTAAAGGGTTCTTGATCAAGGTCATGTACAAGCCCAATGCTAACTGCGCTGCATGTAAAATTCTACATAATGTAGGCCTGTATTATTAAAGATAGCAAATAAATCTGAAGGATATAACATGGGATCTACTCAAACACACCCATTTATGACCTTCAGCATCCAAAGCACTATCTTGAAGAATTATTCTGCTGTTTAAAACTTTCTGCCATTGAAAGGAGAATAGTTATATTAGGTATGATTCTCCAGTGGTGCACAAGGTCGCCAGCAAGCAGTTTAACAAGAAGCATTGTTGTACTGGGCCATGGGTGTACTTGTTGCTTCACAGTGATTGTAGACCAGGGATCTGCCATGAGGTACTTAGTCTGGTTCCCGCCAATATTTTAGGGAAGTGAACAATGGGTGCAGGCCCAGAAGTGGTCTCAATGTGTACTGCAAATTGGGTGGATAGGTGAGAGAAAACAAACCAATTATAGCTTCAGGTCTTGGTGTTGGGGAGGCTTGAAGGAAACTCAGCCCTTCCTGCAATAATATATTCACTGCTTAGTTACAGTAATGCCTACCTCTTCTATAATGCATGTTTTTCATCATAGGCCTCAAAGCACTTTACAAAGGCAGTTGGTATACTTGTTCCCATTTTACAGATGGGGAAATTGCACAAGGTATTTCTCTCTCTGTGCTTCATGGTCTCCTAGCAAAGAAATGGCTGAGCTGGAAATTGAACCTGGGTCATTTGAGTCCCAGTCCAGGGCTCTGTCCGCTGGGGGGAGGGGGAAACGACTCGTCTTGTGCTCTTCTTGTCAGCAAAGAAGGAAGTGAGAAATGTTTATATGTGGGGTCTATTTGGATATTGCAGTGGTGTGGGCCATATAAGTACCTAGGCAGAGTCAAAAATGAAAGCATACTGAGGAGTTCACCCCTATGATTTTTGGGGGGTGATCTTGGTAATTTTTAATAAGCCAAAAGCAAAAGTTGGTTCTTAAAAGTAAAGGTGGCTTGTTATAGCATAACAACTACTGGGTCATAAAATATCTCCATCGTTAGCTTGCTTTTCTCTTGGGATTATCAGTGACAAGGAGCTTTCTATTCATTTTCCTTCCACAGTCACCTCTTTCCCTATTCTTGAGACAAACAAAATAGTGTTGTGAATAAGGCATCCCAAGATTCAAAGTCCCACTATTAGTTATGTGAAAGCCTCCTTCTGTTGTCTTTTAACACGGGTACCTTGGTTTTAGTTACTTTGTAAAGATGCAAAGTCCTCCTGGTTGTTAGTCTCTGTGACTCCAAACTTCCAGTTTGAGAAGAGCTTGCAGATTCCTGATCTTCAGCTCAGGCACTGAAGCACACTAACTGAAATAAGCAGGAAGTTCTGCATGTACAGATGCTGCAGGCAGAATTAGATATTCTGCATCAGGAGGTGCTGATTTTTCTGGTATCTCCCAGGTGCCATATGTCATATGGAGACTCAGTACTATCCTCCCATTAAGGATCTGTTATAAACAGGAAGGTAGTACTGAGATCTGGGCAAGGAGACATTAGCCTATGTTAAGCATTTCTCATGTGCTTATTATGATATATGGGTGTTACATACAGTAACAATGATTTTGCCCATAAGGGAGCATATTCTTCATTCCTTGCTGCAGTTGGTGTTACTTAGATTCTTCCATCTTCTGCTTCTCATTCCTTCTCCTCCCCCATGAGAAATGATTAGCTGTTCTTTAAACCTTATTATTGGGGAAGGGTGGAGAAAAAGGGATTTGGGGGGGGTGGTATCTTACTTCATGCTTTGAAAATAAACGTGCCTGGTCTCATTCTCTGGTTAGGAGATGCAGTCAAAGGATCTCTGCAGAGCTTCACTCTGAGCAGATTCATCTGCAGCAGTATTCCTGTGGAACACAATTGTCTTGTGGGGTGAAACTGTGAGCTATCTCACCAGAAGAAAGGCTTTATCCCAACAAAGTCTTTACAGATTACACACCAGGTCTGGATTGAAAGCATGACATGGTTAGAATTTTATTCAGAATTTCCTTCTAGACCCAGTTAAAAACATTGGCCTGATCAAAACCACCCAATGCAGAGAGAGCCTTATCTTAGGCTGCATCCTTGTGCTTAATTGATCTTGCATGTGAATCTGCTATAGGCAGCTGTGGAACATCTGCATTACCTTGGTACTATTGAGTAAGTTGGCTTGTGCTGAATGTTCTAGCTATAGTACCTCTACTGTGACACAGTGCACCAGGTACTAGATGTCCAAATAGTCTGTTGATTTTTTTTAATAGCATGTTAATGGCTGACAGTAGCAAAAATGATGTGGTTGAAGGCCAGATATGATAGGGTTATGGGTGGATGTGGCAAACTGTTAAGATACTGGACAAATCAAGTAGCATTTGCAATCCTCTTTGTCATTACACTTCATGCTTTCTTGGTTCTTCTGGTCTCCAGAGTGCTTTTTAGATATTTTCTGGCTTTCTTCCCACCCAGCTTTGGGCTGCTAATTTCTTAGCACTGGCTTCAGAATGTGCTCTATTCTAGTCCTGAGTACTCCAGAATTCTCTGAAGTCTGTAGATTTAAAAATAATCTGTTCTCCATCATGTAGAATGCTGCTGTGTCCTGAATTAATTTAAAGTGGCTGCGGCACACTCTCAGCAGCTGTTTCGGAAAACACAAGTGCCTCAGAAAATTAGGATTTGCTTTTTCAGAATACTGATAGGGCTTAGCGTACATTCCTGATTGATTGCAGCCTCTCATTTTTTAAAATTACCCCCCTCCCCCCAAGTTAAAAACGACTTCTTTATTTCTCCAGCTCAGAGGGCTTTTCAGTGCTCTTCAGCTGGTGCTAACAATTTGCATATCAGGTTTGAAGCCAAAGCACTTGAAGCCAAAGCAATGGCCAGTTCCTACCACTCCCACTAAAATAGTCTGCATTCTTTTTCATTCTCCCTGAAGATGGAAGCAGTGGGTTTGTGGAGAAGGGGAAGCTTTGACAGTCTATTCTTGAATCACATGTACTGCCCCAAAGAGTGAGTTAGTTTAATCTCTGGAAAAACAATGTATGCATTTTTAAATAATGCAGTGGTTTTTTTGTTAAAGCAGAGTGGGGAACATCACCATGTTAATTATCGGGATGCAGTAACAAATGCTGCCAGACCTTTATAGCATTACTAATCATCATGCCTGTTATGATGATCGTAGGATAGAGTGACTAGTATTTGCCAAAGCACGTTATTTTTCTTATGTCATTGTTTAAAGGTCTAAGACTGTTTCCTAACAGGTCTTCTGTAATATGTACTGCAGTATCTACTACAGTCTTGTCTTAGACAGAGCAAGGTAGCTTTCTGAAAATTAGCCTGGGATAGCAAGTTACTCTCTGCTCCTTTTGGGTACCAAGTTTTTGAAATGCCTGTCCAGTGTCTTCATTGTGGCCTTATTGAACAGCAAACTTCCACGGCAGGCCAAATGACTGCCGTTTCAGATATGCTATACCTTTGGGGCAGGAAAAGGGTTGATGGCTATTTTCTAATCTAAGATGTGAAGTGAGGTTAGGAGCTTTGGTTTACTCTCCAAAAAAATTTCCAGAACACATTTGGCAGAGGCATACACAACTAACCTACTTGTTCAGTCTAGGTCTCTAACCTGTGTGTGCCTTAAGGGGAAGCTGGGATCTTGCCAACAGCTTGCTGGTAGCATATACCATTAAAGGCAAGCAGCTGGGGCTTGTGCATTGTGTTCTAAGCTATTCCAGTCTGAGCTGTCTCCAGCATGCCTAAGAACAGGATTGCTTGGTAACTTCTCATTGAATGTTGCTGCCAAACTGCATGTCTCCATTCATCTCTCGAAAAGGACATCAGAAGGTTTCTAGGCCTCTCTCTCTCTCTACTTGATTAGCATTAGCTCTTGATAAAGCACTTCTCCATTTGGCTAAACTCTGACCTTTTAGACTCCAGTGGATCCTTGATTGCTTTCTAGAAGAACTGTCAAAACGTTCCCTCCAACTTCTGTACCAGAAAGTGTGTCTTGCATTTCAAGATATTTTAGCTGTGGTTGGAGCTTTGCAGTATTTACTGTCATAGCAACAGATTGTCTGTGTGATTACAAAGGAAAGGTTACTGCTCTGTGCAATACTAATCAAACTAAACAGATACGTTCATTGTAAAACTATCAGCCTGTCATTTTCACAGCTACCAATTGACCTGTCTGTCCTGTGTAGGAATGTAGTATGGGTGACTTGGATTGTTGTTTGTAACTGCATGGACCATGGCTAAGGTAGCAAATACTATGACTGTCAGATTGCTGTCGCTGACTGTAGTGGGTGTGTAGGGAGGCCTACGTACGAGGGGACAACTTACTGTTTGTGCTGAAAGCTTTGCAGGGAAGATGGCCAAAGATGTATCTGAACTCTGAGTAATTCACAGATGTAACTCACAGCAGCTCTTTCTGTGCCAACAATTTGTATCATCAGTCTATCTGTAGTAATGTTCAAGGGCTGAAAATGCATCCGTCTCTGTCCTGTGACGTTCTTCTTGGGCAGCTAACTACTCTGTTTGTTTGTTCATTTGCTTGACCAGATAATTTTTGCCCTCTCCATCCCTCATAAATCTGAGTCCTGATTTTTGGGTGACCTGAACTGAATGTGAAAAATCCTTCACTAGTGAGTGGGTAGCTTTCCCTTGCTAGAGTTGGTAGCTAAGCCACCAATTTCTGCAGAATATAAATTTTCATCTAATTAAATTATAACTAGCCCTAATGACTGGACGTTAACCTCTGGTATAATTAGTCCATTTCACACTAGTGCTCCTTAAGGATACCATGTGGAGCTACGAGATTAGGCACAGCAGTTACTCACAGGGTAGTGGGGGAGAGGGGTGCATGTCTGCAGCATATGATAATGGGAGGATGATATGAAAGACGATGCTGTCAAATAGAATCCAGGCCAAAATCCAAATGCCCTCCCAACTAGGTATGTGGGGTGGGGAGGGGGCAGGGTGAAAGCTGTGCTACTCAGCAGAGTCTTGCCCTTGGACCTCCCTGCTGGAGCCCCCACTTCATTTTACATTTCTGCCTCCAGCTGTTAGGCATCTGGTAAATCTTCCCTGTGCATGACGTGCATCTTGCAGAGGGTCTCTGTGTTGCTTTGGAAGGGTGAAAGACTAGCATGAGTTGTATGCTTATGTCATGAGCACTTCTGCTAGCCAACATGTAAAAGGCACAAAACAGGGCTGGCTTTGTTTGGTCCCTCGCTTTCAGAGCAGGGATTTAAATTCTTGTTGATTTTGTGGTTTTGGGAGCGTCTCATGCAGAGAGTAGGTGACATTCAACATTGAAACAGAAGGATAAACAGGGGTGAGAGAGTATTGAGGTTCAAAGTCTCTCCGGGTAGAAGAGACAACCTCCTGTGACAGAGGAGCCCTTCTAGCGTGAGGTGATCTTATTTGGCAGTGTGACTCACATTAGACTTTGCACTGTGGTCTCCTGTTCACCCGATCAAGAGCTAGCTATAGCACGCTTACTTCCTGGAGGGAGTTACCTTGTGTCATTCAACGGCCACAACTTCCAGCTACTTAAGGACTGATGGACTTGGGAGGGAGATCATTTGCTCCTCCTCCAGGAGGAGAATGGATTTGATATGGCCCCGCAGAGTAAGGAAGGTATACAATCTACACTGCAGAGTAAACGCAGATCATTGCTTCCTGGGTTAGCTTAGCACAGGTGTAAGCGGCTAGTGCTTGACTTGGTCATGTGAGGTGGTAGGACTTCTGGGGGGATATCCCATGGTTCTTAGGGGTGCAGTAAACTGAGCTGCTCTGATTCCTTCCCAGTGAATTGTGGGAGAACTTGACTGTCCTTTTGAACACCCAGGGAGCGGGAGAGGTGGAATAACGATCGCCAAAAGATCGATGGTTACCTGTGTAGTGAAGACAAGCCTCTAGTGTAAGCAATGCTAGGCAGCCCCACCATGCTCAGGTGAGAAGTCTGTGTGTGTGTGTGTGTGTGGAAGGGAGCTGGGCTAGGGGCAACACCAGGAAGGGGTCAAAGTAAACTTTGCAGCAAAGATAGAGCCCTAAAGGGCAACTGGAAAAGTGATTGCCATGCTTACAATTGGAAAAATATTCTTTTGCTATTTTATTCAAGGCTAGCCGCTCATGAAGAGTTGGCCTCCTCCAGTACACTCCCTCTGCTTAATAGTTAGTGCATGAACTGCTCTGATCACATGAAGTGCCCTTCCTCTCACAGGGCATTTAAGTCAGGAAATTACTGTAAAGAATTGGTGTTGTCTATTTCACATGGAGATCCCCAGGGGATGCATTGTAATAGGGAAAATGACCCCTGTTCTGTTGGCAGGTAGGAGAAATTAGCACTCTGATCAACACACCGTTGAGTCTTTCTGATGGGATTAAAACTACAACAACAGCCTTGTGACTGTTTTGCATCTCTGCTACAATAAATCCCATTATAAATGTTTTTCTCTGCTGACTAACACTTGAGGTTTGGCTTGCTGGGAGTAAAGTACTTCAGCTCATTAGTGAAATCAAGAGTATTGTTCCCAGTCCCTGGCTCAGAAAATGGTTACACAGTTGGGGCTTACACAGTTGACTTGGCTGTTTGCTTTCACTAGGATACTATAAAGAATGCTGTTTAACTCTTATTTGCCCACACCTCTGCTAATGGAGAGTGGAGCTGTAGCAGCACTGAGAGCAGGGTGAACACAAACAGTACAGCACCATCTTTGTGCAACAGCAGTTTACCATACAATGTACTTCTAAGGCATTGCTTGAATTTCAAGAGGATTTTCCTGCAGTTCTTGGCTCCTGCTGAAGTCTTTTCTTGTTTGCTTTGTAGATTTGTTTAAAAGAAGGTTCTGACTGTTTCCTCTTTGCATAATGTAATGAGTTTCTCTGCTCTCATCTAGAATTCTCTAGTGTTTTTTCTGGCTTTTTAAAAAGAATAATTGACTCTGTGCAGAGGGTATACCACTCGGTGCTATGCTAGACGCCGTGCTGTCCCTGCCCATAACAGCCAATTAAGTCCTTGTCTGTACTACAGGGGAAATTCGATCTAAGCTACACAATTTGAGTTATGTGAATAGTGTAACACAAATCCACGTAGCTTAGATCTACCTACTGTGGGGTCCACACTCTGCAATGTTGACAGGAGACGTTCTCCTGTCAACTCCATCACCTCTTCTTGATCCTGTGTAGAGTGCAGGAGTCGAGGGGAGAGTGATCTCCGGGTCTTCGCTGGACCCGGTAAATTGACTGCTGATGCATCAATCACCACTCGTGATCCCCAGGTAAGTGTAGACAAGCAGTTCAATTTACAGCACCCTGACTTTCTCATTCAGGGAGGTGAAAAAACACTCCCCCGAGCACAGCAAGTTTCAGCACTGTAAAGTGTCAGTGTAGACAGGGCACCAGCACTTGGTAGCTATGCCCCTTGTGGAGGTGTTCTTTGGGTGTTTTTTGTTGAGCACTGGGAGAGCTCTCTCTCTCCTTGTGTCATGACCACACAAGGCATGATAGAGCGCTGCTGTAGTAGACTAGCCGCTAGTCAGCATTTCCCTCTTCACATATTTGCGGAGGGTAGGGCTGATCTCCCAGGCTGAAGCTGTGAGCCTAAGGCTCCAGCTCTAACACTTGAGGGGAGTGAGCGGAGCAAGGATGTGGTTTCTCAGATGAGGAACTTGTGCACTCTCTTCTGCATCATTGCTTCTATTCATGGGAACTATGGACACACCTGAGCTTGAGGAGCCAAGCTGCAGGTGTCTGTTAACTCCTAATGGCTGCCCTGATAGCTCGGTCCCAGGATATTAGAGAGACAAGGTGGGTGAGGTAATATCTTTCATTGGACCAACTTCTGTTGGTGAGAGAGATGAGCTTTCGAGCTACACAGAGCTCTTCTTCAGGTCTGGGAAATTTAGGGCTATTCTACACTAGAATTGCTCTATGCTGGGCAGCAGTAACTATTGGTGGGAGAGCTTTTCCAGCTGACCTAGTGTGACGGTGCTGTTCCTGGCGGGATCCAACTGTGAGTGTCAGATCAGGATAGATTGCTTCCAAAAGGGCAACTACAGCCCAAAGCTGGGGTTTTTCCACACTAAGGCAAACCCAACCAGCTAAACAGAAAAGACTTTGGTCTCACCCCACTGGCTAACCACAAGTCACACAAGCAATCCCTTTAAGACACTCCAGATTCCCAGTATCACCACCAGCAGCCACCTGTCCTGGGGATCAATGGTTATGAAAACCAATCCCCCAAATAAAGAAAACAGTTCTCCCCAATTCCAAAGAATCAGGCCCCAGACCCAGGTCAATATACAAATCAGATCTTACCACAAATCACGCTGTAGCCAATCCTTTAGAATCTAAAATCTAAAGGTTTATTATAAAAGGAAAAAGGTCTAGGTGAGGGTTAAGAATGGCTAAAAGAAATCAATTACATGCAGTAATGGCACATCTCTTAGCTCAGGCTTGCAGCAAAGGTAGAATAACTGCAGGTTCAAATCAAAGTCTTTGGATGCATCCCATTTGGGGGATGGGTCAGTACCATTGTCCAGAGTTCCCAGAGTAGCAAAGTTCCATCCAAAGCTGGAAACAAGGCAGGCTGAAGTCTGGAGGTGAAAGACAAAATGGGGAATGTTCTTCCAGGCTTTATAGACTTTTTCTTCTGGGCCAAGACCCTCCTCCTTCTTCTGCAGAGTCCGGTTGCAAAATGGAGGCTCACAGTCACAAGGTCCAATCACCAGACTTCTCCAGGATTCAGTTTCTGACCAGGCAGTGACATTCCTAGGGCAGCTCGGGTGTGGACAGGCATATACAAAATCCATTGTGTGGTTGATGTCCCTTAATGGGCCATCAGGCAGCCCCAGCCTGTCTGAGCCTTCACAGGAGCCAAGCCTAAGCTTGAAGTACAGCTTGAAGCTTTAACTTTAGTTACAAAATAGATACACACCTATGGAATAGATACATACATAAGACACCTGTTATGACCCCCTTCACCTAATATTTCGTGCACCCATTGATCTACACGGTACCAAACTATTTCAGTACCGTGACACCTAGTACTTTCTACACCGGCACTTACGTTGGTTTAACTTGTGTCGCTCGGTGTGGGGTGATGGGGTGGCTCTTCGCACCCCTGAGTGACTTGAGTTATACTGAAGTAAGTGTTAGTGTGTAGGAGTCCAATCCAGTTATCACATCTGAATACAAGGTAAGGCAGATTGTTTAGCATAAGTAGTTAACACATTTCAAGAGACCATCGAAGGTAGAGTGGCCTGTTAACATCCCTCCAGTCATAGGGAGGAAAGACTGTGGAGCAGCCATGGGGGTTTCACCCCCATAGTTGCTAGTGGGACATTTAGTGCACTGGCTGAGATGCATCATGTTATGATAGGCATGTGTAGGGCCCGTGGATCTCGAAAGGAGTGTTGTGGGCAGTGTTGATCACTGTAGCAGTGGAGGGATGTCTGCAGGTTTTGTATCTGTTGTTCTGCAGGGTCTAGTGCCGCTTTGCATTTGTGTGTCCTGGTCTCTGGGCAGCTTGCTTCTGATGATGAGCTTGGAGAGGTTAGAGGTGTGGTTTGAAGGCTAGAAGGGGCTGCAGGAAAGATTTCTTTCAGGATGAGGTCCCCATCAAGTGTGAGTTGTAATTGTTTGATACCCCATATTGGTTCCAGTGTGGGGTGGTCGGTGACAACTATGGATGTGCGGTTGGAGGGGTTCTCTCTGGCAATTTGGGTGACTCATTACATGATGCAGTCTACTTCTCTGGTGGAGTGTCCTTGTTTGAAGCCAGTTTTGAGTGTGGTAAAGTGTATACCCTGGACTTTCTCCTCAGAGCGTGTGCCACAGCCAGGAACTCCGATACTGCAGATAAGATTTTTTGGGGTGGTCACTGGATCTATGAAGGTAGGTGTGATGATCCCTGGGTTTCTTGTGTGTGGTTGTCTGTAGGGTTCCATTATTGAAGTTGATCGTGGGGTCCAGGAAGTTAATGCTGGTGTGGGAGTGTTCCAGCGAGAGTTTAATGGATGGGTGATGATTGTTGAAGTAGTGGTGGAAACCTGTGAGGGAGTTTGTTGACTGTCCAGAGATTGAAAATCTTGTTGACGTATCTCTGGTATTTCACTGGTTTTGTGGTGCATTCATCTAAAAGTTCTTCAAGATGGCCCATGTTGAAGGGCACTTAAACACCATTCAGTAGGTACTTTCTTTAAAATAGATTGGATGTGGGGGAAGGGGAAGAGAGAGAAGGAAGGTGGCTTGGCTAGTGAGTGATGCCCACTTTAATGGGGCTAAGGTGTGTCACTAGGGTGACTAGATGTCCCGATTTTATAGGGACAATCCCTATTTTGGTCCATTCCTCCCCCTCCCCCCTTCTGTAGGCTTCTATTATCCGCCCACCCCCGTCCTGGTTTTTTTTACACTTGCTATCTGGTCACCCTGTGTGCCACTGATGGACATGCTGGAGACACTATTACTTTCCAGTTTGTTGCCTTTCTTCCCCTCTCTCCACCAAAATAACCTCCCTGCACCTTCCCTGATTGAATTTACCTTGCTTGCCTGCATATTTATAGCTGCCTCTGGAGATTTCCACAACATTCATCTGATGAAGTGGGTCTTAGCCCACGAAAGCTCATGATCCCCAAGATGTTAGTCTATAAGGTGCTACAAGACTCTTTGTTGTCCCTGCACACAGTGCTCTCTGCTGAGAGATCACACTCCCAGCAGAGAGCACTCACACTGGTAAACGTCCCTGGTGACCTTGAGATGCACATCGTATTAAGTGGTAAACTTATTTTCTGAGGGCACAAAAAGTGCCTGTGCAAAGGGGAAACAAGGCCAGGTTAATAAGTACCAGCATTAAAAACACAAGTACTAAGTTGCTTCCAACTCATCACTTCCATGTGGACCTAGAGCAAATGGGGCTTGTTTGCCTTTGCGTGGCTCTGCTAACAGGTTTATTTTCACTGTAAATTAGATTTACAGGCACTTGTCAAATGCAGCTGCATCCACTTGATTTATCCCAATCTTAAACTAAAATGTTTTCTCTTCAGTCATTTGTCCCTTGTACAGAAGCAATCTGGTAGAATTTATCTGGAATTGACTCTATATAGCCTAAGGGTTTGTGTCTGGAATCAGGATTCCCTGGGGCATGTATCCGAGATCTACCAAACAAGATACAAACATAAAAAGTTGGGGGTTTATTGTAAGTACAGTAGACTCTCGATTATCCAGGATTGGATTAACCAGGATGTGGATTAACCAGGATGTCAAAAAAAAAATTCACGCAACTCACAGGGCCGGCTCTGGCTTTGCTGCCGTCCCAAGCACGCACACAAAAACCCCCTAGCAGGGCAGCCAGTGAACCAACACCCCCTCCCCCCGGCACAGGATGGCTGGTGAATCAACCCCCAGTCCCCATATTTCCTATGGATGGTGATTATCCAGGATTTTATTAACCAGAATTATTTTTTCCCTATCATCCTGGATAATCGAGAGTCTACTGTATTTATAAACTACTCTTCGTGCAACGATAGTGATTTACACGATCACAAAAGTGGGCTGAAAGGGTGGGGTGCTAGTAAGGGGCTTGGGAGGCCTGGCGTCAGCTCCCAGTTCCAGCACAGGTGTCCTGTGCGACCCGGTGAAAGCCCCTTCCCTTCTGTTTACCTCAGTTCCCCACCTGTAAAATGGAGACACTGGTACTGCCCTGCCTCACTGAGGTGTTGTGGTAACTGCTGAAGTTGGAGAGGTGCTGTGGTGATGGAGTGTATAGGAGTATCTAAAATGAGCCAAATGAGCCCTATCCCTGCTTTTACAGAGGGGGACTTGTGGCACAGAAACTAATTTGTCCCACGTTATGCAGCCAGCCGTTGGCAGAAATGGAAGTAAAACCAAGGTGCCTTGATTGTCAGTCATGTGCACTGGCCATAGTACAACAAGCTGGTACCTTAACATTACAGCTTTGAAGAAACGTCCTGTGCTAATCACATATCAATTACTGTGCATTCTAAAACTGCACAGTTAGGTATGATCCTACTCTAACAGAATAAAGCAAATGTGGGGAAGGACATGGAAACCTCACAGAGTCCTCCCTATACACCAGGCAATCCTGGCTAATAGCCATTAATGGACTTAACCTCCATAAATTTATCCCGTTCTCTTTTAAATCCTGTTATATTTCTAGCCTTCACAACCTCCTGGCAAGGAGTTGCACAGGTCTGATCTGTGAACACACAATCTGAAATGTACTCTGTTAAAGAAACTGCATCTTTCAAAAACTGTTTGGTTTTAAAAAAAAAAAAAAAAAACAGTTAACATACAGCCCAGTTTTCAGACAGCCTCTGATTTTGGAGGTCCAACTTCAGACACTATGGGTCTGATCTCTAGGTATACCAAGCACCACAGCCCCGGGAGGCTGCACATGCTTACCACCTTTGAAAATCAGGCTCCTTCCCTCTCCCTTGTTTGAAGCAGGGAGCTGCGTGGAGCCCCACACGCTGCCCCTCTTCAGTTGGTGGAAGCGCTCTAGTGAGGACATGAACCACTGACAGAATGAGGGTAGTGTAGACATTATCCACTGCCATAATTACTGTGGTGGCTGTAAGTCGACCTAATGTAGGTTGATTTAAGGTTGTAAAGTAGACATGCCCTGAGAGTGACTCGTAACTGAATTCCTTCAGAGCAGCATTGGTTTTCGACACATAGAAGCCATCAGTAGAATCTGGATTATAAATCTCTATATTTTCCTACTCAAATACGTAATCAGCTCCTCCTGAGAAGTCCCTGTTGTATGATGAAATGAAGTTTTAGTGCTATATGAGTGAGCCCTTCACTTCTTGTGGTGTGAGCTAAGAACAGCACTCAGGAATCCTTCTGTACAGAGCTTGCTCTTGGCAGCTGGAACGCTGTCCATTGTCCTGTTGGCATGTGCTAAGTCAGTGGGTGTGGGTTAGACATTTCACAAAAGGAAAAACACTACATCACGTGGGGAAGTGGTTCAACTTTTGCTCAGGTGATTGTGAACTGAGTTGACTCCTGGGATTTTGAGAAATTTGGTTGTCTTCCTGGGTCAAGTTGGAAGAATAACTTCTGACGCTGTTTGTAACATAAGTAGCCCAGATGGGGTATTTTTTAAAAAACAACATGAGACCAATAATTCTGACTTTTATTGTACAAGTAATGAATATTGATAGGTGCTGACAAAAAAAAATTAAATCCACACTGAAATGCCTTGAAATGGCTGAATTCTTTAAAAACTTCACTTCTCTGAAGAAACTTTAAAGTTGTAGGCTACCAACAAAAGTGTTGATTTTAAAAAGTATGCGTTACCTTAAAACTGTCCCAATGGTCCCTATTTCATTTGGTGGTATAGTCTGCCTCTGTAGAGTCCAATTTAGGTTGTAAGCCCTTCAGGAAGGGATAGTCTTCCTCAGTATTGTAAGTGATCCCATTGCAGGCATTACTGTATATTGTAGAAGTCTCACTTAAGCTAAATTGATAGCAGATATTCTTAAACTGATTTTAAATGGCCAGCCAAGGGAGTTGCACCAGTTTGAATAGTTTCTAAATTGATTTAGTTTAAGCGGTATAGCTGTATCATTCCTGCTCAAAGTAATGGCCTGATCGCCAGATCCTCATTGGCAGATCCAGCAGGCCTGCAAAACTGAGCCACTTCGTAAAAAGCTCTTCTCCCAGGGCTTGGATACTACAGTGCTTGGTACTTTAGAAATCCTAAAATAGATTGCTTGCCTTCCCAGCCACCACTGTCCTGGAAGAATCTGCTGTTTGTATGGGCAGGTGTACCTGATTTGCAAACTGTTAACCCCATCTTGTTACAATTTCTTTTTTTTCAAACCAGATTTATCTACAGAGTTGTCCACAACATTTGCACTAACCTGTTGAGGATTGGGGCAAGTTTTTTTTTTTCTTTTTTTTTCTAATGGAGGTGGATATTTTTTACTGTTTTTAAAATTAAATAGGCAGCTAGTATTTGTGTTTAAAATTATTACGAAGAACAAGTTTAAGCTTTGTTGTAACATGCGTTGTTTGCCTGGACTGCTCAAGACCTGAATGCTGTGTAGGAGGAACTCTTTGAGTTTGCTTCTTAAATACTTTCATGCTGTTTCACATCTGATACTCCTTGATGAAACATGGAAACCTTGTCTTATACAAGTGATACAAGCTTGGAAGAGTGTTGAAATTTCATAATAAAAGACTGTAAAGATAAATACACATTATTAATTATTAATAAGCACATCATAAAACATACTTGATATTTCCAAGATCACTGCTTTTATAATTTTTACTCAGGTAAAGGAGAAATCCCTGGAAATCTTCATTTTTAGGAGGGTGTTTGTGAGACTTGACATTTTAGTGAAAGGGGTTCACAGGTTGTTTAAAGTTTGAGAACCACTGATCTAGATATTTGCCTAGTTTTACAACAGGATACATAAAAAGCACAAGTGAAGTTGGTACAAACTGAAATTTCATGCAGACAATGATTTGTTGAAATGTAAGTACAATATTTAATTGCGATTGATTTATATGGTAAAAATGAGAAAGTCAGCATCATTTCAGTAACCATGTGCTATGACACTTTTGTATTTTATGTCTGATTTTGCAAATAGTCTTTAAGTGAGGTGGAACTTGGTGTCTGCAAGACAAATCAGACTCCTAAAAGAGATGCAGTAGTCTGGAAAGGTTGAGAGCCGCTGTGTTAAATTATTAGTGAAGCTACGTGACTCAAAAGAGTACAAGTGTATGAACTGTGGAATAGGACTGCATTGGTGCTTTTACCAAAGCAAGGCCTTCCCATTGTTTCTTAATGTAAGAACAATCTGTGTAGTCTGTGTAACTGACCTTGCTCTAGTATGTGAAATATGTAGCTCTGTACAGGTAGAACTAGGGTCAGCTAGTTTGTGTGTGACATTCTTTTTCTATGCCACTTGTGTGCAACAATTATAAATAAGACATGAGTTTTGGTGTATTTTCACATTGTGGTACTTCACATTGTGGGTCCAGTCTACAGGTTCACTGCTCGAGGGAGGACTACCTTCAATTAATCAGTATGCAGGTCATAGCATTTCACACTGTCTGATGTGAATACTACTGCACAAAACATGCCTCCCCTCTCTGACACACAATGGCAAAACGTAATTGGCTGGTGTGTATGAGATGCAGTAACTCCTGTTTTCAGTTAGGGCGAGTCTCCGTGGATAGTTTGAAGGATAAGTTACTGGGTATTGTGACTTTTGCGTTGCATTCCCAGCTCAGTTTGCTCCTGCAATGTTGTAGGGGGAGGGAAGGGAAGACGTGCTGGGACATTTTGTTCTGGTTCTGTGTTTTGTTAATGTCAGGTGGCGGTTCCAACACCACAGTTTAATTTCATCATGCGTGCACCCTTTCTGTAGGAGATCTGCTCATGCATTTGGGGCGGTAGGACCGAAAGGGCATTGCTTTTCTTTTTTAGATAATAATCTTATGGCTTCATTAATATAAATGGTAAATACTACTACATGGGTTGGGTGAGCGGTGCTTTTTTTGTTGCCTTTATGATGGCGATTGCTAATCTTCACAGTGAGGATCTTTAAACAATAGTGAGCACGTCCGTGGCTAAGCAGAGGAGCTACTGAGGCTTTTCTAGAAATGACACAGCTAATTAAAATATGGATGTCTGCCAAGCTGAGTGACCTGTGAATGGTACTTGTCCCATTCCCGATCACCTTCTAAAAATAAATCTGCAGTTTTGAGGTGTCTTCTATAAAAAGTGTTGCCCGGTTCAAATAGTGAAACAAAAAACCCCACCTTTAAAGGTGAAATTTAGATGTTTCTTAAAGTTTATTTTCCAAATTAAGAATTACATGAGTAGACAATTACAAGTTAATCTTATAACAAAATAGTCCTCACACCCTGCTTCATTTGCCTCCCAGCTTTCTACAACTGTTGTGTGTTTGGTGGTCTCTCTTGGCAGGTTGAAAACTTCTCCATTTACTCCTAAAATGCTTTAGATGAAGTTTATCCATGTAGCCTGCTAATGGCTTAATCTCTTTAAAAGTTTTGGATTCACTGTTTAAGCTTAAACCTCACGTCTGGAGCGCATGACTTATGAGGAGAGGCTGAGAGAACTGGGATTGTTTAGTCTACAGCAGAGAAGACTGAGGGGAGATTTGATAGCTGCTTTCAACTACCTGAAAGGGGGTTCTAAAGAGGATGGATCTAGACTGTTCTCAGTGGTAGCAGATGACCGAACAAGGAGTAATGGTCTCAAGTTGCAGTTGGGAAGGTTTAGATTGGATATTAGGAAAAACTTTTTCACTAGGAGGGTGGTGAAGCATTGGAATAGGTTCCTTAGGGAGGTGGTGGAATCATCTTCCTTAGAGGTTTTTAAGGTCAGGCTTAATAAAGCCCTGGCTGGAATGATCTAGTTTGGGATTGGTCCTGCTTTGAGCAGGGGGTTGGACTAGATGACCTCCAGAGGTCCCTTCCAACCCTAATATTCTGATTCTAAAAGTAGTAAATTGATTGTGCCCAGATATTAAAACCTAGAACGGGGGTTTAGCTTTAAAAAATAAAAACACCTCCACCCGGGGGATTGTTTTGTTCAGCAAGGCCTGTGGCTTCCTTCTCAGAATTCAGTGATGCCTGGGGAAATGCCTCTTGCGGCTGTCATGTTTTGTTTTTTTAAATACTTTTAGTAGCCTGGTATCAGTACTGCTTCTGGAAAAACGTTCAGCTTCCTTTGTTCCTGATGTAATTTCAATTGGTTGGGGGTATTCATGTCCTGTCCTGAACTATTGTGTAGGACTGCTGTGCGCTATCAGGCAGATGTCACTTGCATAGGTGGGCTGCATTTCAGTCATGAGTGCAGTGATTATACCAACTATAGGAATCTAAAAGTGCCTCTCTAATCTCCGTGGTAGTTACTAGGTTTTTGACTGCTCAGAGTATTAATGTGCAGAGGGACTGGCATGAAAGGTGCTATATTAAAACAGAATCATGATTACAAATATTTGTATGCTTTGAGTGATAGCTTGCTGTGTGCGTCAGCTACTTGCCTGGTATTTTGCTCACCACTCATTTGCTCTGCCTTTGAAAGATGCTGGTGAACCATTGTCTTAACTGGTGCTATCCATAATCTACAGAGCAGTGCTTTGAAAGAGCAGGACTCCGAGGAATGTACTTATGTTCATTGCATGTTATTTTTTTGCCCATGGGCCCAGTGGTGTTGGGGGGTCCTGTTAACTTCCATCAAGAAGCAGGAGGAGTGAAGTGACTGAATAGCAAGATTTTAACAAGAGAAGAAGCTGGAATCTGAATCTTTTAGGCCTTAATTCTAAGAAAAAAATGGTGCTGGGTTTAAATCTGCCACTCTGCATTTGCTTCACTGGTTATCAGGAGACACTGGAGCCAAGGGAAGGGATGCTTGAGACAGGCTGGCCAGATTACCTAATGGAATTACTTTTGTCAGTTAAGAATTATGTGCTAAACCAGGGGTCGGCAACCTTTCGGAAGTAGTGTGCCAAGTCTTCATTTATTCACTCAATTGAAGTGTCCTTGTGCCAGTCATACATTTTCATGTTTTTAGGAGTCTAGAATATAGAACAAAACTATTATTTGTATGTAAAGTAAATGAAGCTTCTTAATCATTTTAAAACCCTTATTTAAATTTAAATTCAAATGCAGAGCCCCCGGACTGGGGGGGCAGGAGCCGGGCAGTGTGACTGAAAATCAGCTCATGTGCTGCCTTGGTATGCGTGCCAAATGTTGCCTGCCCCTGTGCTAAACTGTGAGATGAAACTCTCTACTCTGGGACTGCAAAAGAAGTGGGGGTTAAATCTATGTGCCAGAACTGTGTTCCAGATGTACCCTCCCAAGGGGTCACTTTCACTCCGAGTATACTGCAGCATGGAGTTAAGATTTCTTGTAAACTGTGAATTGAGGAGTCTGCTCCCTAGAGGACCATCCGACCTTATGAATGGGGGTAGGTAGCCCTTAAGTCTTCATCCTGGTGAGGATATAAGTTTACCACAGTGATATCTCAGTGCTTGGAAATGTGATCCCCAAAAAGCAACTTTACACATGCAGCCTGCCCAGGAGGCCTGATGATGTGAGTTCTTCCAGCCGAGGAAGATTGGATGAGGACTCTCTTCAAGCCATGGCTACTCACTCAACTAGACAAATTGTGTGCAGGTCACATACCTGGATCGTCCGGTTATGTATCACCTAATCCGTTCCCTGCCATTGCCAGAGCCTTGGGCATTGCTGTACTTTGGTCCCTCCTATTATCTGCCCATGGCACATAATTAATCCCCCTGTAGGGTATAACACTTTGGGCCAACTTGCTTATTGGGTTTAGTGTGCGGACGCTGGGTGGCATTAGTGGTCTGTGATCTACGGAAGGTCAAATGGGATGAACTAGTGGTCCCTTCTGTCCTTAAATTCTATGACTCTAAGTAGCTTATAACATATGTTAGGGAGGTTGTGCAATGTGCCCAAGAGTTAGTCTCTGCATCGCTGTAAATTTCCCACCGTGAGGAGGAAGTCCTGTGGCAAAACACAGGCCTGGAAGCCAGGAGTTCTGGGTTCTGTTCTCAGCTTGCAAACTGACTTCCTGCGGGACCGAGGGCAGGTTTGCTTATCACTGCTAGTTTCCCTGCCTGGAAAATGGAGATACTTGCCCCACACTAGGGCTTTGAGATTTTATTAACACAGCACTTTGGGATCCTTTGGATAACAGGTGGCAGAGAAATGTATATAGTTCAAGCTGTCTAGAAAAATATTCTACCCAAGGTGCTTCTTTCTTTGTCCCAAACTGTTTAGTTGCTTTCTAATTCCAGGTGGTTATGGGGATAATGAGATAGTGATTCAAACAATCTCCTTTCCCCCCATCCTTTGCCATCAGTTTAAATCTCATTATCTCTTAAACCGCTTGGAATTCTGTGCTTTAAAACTGCAGTAAGCTGGGTGCTGGAGATGCCTAGTGGTAAAAGGAGATGAAGTTTAAGATTCTAATGCTGTGGCACTACTTGGCCAATTGTCTAGAGGGTTGCTGAGAGTTATGGGCTTGGTGAAGTAAAATACGGTGTATCGGTTGCCGAAAGCCACAGCTGTGTTCATTACAGAATGCAGAATAATCTGTCGTTGGGGTACGCAGCAACAATATTCAATTAAAAAAAAATAGAAAATGGGATATCAAAATCTTTGAATAAAGGACTGGAATAAGCTCTTATTTTAACATATAGAAATAAATTATAATAGTTAGAAAAGGTAGGTGGATTTTCTCCCACCCGTTTGAGAAGAATCAGATTCCAGTCTAATATTAAGGCCCTTTCTGCCGTCTCAATTTCCTGTTCTGTTAATCCTGGGATTTGCTCTCTCTTACAAGAGGCTTATGTTTCATTTGCGCTCTTGTCACAAGCTACCTTATTTGGGTGCACAAGTATGTTATCTCAAAACAAGTTTGTCTGGGCATGCCAGCATATAATGAAAGAGAGTCATTCTATTAGTTTTAGCTGGCACTTGCAGGCCATTGCATGACTTTACATTAACATATGCTCTGATAAATTCTACATCGTTTCATAAACCGGTTGTCTGCGTCTCATCACTGTGCAGAGCGCTGGGAGCAGAGAAGAGACCATATTATTTCGAAGCCCTATCTGACACTTGCCTTGTCTCTGCCTCAGTTACTTCCAGTGATTCCTTGTCATCTTCATGTCCTTCATAACCTCCTCTCTTGTGTTCCAAGACTGTGTTCTTTCCTTGTGGAATACATTTTAATCGGAGTGAAAGTAAACATCTGGTCAATAACTTGTGGGCTAGTGGTTTGAGACTGTCGTGTTTTGAAGTCTATAGCTGCCTTCTCTTTCCCTTGTTTCCCTCTATTTCTAAAATGTAGGTAAATGGACATGACTCTCTCCTTCATTTGGAAATGCAGTAAACAAGATCACTTAGAGGATGACTTTTAGAAAGTGACTTTTTGGTTGTAGTTGGGGAGGGGAGCTTTCTTTCTGGAGGGGATAATTATCAGATGTGCTTGGTGCGTCCTGGGAGCACTTCACTGCAACGAAGCACATAGACTTATGGGCTGAACAATGAAATGACAGCCACATCTCTCACTCTTCAGCACTAAATAAGTCAGCCTAGGCATTTACATCCTCTGAATGTTTTCTTGGGATTGTATCAAAACATCACCTGGGAGGAAGGACTTTAAACAGGATAATCTTTGTACCTTTGTGCTGGATAATAGATCTGTTATGAGGTAGAGAGCAGATAACAACTTGCAGCATTATTTAGAATTATATAGTGTCTGGTTTATTGATGGTAAAGGAAGCGTTTTCAGAGGATTTTAAAATTCTACTGACCCCCGAGGAGGTGGGATTTTTCTAAAAGAATACTAGCAACTTCTGCAGAACTGAAGTTTTAATTAAAAGTTAAGTACGCTTTATGTCCAGATCTTCTCATGCTCAAGCACTATCCTGCACTGATTAAAGAAGCAAGCATTGGGTGTTTTCACTGTGCTTGTTTCATTTCTGGAGTTGTGTAGATTTCAGCTCCAAAAGCAGAGAGTCAGACCTTAGGGATGTCATGAATTTCCTGAAACCCAGATATCTGTCTTCAGGTAGCCTCTGTTAGAAGCTGATGGGGTAGGCAGAAGCCATGTTGTCTGACCACAGCAAAGGTTCTCGCCATCTTCAGATGCAATGATTTCTCTTCGTAAATCCCACAGCTTCATAAAACTTCTTTCCCATGTATCTGGGGTGAGTAGATGGGCTCTTGTTTAGACAGACCTGGAAAACAATAGTTCTTAATCATGATGGTGGTTGTGGGAGAGTGGCTTTTGTGCCTTTGCTTGTATGGGACATTATCAGTGCCTGTCCAATGAGAATTTCTGCTCCATTTATAATTCCTGTTTCTGCACTAACTTTGATATGGGCACACTTGGCTTTCTACAGTGTATTGCAGCAATAATAGCCTAAGGAAATTAAAGGGTTTAGTTCCTACACACTATGGACCCATGAGGAAATAATTATAAATGTAGCCCATCTATACTGGCTACCTTCACAAAGGTTGCCTTGATGCATGTCTGAATACTGATATTGCACAGCACTTTGTCAACCCAGGCCAAGATTACATCTTTAAGGGCCTAATTTTTGGGGAGAGGATGCTATAAGATGTCTCAGTTTCTGCATTAAGAATTGATAGTCTACTTTGAAAATTGTCCCTCTGCCTAGGGAATTACCTTGCAGTAATCGGCAGATCTTTTACTAAGGGGATGGAAGCTACCCAGTGAATTGCTATTTAATGTATACTTTTTATAACCTCTGCATGGTTGTAATGAATCCACTACCCAATTACCTGGAGTTCAGGGTCCTAACTATTGGGTGCTATGTGACATTTTCTCTCTTTCCTCTGTTCTTTAGGTCTGAAACACACAAGTTAGATCTGACTATGTTTATTGTTCTGAGATATATTATAGGTGTGGGTTTTTTTGGACAACTGGTAAGACTTCTACCAAGTATACCAATATCTTCCCCCTCCTCTTTTTTTGCATTTTCATATTTCTCTTTGTAGCTCTGACAGTCTCTAAAACAGCAACAAGAAGAACAATCCAGTCTTGTACAAGGAGTAACTTTGTTTTAGAGCAGAAAGCATGTCTGTGGTCTTAACAGAGCCAACACGGCTCTGTTTAGACTATATTCTTTTTGGGACAGGGCTATGCCCATATTTTAACTCCAAGCACTTCATCAGCACTCAGCTAGTTATGTACAAATCTACTAAATGCTCAACATCTTGGCCCCCAATCTCTTACTCTGGGGGAATTCTGCACTACTGCACATGTGCATATTTAATGAGCCCTGCAGTTTTTTCTAATTTTTTGTGCAGAAAAAAGCTTTTGCCAAAATGTTACTTGCATTTCCGCCTTTTCCCACCAGAGAGGGGTGTGGTACAACACCAGCACTATCTTCCGACCAGTGAGGGAAGAGAGAGAGCTGCCTTCGAGGCTTATCAGGCCAGCTCAGGAGACAGGGTGACACATCACTTTCATATGGTGCACGTAATAAAATTCCTGTGGTTGGCGAGGGGGCTGAGGGTTGGGGTACAGGGGTGTGGGTACTCCGGGTACGGATGTGGACTCTGGGGTGGGACTGGAGATGATGGGCTCAGGGCTTGGGCAGAGGGTTGTTACCAATTTGCTCATTATTTTGGGCTACACTCCTTTATTCGGGTTACTCTTCTGTGTGGGGGATTTGGTAATTCGATCAATGTACTGCTTGTGTCACTTGTGTTCTCCTACGGAGCTCTACTTTTCCCTGCTGCAAGTTCCCTCCCAATGGAACTATCCTGCAGGACCTCGGTTCCCCAGGGCTGGGTTCTTCCAGCCCCAGAATCACACTCACACAGCGTATCTGAGAGGACCGGGTTAATCAGCACTCCCAAGCTGTCACCCTTGTATGCCCTTGGACACGGTAGGCTGGGTCGAGCAGCATTTCCAAGCTGCCCTCCTCATATGCAATGGGAACCACACCGCAATAGAGTATGCTTGAGTGGGCTGGGTCGAATGGCACCCTTCTGTGTCCCTCGACCTGCACGTTCCTACCTCCACTTTCACGGTTCAGTTGTTTTGGTAGTAACCCACTTGAGGATCAAACCCCACGGGATTTTTGGGTGCTGCAGGGATCTTTGCTTAGGGTACAAGGAGAGTTGCTGCAGAGTGAACAGGGAAGCCAAAAAACCACCCATGGGTGGTGGGGGGTTGAGGGAACAACCAGCTTAACCATGACAGTTATTTATTGCCAGGTAATAGCCATACAAGAAGAGCCAAACAAGCAATAGGTTAGAATTAATATTATGATTACAAGTTTCAGGCTTAGAAAACTGTAACTGATCACACAAGTCCGGGTCAGAAGGCTACACCGCGAGAGAGAGCTGGGTTCTCTGCACTCTGTGAAGCTTGACTCGATCGCGGTCCTAGGTGATGGTGGTAGCTGGGGTTCCAGAGTGCTGGAGACAGCCAGAGCACGATCAGCCAGGAGAAGATGACGTTCCTATGGAACTGATGCAGATTTTGGATCCAGGCATCAGGCTTGAGCATGGATGGGGGTTTTGTAGGGAAGGAACAATGGTTCAAGGGAGAACACTAGATGTTTGGGTAAACTGATGGCTCAAGGAGTGTCCCAAAGTTGTTTTATTCATGCTAGACAGCAGGAATTGATTATTCCTGGCTATGGTCAGTGTTCCTTCCAGGGAGCTCGCAATGCAATTAGGCAGCTTCAGTATTTTGGATACCAATAAAGGATTTATTACTAGAACTGGTCTGATAATGACTGAGCTGGGTGTGGGCAGGTGTCTGTTCATTAACATCTGGAACAGAGATTTCCCATCATGCAGTGCTTTTCTGGTCCCAGAGTTCAGTGCGGTTCTTGCCTGGGAATCTCTGTTCTCCATTCTGTACGCCAATAGAGATGACTCCCTGTCCCATCTTTGATGCGAATTAGGCTAGGGGAGTTTCCTTAATCCTGTCACCCTTGTCCTGGGGGTTTAAGTGCGTCTTCCATGGCCTTTTCATTGCTTTTTGTAAGACTTTCTTCTGATCTGCTTTGGTTCAAGTGGGGGAGGGGGGGTGTCTTTTGTGAGTCAGACAGGCTGGATACTGTGCCCTGATTCCCCAAGAACACACAGCTGATAGGTAACAGTTGAGTAGTGTTGCACAAATCTGTCCGTTCCCTTGGAGGCCTCTCCAAATAGCATCCAAGAACAGGCAAAGGCTCAAGGTAACCTGAACAAAAAGGTTTATTTGCATGCAAATAGAGGATCAGAGGAATACAGTTCCAAAGCCTGAAAGCCCACCAGCACAAGGCAGGACAGAACATATATACAAGGTTTGAATATGCAAACAACCAATACAATCAAAGAGAGTCACAGCTACACACAGCCAATAATCAGATGCCACATACATAGCTTGTATACAGATTCAAACAGTGTCATGGCTTCTGGCCGTTCGCTCACAGCACTCACTGATACACAAGTATGGCAGACATTGTTGCAAAGTATGACATGAGCTGACAGGTCTAGGTGCAGGCTCAGTCCAAGATCATGGCTGCATGCTCACCCAGCTGACAGACTCCATTTTGAAAGCAAACACTCCATTATGTAATACACATTACATCACTATTAACCCAGGAGTTACCGCAATGGATAACACATCTTATACAATACACAGTTAAACTCCTGTCAAGCTCCTATTTCTATAGCAGTTAACTAGAAACAGGCAGCGAACATTACAGAGCAAGTAATCAACAAATACCATTTTTATATTTGTACTACAGTAGAGGGGGTGGGGAGGGCTGCTCTGTGGTGGGGATGGAGATGAGGGGCCCAGGGCTGGGGCAGAGGATTGGGTGCAGGGGGTGAGGGCTCTGGCTGCGGGTGGGGGGAGGCTCTGGGGTGGGGCCAGGGATGAGAGGTTTAGGGTTCAGGAGGGTGCTCTGAGGCTACAGAGGAGAGAGAGGACTCCTGGCTGGAGGGGGGAGGGAGGCGCCTCTCCCCACTGCGGGAGCTCTGGGGCTACAGGATAGGTGTCCCTCCCCCTGCCACAGCCCCACGCAGCACCATGAGAACCCCAGAACTGGGGGATACTTGATCCCTATTGTATCTAGTCAGTATGTTTATGGGAGACCTGCTGGCACATTCATTTAATTGTATTTCTCTTCCTCTCCTTCACAGTACAGTGCGGTGGACAGCAATCCCCTCTCTCTCTACGTTATGCACCCGTTCTGGAATACCATCGTGAAGGTGAGAATTCTTGCAGGTCGTGTGGTTCTGTGCTGGAAGTGGAAGGGCCAATTTTCTGTCATGGCGTATCTCTTAGACAAGACGGCCTTTTGGTTGAAAGACACTGCTTTGTGAATTCATGACAGATGCCAACCTTAGTCCTTCAAGAAGAACAATAACTGTGGGTGTGATTGCATAACTGTCTAAAATTTTATGCTGCAGAATCATAAATGTCGAAAGCTTCTATCACTATCTAACACCAATAAGTCATAACTTCCTCTTTGATGTGGTTAAAAGCAATGTGTAGTGCCTATTGTGTGCGCTAATGTGATTCTTTGTGTGTTTTTGCTGCTTTCCCATAGATTTTCCCTACATGGTTGGCTCCAAATCTGATAACATTTTCTGGCTTCCTGTTGCTTGTCTTCAACTTCTTCCTCATGGCATACTTTGACCCTGATTTTTATGCTTCTGGTAAGACTGCTTTTTTTTTTTAAGTGTACATTTTAGAACATGTGAGTAATAGATCTGATACTCCTACCTATACCATAGTTTTGCAATTTCATGTGCTGACTGATATTGCTTGCTTATCTACTGCACTGGGGTGTTTTTTGGTTTTGAAATATCAATGTGGCAAGAAGAGTCAAGGACAGAAATCGCTGGGTGATACTGTACTAGCACAGCCAAAATGTGACTCATTCCTTCCAGTTGCTTTGTGAGGGGGAATAGCCAACATTTTAAAAAAACCCAACCATACAACCCCCCCAAATTTAAGAGTTCTTTGTACGTTTTAAAGTCAAGATGATTCATTCTCATTCTCTCTCTCTCTCTCTCTCTCTCTCTCTCTCTCTCTCTCTCTCTCTCTCTCTCTCTCTCTCTCTCCCCTCCCCTCCCCTCCCCTCCCCCATTATGTTACTTATAGCCTTGAGGAAGAACAAATAATACATTTGAGTGTCAATAACTGATGATGAGGTAACCGGTCTTGCTGATAAAATACCAATTTTAGGTTACTGGCCTGTTTCTTTGTCCAGTTGATGTATTTTTACAGTGCGGTGTGTACAGGGCTATATCACTAATTGTGTTCCTTAAAAAGGTAAAATTTGCAACTGGTACCTGTTTTTGTGTGTTGGATTTAAAGTAATCTAAATTGGATTTAAATACACCCAAACATTACATGCTACATGTGTACCTTTTATCCACCTCTGCTGATGATGACCATTCAGTCTTTTCCTAGTCTGTTACCATCCTCCTTGTCATCATGATAAAGGATGGGGAAGCAGACTTTATATCTGGGCTAGTACATTTATATGGCAGTCTTGCAAGGCTGTTTTGACATTGAAAACTTGCATCAACATAGCTACATCTCTTGGGGGTGTGAAAAACCCACCCTCTAGAGAGGCGTAGCTCTTCTGACGTAACCCACAATAAGAGCATAAGAATGGCCGTGCTGGGTGAGACCTAGCCTAGTATCCTGTCTTCTGACAGTGGCCAATGGCAGGTGCCCCAAAGGGAATGAACAGACAGGTCATCAAGTGATCCATGCCCTGTCACCCAATCCCAGCTTTTGGCAAACAGAGGCCAGGGACACCATTCCATGTAGAAGGGGCCAGGCTGATGGAAGGAAGAATTCTTCCCTTGACATAGCTAGGGAGAGGTGGCTTAACTACACTCAGAGGCGAACCCTCTCCCATCGTAGTATTGAGCATCTACCGTGGAGTGCTGCAGTGACACAGCTGCTGCGTTCTTACGTGTAGACATACGTGATGTTTGTTGTCTGTGTGTGTTCGAGAGAATCTAAAGTGATTTGCTGTCTGGAAGTCGTAGTGTACTGCATAATCGTTACAGCAGGGCTTGCCTCTGTCTGTTTGGCATCCCCTGTTGGAATGGCTCTTCCTAAACATCTGACTAAATGCTTGATGGGAGAGAAGGGATCAGAAAGGAATAAGAAGGTCTGTAACCAAAAAAAGTTTGGGCTTTTATTACTTGCCCTCGCACCTTTGTCTGGTTGCAGATCTGGGCATTGGCTCCAATGCTGTGCAAATAACGAGGCTTAACAAATTGGGTTCTTCTGGGCACTTCTGTAATTTGAAGTGCCCCTTTGAAGGGTGTGCAATCTCCCTTGACGTGTTTGTCTTCCTATCCTGCAACAACTTGATTCTCCAGTGCCTTGCACCTGGCTTAAGGAAGTATAAAATGCTACCATTTTGATTTGGTGTCAGTGTTTTGCAGCCGTATTGTACTAGTGCAAATAACCAGACACGTGCAGAGTAAGAGACTTGGACCCTGAATTAATACTGAACCGTACTCTTCTGAGGTCTAATTTGTTTGCCCAGTTGTATGCCATCATATAATCCCTTTTCATGGCTAATCTTGTGTCAAAAACAAAACAAGATGTCTCCTATTGATAACACCAAATGTAGCGTCTTCAGATTTTGTGTTACACGTGTCCACTAGTTAGGATCTTGTTGAAAAAAGCAATAGCTGTAATGAGTCAATCATCAAAACCTAGCTGGAGATCTGAGAAGCGCACATGAAGCTGCAATTATTAGCAGCTGAGAGGGAATTCTACACACTTTGTTCCTTGGAGCAATTGGCAAATTTAACTAGCAAGATTACTGTGCTGTATTAATCATACACTGCACTAGAAAGCTACGAATTAAAAATGAATAATTTTTTTAAGCCGCAGGAGCAATTCCATGTATCAACATTTGTCCAATGGCAGGTTCATGTTGGCTTCTTATGAGGGGAAGATGCATTGTGGTGTCCTCCAGCTAGGATAGCTAGTTCTATCAAGCTGCTGACTGCCCTAAAGGGCTTGGGGGCACAAAGGGCTGAACTAGCCTTTCATCTTGAAGACGTGTACAAATGTTTGTGGTTTGCAAGTGAAAGGAGCTCGGTGATCTCATCCCACTCCTTGGAATTCTGTTAATATTAGTGCTGTGCCATTATTCTGTCCTCAGTCGGGAGTCAGATGAATTTCAGAAAGGCCTGGTACTCACCAAATAACTTCTCTAACACTGGATTGCTAGGAGGAGGTGGCGCCACACTGTGGTGCCTTTGGCATGCCCCTGTATCTTTCTTCTTCCCAATGGATAGTTGTAACGGTAGTCTGCTTCCTTCTGGTCCCTTCTTCCAGCACTACCCTTACTGCTCCCCTTTGTCTAATGACTTTGGTACCAGACCTTCCTGCTTTCCTCATTGCTGTTCCCCTTCTCCCTCACACACTGCAGGCCTGAAATGTGGCCGGCAGCTGGTTTGAGAGGCTCCTTGTCTTATTCCTCAGTCTTACGATCTGTTTTTCACAGTACCCGTGAATCATAAATTGGATGAAGCCGCCTCAGATCGTCCAGTCCATTTCCCTGCCCTAGCAGATTTGTCCTCTGCCAGACATTCTCAGAGTGTTCAGGCCTAAAGTTCCAAAGGGATGGGGCTTACATCCTCTCAGTTGAGAGCTAGTGCATCCCCTGGGCGTGAGTCTAATGACTGGATCTTGTGCCCCATGCTGTGAGAAAGGCAGAACACCCCACAATCCAACCCTCTGGTCTGTAAGAGTAGTAGAGTAGGCCAGGGTGCGAACCCACAAGGGGAAAGTTCTTGAGTTCTAAAGCTTCAGTCCTGATATATTTTCAGGATTTCAACAGCTGCCATGACCCGGAAGGGAGGAAAGAAAGACTGCTTTGAAGCTTCAAGCAATGGATATATGGCAGGACATGGTCTATTGTAGATGACCAGATACACTCTCTCTTCTGCATGGGCTAATGCTCTCAGCATATGTCCTTCCTCAATGGGGTTTTTCCTTTAAATTACTCCAGGCTGGCCATAGGCCAGATTTATAATCAACCCCTGGATCATGTTCTTGAACTTCTCTGAACACCTTTTCACCTTTCTTATGTCTGTTTGGTAATGCAGTGCCCATAACTGCTTTGCCACTATCAACAAACTGTGCCTCTTAATACAAACAAATCAAAATTCTCAGCAAAAGAGCCGCCAGAATCAAGTCTCTCAGACCAGGCTGTATAAACCTACCTCAAGATTTTTAGAAACTAATTAGTCATTTTATCAGAGTCATTCTTGACAGAATTGGTTTAATTTCTAAGATATCATTGGAGAAAAAATGGAAAGAACACTTCTGACTAATGAGTTTGTGTTGCAATTCCCATAAAAGAGATATTTGATCTGCAGTGTTTTTTCTCATAAAATGCAGCAATAGCAAGTTTTAAATTGGAGAAAAATAATCTGTCAAATTCACTATCCGTATTAATATCCTGCTGAAATGAACGTTTAAATGTGGCACATTATAACTTACTATTGTATCTGATATTTGGGTCCAGTCAAATGGTCTTTCCAGGTGTTTGACCAAAGACTAATAATACTTGGCATTATATATTGCCTTACATATTCAGAATACTTTTTGGATGTTAATAACCGGATTACAGGGACAATGAGAGACAATAGTTGCCACTGAGACAAATTAGTTCACAGATGGTATCTGAGACTACCACAATTCTCCTCCTCCATAATGGGAGTGAGAGATGTGAGAACAGTTAATGCATATTATCTTTTTAATGGCTTCCGCTATAGTTAAGTATCCTACCCACTTTACAGATGGGAAAACTGAGGCTTAGACTAAGCGACTTGCCCAGGTAACACAATCAGTAATTGATACCCCAGAGAGTCCTATTCTCTGCTCTATCTGGTGCCCAGTACCATGATCAGTTCCTTGGCCCACACTACCCCCAGACATTACAATTAGTTGCTGCTTATGCCAGATAAAATGCTATACAGTGTAGACTTGATTTATCCAGGATTGGATTAACCAGGATGTGGATTAACCAGGATGTTAAAAAAAATATGCGCAACTCGCAGGGCCGGCTCTGGTTTTGCTGCCACCCCAAGCACACACACAAAAAACCCAGGAGGGCGCAGGGCAGCCAGTAAACCAACACCCCCTCCCCCTGGTGCAGGGTGGCTGGTGAACCAACCCCCACTCCTCATATTTCCTGTGGATGTTGATTATCTGGGATTTTATTAACCAGAATTATTTTCCCCCCTATCCTCCTGGATAATCAAGAGTCTACTGTGTGCTGTAGTTTGAACACTGCTTCGGGTCAAAATAGCTGTGTGGGGTCCGTGTCCCAATGCTGCGGGTCAGGATTGAGGTGCATTAGCTGAGTTAGAACTTTTCTGACCTGAATGGTAAATTCAGAGCCCTTCTGTGTGCTGGCTCCAGTGCACTGCTACCGCCTCGCAATAAAGTTGTGTTGCTGAAGAATTCTGGGGGCCACTTCACATTCCCTTGTGTTGCTCTGGGATTTTGAAGGATCCCATTATCCATATCTAGCAGCACTACTGAACCCCAGAGATCTCAGGGCCCTAACGTATTCAGGAAGTGGTATGCTGCTGCAGACAGAAGAATCAGGTGGATGGGGAAGAGGTGGTGTGGGTCCCCCAACAACCTTATCTCAGATTTCATCTCTCCAGTCCTTGGCCAGAAACCATGCCCTGCAGGTGGAAGGCTGGTTGCCACATCAGCTGTCTGCCAGGACACGTAAAAAGCTAATGCCAGCCTGAGAAGGTGGTGTTGGTCAAGATTTAGATGCACTGGCAGAATGTGCTGTAATATGATAAACGTACACTGAACTTGCTTCCAATACTGGGTTTTCATCAGTGGCACCGGTGGAGGTTGGGAATCCCTTGAGGTCTAAATCACCAGAGGGTAAATCACCTTTTGGCCTTGAAATCGCTGAATCTGTGTCTCCCCACTGTTTTCACACAATCCCTTCTCAGAATAGAATCACGCTTTGCAGATGTTTTGCTCGATTTTGGCATCGGTAAGTAAGCAGTTGGGAACTTCTATCTTTGCCCACCTCTGTTTCCATGACAGCAAAGTGTCCTCGCTTTCAGTGACAGGATCATGATTACATGGCACACGGCTCACGAACTTGCCCCCTCTCATTTTCACCTGGCATCGCTCTCTTAAGTCCTGTGATTGCAACCTGTCATAAAATAAATACATTAAAAATGAAAGCTCCCCTATGTGGAGACAGAATTTCATCTTATCCCCCAATGGTTTTCTCAGGGCACAAAGATCTGGAACTCTTGCTCTCTCTGTCCTCCAGAAGGGTGAATGTGGTGGGGTGCAGAGGGCAACAAAGCCATTCTAGCAGTGAAATCTAGGATCATGGTTGTACTGTAACTGGGTACTTTAACTTTCATCCCAGGAAATGCAGATCCATCTAATTACAGTCTAGAATTTATCCTGCACTCCAAAGTCTTCAGCTTAAAATAGCTCATGAGTAAAAATTTCAAAAGTGCCTAAGTTCCATGGAAAATGTTTGTTGCATGTTTTAGGGTATGGGGAAAGAAGGAAGATGCTGTATTTGAGTGTGTGAAACTTGAGCGTATACCCAGATCTTTGACAAGTTCAGCAAAAAGTGGGATCTTTAGGATCTACTGGATCCCTTTGCAGAAAGAAGCGTAAGATAATGCTAGTAGGAACTGAGCAGTTGAAGGCTGATTGGATGCCTCTCCTTTTGGTAGTACAAGCACACTGACAGAATTTAACGGAGCCTCCTCATGACAGTGAGATGACCCACAGATTTGGATGGAGCCTTGTTCCAATGAATTGTTTAAACCATTCTTGTTGAAAGCATCTCTTGTACCAAAGCCTAACCTGTGGATGTGTGTGTACTCAACTCTCCAATCTTCTTTCCAATCTCCACAGCACCCGGTCATGAGCATGTTCCAAATCGAGTGTGGGTCATGGTGGGGCTCCTCAACTTTGTGGCATATACACTTGGTAAGACTTAAGATTCTCGCGATGTGCCTGTCGTCATAATGACTTTAATTAGTCAAGTGAATTGTCATAGTTCTGTGTTTCCCAACCGCTTCCCCTGAGCTACCACCAAAGAAAAACTGCTCTGATTCTGGGTAACTCCTCGGTTCCCTGCCACCGCTTGCCCCGGGGTGTTGTGAATGACCGATCACTGGCTGAGATGCCTCTGGAAACGGCCACTTTGTATTGTTTTATCTGTTTTATCCACTTGTTCCAGGGAGGAACATAAAAGTAGATGTCTCTTCCGATCAGAGCGGACTTTATGGGTTTACTTGTGAAATATTGAATGCAGATCCCTGTAAAATATAGAACATAGACTTTTCCTAAGGGTTTTGTGTGTGAAATCTGTGCACCCCCAGGGAGCGTGCTGGATCCTGACTTCTCAGCAGTGCACATGTTCTCTGGCAGCTCGGAGGAGTCCCTCATTCTGCATGGGGAGGTTTAACTTTGCTTCTCTGTGCACTTCCCTTCCAGATGGTGTTGATGGGAAGCAAGCACGCCGAACGAACTCCAGCTCTCCCTTGGGGGAGCTCTTTGACCATGGCCTGGACAGCTGGGCTTGCATGTTCTTCGTAGTGACCGTTTACTCCACCTTTGGCCGGGGATCCAATGGGGTCAGCGTCTTCGTTCTCTACCTGCTCTTATGGGTGGTTTTGTTTTCCTTCATCCTCTCCCACTGGGAGAAATATAACACAGGGATTCTCTTCCTGCCCTGGGGATATGACATCAGCCAGGCGGTGAGTAGCCCTTCTGCCTCTTGATTTCAGAATATTAATTTAGAAAACAGTGGGCAAGCTTTGGTGAATTGCCAGAACTATATGTGTAGCGCGGGTACCTTGGCATCTTTCCCTTGGTGACATCTGTCCAGGTATTCATAAAGTGCCCATCATCACCAGTCCTAAACCTAACCACATTCTGACTTCTTCGGGGAGGAGACCTTTCTGGCAGAGGGCATGATGCCTGCTTGGTTGTGGAGTGCAATAGTTGGAACTGCATCATCAGTGCTACTTTATGAAGCTCTGATTCAGCAAAGCAGACTGTTCTCATGATTCAAGTCCAATTTAATGAATCAAGGAACAAGGGAGGAAGTTACAATGAAACTTTTACTGCACAGTTAATTGGGACAGATCTGATTTCTTTTCGTCAGAGAGGTGATGCGTGTTACGAGTATCTTTATGTTGACATAGGTTTTTGCATTAGCAGGCGATGAAATGTCTTTAAAAATTCGATACTAATAATTGCCGGTTTTCCAACTCTGACTGGGACTGATTCTGTTGTGGCACCAGTATAACCGACTTAGCAGTTTAGACTTGAATCCGATCCAGTGGTTGTAGAAGCACTGATTACCACTGAATCATTGTACAACACTAGAAATTCCCTTGAGAGCTGCCCCTTCTATCAGGAAACTCATGGTTTCTCTAGTCCGTTGTAATCTGTCATCCTCGGGCCTGCGTCTCCAATTTCTCCTAACCTGGCGCTAATCCTGGTGCATTTTCCTGAAACTGCATCAAACAGTCCTAAGATACCATGATTTGGTTTGCCACAGAGGCACTTAGATGTGGCTCCGGCGGCGGGTGCTGGGGTGCTGTTGAAATACACCCGTCCTCTGTTTGTGCTGGTCAATCCAGTAGTGGGGTGGGGCTGTCCCCAGGTGCATGTGCAAACCCCATTGGCTGCAGATAACTCAAGGGGGTGGGAGGGTGGGGCAGGGTAGAGCATCACAGGCCCCTCTCCTTGCTATCCACTTTCCGGACTAGCTTTAAAACTCATGGTGACCAAGCAGCCTTTGCCTCACCCCGGGTCTCATTGACCTCCCTTTCCAGGCGAGCAGCGAGGCTTCCTTGGTCATGTTGCCGGAAGCAGAGGTTGGGCTGGTTCCTGACGTGCAGTCCGCATAGGAACCTGGGAACGGGGGTGTACGTTGGGGCCCCATGTCGTTCTGAAAGCTGCATGGGGATACTGTGGTTGCTCCTGACCTGGAGATACAGGCTTCCTCTTGGGTAGTGCAAATCTGATTGGAAAGCAACGAGCAGCTCCTGGTGAGGAACGGTCACCCCGCCAAAAGCACATTCGGTCTGACCTGTCTTTCCAGCTGCTAATGGTTGTCTGTGCTCTCTCTGCATTTCCTTTTCAGACCATTTCAGTTGTCTACATAGTGACAGCGATTGTGGGAGTTGAGGCCTGGTATGCACCTTTCCTGTTTAATTTCTTATATAGAGACCTATTCACTGCAATGATTATTGGTAAGAAGCTCCATGTTGAAGCCTATTTTTAACCACCACCGCTTTACCGATAGCCAGTATGTCACTTTCCAGAATAGTCAGCATTTGTTTCTGTTTTTAGCAAAGAGAAACCTAGTAAAATATCTCTGTAGAAAACTTGCCTGAATGAGTTTTGATCTAGATTGAAAGCAACAAAATGTGCAGGGTCCGATACTAGTCCCATTGAGGTTTGGGTGAGAACTGACTAAGTCACCATGGGCTGCATCTGACTTGTATAGAATGAAGAAATTGAAGCCAACTTCCTCCTTTAATACAAAGAGAGCTCCAGGAGGGAGGTGGTCCCAGCATGCAATGCTTCATACTAAACTGAGCAGTATGGAAGTAATACATGGTAGGACTTGTTTCCATAGTCTGCACTGTCGTATTAAACATCCAGGGTGGCTGTGAACTGCTCTGTGAGTTGAGTTGAGAATGAGTTGAGCCTTGAGTGTGAAAAGATGTAAATCTACATCATTACTCTTCTCCCCAGAGTTGTGTGTCAAACTTCCCCTTCGTCAGCCTGGGAGCTGACCTGTTCAGGTTGGCCGGCCAGGAAGAATTGGGTAGCTTGATCAATGTCTTGTTTTGAATGTATTTGTGGTTCACCCTTTGGAAAGAAAAGTAATTTGGTACCACCAGCCTTCAAAAGACGCCTTTTGAGGCAGCTCTCCTGCCGGGAGGTCATGGTGGAACTTCAGCGTTACCCTGTTTCAGCTCTTAGCTGCTGGCCACCCTGGCAGGTTTCATGGAACTTTTGCCCTTCAGGGAGGTCCATGAAACTTAGTCAAATGACTAAAGATTTGTTAATGGCAGTTCTCATGTCCTAAATGATGCACATTAAATAGAGGTTGTTTTGTTTGCTGCTATCCTTACAATAACCTTACTGTGTCTGAAATATATCCTCCTTGCATGAAAAAGTGAAACCCTGGATGATGCTTTCTCTGCTCCCCGCTCGGTGTCTTGTTGGGAATTCTGGTCAAAATGCAGATAAATATGTTTTCACTAGAATAGTTATTCCCATAAATGCATTTATTGGCACTTCACTAACCAAGGCAGTGCTTATTCTGAAGAGCGGAGTCAATTATAGAAATGGCCATTACAAAAACCTGAGTGGAAGTGGGCTGGCAGCGGGTTTAAGTGAGCCTTTAGCTACTGTAATGTTGCAAATGACTGTTTCAAAAAGGTGGGGGAGGGAAACATGATGGTTAACAGACTGTCCCCACCAGTGCTTATAAAGGAGTGCAGGGATTACGATGGACTCTGAATTACTGCGCTGCCTTAACAGAGATCTCTCTCTTCCAGGGTGTGCACTCACGGTGACTGTGCCCATGAGTTTGATTAACTTTTACAAGTAAGTTTTCCAAAAATCCTGTGAACTCACCAATGCTGCAGGGTTTGAGGCGCTGCATGTGGTGATCCTGTTCTGCTAGGAGTTTGGCCATGCAGAATACTACACAAGGAAGTAGGTGAAGGGCCCATTGTATTGGTGGCCCAGCACTGCCCAGGTTGTACTAGGAGAGCCGTGACTGGGCGTAGCTTTCTGTAAGCTAGACCCCTCGGAAACTTTCCTTACCTGCACTGGCAGCTTCCCAACGGCACTCCTGGCTAAGATGGAGAAGGGGTTAAGATGCCGCCCTTGTGACTACAGTAATGTGACTTGCTATGAGCATAGGTCCCTGCATGCAGGCCAAGTAGTTCCGAGCACATGGAAGCAATGTTTGGGGACCTCTGGTCTCTGCTGCTATATTAGCGGCATCTCTTGCTCTATAGTCAGAGAAGAATAGGGCAGCCTGGGAAGTGGCCCATTGGGGGATTAACTAAGGGGTGGTTTCCAAAACACGCTCCTCCCCCTCACCCCCCTTTACTTACTGCACTTCCTCTACGGATTTCCTGATTTGCAGAAGTTAATTGGTGATCCTGATAATGGCTGCTTTGAATATTGAACAAGCCATGAATCGCCCGGTAGACCAAATGAATGTTTAGCACCTGCCATAGATCTGGGTGATAGGATTCTTGCCTACCCAGACTGAGATTTTATTGATCAACCTACTCTGGCGATTAGCCTTTTACTGGCTCTGCAAGAAGGGAGCTGTGGAGGAAACCTTGTCTCTCTCATCTGAGTTGTGTCCCGAGCCCAGGCCCAGTGTCGTAGTCTGAACTCCATTTGGGAGCCCCAGTTCTCCCCTTTGTTGCCAGCTCCTTAAAAGGCTGCCTCTGGGATTGGCCAGTTATTACTTTAACGTTGAAATCCATCATCCGGTAATGCAGGGTTACCAAAGATCCATCTGAATAAGCAACATGTAACTATCGTGGGTGCATTATTCACTGGGGTGTCTGACTCGAGACTGGCCTCTTGCCCATTTTCTCACACAACTGCTAAATTCCTACTGCTGGGCTCTGTCCAGCCTATTGCATGCCATACCCCTCTTCATGAAAAGTGCCCAAGGCTAGTTGGGCACTCACCTGGATTGGAGAGATCCCCAAGAACTGCTTGTGCCTGCCTTGTTAGAAGCTGTGGCTTCTGAGAGTTTGACTTAAGATTTGTTTCTTTTGCCTTTCAGGGCCTATAAAAGTAACACTCTGAAGCACAGGTCAGTGTACGAAATCATGCTGCCGTTCTTCTCACCGGCATTGCTGTTCATTCTGTGCATGATCTGGATCTTCATGTCACCATCCGACATCCTGGAGGTCCATCCCAGGCTCTTCTACTTCATGGTTGGAACAGCCTTCGCTAACATTTCAGTAAGAGTGCTATTTCTCCGCTACCATGCATGGGAACGGGGGTGGCTGATTTGAATCAACACAACAGTGAGGGCTGGCCGTTTGTCAGGCTACATTGTATGAACTATCCAGTCTGCTCATGAGGTGCAAAGGCAAGTCACAAACTCAGAATGAAAATGCCAGGAATTGTGGATTGGATCCGTTGCACCTAAACCACTTTGCTGCACAGCCATGACTGAAAGGGAAGGAACTGAAGTGGGCAGGAGAGAAACGCTGATTCCTTTAGAGCTGAAAAATGTGTCCTGTAAACCAGATGTGACTCGTTCCCCAAACCAGAGAAATCCCAGCTTTCCACCCTTCTCTGATTCTGGATGACAATTCACTTAATTGACTTCCTGCTCTCTCAGCTTTACCATGGTCACTTGCAAGGTTCTTGGTGAAATTGGTTCAGCTGTGTTGTCACATCTGCCTGCATGAAGTCCCCCTGCCCTCATCCAACCCCCCCCCCCCCCAAATCGTGAATATCGTTAAGTCCTGGAATCAGTGCCTGGCATGACAAATGGACAGCTGTGATGATGGTGTTTCGGAAGCTGTGCAGATTTATTCATAGATCCGTCACTAGCTTGCACTGTGCCCAGAAGCAGGGCTTCCCGTTTTTCCCACTCTGCAGAGTTTTCTACTAACTTTCCAGATAAGATCGGTCAGATTTGACCAGTATTGGCCAGTCAATGCAAATCGATCCTTGTGGTAGTCTGCTCTTGAGCGGGACTTCTCTGCTTATATGCACAAGAGGAATCCGTGTCAAAATGGAAACTTTCATAGTACTTGGGAGGCTTTAGAGCAGATGATTGTCCATGATTTAATAATTAGTGCTCTAGATACGTACATGGCCCTCATGGCTGTATTTGGAGTGAGTGATTCCTGGGTTACAGAGGCTCACATTGGAAGCTAACCAAAGAATAGCTAACAGACCTCTCCCCCTCCTGTCCCCACCAGTGCCAGCTGATCGTGTGTCAGATGAGTAGTACCCGGTGCCAGCCTCTCAACTGGATGCTGCTGCCATTAGCCCTGGTCATCTTTGTGGTGATCTCTGGAGTTGCACCACATTGGGAGGATCTTCTCCTGTACCTACTGACCACTCTCATTACCTTGGCGCACATCCACTACGGAGTTGGAGTGGTAAGTGAAATCTGCCTTTGGACTTGGGGTTTCACTGTAGTGGCTCCGCCTGTAGGGTTTACTTTATTCTCCCATTGCTGTTCAGTTTTGCAGGGGGTGTTGCATTTAAAACCTGGAATACGAGATGGAATCCCTCTGATCCACAAGCATTTGCCTGGCAAATTGGGGCGTTTATATAAATCATGAAAGGAAGCTAAATAGGTGGTATCTGAAAGCTCTTATTTTATATACCAGGAACTGCCAACCTGGCTGCAGCAGAAATTCCTCTAGTTTAAATTGAAAACTGGGTCTGATCCGAACCCTGGATCCGCATCCTGTTTCAGATCACACTTTGCAGCTTAAAACCTAGGAGCCAAGCACAGGTGAAACATGGATTTAATGCTTCCAAGTTCCTATATAGTTATGGGTCCATCGGCCAGAAAAATGCCAAGCTCAGAATGTGATCCAGAGACCAGGTTGTGTGTATCTCTAATTTTAAATAAATTATTTGGGGACTTAGGTACCATTCATTTCCTAATATTTCACCTTACTTAGAACTTCTTTTCTAAAAGCTGCAGCTGCTGTTGGGTAGCACATGACTGTATGCTGGAAGCAGTCTGACACACTCTCCGGTAGGGGGCACTGCTTGGGAGCACAGCCTTAATGTGTTAACCTGAACACGGTGTTTCTGCCCTGTGTGCAGATTTATAAACTTTTTCCCATAGGCGTTAACTGATTTATTTTTTTTCATACTGCGCCTTTTAGATATTGCTTTCAGATGCCCCAGGCATACTGTAGCTAGAACTCGAACTCTGCAGTCCAGTGGTTATGTCTGGCTAAATAAAGAGCAAATATAATTACAAAAGAACCTGAATTACTGACGTAGTAAGTAATTTTTTACTTACTTGCCATATTTCAAGCTTCTGAGATGGGTTCCTCTGCTGGGCAGAAGCTGGGAAGGGAGAGCACAGTGGAATAGTCTCCCCTGATTAGACACCTTCTGGGATCAAGGAAGCACTGAAGCTAACGGGGGGAGACTGGCACTACATGACGGACGTGGCTGGATGCAGAACGTGTAGGCAGTGGGAATGTTGCTCAGTGGGAAGAGGCCAGTTGGGTTGTCCTAGGTCAACTGAATAGGGAAATTACCAACTCAGCAGCCAGAGTGGGACCCCGAGCACTTGTTGGCTAGGCCAGCTCAAAAACATATCCGCTAGCTCCTTGCAAGATACGGGTTTGTCGAGGACTCAGTGAGTGATGTTCTCGGGCTTGTTACACAAGAGGACAGACTGGTCGTCATGGTTTCCTTTTGTCCCTCCCTCTCCCACCCATTTGGAATCCCCTTGTCAGACTCACGATTGGGTGAGTGTGAACCTGCAGTTTCTCCTCCCGAGTTGCGGGTGAGCAGGCTTTGCTTAGCGGCCATGCTGTATGTGTTGATCATCATGTGAATGGCTTTAAAACCAGCTCTGAAATGTTCGCCAGCCGAATGACTTGACGTAGCTCTCTGCATCCTCTCAGCCAAAGGAAATTTCCTGACTGCAGCCTTTAAGTCTGCCTTGGCTTTCTGCTGCCTGTTGGGAGGAAATGAGCTCTTTCTGCGAGAGGAGCTTCCCAAGGATAATGAAAAGCAGGTCTCCAAATCTCAGACATACTGTCTCTTGGCATAGTTACATACCAATGTCCTGTTTTACTGTCATCTGCAGGGAGTGGCAGGTCAGTCTAAGGCAGGCCCGGTTAGCTCAGAGCCAGAAGAGGATGCTATGTAGCTACCTTCAGATTATCACACTCAGGAAGCGAGCCGGCCTCTGCTTGTTGATTTTGCAGTTCGTGTATGACTAGTATTCAACTTATGTATGCCCTTGATACTTGTTTAGCTAAAGTGTGAGCATTGGTTTCAGAGCTCACAACAGGCCAGACGCATTCAAGAACAAGTGCATGGTCCGTGAGGAAATACTGTCAAATTAAAACCCGATTAGGAAATGTATTTGGTTTACAATGTGCGATTAGCCTGTGGAACTCACTGCCACAAGATACCATTTGAGACCGAGAGTTTAAGATTCCATATAAAAGTGTAATGAGACTATCCGGGTACTTTGCGTAGGGTCTAAATCTCTTTGTAAGGTGTGGAAACCTTACTGCTTCAGGGCAAAAACAGCCACTAACTGGTGAGGAGGGTTAGGACACAAATTTCCTTTGGAGCAGCCTGCCCAGAACTGAACTCCTTGAGGGTTTCTTGTGCTTGCCTCTGGTCACTGTGGAGCACAATACTGCACTAGATGGACTGTCGGGTAAGTATTTGATTTGTCAGGTCCTCTTAGAGGGTCAGATGCCGGACCCCACAGTGCAAACCCAGTGGCATGTTTGAAGGAGAGTCGGTCTTCCCCCGATCTGGTAGAGCGTCGAACTGGTGCAGCTGCTCCACCCCAGGCCCTGTGTACTAGAGGGTTTGGCCTGGTGGGAGCCCGCCGGCATGCTCGCAGTCCATCCAGTTTGTGGGGTGTCGGGTGTGGCGGCCCGGCCCTGCACAGCGGGATCATGGTGTCCCTGGGAGACCGGTCTCATGCGCCCATGTGGGGCGATTCAGCAATTTTAGCTTCCCATGCGGCTCACTCGGTCCGTTGTGTGGCGCGTAAAGGGATGTCGACGCTGCAGTAAAACACCGGCGGCTGGCCCCTGTCAGCTCACAGGGATTGGCCTGTGGGGCTATAAAATTGCAGTGCAGATGCTCAGTGTCTGAGACGCTCCCCCCTTTGTGGGGTCCGTGAGCCCCGATGTCTACACCACAGTTTTACAGCCCAGCTCCTACAAGCCAGAGCCAGCTGACTGGCCAGCCTGGGGTGTTTTCCTGCAGTGTAGATCTATCCTTAGGGATTTCTGTAAGGGGGTGACTAATAGCCCTGGCTGGGGAAGAGCGTAGGAGGGGCAGGTGCTATGCATCTTTCCCATGCATACAGCACTCTGCCAAATCCCTGTGGTTCTGGGCGCGAATCCTGAGGCGTACTGAGCAGCTCCATTCGAGTCCCCTTGATCGGCGGAGGCAGAGGTGGAAGGCATGTTGGCTGATGGATTTCTTTCATTTCACTTTTCTCTCTCTCCCCCAGGTCAGCCAGCTGAGCAAACATTTCAACATCCGGCCTTTCTCGCTAAAGAAGCCCAGTACGGATTGACTAGAAGTGGAAGAAGAGAAAATCAGCCTGCAGTCTGCACAAGTACTGTAAATAACTGCTGGAAATAGCCTGCACTTCAACCATCACCACAGACCTACATCCACCTGGACAGACACTGGGGCAGCGGGGCATGACCCCCACCTGCCATTGAGAAAACACGTACCGCCCTAGGGTGAAACCGCACCAGGGGAGTAGCCCTTCCAATTATTCCTGTCTCCTCACCTCCTAACTCTGTTCAGATACAGCTGGCTTGGGACATGGCTGGTGTCGCTCAGGACACAGTGTCTCTAAACCGGTCATGCTCACCAAAATAACCTGGCAGCCGCGTTAGTAGCACTGGCCTCGACCCCCCTGTGAGGAACGTCTTCGTCGTACCCGAAGGCACACGACTCGCACGTGTGGCTGGCTGGTGTTAGACCCCGTCACGTGACCTTTGATGCTAGTCTAGGGAGCAGTTCCCCAGCGTGCGCACACATGTCCATTCGTGCAAAATGTTTGCTTAGAAGCTTCAAATGATATTCCACTAGGACAATTTGGGAATTGAGGGGTTTAACTAAGTGATCGAGGAGCTTCCACTCCCTCCCGTTTTTCCAGCTGTGGGTAACTGGGACCATATCTTGACAGTATTCTTCTGGTTAACCATACACTGGCCACATGCTTTCTTTAATCACAAGTCCATGAAGGGAACTTGAGCTCTTTGCAGCAGTGATTATTTTGGGGTGGAGAGTGGCTTATAACCGCCTGCAAGAGCTAAAATCGCACACGGCCAAATTCTCCCTTCTGATAAATCAGTTCAACCTCAGTGAATGTCAGAGGGTTGGCTTGTGGGGGAAGCGGGATCATTGCATGCTACGTGGAGCTTCTCTCATTTCTGACTTGCTGTATGCATTACAGTTTGTGTGCACATCCCCGTGAAGGGTGGGACAGTCTCTTATCCATAGTCTCCGCTCTAGATAACGGCATTGTGGCAAATCCCACAGCTTGGAAAAGCACCTGAATAGTTCTCCCAACAGCGGAGATGCATGTACACTTGTGGATATTTTATTTGGGAAAAAGTAGAGGTGATTTTCCCCCCCTTCCCCCCCCCTTCCCCCCCCCCCCATTCTCATTTAACTTAGGCCACAGCTGTCCCGATGGCCACACGTCTCCTCCAGTGATCGTTCTGTTTACCATCTGGGAAGCAGTTTTGCATCCAGTGGTTTTATTATTTTAAATTCATTTAATTGAGTGGTGGTGAAGACTGAGTGCTGATTTTCTTTTCTGTTCATTGTATTTAATGAAGATTTGTGCTTGAATGAAGAGTGCAGCCTAAACCCAGGCTCTGGACAGGTTGCAGTCGGAAGTGAGCAAGCACAACGAATGTTCACGTGTAATGTATTGTGGGAACAAATTCATTCATCCCTGGAGCGTAGTAGCTTGGTCATGGTGTATTCCTTCTGAGGGTGAAAAATCTCCTACACTAGGAAAACTTAACTGTAATTACTATTTAACGCTTTTCTTTTGTACATTTTTAAATCATTGTCATGGAAGTTATACAAAACATAATGTCCCAGAAGCCAGTTCACAGCATTTATTGTAAATAGGTTGGTTTTAATTTGAACTTGAATTCTCACTGTGGTGTCATGTACAAGATCATAGCTGAGGGATATAGATAAACCCTGCATGACAGAAGGGGGAGAATTCAATTTCAAGTGGGAAAATATCATTATTGCTTCCATCTCTAGGTGTTCCCATCATGGTTTTTGGCTGTGGGGGTGATTGGACTAAACACGTTTTAGTTGTTTTGTTACTGTGTCATGACTGAACATCACGAACAAGAGGAAGGTGTTAATCTTATATATATTACTGACATTGTACAGAAAAGCTTAAGTGTACAGAGGAAATTGGGCTGTGCTTGAATTTTTGACACTCGTAACTGTTGAATTAAATATATAATTATGGGCAAATTAACTTCAATTGTAGTTGCACAAGAAACATTAAGAATCTGAAACCAGATCTTGAAAATGGGACGCGCAGTTTAACTATCTGTGGAACAGTTTCCTACCGCAAAATCCGCCTTTGCGGCAGTGACGCGTTGCTGAGGTTGGGTTTTTCCATTGGCCTGCCGATGGCTCACGGAATACTTGGGCCAGTTCCCCTTGACTAGTCACGTTAAGAAATGTCAGGGTCCCAAGCATGAAACGGACTGTGTTCTGCATTTCCTTTTATGGCATGTCCCCGCCCCACTGCCCCGGCAGCACTGCGGTGTCCGATTGGGGTGGCATTAACATTGTGGGACTCAGTCTGCTCAGTTCCCTAGGGCACTGTTCCTGTGGCTGTGGAGTACATTGAACTATTCATTTGGGCAGTGCATGGAAACATACCCTGAAGAAAACCCCTCTCGGTTGTGTGGAGGCTGCAGCCAGAGCAGGACTTGCATTTTACTGACGTGTTCTTAAGGCAGGATGTCTAAAAACCTAGAGCTCCCTGTTATGTGCGCAGGCTTTTCTCTGGGGAGTCCTGGAATTTAGTGCCTTATTGCGTGTTGGGGCTAGAGAATATCTACAATCAAATTATGCCAGAAATAAGTTTTGATGCCCCTTGAGCTCCGGCAGATGAGGGCAGTGTGAGCTCTCTAACCTGTCCGATTCTGCCCTCTGGGCACGTTCGGTCTCCCAACACAATAAACAGTTTTCATTTGCGCAGTTTTTATCTGAATTTAGTGACTCACATACTTGATGTCATGGATTCTGGGGAATGAAATGTGAGATCAGAAACAGACAAAATTACAGCCACCCCACCAAAAGTGTGTGTGTGAGGGGGAGCGAATCTTTTGGGTTGGTTTATTTTTAAAGAAAACTGGTGTTTTCTCCTAATTCGGTCTTTAAAAATCAACTCATTCTCCAGTGAAGGGTTGGATTTGGTCATCCTTGTTCCAGCCTCTGAAATACTGGGTAAGGAGGAGACGTGAAGGATGGAAATTTTGTTTCCTCACCCTGGTCTCTTCATTGGTAAAGGTGTCCGTTCCTTTCCAGCTGTTTGGAAGGAATGATACTCTGACTTCGGAGCGTATTTACCCAGGCTTAGAATTCCCCTTCTGCATATCTGAGAGGCACTCTGTGCCCTTGTGCTTCTCTGCCCATGTAAAAGAGCCACTTGTTTTGGGTCCTTAATTATCGCCCTGAGTGAGCTGCGCAGCTGCTTTTATGATCCTTAAAAATGCCCCCCAGATTCTGCCGAAGAGCTGAGCATTGGGGAATAACACCCAGGTTGTCAATGTACCCAAGTCAGGTAGTGTCCGTAAGTGGTTGGCTTCAAAACGGACTGTCCCATGTCTTAACTTGGTTTGTCGTTAAATCTTCACAAGCCTGTTGCCATAACATTGTCCTGCTAGCCACTAGCTGGAGCACTGTGAAAATAAGCCAGTGGCTGGCGGAAGACATGTTGACCCCTTGTGTTCCTGCTGTCGGGGGTCTTTGGTTGGAGTGCTGGAAGCCTTGGGAGTGGAAAGAAATGCCATTGTGTGGCTTCTTCCTCTCAGAAAAGCGCGCACAGTTTCGTTTCCATGCTGAGTCTTCCTGACCCTGGGTAATGCAGACTTGCACTTCGCCCCCAGATCTGCAGCCTGCCCCCCAGTGCAACCTCTTCTGCCGACCCCCAGAGTTCAACCTCGTGACTGTAAAATCTGGCTCGTGGGACACGCATTTAGCGGGGCACATCCGTGCAGGTTTATCAGCTCTCTGAAGTCACTGGTAGGTTAATGAAAGTAACTGTTGTGGTCCATGTTAGCGCCCCTCACAAGCGTTTCCGTTGCTGTTGGTCCATCGGGTACAAACAATAAGGAAGGCAGGAACAACAGTGTTGAGCTTGTCCCTGGCCTTTCCACGCTGGTTGTGCCCTGTATGATGGTTGATCTGTGGATTTACCATGCTCGTGGCCTGTCTAGGGTATCGACGGGGATTCAGCCCATCCCGAATCTCATGGCTTGTTTAAAATGATTAATGTGTTCATGCAGGTTGGGGTTTTTTGCTCACTTCAGGAAAAATATTCAGATCTTGGGTTTCTAAAGTTGAGCTCCTGCAGTCCATGCTTAAGAACTGGCCTCTGAAAATCAGGTGTCTTCTCTCTGGGCTCCCCGGTGAGAATGTTTTGGCCTGTAGTAACTTTTCAAAGCGACAGATCAGACTTGTATCTTTATAAATGTAGCTCTTTTGAAGCGGTGGCCCAGCTGAATTTTCTTACATGCCGAGGGCTAGTCTAACTACTGCTTAAGTTGATATAACTTGCATCGCTAAGGGGTGTGAAAGACACCCCCGTGAGCACCACAAGTGACATCAACTTAACTGACCACGCTGGTGGTGTGGGCAGGAGACACTCTCCCATCGGCACAGCGGGTTGTCTTCACCAGACGCTCAGCTGGATCGGTGTAGCTGTGCCGACGTAGCCTCGTTGTGTCGCCTTGCCCTTCAAAGATACACTCAGCACTGCCGCTTGCTATGCAAGTAACTTGAACAGCTGTGAAGCGCTTGTGGTTATAGCTAATGGTGCACTAACAGTGGCATCGAAAACCAACAACTTGGATGTAGGCAATTTGGTTAGTTTGTAGAAGAGACTTGCTCCTCTTTCCTAGTGCTGCAGCACTGGGATGATAGTAAATCTTCTGCCTGCTGAAAGCCACTGGAGAAGCTTTCTCTGCCACAGGTGGTGGTGGTTGTATGTGGCGTGCCACTCACTGGGGCATCTTGGGCTGGTGGGTTGAGATCAGCTGGGCTGTCTTGATCTTGTTTGTGCTTTGCTGAAATGCAGAAGGACAGCAAACTGGGCAAGGGCTGTAGTTAGCCAAGGGAAGCCTCTGCTTGTACCTTGCTTGCCTTATGTACCCAGTCTACCTCGCAGCGTCATATGGGAGGTGGCAGCAAGTCAGGGCTGCGGAGACGGCGTTTTATGCACGCTGACGTGGAACGTGGTTGCGACAGAAGTTTGTTTAACCTCTTTGCTGCTGAACAAGGTCTCGATTAAATTGGAAAAATCCGCCAGTGCTGCCTGTTTCCTGTCTTACGGCAGCAGCGAAAAGACTAACAGAACAGGGAGGTGTTACTTCCATCCCGTTCTTCGCAGACCCGCGTCCCAGAGGAAAGCGGTGTCCTCCCTGTACCTCGGTTAGCCACCATCATAGCGCCTTACGGAACATGCTCCAGGAATAAAGATCTATTAGTAGGTAGTGCTAGTTGTTACTCACCAGTTAATTATTCAGGTGTATTTGGTTTGGAGTGATGGTCTCATTTCCGATATAAATCTGCCTCATTCGCTCCATTCTACCAGAACCTATTTGTTATTACTTGACAGTTGGTCAGATTGGTCCAGTATGACGTGTGTTTTGGGCAGCGGGATGTTCCTTCTGACACAGCATCCCCTGCCAGGGCAGCCTTTACCTGAGAGCAGAGGTGCGCTTTGGCGGCAGGCGTGGGGGAAGCCCGAGCTGAAAGTGCTTGGGAAGGTGGCTCTGTAACAATGATGTTGTGGGCTCCGTGTTTGTATCTCCCAGGCTTCCAGATCCAACGAGTCTTCCACCTGCCAGCCCTGCTCATTCACTCTGAGAGTCGGGCTGGACCCTTCCCGGCTCATGGGGATTGTGCAGGCTGCACCCTACCCTCAGTTACGCCCATACAACGGAAGGTCAAGCAGAGCAGAATCCTCCTCCTTCCGGCTCTGCAGGGCTAATGGTGTTGGAGCAGAAAAGGCTCATGCTAGTAACTGTGGGTGGGATTTTCCAAAGTATCTGACTTTCATTGGGACTTAGGGGCAGGTCTGAGGGAGAAGGGGGCATGTTAATTGACTCTTAGCCCAAAGAGTGAAGAGAGTTGTATGCTAAGGGGGGAAGTAACCCCAATGACAACACTCCCCCTCTTCCCCTCCCCCCCAAAGCAAAAGCTTCCAGGGCAAGTAACTGTAACGTGGACTCACCATGTTCCCCGAGCCTGGCCTGGTATCACGGCTCTGAGAGCCTCCGCTTGTCATTTCACTGCAGTGAGTCTGTGAGCCCCACCCAGGCGGGACCAGTCGCCGCAAAGCAAACTGATTGTACAGAGCTTTATTGAAACAAGCTAAATCGATATTGTCTTGTCAGTGCAGAGTTCTACCAAACCCGCTTTTCTCATCAGGATCCGTGTTGTTGGGAGCTTAGAGCACTGCAGTGGATTGGAATGCCAATCCGTTGAAGGCTATTGCTGACAAATATTTATTGTAAAAAAAATAATAATATTGAAAACGAAACTTCAGTAAAGAATAAAATTTTCCAAGCCTTTTAGCGGTTTTCTCGTTGTCTGTTTTTGCTGATGGTTTGAGTAGAACCCATTGTCCGGTCCCTGTGAGAGGGGCCGTCTCCTCCCTTTAATGGTAGAACCGACTTGAGGGTTGTTCGGTCTGGTTGGGTCGGATCAGGCACCCTCAGTGGGATACGGTTCCTTGGAGCCGGCACAACATCCAACCGCTGGCGGAGGTTCCTGGATGCATGTCTCCAGGGCGTTCGCTTGTACATGACCAACGGAACCGGCTGTCGATTCACCGAACATTCCTCCTATTGCTCGACTGACATGAAAGTAGCACCGTGAAGGTTCCAGTGACAGACCAGGCCCCGATGGTGCTAAGAGACAGACACACACACTTCAATGTGAAACAATTCCAGAGTGCTGCCACGAGGGAAGAAAGTGTTGTGTTCTCCCAACTAATGATTTTGACTTTTAGCATATGCAATCCAATGGGGCCATTCAGAAGGTGGGCATCTTATGCATGTCTCCAGCAAGTGCCCTGAAACATCACACTTCAGAGAGTCACAAAAAATTAATGAACCCCCAGACTGACCCGCCCCCACGGCCACGGGGCTAGAAAGTTAATGAACCCCCAGACTCACCTGCCCCCATGGGGCCAGAAAGAGTTAATGAACCCCCAGACTCACCTGCCCCCACGGGGCCAGAAAGTTTATGAACCCCCAGACTGACCCCACCCCCATGGCGACGGGGCTAGAAAGAGTTAATGAACCCCCAGACTCACCTGCCCCCACGGGGCCAGAAAGAGTTAATGAACCCCCAGACTCACCTGGGACTCTCCGCCCGCCAGTAGCACAGGAGGGTTGTTCGAGATGGGGGGACACACTCAAACCCAGAGCTCGTAGGCATGACCAGGACCCCTCCCTCGGGTCCTTCTGGGGGGCAGTTTAGACCCCCTTCTCTGGGGCTCTCCCCTCTTCCCCAGCCAACTCCAACTGGAAAACCCTGTGGGGGCGGGTCAGGTGGGGGGGGGGGGGCCTCGGGCGGCGGGAGATCTGCCGGGGAGGGGGGGCGGCGGGAGATCGGCCGCGGGAGGCAGGAGACCGGGGGGGCGAGCGCGGGCGGCGGGAGACCAGCGGGGGGGGGGCCCTGGGCGGCGAGAGACTGGCGGAGGGGGCCTGGGCGGCGGGAGACCAGCGGGGGGGGGCCCTGGGCGGCGAGAGACTGGCGGAGGGGGCCTGGGCGGCGAGAGACTGGCGGAGGGGGCCTGGGCGGCGAGAGACTGGCAGGGGGGCCCGGGCGGCGGGAGACTGGCGGGGGGTGGCGCGGGCAGCGGGAGACTGGCGGGGGGGGGGCCCCGCGGGCGGCGGGAGACTGGCGGGGGGAGCCCCGTACGGTCTGCCGTAGGGGGCCCCAAAATTCCTGTCGCCGGCCCTGGCAGAGTCTGGGGACCAGGGGAGTCCTGGGCCATGCTGGGCAGGAGGCAGCACTGGCACCTGGCCAACAGACAGCCTGGCCAGGGGGTTCTCCTTGCTCCAGGTAACCCCCCAGGCTCTACGGAGCAATCGGTGCCCCTTCACCCCATCCCCCCACCAGCACCCACCCATGGGGGAGACCCAGCACCCCTATCCCAGCTCCCCCACCAGCACCCACCCATGGGGGAGACCCAGCACCCCTGTCCCAGCACCCACCCATGGGGGAGACCCAGCACCCCTGCCCATGGGGAGACCCAGTGCCCCCTGTCCCATCCCCTGACCAACACTCCTGGGGAAGACTTGAGCCCCCTGAGCTCCCCTGGCCCACCTGTGCTCAAGGCCAGGTGGGGAGCTGCACCTGCCAAGCTGCAGCCAGGTGTGGCCCGGCCCAGTTCGGTTCGGAGAACAGGAGCAGGTTGACAGGAGGGGGTGGCTCTGGAGCAGGGGGCCTGAGCGTGGTCTGGCTGCAGATTGGGGGTGGGGGTCCCGTTCAGGAAGAGAGGTTCACGAGGAGCCCTCTTCTGGTAGGCAGTGGGGAGGTTCAGACCGAGAGGGGCCAGTTCATAGAGGGGTCTGATCCGGTTTGGGGGCTTTGGTCTGCAGAGGGAGGCGGGTCTGGTCCATTTGGACTGAGAAGGGATGTGGTTCTGGTCCAATTTGGAGGGTTGGCCTGGTCTTTTGGGGGGCACAGCTGGTCCTGATCCTAGTCTCTGTGCCTCTCTACCTGGAGGGAGGGAAGGACTAGCAAGACTAGTGTGACAAATGGTGCTGTAAATAAAATGTATTTAAGTTTTTCACTGTTATTGTTAAAATGTTTTAAGGTTTTTTTTAATCGGTCTTAATTTCATAAACTAATTTAATTCAAGCTCGGGGGGTTCATATGAGAACATGAAGGATGATTCGTGTGAGGTTTCCTGTTAGTGGGAGCAGCACATAGCTGGTGGTTTGCCCAGTTTTGACTTTCACTCGTTCTTTGTACCCACTGTGTTTTCGTCTGTATGTGTTTCTTTTAGAACGTATTTTATGTGCACTTGTGTGGATCGTTTTGCTGTGGAGCTGCTGTTGCTGGTCTCTGACGGAGCCACCTCCCTCTGCAAGTTCAACTTGTAAATAAAACCGGCGCAGCTGTGTGCTGTGTCAAAGACAACTCCTGTGTCCATCTCCTAGCTTTCCCTGGGAAGTTTTAGTTTGGAAAAGGGACAAGTAAGGGTGGGTATGAAAGCGGTCTATGAAATTATGACTGGTGTGGAGAAAGTACACAAGGAAGTGTTATTTACTCATAACACAAGAATTTAAACACTCCGAGCTCTCCCTGGCCAGGTGCCGCTGCAGCCTGGCCAGCTTGGCCGAGGTGAGGCGGCCCAGCACGGCTGGGGAGGGGGAGGCTGCTGTGACGCCCACACCGGACTCCTGGCTCTGCCGGGGCCACGGGGGGCTGGCACCGGCTCTCTGGAGTCCGTGCTGCGGCTCCGTGCCCATCGGCCCGGCGTTGGGGCGGCGCAGGCTCAGGGGTGGCAGGGCGCAGAGGCAGTTCTGCTCCTGGCGAAGCTGCCACGCCAGCTCCTCGTGCCCCTCGCTGCTCCGGAAGGAGACGCTACTCGTGCTGAAGGTGACGCTGGGCGTGCTGGGGACCAGCCGGGGTCGGGACTCGGGGTGAGGCCTCGGGGGGGGCCCCCCACAGGGCCTGCAGGTGCCTGCTCTGCACATTGAACTCCAGGCTGCGCGGTGCATCCCGGCGCAGGACGGGCAGCCCCGAGCTCCGCGCCCGAAGGCCCCGCGCAGCAGGGCGCGTGGGGAGGGACGGAGAGTTTCCGGCGGCCCTTGGGCAAGGGGATGGGGGCCACGGGCAAGGCAGCAGCCGTGCCAGGATCTCCCAGGGCTGGGCCCAGAGCACCCGCAGGGTCCAGATAGCGTCTCCTCCCGCGCAGCTCCCCGGCGAGGCGGGGCCAGAGTCCACAGCCCTGGGGGCCCCACCGGGGACCTCAGCTCGCCAGGCCGCCCTGTGGGAGAGAGAGACACGGACAGCGCGGGCGGGAGGGCGTGGCACAGCCTGGGCATGGCACGGGGCCGCTGGGGCTGTCAGTGGGGTTTGGGTGGGGCGGGGCCGACGGCGGGACGGGGCTGTCAGTGGGGTCTGGGTGGGGCGGGGCCGACGGCGGGACGGGGCTGTCAGTGGGGACGGGGATCTGGGATGGGGGGAACGGGGCCCATCCACGGTCCCAAGGTACTGGCTGGGCTGGGGCACAAGCTCCATGGGGGGCGAGGAGATGCAGATCTGTGGGGCAGGAGGGCTCTGTGAAGTGCCGAATCAGCATCTGGCCAGACTCAAGTGCTGCCCTCCCCCACGGCCGATGGGGTGGCGGGTGGGGTGGGAGGCTCAGCTCCCAGAGCTGGAGGCTGTTTGCTGAGAGAGGGTGAGGGGCCCCGAGGGGACCCCGGCCCCACACCCAGCCCCTCTCCCCCTTACGGGCTGGTGAGTTCGCCCAGGTGCCTGGCGAGATGCTGCAGGTCCCGCTCCACCATGCGCAGCGTGAGGCCCATGGGCAGCTCCTGGCACAGCCCCGGGCAGCTGCAGGAAAGAAGCCGGGTCAGCGCCACGAACCGGGCCTCTCCCACCCCCGCCCCTCTGCCGGATTCGCCCTGGGAGTGTCCCATTGGGGACGGGAAGGAAGATCCCAGGGTTGTGACCTGAGCCGGGACGGGGGTTGGGAGCAGGTGACACTTGCCCAGGAAACTGGACGAAGGCTGGAGGAGCCAAGAGGGGGCTGGGGGGAGTCGGAGTTTGGAGCTGGCTGGGGAAGAGGAGGGAGCCCCCCAGGTCTGGGGTTTAATCTCCCTGCCCTGCAGGAGGACCAGACTGAGGGGCCCTGGTCTGAGGGGTCCTGATTGTGCCTACGAGCTCGGAGTTGGACTGAGTTCCTGTCGTCCCTGATAACTCTCCTGTGTTACGGGCTGGCGGAGAGTCCCGGGGGACCGCAGGAAGTGGGGTGCAGGGCCCTGCTAGTATCAAACTGTGCCCTGGTTCCCAAAAACACAGAGCTGCCTGGTATCAAGTCCCCCCGTTGATGGGCTGCTTGCATTGAGCGAGTATCCCCATCACATTCTTACTCCGTGGTACCAAGTCTGATTTTCCATTCATTGCAGTTGCCGCATCAGTCTTTGTATCCAACAAACAAGCAGAATCAGACCAATTGCTAGTATAATTTAGAAACCAATGATCACCACAATGGGGTGAAAAGAGAGAGAAACTTCCCACGCTCCCCCCGTATATACTGGGAGAATCTGGGGTCAGTATCACAGGGGAATACTGTCCCCCATGCGTTCCCCAGAGCAGAGCTTTCTCCTGGGTCAGTCCACAGCAGGGCAAAGGGAGGGACAGGGGGTGAGGTGTGGATGTGGCTGGTGACTCCATGACCACCTGGACCCCCTGGCTCTTATCTCCCTTAAAAGGAGGTGACACTATTACAGCTAAACTGGTGGGCCGTGCCTTGGGGAGAGGCTGCTGTTCCGCTAGCTCCCCACTGAGTGCCACGTTACTGGAATTATTTGGGATCCTATAGATCATTGGTGCAACCAAGGTCCTATAGTGGCACCAAATCTTATGTAAAGGGGTCATAATAGGTGTCTATGACCAGGTTATGGAGGGCTGATTATGAATATGCCATTGGTATGTATGTATCTTTTTTTGTAGCTAAAGTTATGGATATTGGTTATATGGTGCCTGTATTTCAAACTGATGCTTGGCTTCTGGGTGAAATCTCAGACAAGCTGTTGTTAACTGGGCTGGCCTGACTGTGTAGCTGATGGTCCTTAATGGGCCATCAATTAACTTTGTAGATGCCTGTCCACACCCCGAGCTTCTCCAGGAATGTGACCTGCCTGGTCAGAAACTGAATCTTGGAGAGTCTGGTAATTGGATCATGTGGCTATGAACCTCCATTTTGCAATTGGACTCTGCATAAGAAGAAGGAGGGGGGTCTTCACCCACAAGAGGAAGTCTATAAAACCTGGGAGAAACTTCCTCCATTTTGTCGTCAGTTTCCAGTCTCCAACCTTGCTCCTACCTCTGGATAGGACTTTCCTACACAAGGACGCTCTGGCCAAAGGATTGACGACCCATCCCTGCAGGGGATGCATTCCAGAAACTTTGATTTGAACCTTCAGTTTATTCTACCTTTGCTGGAAGCCTGACCCAAGAGATGTGCCATTACTGCATGTAATTGATTTCTTTTAACCATTCCTAACCCTCACCTAGACCTTTTTCTTTGTACAATAAACCTTTAGATTTTAGATTCTAAAGGATTGGCAACAGCGTGATTTGTGGTAAGATCTGATTTGTATTTTGACCTGGGTCTGGGGCCTGATTCTTTGGAATTGGGGAGAACCATTTTCTTTATTTGGGGGATTGGTTTTCACAATCATTGATCCCCAGGACAGGTGGCTGCTGGTGGTGAAACAGGGAGACTGGAGTCTCTAAGGGCTCATCTTCACTACTGCGGTCCGGGATCGATCTTCTGGCGATCGATTTATCACATCTTGTTAAGACGCGATAAATCGATCGCCCACGGCTCCCCCGTCGACTCTGGAAGTCCAGCTTGCTGAGAGGCGCAAGCTGGAGTTAACGGGGGAGCGCACCGCCGACTGCCGCCGCCATGGGGACGGGCGGTAAGTCGGCGACAGAGAAGCCAGGACCCACTGGAGATGCACCAAGAGGGGTATAACCTGGAGGATTTGGGTTTGGCGATTGTTGACCCCCTGCTTGGGACATGGCAGGAGAAGTGAGTCCCTGGAAACAGCTTTCAGGATAAACCCAGGGCAAATCCACAACAGGAGATGACCTCATTCCAAAGCAGCGGGCTCCTTCTGGATTAGCAATCAAGTGTGTTTTTTTTAAACTGCAGCTTAGTGAGGTCCTGCAACAGAGTCTGGGGGGTTCCGCCAGTTATATCAACCCTGTGCCTTCAATAACCTATTTACCAGCAGGTGCCCAGGGAATTCCAACTCTACAGACACAGGCTCTACAGGAGTGCAGCAGCAAAGAATGACGTAGATTAGCTGCGTGGGCCCCCTGGTGGCAGCACCGCGCTCGACTCATATAATTTTGAGAACATTGATGGCAAAAAAATAAAAGCCAAGATTTTCAAACGTTGGGGCCTAAAGTTAAGTGCATAAATTGAGGCAGCCACTCATCCAATCGAAATTGGTTTGGAAGAGGTCATTAGCATCACCCATTCATACCACTTCCACCATCTGCTCCAGCCGGTATTGTTTTCCAGACAGCGAGTTCATTCCCTTTCTTAGAGAAACAGTGCAAGTGAAAGGAGCAGTAACCAGTGGGACTGGCTGCCCTGTGGGTCACGTACGACCCATCCTGGGGACAGTACGTGTCACGTTAATGAACTGCCTCCCCTGAGTTGAGTGAGAGATTTTGGTGTCAATGGAATCAGGAGTTTTCCCAGAACAATGTACAGGAAAAGCTGTGTTATCCACCCGGAAAGCTCTATAAACTGGCACTTCTGATCTTCACTGAAAGTCCGGTTTATAGTCCGTTGGTGCGGGGCTGGCAGGCTCCCTATCTGGCTTCACACGGCCACCCAGAAGGGGTTATACGTCCCTGCTGCTCCTAGGCAAAGGTGCGGCCCACATCTCTGAGTGCTGCCCCAGCCTTGCCCTGCCCTGAGCGCTGGCTCCGCAGCTCTCATTGGCCGGGAAGCACAGCCAACGGGAGCTGCCTGTGCGTGGAGGCAGTGTGCAGAGCCACCTAGCCGTGCCTCCATCTAGGAGCAGCAGGGACATGTCGCCACTTGCAGGGACCACCTGAGGCGAGCACTGTCTGGCTCCGGCTCCCTGCACCCTCTCCTGTGGCCCAACCCGCAGCCCTGAGCCCCCTCCCTTACCCAAACACCCTCCCTGAGCCCATGCCCCGCATCACCTTCTGCACCCCAACCTCCAGCCCTGAGTCCTCTCCCTTACCCAAACACCCTCCCTGAGCCCATGCCCCGCATCACTGTCTGCACCCCAACCTCCAGCCCTGAGTCCTCTCCCACACCCAAACTCCCTCCCTCTTAGTTAACTGGAATGTTTTACTTACCGGCACCCCCCTTTCCCCCAACATGCCAGATAACAAAGCTATTACTGTAGTCTTTTTATTACTGTGGCTGGAGTGAGGCTCCCCCAGGGACACAGGAATCAGCCTTTTCTAGTCTTTTCCAGGTGTAAGAACCACTTTGTTCTTACTGTGGAAAATTACAGCAAAATGGAGTTTGAGTCACATGGGCAAGTCCCTGCACACCTTGCTGAGTCACAAGGTGTGTCTGTCTTCTCTCAGTGGGTCAGTTGTGTAGCTGATGGTCCTTAATAGGCCATCGAGCAGGCCAGGCAGAGCTGACACCAACTTGTCTGGCATGTCACCCAGAAGCATAATTTTGAGATACAGACAGTATAGAGCCAATATTTATAACTTCAACAACAAAAATGACACATGCAAACAGACAGCATAATCAGAACCAGCAAACCATAACCCGGCCTTAGACCCCTTATATGACCCTTTACATAAGATTTGGGGCCACTACGGGACCTTGGTTGCAACAATGATTTATACCGTCCCAGATCATGTCATTAACATCACAGAAGGTCTTCACAGTCAGGGCCGGCGACAGGGGGGTACTACGGGTACAGCTGTACCGGGCCCCCCGACTTTAGGGGGGCCCCGGTACACCGCTGTACCCGTTGTGTCCCCCCTTGTCGCCGGACCTGGAGAGCGGGGAAGGGGCGGGGAGGCGGCGCGGCTCTCCCCTGGACAAGCGCGCCTGGCCCCGGCAGGAGCAGAGAGCCTGGCCGGCGGCAGCAGCACTGTCTGGGGGGGGGGGGGAGAAAAGGCAGCTCACGCCGCTCTCGCTCCCGCTGCCGCCAGCTGTCAGCTGGCTGGGCTGGGGGGGGGGGCGCCGGCTGGGCTGGGGGGGGGAGCGCCGGCTGGGCTGGGCTGGGGGGCCCCCATCCGCTGTCGGCTGGGCTGGGGGGGGCCGGCTGGGCTGGGGGGGCCCCCAAACTATCGGAGTAGGGGACCCCCAAATTTCTGTTGCCAGCCCTGTTCACAGTCTACAGCAAGCGGCATCGCATTTTGGCACTCTGTGTGCATGGGGCTGAGGAGCGAACTGCAGCCCCACCTAAGCTAACCCCCCCCCCCCCCCCCGAAATCTGCAGTATAAAGCGTCTGTGTGTTTGAACTGAGTTGCACGCAGGCTTGTGGAACAACCTTTGACTCCCTATGGGAAATCCCAGCCCGTATGGAGAATGGGTGTGATTTCTAGGAAAGCAGAAGAGTGCTGAGATTAGAAGCAGCTACATACCCAGGAAACAAGTACAGGCAGAGGGAAAGTGAAAGTGAACAAGCTGCAGTGGAAAGCGAGCAGACGGGAGGGGGCAGATGCAAGGCGTGGGAGAAAGAGGGTGCAGTCTTCTAATGCAGGTATTGTCCCCTGGGGATGTGGGGGGGGGGGGGGGGATGGTTCTCATGCCTGTGTCTATGGGGTTCTCTCTCCCCCTCCTCCCCCCCGCGCTCTTTGTTTCATGTATTCTCTGCTGGGTGAATGGAGGCTGCTGGGGGGGGGGGGGGTGTCCTGTGACCTTCCTGCTGCAGTTTAGGCCTGAGAACAAGGCTAGTTTGATTCAGTGAAGACATCGGTGCTCCCAGGAGCTCAGTGGGGCAGAGGCAGCCTGGGCCCAGGAGCTGGCTCTGGGAGGGGGATGGGTGCTGGGGCAGACTGGGAAGGTGAGGGGCAGTCAGAGCTCGGGATACTGGGTGAAAGAGAGGGTTTGGGCGCTGGGTGGGGGCTTTGGGATGGGATAGTGGGTTGGGTACAGGAGGGGGTGTGGGGTTTTGGGGTGCTGGGTGTGGGAGGGGATTTGGGTGCTGTGTGCTGGCCTTGGGATGGGATAGAGGGTTGGGGTGCGGCAGACGGTGCAGGGGGTGGGGCTGGGCCGGGGATGAGGAGTTTGGGGTGCAGCAGACAGGCTGCCCCGGGGCTGGGAGGAAGACTCCCCCCAGCCCTCTCCCTGCCAGCAACAGCAAGCGCTGGGGGGAGCGGGGGCCCCTCCCTGGCACAACACTCCCCAACCCCCCCCCCCCACTGCTGCTCAGGAGGTCCAGCCAAGGTAAGCCCCTCCCCCCAAGTCTACTCAGGGTCACCTACCGGGAGGAGAGGGGGCTGCCCCCAGCACTGCTCCCTTGTAGCGGGCAGGGGGCAGCCGCTCACTACCCAGGGCAGGCAGTGGGAGGCGCGTGGATGCAGCAGGCAGGGCCAGCGGAGAGACCTGACCCCAAACATTGGTGGAGCCGGGCCCCCCAGGCCCTGGATCTGCTGGATCCTGGGCACCACGGGCCCATTCAACTCATCGCTCCTGCCTGAGATCATGGGCCGACCGGCAGTGGCATTTTTAACAGCATAAGCTTTTGCTCTAGTCCAGGGGTCTCCAAACTTTTTTGATCGCGCACCCCCACGGGGGAAGCCCTGCCCTAGCCCCACCCACAGCCACTCCCTCTCACTTCCTGCCCCTGACTGCCCCCCTCAGAATCCTCCTCCTTGTCCCCTGACTGCTCCCTCCTGGGACCCCCACCCCTGACTGCCCCCCAGGATTCCACCCCCTATATAAGTCTCCCTGCTCCTTCTCCCCTAACTGCCCCCCTGGGGCTGGTTCCAGTCACGGCGCCCGGCTCCTGCTCGCCCTGGTGGGTCCCAGTAGCTGCTCAGACCCATGGCTCAGGGAAAGGGCGTTTTACTGGGGCTGGCCAGAACGGGGAAGGTTGCAGGTACTTTAGATACAGAGACTTTGACAGGTCCGGTTCCAGGTGAGGACCAGGTTCCTCTTTGGGTCCCTGGGGCTGTCCAGAACGTCAGGGCTCTTCAGTGCTCATTCCTGGGGGGGTCTTCTCCTGTCCAGCCTCCCTTCCAGCAAACAGGCGCTTGTAGGCCGGGCTCAGTCAGTGTCTCTCACTAGGGTCCCTCTGCGGGGACTCCCTGCCCTTCGACTGCTGCTGCCTGATAAGGCCCCCAGAGCCTGGCCTGCACAGCCTGTCCCACACGCGGCTCGGCCTACAGGTCCTGGGGCTTCCCCTCTGAATTCAGCTTCCCTCCAGCTCCTTGCTCGCCATGTGGCTGCTGCTGCAGCTTCTCTGCAATCTCTGGCTCCCATGCAGCTTCCTTCCAAAGAGAGCCTCGTCAATTCCCAGTCTACGACCTTTCCCCTTCCCCAGCCAGGAATAAGGGATGTGCTGTGGGGAGGGCTGGTGGGGGTTGAGGTCCCCTGCTTTGCTGATCCATCACACAGCTCTCTGCTGGGGTCAGGGAGGTGAAGCAGGGAGGCCGAGGTGTGGGAAAACAAAGCTCTTCTTTGCCTGCAGGTTGGAATAAACAATATGCACCTGGTGTATCTATAATAACACCACAATGTCCTAGTGAGTTCTGTATCAATTAAGCTAGCTAGTCTCAGGGCCCATAGAAACAAAGTAGATAAGCAGGCGGCTGGGAATCTAAAGGGAGTAAGAGAATATAAAATACCAGATGGCCCAATTAATGCAAGAATGCCTGAGAACGGTAACTCCTTCTCTGCTCAAGGTTTGTTTTTCCTTTGATTAGTTACAAAAGAGTTGATATATATAAAGCATAGGGAATTAACAATTTATACTGCAAGATGCATTTACGCCACAGGATGGTGGTAGAGCTCCATGCTTAAATATAAGAATCGGAAGTGTCCATATATAAAGTTAACAAAGTCCTGTGGCACCTTAAAGACTAACTATAAAGTTTTGAAGCATGAGCTTTCGTGGGCAAGTGGGTATTAGCCCACGAAAGCTCATGCTTCAAAACTTTATAGTTAGTCTTTAAGGTGCCACAGGACTTTAACTCTGCTATTCCAGACTAACACGGCTACCACCCTGATTCTTGACATATATAAAGTAAGGTGCTTGCTCTAATGTAATTGGCAGATGTTAGTGCGATGTCTACGGAAATGTTAGCTCTATAAATATCATTGTATCATGCTAGGCGGGACTGACTGTTTTGAATTGTCAGTCTTTCAGCGCGCTGAAATAAATAGCCTGAGTTCTTTAACCCTTACCCTGCTGTTCAGTCTGTGGATATTCGGAGCAACGCGGCTGGACAGATTTTTTTCTTCTGAAGGAGGGCTCTGTTAAGTCCACTTACCACAGAGGTCTTTCCGCTGCAGGTCAGGTGTGAGAAAATAGCTGTTCAAATTCAGTGTAGAAATCAGCGCTCACGGGAGCTCAGCTGAGCAAAGCCAGGCCTGGGCCCAGGAGCAGGTCTGGTGGCGTTCAGGGGGCAGATGCTGGGCAGGCGGGCAGGGTGTGGGGGGCAGGCAGGATTCAGGAACAGACCCCGGGGCGGGATTCAGGAGCAGTCTGGGGAGATTCAAGGGTCAGGAAAGGGTGCCAGGGACTGGCTGCCAGGGCTAAGGGTGAGGTGCCAGGGATCCTGGTGCGGGCTGGCAGTGCTAAATGGAGGGAACAAGCAGGAGCTGGAAGAGCTAGAGTATGGGAGGTGAGCTGGGGGGGGGAGAGTGTCTTGTGTCCACGAGCCAGCTGTCAAGGCTTAGGATGGAGGCCTGGGGTCGGGGCTGGTCAGCAGGGCTAAGGGGGAGGGAGCAGGTGTGGGAATGGCTTAGTGGGGTAAAGGTGAGGGTGGGGTTCAGAAGCAGGTTGGGGATAAATGTTGGGTGGGGGCTGGGCTTAGGATCAAGTCAGGAGGGGGAAAGGGAGGCAGCTGCAGGAGCAGAGTGGGGCAGATAATTGTAAGGGGGCAGTTCAGGCGACAGGCCCACGGTCAGGAATCTGGAGGGGTGAGACTAGGACTTGGTGGGCAAGGAGACTGGGTAACAACCTGCTACTGCTGTCAGTTACTCAGTTACCTCAAGTGGCAGCGGTTTGTGCCACAGATCTAAAGGTTCCGACCCAGCTGATGACCCATGTGGGTGTCAGAATCATGCCAGAGGATGGAATTGCTGTTGAAAAACTTTAAAAAAACACCCTTAAAAAATGACATGGCTGCACACACAGCCTGTTAAAAGACCATTACCACGGTCGCAAAGTCAAGCACTCAAAAGGCAGGAAATGCCAGAAATAAGGTTGCCCAGGCAGCCTTAACAGTACAGTCTTTAATTCAATGATCACATAGTATTTTTCCTACTCCTGACACAAGCCCTCCCATAGCACCACATCACACCCTACCCAGTGCTGTAGCCAGGGTGCACTGATTTAAATCAAAGCCCTTTAAATAACTGATTTTCATCATGGCAAACAGGAATTCTTGGTTTAAATACATTTCATCTTGTTCTGTATTTGTAACTTTAGATATTTACGTAAAGAAATGTCGCGTCTCAGTGGTTCCTAACTACGAAAAACATGTTGATTTGGAATGAATTAGCGCAGGGGTCTCAAACACACGCCCACTATGCTCCCCCCGCCCCGCCTACCTCCAGGCCGGGACTGCCCCCCGCGGCTCTGCGAGACCCTCACCACTTTCTGAAGCAGCTGCACCACGTCCCTTCGGGTGGTGGGAAAAGGGGAGGAGGCTGAGGGCTCCTGCACTGCCTCCTTCCAGGCACCGCCCCCACAGATCCCATTGGCTGGGACCAGGGAACCGCAGCCAATGGGAGATTTGGGGGAGGTACCTGGAGGTGCTGCAAGAGCTGCACATGTACGGAACCCTGAGCCCTCTCCCCTCCCTCAGGAGCTGCAGGGACTGGCCCCAGATGTTTCCTGGAGTGGTGTGGGGGCGGGGGCGGGGCCACCCCGGAGCTGCTCTAGGTAAGGGCTGGAGCTCGCACCCTGAACCCCTCGTGCACCCCAACTCCCTTCCCTAAGCCCCCTGCTGCATCGCACAGCCCAGCTGTGCCCTGAGCCCCCTGCCACACCCTGAACCCCTCGTGCACCCGAACTCCCTGCCCTGATCCCCCTGCTGCATCGCACAACCCAGCTCCGTGCCCTGAGCCCCCTGCCGCCCCCTGCACACCTCCTGCACTTCAACTCCCTGCTCTGAGCCCCCACTGCCCCCTACAGCCTTTCTGCACCCGCTGGAGGCAGGGAGGGGGCAGTGTTGGGGTGGGGACTTCAGGGAAGAGGTTGGAATGGAGCAGGGAAGGAGTGGGAAGAGGTGGGGCAGGGGCGAGGCCTCATGGAAGCGGTGGAGTGAGGGCGGGGTCAGGGGCAGCAAGGGGGGCTGTCAGTGATGCGGCCCTCGGGTCAATACACTAGTCCTCATGTGGCCCTTTTTAAAAACTCACAATTTCTTATCCTGGCTGAGGCTAAGTGCGACAGTGGAGCCCATTCTCTATTACATAAGGCTGGGGATGAGCTGGCGGAGGCAGGGAGGGAGAGATCTTCATGGAAGTGTGATATTATTTTTTCTACTCCATTTCACAGCCATGTCTACGGGAAAAGAAAAACCCCAGAATTCAGATCAGGGAGATGCTGCAGAGGATGAACTAGCCAAGAGACTGGAGGCAGTGGGTCTGAGTGCGGAGTCCTGGCTGCCTAAACTGCACAAACAACTTGGAGTTACCTCTGCCCAAGCCTTGAAACACCTGCGATATGAAGACTTCCTAAAGTTAGACTGCGATGTACAGCACACATGGGAGAAGCAGGCGTTCCGAGAACTACTTCAGATAGACAGCAAGGCAACAATGCAGCAGCTGCAGGAGCAGCGCTTGGAGACGCTAAAGAGGAAGCAGGAGCAGGCTAAGTCAGCACTGAAGGAGCTAAAAGAAATGCAGGAGAAAGGCAGGAGCCGCCATGAGGAAGCTGTGAAAAAGAAAGAGGAGGAGCTGCGGCAAGCTATGGACATAGCCCCAGAATACTGGGCACCGTCTGAGAAACCGTTGAGAGAGGTGATGGAGAACATGCACCAGCAATTAAGCTTCCTGGAGGAGTCCATGTCCCAGAGTGAGAATCTCCCTGACAAGGAAGTTTTGAGATGGGCGTCGGGAGGGCTGGCCCTGCAGGGCATTTACAAAACCAACCACCTTGCAGATATGGTGGAGAAGCGAGAGCAGCTCATAGACATCCCAGAGGAGTTTGAGCTCTTTGGTCCACAGCAAGGGCCCTTGTTTGAGAAGAAGGAGTTTTCATCCGCCACGGCAGAGTCCACATTCACCAGCACCATGGAGAAGCTGGGCTTCAGCATTAGCGTCGCAGCCAAGGGTGGATTTGGGGGGTTTAGTGCTGAAACCAGCTCAGATTACAGCAGCTCTTCAGAGTCTGAAGAAACCCACAGGTCCCGCTCTGAGCACACCTACATTTGCACCACCAAGTACAGCTACATCCCACTGGCCTCATGCTACTTCCCCAAGGACCAGCTTCGACTTTCCAGTGCAGCGCTGCAAGAGTTAAAAGAGATTGAGCGGCTTTTGAGTCACATGCCAGAGCCAGACAAGCTCACCATGCTGCAGAGCAGGGGTGGGAGTTTCTTCAAGAGATTCGGGTCTCATGTAAACCAGGGCCCCCTTCACTTGGGTGGGATATTCTGGTGGAAAGCGTCTTCGGAGGGATTCCGGGCAGAGCAGCTGGACGAGGTGAAGAAACAAACTTCCGATGCTCTCAACTCCTATGTTGGGGGCAGCTATTGTGGCTTTGGTTGGAGCATTGCAGGTGGTGTTACTGTGTCAAAATCAGGTTCTGAAGCTTCATTTCAAGGCACAGATAGAAAACAAATGCAAACAGAGATTCAGCTGTTTGTGACCAAGACAGGCGGCCCGCCTGGAGTGGATTCACTCACAGCCTGGAAATCTGGGCTACTGGCCAGTAACAAAACCTGGTCTGTTATTGACAGAGGCTCTCGAATGATTCCAGTGTGGGACATAATCCTGTCCAATCACAGACAAGATTTTAACGATGTTTATCAAATGGGCAGCAGCCTCACAAGGGCCTATGAAGCCCTAACAAAGCTAAGTGCAAGTACATTGGTTGGGGAGGAATTAGTCAGCGCAGTGGATGAGGCCAGATCGTTTTTAGAGGAAATGAAGACCTGGGAAGTCACTGGGGATGAAGAACAGCTGGTGACTCTGCTCAATTTCAAACAGAAGTTAAATGAAAAAACAAAACACAACAGGACCTGGATTGACATCTGCCTGTCGGATAAAGTGCTTCAGGATTTCCTGGAAAACACAGTTTTGCTATGCAAAGATTTACCTGCACAAAACAGTATGACCACCAAATCTCTGCTGCGCTGCCTTCTAGACCCTCATGTCTATTCAGTTAAAAATTTCCCAAAATCTTCCTCCATTATGCAGTGGATCTTTAATGCTGAAGAAAAGCCACAAAAATCTGTCTGTGTTTCTGAAGTTGCTGATTTCATTCAAGTCCTACAGGAAATGAAGAATTACTTACAGGCTGTTACCTATGGGCCTAGTTCCTCCCCAGCAGCAGTGGAGGAAGCAAAAGTAAAGGCCAGCTTGGATGTGAGCTTAGCGTTTTGTTCCTTGCGGAAGGCTCTACAGGGCCGAGAGCAGATCGACATAGAGCTGTTATTGCTCTCCATTGCAGCCAGCATAGGATACCGTATAGACAGTAACACTTTTCAGTATCTCCTCGGGTGCCCAGAAATTAACTTCATGTTAAAGGAAATGCAAAGGGCACATGAGAGATATCTGATACTTAGGGATCAGGATGTTTCCAGAGCTCAGGCTTTCCTGCTGTTGACAGGCCTGACGGTGACAGCAGCTGAATTCAAAGACGTGTCTCCAGAGGAGAAGAACAAACGTTTGACTTTCATGAAGCGTCACCTGGGAAACCTGTTGTCAGGTGAAGTAGCTAATATCTTTATGAAGCCTAATGCCTGTGATGACTGGAATGCCCTGGAAAGGGACCTAAATACCCTTGAAAAAGGGGAATATGAAACTTCCAGTAGCAATCTGCAGAAGCAGGATATGATAAAAGAAGTAAGGGATGTCTGTCAAAGGGCTAAGCAGACACCCCTTCCACAGCCCCAGCCCCAAGCGCCACCAAGGGATGTTAAACTGTCCGAAGGATTCAAAACTCAAAACTTTCTCAATTTGATCAAACGACTTGGACTTGAAAAGTACTATCCACGGAAAATGGGCATGGCAGATTTCCATGTGATTGACAAGACCTCTTTACATGACAGCCAGCCCAGCACTGAGAGTGAACTGCCATTTTATTTTTTGCAAAAGCTGTTGATGCTGGACTACCGGGTACGGTATCTGGTTTGCAAAGATGACTCTAAAACAAAACAAGGAATAACAAGTGCATTGAACATGTCCAGCAAGGTGAACGAATCCTCAGATGCAACCTCAGATATCTACGAAGACTTTTTCAATGATGATGAGGGAGTTAATGAGTCTGGTACACCAAGTCAGACACGCGTGCACCCAATGGACATCCAAATGGCAATTTTTCATTGTGCAGATGATTTCACGAGACAATATCTTTCAACAAAGCTCGCTTTCTGTCAGTTTGCACTCCCACTTCTGGTGCCAGATCCTTCTACTTCACAAATAGAATTCCCTCTTTGGTCCCTTAGCCAAGTTCAAAAGAGTTGGCAATATATTGAAAAATCAGGAGTGGAGACTGGCATTAAAAATTATAAAAACAAACTAATTTATCAAGCAGATACGCCTGTGGTGTCCTTCACGCGCATTGGTAATTCCCCTCATTCTTCTAAATCTAAAATCCTGAATGCTCTGCTGAGTAAGCACAAACATGACATCTTTTTCCATCGTGACTGTAGAGGCAGCAGCAAAGATGGTCTCCTGACGAACGGGGTTGTGGAAATCTTCTGGTATTGTCCAGGTGGAAAGAAGGATGACAAATTTGACAATTGCATTGCCTTCACTAATCTTCACGGGGATGCAAGAGAGCATGAGCAACAAGCCAAGTTTTTACAGGCAATAGCTGCTATAAATGTGGTTCTCTTTACAGCTTCTGATGAGAACAAAATAGGCAAACAAATTGTAAGTGATTTCCTGAAATCTCCAAAGCCTTTTGTATGTCTTTTTACTGAAAAGGAAAACATTGTAGCAGGTAAATCCAATCTAAACATAAAAATAGGCATGAAGAACAGAAATGAAGCAGAATTAGTTGATGAACTGGCAACAACAATCAAAGATCTACTGGCTGGTTCAAACCCCACTTGTAGTCTTGAAACCTGTGTAGAAACTGCTCGCAAGCATGGTTTTCTCATTGATGAAGACAAAGAAGAGTGTAAACAAGCCAAGTCAATGGCACAGACAGTGATGGTCCTCTTACAGGAGAATAACTTATTGGGCATGAAGGAAAAGCTATTGCCTCTTCAAGGAGACCTATGGCACAAGTGGTGTAAGAAAGATAAGGAACTTACCCGCTTACAAGATCAAAAGAAAAGAAGCATTGAACAGCACCGGAGCCAAATTGAATCAGAGAAACGTGCTATACGACATGATCAGATAAGGAGAGCATCCTCCCTGAATGATTTAATGAGGTCGGTGCTGGAAATTCTCCAGTCTCATTCAGAGACCACCAAAAAATATTTCCTGCAGTGGTTGAAAGTATATATGGATGACTTGAGCTCAGATCGCCTTGCAGAACTTCGCCAGAAATACCATGTCTTATGGTCCCAAATGCTAGAAGAAGCACATCCAGGAGAAAATGGTGACTCAGAAAATGTATTGAAAAGTGACTTGGAAACAGTCTCAGCTGAGATAAATGCTTCTACGATTGGCCTTGAACACATTTTGAGAGAGGTTGCTCAGATTTATGAAGCTCTCGGTACTTTGCCCCAAGAAGATCAACATCTTCTTGAACTTCCACAAATTGCAGCTGACCTGATGGCTTCCGGGTATCCCATTGAGCTGATGGATGGTGATGCTTCATACGTGCCACTGAAATGGGTGAGAGCAGTTTTTGACAAGTTGACTGAGAAGTTAGGAGACAAAAAGGTGTTTGTCCTTTCAGTGCTTGGCATCCAGAGCACTGGGAAATCAACACTGCTAAACGCCATGTTTGGTCTTCAGTTTAGTGTCAGTGCAGGGAGATGTACCCGGGGAGCATTTATGCAGCTAATTAAAGTGGATGAGACTCTCCAACAAAGTCTAAGCATTGATTATATTTTAGTCGTTGATACTGAAGGGCTTCGGGCCATGGAACTCTCCAGTAAATCAACACTCAATCATGATAACGAACTAGCCACCTTTGTCATTGGTCTTGGCAACATGACTCTGATCAATATTTTTGGAGAGAATCCTTCTGAAATGCAAGATATCCTGCAGATTGCTGTGCAAGCATTTCTGAGGATGAAGCAAGTAAAGCTCTCCCCAAGCTGTTTGTTTGTGCACCAAAATGTTGGCGAAATAACTGCAAAAGAAAAAAACATGGAAGGACAAAGACACCTCCAACAAAAGTTAGATGAAATGACAGTTACTGCAGCCCAGCAAGAGTTCTGTGATGTAACCCGCTTTAGTGACGTTATCCGATTTGATGTGAACACCCACATACATTACTTTGCTCACCTCTGGGAAGGAGACCCACCAATGGCACCTCCGAATCCCAGCTACAGCCAACATGTGCAGGAACTAAAGAGCAAGATTCTCATGGCTGCCAAAAAGGAATCCAAGGGCAATGTTTTAAGGCTATCAGAGTTAAAAGTCCGAATTGGTGATTTGTGGAAGGCTTTATTAAATGAGAACTTTGTTTTCAGTTTCAAGAACACACTGGAGATTGCAGCATACAACAGGTTAGAAAAAATGTTTAACCAATGGACTTGGCAGTTGAGAAGTAACATACTAGAACTGCAGACAAAACTGAACAATCGAATTAAGAAGAGAGAAATTCAGCGTGTTACCAGGAGCATCCTTGAAGAAGAAGTTACAGAAAAATATCATGCCATCATGAATGACACAGAAAGATTCTTCACTGAAGATCAAGACTGCGAAATATTAATTCAGTGGAAAGCAAGTACTGAAAATAAACTGAATGATTTGAAAGAGTCATTGATTGATGAAACTAAGAAGAAATCTGAAGAACTTATCAAACTGAAGAAGAACCAAAGCAAACTGGAGGAAAAGAAGTCAGAATATGAAAATGAGCTATTAAAAAGAAGCAAAGAGTTGGCTCTGAGATTAAAAGGTGAGGAACTAAGTGAAGCAGCATTGAAAGAAAACTTTGATGGGCTTTGGAAAGGATGGGTCTATGAAGTATCTTCAGATGCCCCTTCTGCTGAGGAACCTGACATTAGCATGGATGTAGAAATCATTCTTCTGCAGCATTTTAAACAGGAACCCAATATAACAGAGAAAATTAAAAGTTTCTCCTGCAAAAATACATTTTCTATCGATATTTCCAAGCATATTGTCAAGAAGAAAACACTAGGCATCTTTAATAAGACTTTGGATAAGTGTGATATAAAGAACATAGAGCAGGTTACAGTTCACATCATAAACCTTGTTAAGATGAAAATTGATCTGAAGGAGCAGCAGAGAATGGATTATAATCAAAGTTACATTCACGAAATATTGAATGAAATAAGAAGAGAGGCGGACTCTGTAACCAAAAACTCAAAATACACATTTAACAATGAGTACAAAATAGAGTTATCCCTGTATCTGTGCAAATTGGCAGCAGAACGGTTTGAAGACATGCACAGAGCATTTAAGAATGCAAACGATCCAACCGTCTACCTCGAAAATAAAAGAGACGATTTCTTTAAATGTTTTCAGATTTCCTGCCAAGGAGCAACCTCCATCACAACATTTGCTGATTTTTTATGCAGTAAGCTTTCTACAGCTATCCGCCAGGCAGTATATGACAAGACTGCCATTGACATAGCCAATGAGATGAGGTGTAACTATTCAGCCTTTAATGGCAGTAGATCCAAACTAGAAATCTATATTCTGGAATCCCTGGCAAAGGAGGAAAACTTTGAGAAGTACAGACAATACATTCATTTCCCAAGGGACTTCTTAGAGAGTTTTATTAAGAAATGCGTTGATGATTATTGTTTAGACAAGGAAACTCCAAGGCTGAAGAATCTGTTAAATGATTCCCTTGATTCTTTCCAGACTCGTGTTTTTTCTGCTATTCATGACTCAACTAGAGTTGTCAGAGATAAATATGGCAAAGTATCCTTGTGGCTGGATGAATTTTGCAACAGACTTGGAGATGACTTAGACCTCCCCAGAAGTGATCTGAAGAGCATTGAACACCAGGAAATCAAGGACATAGAGTTTCTGAAAGAGGCAATGAGTAAAGCTTTGCCACCGGTCCTAGAAAACCTGAAACAGGAATTTGCTATGGTTGATATGGAGCCACTTAAACTGAAGCCTCATAAAATACTATTTGAACAGCTCTGCGGTTGCTGGGAGCAATGTCCCTTTTGCAAGGCTCTTTGCACAAACACAATACCTGGACATGATGGAGACCACAGTGTTCCTTTCCATCGTCCTCAGGCCCTGAATGGTACCCAGTGGTATGGAACAGACCAGCTTGTCATTGAGATCTGCTCTAGTCTTGTAGCTAGTGACTACTTCATGGTGCTTTGTGAAAAGAATCAAATTCCATATAAAAATTATCGACAAGCGGGACCTGTTTATGCCAATTGGAGCATCACAGCAGACAACTCGGCGCAGTCTTACTGGAAATGGTTTGTGTCCCATTTCAGGTCAACATTGGAACAAGATTACTGCGCAAAATTTGAGGGCAAAGGAGAAATCCCTCCAGAGTGGGAGGAGTTCACAAAGGAGGATGTAATCTCTGAGCTGAAACAGCTGTAACATTAGTATCTCTCTCTCTCTCTTCGCCCGTAGCATCCCCTATATAAAATGGAGACTTTAATGTACCAGACTTTGGTATTGTAGCCAATTAGTTTATTTTATCAGCCATTTATTATTGTGTTATTTAATGTTATGGATAATTTACATGCTCTTTTTTTTGTATAATTAAGGAGATTTATCTGCATTTAGTTAATGGGATATTAATGTACCAGATTTTCCAACTGTAGCCAATCATATTTTATCAGCCATTTATTATTGTGTTATTTAGTGTTATGGATAAATCATATGCTATCTATCTATCTATCTATAAAAGTAAAATGGTGTATGCGTGTATGTATGCATGTATGTACGTGCACTTACTCCTTCCACACCGTTTGAGCTAGAGACTTGAAATTTGGTACAGTTAGAGGCCTTAGGGTCCTAATCAGGGTAAGAGTTGAACATTTTTCAAATCTCACCTCTGACGCCCCCCAGGGGTGAAATTATTTAAAGGCCAATCACATCAGCTGGGCAGCTGCTGTTCTCTGGGACATAGTTATGATGTCATAATACCCCCCTCCAACGGACACTGCACTCGCTCAGCTCTCTGCCCCCTCCCCACCTCCGACTGACCCGAGTTGGGTTTGGTCGGAGGGTAAGTGAGGTAGGGGTGTCGGGTTTGGTCGGGGGGGTGAGGTGGGGGTGTCGGGTTTGGTCGGGGGGGGGGGGGGTAAGTGAGCCGGGGGTGTTGGGTTTGGTCTGGGGAGGTGGGAAGGTGTCGGGGTGGGTGAGGGGTGAGGGGTGGGTGTTGGGGTTGGTCAGGGGGTGTTGGGGTTGGTGGAGGGGTAAGGTGGGGGTGTTGGGTTTGGTTTGGGGGGGTGAGGAGAAGGGTTGGGGTTGGTCGAGGGGTAAGTGAGGTGTGGGTGTCGGTTTTGTTTGTGGTGGTAGGTAGGGGTGTCGGGTTTGGTTGGGGGGGAAAGTGAGGTGGGTGTGTCAGGTTTGGTCTACGGGGGGTGAGGTGTGGGTGTTGGTCAGTGGGTGTTGGGGTTGGTAGGGGGTGACGTGGGGGTGTCGGGTTTGGGTGGGGGGGTGAAAATGTGAGTCGGGGTTGGTCAAGGGGTAAGTGAGGTGGGGGTGTCGGGTTTGGTCGGGGGGGTGAGGTGGGGGTGTCAGGTTTGCTCTCTTCCCCCTCCCCCCTCCAACGGACCCTGCACTCGCTCAGCTCTCTGCCCCCTCCCCACCTCTGAGGGACCCGAGCAACGCCAGGTATTTTTGCTAGTTTCTTATATAATCAATGTATGCTAGTAGATTGAAATTGTAGAATTATAAAAGTATAAGATGAACAAGTATTTAGGAGTGTTGTGTGTGTATTAGACATATAGGTAAGGCACGGCTGGTATGAAGGTCTACACCTACAGGCTGAGGCCTGTAAGATTTTAACTTAGCCAGACTAAGCCATAGGCTTAGGAATGCTTGACGTGTGTGGCTGACATACAAATAACCCTATACCAGTAAAGTCAAAAGATTATTGAAAAAGATGTGCCAATAGGTGATGTTACGGAAAAATAGATTGCAACAGACAGCTATGTATTATCCAAAATCATGAGGTACCTGATTGTAACGTCATATCATGTCCTGTCCTGATCATGGGTTGCCATAGGCACATGTTAAGTCTAGATGTTAATGAGAACAAGGGGAACTAAGAAACAACTTATTAAAAATGGGGCATCCCAATATTCAGAGAGGTGTGGGAGTACAGATAAGGAAAAGAGCATTGAAATCTTTCTGCATATCCATTGATACCATAAGGCAGGGGTCTCCAAACTACGGCCCGCGGGCCAGATGCGGCCCGCGAGGCCCTCTCATCCGGCCCGCGGCAGGGGTCGGGAACCAGCCGCGGGGCCGGGACGCGCCGCGTGCTCCGCTGCCGCCGTCAGCCGCGGGGCCGGGACGCGCCGCGTGCTCCGCTGCCGCCGCCGGCCAGGGACGGCTCAGAGCTGGGGCCGGGACGCGCCGCACCGCCACCCAGTTACAGGCGGCGAAACAAGGAGCCACCCACTGCCAGGCGGCGAAACGGTCTGTGGGGAGAGACCGGGTTGAGCGGGTCAGTTGGGGGGGGGGGGCGGAAGAGACCGGGTTGAGCGGGTCAGTTGGGGGGGGGGGGTTGGAGGAAAGGAGGTTTTGGGGGGAGAGACCTGGCTGGGTGGGTCAGTTGGGGGGGGGGTGTTGGAGGAAAGGAGGTTTTGGGGGGAGAGACCTGGCTGGGTGGGTCAGTGGGGGGGGGGTTGGAGGAAAGGAGGTTTTGGGGGGAGAGACCTGGCTGGGTGGGTCAGTGGGGGGGGGGGGGTGTTGGAGGAAAGGAGGTTGGGGGGGAGAGACCTGGCTGGGTGGGTCAGTTGGGGGGGGTTGGAGGAAAGGAGGTTTGGGGGGGAGAGACCTGGCTGGGTGGGTCATTTGGGGGGGGGGGTTGGAGGAAAGGAGGTTTTTGGGGGAGAGACCTGGCTGGGTGGGTCAGTTGGGGGGTTGATGTGTAGTGTTCATGTGTAGTGAACAGGTGTTCATGTGTAGTGTTCATGTGTAGTGTATCAATGTGTTATTAAATAATAACTGAATAAAATAATATTAAATAAATAATTAAAAACAACATCCAGGTTTTGATTCTTTTTTATTTGGACCTCGAGTGTGTTGTCGGCCCCCGAACTGCTATTTGATAGTTAATGCGGCCCTCGGGCTGAAAAGTTTGGAGACCCCTGCCATAAGGTGTTAGGTGTGATCAGAACTACAGTATTAAAGAGGTTCCCGGTTTGAGTAAAAGTGGGAAGCCCCACCAGGAACCATCACCCTACCAATGATCATCTGTTGAGAGATCCATCAGACCCTAGAATATCTTTTGAGCATGTGAGTATGACAGTAGTAGTAGTTATTTACAAGGCTTTCGCTAGGATTTACATATGCATGGGTAATCATAAGTTTACTTATTGCTTCAATAAAGCTTGCAGTACAGATAAGACTTTGCACTTGTGGTTGTGTTCATGGTCACTATTCTTGGTCTTCGTGTGTTCCTGGAGTCTCCAAATTTGAGAAAAATGTGGTGTTTTTTCACTCTGTTGAGCTTGAGCAACAAGAGCTAAACCCACTGGAGTGTAATACAAAATCACTAAATTCAATTTAAATGATAAAAATGCTACACTCCAGACAGTGGGAAAGTGATTATTTCAGTTGGAGCTGGTGGAATAATTCTCTTAGCTCTCCTTCAACAGCACTCAGAGCATTTTTCTGATGTCCATGAACATGGTTGGTTTGTCCTCATGGAAAATAAAGCAAAGTAAATCCAGCAGAACCAGAAAAATGCTAATTTTGATAAGAAAGTAATTTTATGGTATTATTAGAGTGGGCCCTGTTGTGATTATTGGACCTAAAACTACCCCAATTGTGATCTCAAATGTAAAAAGCGTGTGACAGTTCATAAGATGATACACTAGCTTTTTGTCTGCTTGAAAATTACTCATAAAAAGTAGGCGACGTTGCTTTCAATACTGAATATTATCAAGAAATGATGAGTTGAAAAAGCAGTGTATAAAAAAGAATTCGAAAGCATTTGCCAAGGAACAAAACCTTCCAATCAAGCAAAATCAAAATTTGAATGAACTCCAGCAATGTTAACAGGTGTGCAGCTATAGGAAACCAAGAGCTTCTCAATTTACTTAAGAGACTTGGATGTTGCGATCTAAGGAAAATGGGGACAGCAGAGTTCCAGATCATTTACAAAACCTCTTTACATGACAGCCAGCCCAGCACTAAACAGCAGCTGCCAGTTTACTTTTTGCAGAAGCTGTTGATGCTGGACTATCGGGTAAGATCCCTGGTTTGCAAAGATGACAAAAAAGCTCAACAAGGTACTGTGGCAAAGCTTTGGCCTTCTCCCTGTGGGTACTGCACTTCCAGGTGGCTTGTGCTAGCCTCAGAGGCTCACTGTGATTAGTTAGGGGAGGTAGAAAGGGGGGGAGCCCGGGCCCACCCTCTACTCCGTGCTCCCGCCCAGGGACCCTAATAGATTCAGCTAAGATGGCTGACCTTTTAACCACCAAGCACAATACAATTCCCTGGGCTACTTCCCCACAGCAGTCCCTGCTTCTTCATACTTCTCTTCACCTTTACCTCAAGTCTCCTTCTGTGCGTATGATCTGTTGTCTACCACTCAGTCTCACCAACAGCACAACCTTCTCTCACAACTCCTGACATCCACACCCATCTGACTAACTAGGAGGGTTTTTAACTGGTTTCAGCCAGTCCCTGATTGGCTTCAGGTGTCCCAATCAAGCTAGCTATTTCCACTACCTTCTAGAATCTTCTTAATTGGCCCCAGGTGTCTTGATTGGCCTCGAGTAGCCTTTGTTTGGCTATCCAGGGAACAGAGACCTGCACATCCTGAGGCTGATATACCTGCCTTCCAGCACTCTCCTATACCCTTCCGGTCTGACTCCGTCACAGTACAATAAATACACTGACCACCCTAGAAAACAACAGTGGGTCCTCAGAAACATTTGATGACCTTTTTAATGATATTCATCACAGAACCAATGAATCTGCTTCGAATCAGACACACGTGCACCCAATGGACGTCCAGATGGCAATTTCTCATTGTGCAGATGATGTCATGAGACAGTATCTTTCAACAAATCTTGCTTTCTGCCAGTTTGCACTCCCACTTCTAGTGACAAATCCTTGTACTTCACAAATAGAATTCCCTCTTTGGTCCCTTAGCCAAGTGACAAAGAGCTGGAAAGGTGCTGAGAAATCAGGAGTGGAGACTAGGATTAAAAATTGTAAAACCAAATTGATTTATCAGGCAGCTACGCCCATGGTGACCTTCATATGGATTGATCATTCTTCTTCTTTGAAGTCTCAGATCCGGAATGCTCTGCTGAGTAAGAACAAACATGACTTCCCTTCATTGTAGAGACAGCAGTAAAGATGGTCTCCTGATGAAAGAGGTTGCGGAAATCTGGTTTTGTCCAGGTGGGTGAGATGCTGACAGATTTGACAACTGCATCACATTCACTAATCTGCGTGGAGATGCAAGGCAGCATGAAAAACAGGTCACATTTTTACAGGAAGTGTCTTGTGTTAATGTGACTCTGATACCAGAGGTTGATCAGAATGATAAAAGAGGCATGACAATTATTCAGAATGTCTGGATGTCTCAAAAACCTTTCTTTTTTTTTTTTCTTTTTTTTTTTTCTTTTTTTTTTTGCTGAAAAAGACAAGATTATGGCTGGTGAATCTAGACAGATCATACAAATGTCCATCAAGAACAGAAATGAAGGAGAATTAATAGATGAACTGACGACAACAATCAGAGATTTACTAGCAGCTTCAACATAACTTGCAGTCTTGAGACCTGTGTAGACATTGATCATCAGCATGGTTTCGCTGTGCATGAAAGCGAAGACAATGGCACAGGCTTTGATGACTCTCTTGAATAAGCATCAAAACTATTGCCTCTGCAAGGAGCATGATGGCACAAGTGGTGTCAAAAGGACAAGGAACTTACCTGCTTGCAGGATAAAAGAAACAGAAGCATTGAGCAGCACGGGAGCCACGTTGAGTCAGAAGAGCATGCAGTACGAAGCAAGCAGTTACAAGAGCGTTCTCTGTCAATGATCTAATGAGGCAGTGATGGATTACCTCATGGGACAACGCGGCCTATGCCCAGGAGCCTCGGCCAATTTGGGGA